>CM060440.1:20931344-22131344 GCA_030545235.1 Helianthus tuberosus
GAAAACTAATGTAGCTAATACTTGTGTTGTAAGATATAAATATAATATTTACTAAATGAATACAAACTTAGAGGCGTAAAATCGTGCCAAATAGTACCAATGTCACACCACCGCCAGCAATCACCAACACTGACTCGACTTAGGACCTGCGTGTTGCGACGAACCTGTCAAATAAGAAAAAATAGACATAAAAACGTTGAACCACACATGCACGTTGCGCCGTGTTAACTTGCAAAATTTTGAACGAAACATAAAAACGTTGAACCACACCCGTACATTGCGCCGTATTAATTCGAAAAATTTAGAACGAAACGTAAAATAGAAATTTGCGAAAGATGAAAAGTATAGGGAACAAAAGTTGAAAGTAAAAAGTTGTGAGGTTAAATTGCAAATAATTAAAAGTTTTGGGTTAAAATATAAAAGAGTTAACTGCCATTTTTGTCCCTGGGTTTGGTGAAAAATGCTACTTCAGTCCAAAAAATAATTTTGTGCCAGTTCCGTCCTCAACATTTTTTAAACGTGTCACTTCAGTCCAAAAAGATAATGCGCCGTTAAAAACGTTGAGGACGGAACTGGCACAAGGTGTTATCTTTTTGGACTGACGTAGCACGTTTCAAAAATGTTAAGGACTGAACTAGCGCAAATTTGTTTTTTGGACTAAAGTGACATTTTCCACCAAACCACAGGGACAAATGATAGTTAACTCACTATAAATAAACAAATTATGTAGGGTTAAAAATGCAAAAGGTAAAAACCTTTATATTAAAAGTAAAAAAATCATTTTTTTTAAAAAACTCTGCAACCCCATATGCATAAAAATGTTACTTGAGTATTGAAATATATGAAATATATTTTTTATTATGCTTATTTATTTATTAAACATTTTTACAACACATTTACATTATTATATATATATATAATTAGGGTAGGTTTTTATGAATAGTATTTTGATTTGATTTTTTTTTGTTTTTTTTTTTTTTGTCTAGTGAGGTTTTTTTTAATCTTTAATTGTTTTCGTCTTGTAATAAATGTAGTTTTTTTAGTCCCTGAGGTTTGTACATTTTACTTTTTGCCTTTTAAGTTTTGGCATTTTTTTATGTCTTTAAAAGCTTAATTGGTATAAGTTTGAGTTCGTCTACGTTTTACGTCACGTGGTGGTATAAATTCGTCTTTTTGTTTTACGACATTTTTTGGTTTTGGTCGTCGTTTGCTTAATACTTAGCACGGTTTTATGGCCCATGCGCCCGCAACGCGGGGGTTAAACACCAGTTTTCCTGCATAAAACTAATATTCTACATTATATTCAATAATAAAATATATAATACAAAGTAAATATCATTTTTTAAGTATTTGAATTGATAATTATGAATATTATAAGACTGATATGAATTTATTGAAATTCTAGAACTAATATTGACTTTATGATTTTCATTGAAACAAAACGTTTCTTCCGATAGAAATAGTTTTACAAAATTAAAAAAAAAAAGAGAAATTACGAAAATAGCCATTGATCCACACCAATTACGAAAATAGCCATTGATCCACACCAATTACGAAAATAGCCACCTGAAGCGTCCATATACAGACGCCTCAAGTACCTGATGCGTCTTTTGCAGAGTGTCACTAAAACCCAATAGAAAATAGACAAGTGTCATTTCAATACTTGAGGCTTGCAGCCTTTTCTTGCGTCTGCAGCTTTTTATAAAGGCATGCATACCCACAATTTAAGGATGGACAATTATATGGACTATAGTTGTTGAATTGCCTTCACTTTTTCTTCACTTTCTTGCTTTGATTTTCAAGCTTTAACTTATTGGATCACAATCGATCTTTTTCTAATTCTAATATTCTAAAATAGTAATCATGGGAGATGTAGCTGTTTCGGATCTTGTGAAAAAAGTATTGGGGATATCGACTTCTGACCTTATCAAGACCATGATGCTTTTATAATAGTAATCATGGGAGATCATGGTCTTGAGGATAATGTAATACTTGAGGGACTTGCCGGAATATTATTGTGTGGAAAACTGATACACGTGTATCAGTAGTGATAATGGACGTGTATTAGTTAAAATAATATTCAGGAGTGATAATGGACTGTATCAGTGAAAACTTGCTGGAAAATAATATTCAGGAAAACTCGCTGGAAAACTTGGCGGAAACCTGCAACTCACCGGAAACTTGCCCGACGCATCCCGTACATGATGCCTCGCTCCAAGGACGCATCCCGTGGTCACGTGTCCATTTTTTATTGGGTTTTGCTCCAAAGACGCATCCCGTGCTTGAAGGACGCATCCCGTGGCCACGTGTCCATTTTTTATTGGTTTTCGCTCTAAAGACGCATCCCGTGCTTGAAAGACGCATCCCGTGCTTAAAGGACGCATCCCACGCATGATGCGCCGCTCCTCCGACGCATGAGGTGGCCAATTTGGTAAATCGACATGATTCTTGGCCAGTTTCGTAAATTCCCCTTTAAAAAATTCGAACTTCATTATGATTTGCATTGAAACAAAAGTTTCTTCCGATAGAAATAGTTTTACAAAATTTAAAAAATTCGAACTTCGTTAATTATTCTTTAACGGAAAGGGGCAAACTTCCTATTGTAACGACACTCATTCTAACAAATCCTCTTTGTATACAAACTCTTAAATCTAGCCATATATATATATATATACACGTACGTATATGTGTTGGTATATGGTGTTATGGGGAGTAAAACTACTCTGGTTCTCCCATGTGCTGACGATGATGGCAACTTTAGGTGTTACTTGTGTCGCAAGTATCTCACATCGGACTCCACCCTCTATAATCACATGTGTCGTCACACTTATTCCGACTGGCGAGAAGCACTGCCAAAAAAACTCAAAGACTATAGCGCGGTTATTGTCCGCCATACGCTGAATGACCCTACATTATTCGAAGACTCTTCAGACGATGAAGAATGTTCGAGGAGGCGAGATGGTGATGTGGCTGATTTCACGTTCAGTTGGAATGCGAAAAACAAAAGAGGCCGGCCAAGTTTGAATCACGATGAAGTTTTACCGGTAAAGAAGTTGGTAGAAGACGCGAATAAGAAAGATGAAGCTGTAGAAGAAGGTGAAGTTGTAACAGAAGCGTTGACAATGAAGCCGAAAGTAGATATGGCGACGGAGTGCAGTGCTAATGTGGTTTTTGATGTTGATCTGAACGAAGATCCTGTGATTGCAACTGAAAATGAAGGTTGTTTTCGATTGAATGTTCATAGATTGGATTAGTTAAGATCAATTAGGGTGATGTTAGTTAAAGTTATGTTTATTGTAGGAGGTAGGTATTGAAGTGAGTAGGTCCATAATCGAAGTAATATTCTTTGTAGTTGAGTGATGATTTCTTTTCATCTTTAGTGTTCTGAATATATTGCATACATAAGTGATAATTGTATGTATGACTTTAGAATTTGATATAAATATATGGGTTAATGGATTTAAACACCTCCAACTATTGTCATTTGGTTGTTGGCTCTCTCAACTTTGACTTTGGCTCGCACCACTCCCAACTTAACACTTGGGTTGCGGTGTCACCCCGTCGTTAAATAAACACTAACTGGGTTAGTTCTTTTTGCTGACGTGGCCAATATTTTTCAACTTACATTTTCATCTCCAAAAATTTCCCTCCCAACCCAATCCAAAAATTTGAACTCCCGCCAAAAAAAATTAAAAAACAAACATTACATCTCACAAATCTGCAACCCAATCTCACAAACTACCTCCCAACCCAATCTCATAAACTCTCAAAAAATTATGTACATGGTGTTGAACTTCGGTTCGGATTCAACCATCATCTTCTCCGGCGAGATCCGTACATAGTTCAACCGTCATCTTCTCCCTCAAACTTAATTTCAGTCAAACACTGATCGGCGGTGATGAACCCGGGTTCGGATTCTGAGGTTTCAACATCAATTAACAATCTACCTACTGCTTCAAGCGACCTGAGGCGCCGCGGCGGTGGCCATGGCCATTACGAAGACACCGATGTTGATAACATCGGGTACAAAAATGTTGGCAACAATGCGGTGGAGGTGGTCTAGCTGCACGACGACGATCTGGGCCGAGATAGAAGTTACTGGAATGGTGAGGGCGGCCTGCTCTATTCGCGATTCTCCTCCGGTGCTAGCGCATGTGAGGTGATTTCCGCGATTTGGGTGTTGTTGAAAACTGTTCGAACAGTTTGTTACAGATCTGCACTCGTTACGAATCAAGTGTTCACGTATCGACATATTAGTTTGTCGAATATGATTCGTAAATCTGAATCAAGTGTTGTTCGAACAGAAACATTTTTTACAAAGCCAACAACTTCTACGAACCTAGAACATCGTTTAAGAACCCAGGTTGTTCATATGAATCTGATATGATTTTGAACGAACAAAGATATTATTGGATTTGTGTTGTTCATAAGGATCGATGTTTGACAATTTTTAAAGTTTGAAGGTTGGATTATATTTGAGAATCAAAGAAATTGTTATAAATTCTTTTTGGGGGAAATTAATAGAAGTTGAAAAATATTGGCCACGTCAGCAAATTTGGATCCATCAGCGTGCCACGTTAGCAAATATTGGCCACGTCAGCAAAAAAAAACTAACTCAGTTAGTGTTTATTTAACGACGGGGTGACACAGCAACCCAAGTGTTAAGTTGGGAGTGGTGTGAGCCAATGTCAAAGTTGAGAGTGCCATCGGCCAAATGGCAATAGTTGGGGGTGTTTAAATCCATTAACCCTAAATATATTTATCTACCAAATGTATAGTCTTAATATATCGACTACACTATTTTTAAATATGACATTTATATCGTTATTATAGTGCTATAATCGAATAAAAAAGGGGTTTAGATCTCGCATAGGTTGTATGTGGTTGTGACAATTATTCAAGCAATTACTTTGGCATCCCTGGAGTAGAGATATCATATCAGTAATCTGGTCTGAAATTTTGGGATCCAAGGAGAGTCCGTTAAGCATTCTCAACACGATATGGAAAATGACTCTTATGCCCCTCGGATATCGAGCGGGTATCTGAAATTCTGAATAATAAGCAGCCAAGAATCTTAGTTCATGCACTGTTGTTAAACTACATTTTTTTGTTTTTTACCCAACCCGGAGCTAACTAGTTGTATAATATTTATAATTCAAATCTCCATGTCCACGTCTGTATTGATTTGTTGGATTCATATTATCATTTTTTTATTATTTTGATTTCTTAATACATTTGTTCTCTATAACAAGAGTTTATTTGATTTAAACATACTTTTAGTCCATGAACGTCGCTTCCTTACAAGTGTAAGATGAAACCTTTCTTAACAGAAACATATATCATTGGCGGACCCATCCTTTGGCCAAGGTGGGCGGCCGCACTCCTTGAAAAACAAAATTTAGTGTATATTTTAGGCAAAAAAAACCCGACCGCACCCCTTAAAAATATGGTTGAACACCTCATCCGCACCCCAATAAATAATTTTTGGGTCCGCCATATATGTTATTCTTAACCGAAATAAATATGTTAGACAATAAATAAAATTCGAAACACTGAGGTTATGACCAAACAAACAAATTATCACTATCGTATTTTTTTTTTTTTTTTTATGTATGGATATTTGATTGGCAAAATTCTAAAAACTCAACTTTTGATTATATTTTATGTAAGTGATTCATCGTGTGGGATTCCATGTTACGTGTATGCCTATTTGAAGTAATGAAGTTAATCCAAATAAAACTTTGTTATTCAAAATAACAAATAATTAATATTTCCAGATATAAAAACTATAAATATCAAAGTGATTTTTTAATAAAGCTAGATTTTAAGAAGTTCACCGCATTGCGGAGAATTTCTTTTGTTATTTAGTCTGTGTTTACATGTGTTTTGAAATTACTACGAGCGTGTTGCGAACGGAACTGCTGACAAGAATAAAAAGAAAATGTAGAAAAAAACACTAAAAGATAACCGAAAGAAAATCAACCAAAAAAGTTGTATGGTAACGATGTTGAACGTATGAAACCCGTGGTCAGAGATCAGCAAATTGTTCTGAATACCAGTACCAAATTTGCCGAACCGAAAGATCTTAAGTACCAATTCGGTACCGACTTTTGGCGTTTCTGGTACCGGTTCACTACCGTTTTTCACTTTCATATACCGGTACCCTAACCGGTATTTTCAGTATCAGTACCGATTATGTATCGGTTGGCACCGAGCTCATCCCTACACCTGAAACTAAAAAAAGAAAAAATTAAAAGCTGAAGAAAATCAACAAAAAAAAGTTGTACGATACCGTTGTTCGTACGGTAACCGTGATCAGGGATAAGCAAATGGTACCGGGTAGCAGCACTCCATTTCCCGAACCAAAAGATTTCCAATATCAATTCGGCACCAACTTTTGGCGTTTTCTGTATTAGTGCCGGTTTTTACCATCATGTACTGATACCAAACAGGATCGTACCGGTATTTTCGATACCGGTTGACACCAAGCTTATCCCAACCCCTGATATTAAAAAAAGAATTAAAGTTAAAAATTAAAAAAAAAAACTATTATTATAATATAAAAATAATAAAAGTAATAAAAAAACTATATATTATTATAATATTAAAATCACTATTCATTTCAATATATAGTAATATATAGTAATAGTAATATATAGTAATTCGTTTATTAATATATAGTAATTGTATAGTAATTTAGTTTATTACTATATAGTAATATATAGTAATTCGTTTATTAATATATAGTAATATTAAAATAATAAAAGTATTAAAAAACTATATATTATTATAATATTAAAATCACTATTCATTTCAATATATAGTAATAATATATAATAATAATATATAGTAATTGTATTGACCATTTACAAACATCTAGATGAAGTTACTATCAGAAATAAAGTTTCATGGTTTGCTACATCCGTTACCCCTCAAGCTATATATATTGAAGTAATTTAGTTATGTAAATTTATGTATAAATCATTAAGGGGCTGTTTGTTTATCTCTTAATGGTTTAGACCTCTTACTAGTTAGTTCAGCACTTGATGGTTCAAACTGTTTGTTTCGCAAGCAGATGTCTAATTTGCCTCTGAATAGTTAAGTATTATACTGAGTTTGAATGATTAAGTCCTATAATCTAAATTGGTCAAACATTTGCCTCTGAATGGTTAAAATTGGTTCTTAATGGTTCAAAACTCTTACTAATTCAACACTTAATGGTTCAGACATCTTACTAGTTCAACACTTAGGGGTTGTTTGTTTACCTCTTAACGAGACTCTTAATGGTTCAGACCTCTTACTGGTTCAGCATTTAATGGTTCAGACTGTTTGTTTCACGATCAGATGTCTGAATGGTTCAGACATTTGACTCTAAATGGTTAAGATTTATACAGAGTCTGAATGGTTAAGCTCTAATCTGAATTGGTCAGGCATTTGCCTCTGAACGGCTAAGCATTATACAGGTTCTTAATGGTTCAGACCTCTTACTGGTTCAGCACTTAATGGTTCAGATCTCTTACTGGTTCAGCACTTAACCATTCAGATGTTGCCAAACAGTCAGAAGTTGCCAAACAGCCCCGAAGTTAAATAATTTATATCCTAAACTTGTATAATGCACACGTATTATCAAACTAACATAGTATTTTAATTTTCGGTCTTGAAAAGTTGGTTTAGTGGTTAGTCACTTGGTTTCTCTACTTGAGGTCGTCAGTTCGAAACCGAGCCGAACCGGGTTTTACCGCAGTGGGCCTTCGGGAAGCAGGTGTTCCCCGGAAACGGTAGCTTGGTGGCTCGGGTATGCATCCAACCCTGTTCATTATGAAGGAGGAGATGCATTTGCTCGATTAAGGACATCTCAGGATACCTATTCGATGATTTAGTTCGCCATTAAAAAAAAAAATCTTTTCAATATATAATACAGTGTGATCCTCTCTCTTTTTTCGTTAATCTACTATTTGAGCGGACAAATGTCATATTTCAAAATCTCAATCCCAACTTTTACCCTTCGTTTCTTTTGATCTCCAAGAACCCTAGAAAAACCCTAATTTCATTCTCAATTTCACCCAAATCAATGGCTTCTTCCTGGGCCTGTTCTAAATGCACCTTCATCAACACAGATTCTCTAAAACCCACATGCCAGATTTGCTTATCATCAAAACCCAACTCACCATTTTCATCATCATCTTCATCAAATCAAGAAAAATGGTCTTGTAAAGCTTGCACCTTTTTGAACCCGTATAAAGTTTCTAACTGTGAAATTTGTGGGACTAAGAACTCATTGTTGTCTTCAAGTTTGAGTCTTGATGATGAAGAACTGCAGGTGGGTGTTGGGAATGTTTTCTTGCCTTTGTTACAAAAATGTGATGGTTCTAAGAGGAAAAGTGGTGATGACCCAGTTGAGGTTGTTGATGATTTTGGTGTGTCTCGTGGGATAAAATCTGCTAACAGAAAGGTGGTTGATTCTGGTGAGTTTAAACTGTTTTTGTTGTTTTTTTTTTTTCTATTGATTATTGGATTTTATTGTTCTTTAGGCTTATGCTTTAGCAACTATAAAACATATAAAAGCTTTTTTTATTTTATATATGGGTGTTTTTTTTTTTTTTGAACGGTGAAAATCTTTAACTTGTTGTGAGAAATCTCACACCCTGCTAAACAGAGGGCCCTAACCCCTAACCCCACTTGCCAGACTATGTTGTCGGCGTTTCCCGGGAAACCATACCACCCACTGCCAGTGGCAGGTGCTTGCGCCGCCACAAGAGAGAATCTCTCTGGCATAACGCATGGTGGACTAAAACCCGGGGTGGCTCGGGCTCGAACTCTTGACCTAGGGTCCGGGAGAACTAGTCTTTATTGCCTTTATCCACCAAATGTGGTACTAGTGGAGATTGAACTTGGGTCTCCAAGGAAAACCCAAGTCTTTTCAACCACTAAACCACAAGTGATGGATGGTGTTTGTGCTTTGTTGATTTACTTTGATCATGTGTTGTGGTTTAACTTAACCCTTGTTATGTCACTGCTACGCAGACAATGGACTTTAACTAACCTGCTCTTTAACTGTCATGTTTTGGTTTAATTAATAATTAAACAAAAGAAAAAAGAAAAAAATGAAAATTGATGATTGGTGCAAGACCACAAGGGCCCCCTATTTCTCTCTCAATGGTGTTGAGGGGTAACGCCCCCCTTTTTGACGCCCCCTTTTAAAACTACGTTGTTTTATGCCCAAAAGTGATGATGTGGCTGGGGGCATGAGTGCGTGACTCCACAACGCATGGTCTTAAGGTTTGTGCAGGCTTGTGATATCTTTCTTGCCAATTAATAATTTGTTGACTTTTGGTAAGTTTGGGATTTTGTTGTATGTAATCTTTGTCAAACAATCATCTTAGGTTAATTTCCCATATAGCAAATGTTGGCTGTTTGGTAGCCTCTGAATGGTCATTAAGAGGCTACCTCTTAATGGAACCATTAAGAATTTTACCAATGAGAAGGTAGAAGAATGTGACATGTGATGAATGATGATTTACCATTCAGAGGTTACCTCTTAACCATTCAGACTTGAGGTTACCTCTTATTCATTCAGAGGTTTTAAACCAGTAAGAGGTAGCATCTGAATGGTCATTAAGGGGCTACCAAACACAATGACATTTTGAATTGGTATTATACTATTTCTGTGCCTTTATTTGTTTAAGATTGACCTCTTGTCAAATTTCTAACAGATTGATTTTCGATGTGATTAACATCATTCCATAGCAACATTGTATCATTTTGTAGTGTGTTTTTACAAACTAGAGAAATCATGCTCTACATTTTGAAATTAGAATAGGGGATTTTGACTTCGGTAATGCTTTGTGTTACACAGTTACAGTTGCTGATGAGTGTACCGTTTTAGGAGTGTCTTGCAACCCTAAATCTTTTGGTAAATCATTGGCTGCCTCTGGTAAGTTTAAAAATTTGGAATCGTGCTATCGCAATCTACATTGATAATGTGTTATTTGGTAATTTAATTTACATGGGTCGAATGTTCTGCAGATGAAGTTCAGCCAAAAGAGGATTTGAAGACATTGAAGATTTTGAGTTACAATGTTTGGTTTGCTGAAGATATCGAGCTTCGTATAAGAATGAGAGCAATTGGTGACATTATTCAATTGCATACTCCAGATGTTATATGTTTGCAGGTATTGTCTCCAACAATTTCTTAATATCGACTCTTTGGGTAAAGATGATTTTTTTTTTCTTTTTAGGCGAACTTTTAAATGTGATTTTTATCGTGTAGGAGGTCACTCCTGATATCTACGCCATTCTTCAAAGATCCAATTGGTGGAAGTCGTATAAATGCTCACTTTCCTTTGATACGGCAAACACCAGGCCATACTTTTGCATGCAGGTTAGCTTTGTTTATATCACACTGTCTTGATGAACAAGGGCTAGGGGTGTAAACGGGCCGAGTCGCTCATGAGCTACTCGATATCGGCTCGCTAAAAGCTCGATTCGTGCTTAAGTGAGCCTGAGCCCGTGCTTGGGACTAAAAATAAGCTTGTTTAATAAACGATCGCGAGCTTCACTTATCGAACTCGAGCTGGCTCGCGAGCCTAAACAAACTTATTGGTTATATTGTTTTTTGGTTTTGTTTCAAAAAGGCAAGATTTTGAAACCATGATGACTCAGATGCGGAAAAACAAACCTTTGGACGAAAGTCGCAAAAGTGGCCAAACCTCAGGGATGAAAATGGCATTTTACTCATATCTTTATAACATAAGTTATTATGATAAAAATAACTAAATATATTATGTTATTATTATATGTAACACTTATAATTATAAATGTATATAAATTAGTTGGTAAAGAATAAACGAGCCGTGCTCGGGCTCGACTCGTCTACACCCAATGGCAAGTTGGCAATATGATAATAAATTGTTTAATAAATGATAACGCCTATGATCTAGTTTACGAAGGAAGTTTGTATTTAACTTAATGAAACGACATTTGCAGCTTAGCAAATTGCCTGTGAAATCCTACAGTTGTAAGCAATTTAGCTATTCCGCAATGGGCCGAGAGTTATGCATTGCAGAAGTTTCGGCCCAAGGAGGTACTCCCTTGGTAGTCGCTACAACCCATCTCGAGAGCCCGTGTCCCGGCCCGCCAAAATGGGACCAAATGTACAGTAAAGAGCGTGTAAAACAAGCACAAGAAGCCGTCGCCTTTCTCAAAGTAAACCCGAATGTGATATTTTGTGGTGATATGAATTGGGATGACAAGTTAGACGGCGAGTTTCCACTGCCGGATGGATGGATTGATGCGTGGACTGAACTGAACCCGAAAGAAATTGGCTGGACTTATGACACGAAGTCAAACCCGATGTTGTCTGCTAATAGGAAACTGCAAAAACGTCTTGATCGGTTTTTGGTCAGTTTGCGTGATTTTAAAGTTGAGCGTGTTGAAATGGTGGGGACTGAAGCTATACCGGAAGTGACGTATATGAAGCAGAAAAAAGGCGGGAAAGAGCTGGAGCTTCCTGTTTTGCCGAGTGATCATTTTGGTTTGCTGTTAACTATGGCTGCATTGTAGCTCTAATGGTTTTCTTGTAAGTCACGTTTACGTCTTTGTACCGTTGTTGATTGACAGCTAAGCATGTGTGGGCGCGCGCTTTTGTGGATCAATCGTTTCCACATATTTTGTCAAGTTCTTTTGTGAATATGAACGCGTGCCAAACATGTTATCGTTGGTAACAATTCGCAAGCGCTTTTTTGGCCTATAATGTATATCTATAACTATCTTCTCCGCTTGAAATTTAGAAGTTTGGCCCTTTGATTGTAATACATGGGTAAGGTAAGCTTGTCAATTTGGTTAATATTGATCTATGGTTTATAAATGAGAAAAATGCCCGGATAGTCCCTGTGGTTTCGCCTTTTTTTCACCTATAGTCCCCAACTTTCTAAAACTACCTGAATAGTCCCCAAGTTTTCATTTTTTGTTCCCGGATAGTCCCTGGCACGGATGGGGGTTAGTTTTTGGTGTTAAGTATGTTTGAAATTACCTAAATGCCCTTATTATTAATTTTTTTAAAGATTGTAAAATATCTAAGTAATCCATGTAGGTGGGGCCCACCATTTTCTTAAAATATAAAACCTAACCCATTCATGATTTCATGATTCACCCCACCCACCCCCTGTCCCCTCGTTACTGAAGATGTCCCGTGTCCGGCAGCCACCCAACTCCGAGCACCCCCACCGCTGCAACTCGTTACACTCAAACCAGTCACCTAAAGTTTACAATTTCTCCATTTCAAACAACTATGAAGGTTCATCCAGCTCCACACAAGCGAAACATCACCGTCCGGTACGATTTTGCCGCTCAATCCACTGCCGCCGGCTCAATCTGCCGCCAAAAGAAGCTCCGGTGACTGCCGCACAACTTCGGTAACGATCTCGAACTTTTGTTTTACTCCGACGCAACGTCATGGTTCAGGAAACGTCTGAATCGTTTAGACGGTGGATGATTGGTGCAGGGGCTGTGGAGGTGGGAGGCGGTGGAAGGTGTAGCGATGGTTGAGTGGTGGAGGGTGGAGGGGCTCTGGATGATTCTGGTGATGAAGATGAAAGAACTAAGGCTTTTGGAGTTGTGATTCAAGGTAAGTTTAAAGGAAGAGATCGGATTAAATTGGTGTGTTATTTGTTGAAATTTGTAGTGTTAATGGTGGATTGGGGCCTTTTTGCACACATTTTTGCTTGATGATGGTTCATAGGCTCATAGCTTCAGTGAGAGTGCTTCTGCACAGTTGTATGATTGTTGGTTGTTGCCATGAGAATTGATTTGATTTGAAGTGTATAGGTTATAAATTTATGATTGTAAATTGTATATTATGATCGTGAAATTATGATGAAGGTTCTTCTGCAAGTAGCAAGGTGTGGCTTTTTTCTCTTAATTTGTGTTTTCCGAAGGGGTGACCGGAGTTTCTTTGGTGATGGTGGTCGGAGTTCTTAGCGGTGGTGGAGGTTGTTGAGAGTTTGAAGATGGTGGTGGTTATTGTCGGTGGGCCCCACAAAAATGGTTAGAGTGGCTGATTGGATGAGGGGTTGTGGTTGCACTTAACTATTTTATATGTTTTATTGTTTTTATTATTTTGTTTTGTAGTAAGGGTATTTTAGTAATTTCAAACATACTTAACACCAAAAACTAACATTATTCTGCGTCAGGACTATCCGGGAACAAAAATTGAAAACTTGGAGACTATTCAGATAGTTTTAGAAAGTTGGGGACTATAGATGAAAAAAGGCGAAACCACATGGACTATCCGGGCATTTTTCTCTTTATAAATTATGGATTTTCAATACTTGGGAATATATTTTTTCCGAGTAAATTGCCATTTTAGTCCCTGAGTTTTGTCCAAATATGCCAGTTTAGTCCAAATAGTTTTTTTTGTGCATCTAGGTCCCTGACTTTTACATTTTGTTCCATTTTGATCAC
This sequence comes from Helianthus tuberosus, assembly GCA_030545235.1. Taxonomy (NCBI): domain Eukaryota; kingdom Viridiplantae; phylum Streptophyta; class Magnoliopsida; order Asterales; family Asteraceae; genus Helianthus; species Helianthus tuberosus. The sequence continues at coordinate 20,944,806 of CM060440.1, forward strand.
AATGCCTAACTCCATCCATAAACCCCATCTGTAACCAGGGGTATTTTGGGGATTAACTTAAAAATTGTTTTCAGTTGCCATTTTGATCCAATTCCAAAAAATCAAAAAAAATTTCAAAAAATCAAAAAAATTCTAAAAAAAATTCAAAAAAATCTAAAAATCAAAAAAATTCTAAAAAATCATAAAAATTCTAAAAATTTCTAAAAAATCAAAAAAATTCTAAAAAATCCAAAAATCATTAAATGTTTCGGCACGAACCGTTTCGACCCGTACCGTTTCGAACACGAACCGTTTCGAGCCGAACCGTTTCGACACGAAGCGTTTCGACCCGTACCGTTTCGACGCGAACCGTTTCGAACCGAACCGTTTCGACGCGAACCGTTTCGACCCATACCGTATCGAACCGAACCGTTTCGACGCGAACCGTTTCGAGCCGAACCGTTTCGAACACGAACCGTTTCGACCCATACCGTTTCGAACCCGAACCGTTTCGAGCCGAACCGTTTTCGAACCCGAACCGTTTCGACGCGAACCGTTTTGACGCGAACCGTTTCGAACGGTACGGTACGGGTCGAAAACGGTTTCGCGTCAAAACGGTACGGTTCGAAACGGTTCGCGTCGAAACGCTTCGGTTCGAAACGGTTCGCGTTCGAAACGGTTCGCGTTCGAAACGGTTCGCTTCAAAACGGTACGGTTCAAAACGGTACGGTTCGAAACGGTACGGGTCGAAACGGTTCGGCTCGAAATGGTTCGCGTCGAAACGGTTCGGTTCGATACGGTACGGTTCGAAACGGTTCGCGTCGAAACGGTTCGGTTCGATACGGTACGGTTCGAAACGGTTCGCGTCGAAACGGTTCGGTTCGATACGGTACGGGTAGAAACGGTTTGGTTCGAAACGGTTCGGTTCGAAACGGTTCGCGTCGAAACGGTACGGTTCGAAGCGGTACGGGTCGAAACGCTTCGCGTCGAAACGGTACGGGTCGAAACGCTTCGCGTCGAAACGGTTCGGCTCGAAACGGTTCGGGTTCGAAATGGTACGGGTCGAAACGGTTCGTGCCGAAACATTTAATGATTCTTGGATTTTTTTGATTTTTAGATTTTTTTGAATTTTTTTGAATTTTTATGATTTTCTAGAATTTTTTTGAATTTTTTTGAATTTTTATGAGGCGTTTCGTCGCGAAGCGTTTCGACCCGTACCGTTTCGAACCGTACCGTTTTGAACCGTACCGTTTTGACGCGAACCGTTTCGAACGCGAACCGTTTCGAACGCGAACCGTTTCGAACCGAACCGTTTCGAACCGAACCGTTTCGAACCGTACCGTTTCGACACATACCGTTTCGAACCGTACCGTTTTGACGCGAAACCGTTTTCGACCCGTACCGTTCGAAACGGTTCGCGTCAAAACGGTTCGCGTCGAAACGGTTCGGGTTCGAAAACGGTTCGGCTCGAAACGGTTCGCGTCGAAACGGTTCGGGTTCGAAACGGTACGGTTCGAAACGGTTCGTGTTCGAAACGGTTCGGCTCGAAACGGTTCGGCTCGAAACGGTTCGCGTCGAAACGGTTCGATACGGTACGGGTCGAAACGGTTCGGTTCGAAACGGTTCGCGTCGAAACGGTTCGGCGTCGAAACGGTACGGCTCGAAACGCTTCGCGTCGAAACGGTTCGGCTCGAAACGGTTCGGGTTCGAAACGGTACGGGTCGAAACGGTTCGTGCCGAAACATTTAATGATTTTTGGATTTTTTAGAATTTTTTTGATATTTAGATTTTTTTTGAATTTTTTAGACTTTTTATGATTTTTTAGAATTTTTATGATTTTTTAGAATTTTTTTTATTTTTAGATTTTTTGATTTTTTGGATTTTTTGGAATTTTTTTGATTTTTTGGAATTGGATCAAAATGGCAACTGAAAACATTTTTTAAGTTAATCCCCAAAATACCCCTGGTTACAGATGGGGTTTATGGATGGAGTTAGGCATTGTGATCAAAATGGCAAAAAAATGTATAAGTCAGGGACCCAGATGCACAAAAAAAACTATTTGGACTAAACTGGCATATTTGGACAAAACTCAGGGACTAAAATGGCAATTTACTCTATTTTTTCCAGACCATCGTGGCAAACATTTGTGTCATCTCTTGGTGTCTATCAAAGAGCTTGAAGATGTGCGTATGAGGGAAGATATGATCTCAAACCACAATTACGATTATATTTAGGCAAAATTGCATTTTTCGTCCTTTATGTTTGAACGTTTCGACAGCCGCTGTCCTTTAACTTTAAAAATTACACTCTATGTCCTTTATGTTTACACTTGTCTACAGGCGGTGCCCTTTTGCACAAACCAAGTTAAATTTTATGGTTAAGTTGTGCATGTGCGTCGCACACGAGGGCAAATTGGTCCTTTTACCCCATTAACTTAATTGGATTACAAATAAAAATATATATATATCATATGGATCCTTATCTTTTGAACTTCAAGCCATCATCATCACCACCGATTAGACTTCAAGCCATCATCACAAATAGTCTTCAAGCCACCATCATCATCACAACCAGAACTTCAAGCCATCATCATCACCCGATCTGTTCCTTAAACCTTAGTTGACACCGTCGTCATCTGAACCACAAAACCCTAGGCGCCACCATCATCGTCGGTCGGACTTCAAGCCACCGCCACCAGCATCGACCTCCACCACCTAAAACCACCGCACCACCATTACCGCCTGACCACCACCATCTCATGGATCTGAAGACGAAAATAAAAAAAAACAAAATTTGTATCCATGAACACAACCATCGTCATGGATCTTGGATCTGGACTCAAATCAAAAACGAAAGTTGAAGAGGTTTAAGGGTTTCTGATTTGAGGTCGAGACTTTTCAAAATTGGGTTTTTAATTTGAAGTTTAGGGCTTTTCAGATTTGGGGTTTTCAAGTGTAGTGCTTTTCAGATTTTCTGATTTCAGGTTAGTAATCTTGTTTGTGAATTAGTGTTTTTAATCCGGTTGGTTAAGTTCATCCCGTCTCCCTTTTTAAGCGGCTCTCCCTCTCTCTAGAAAATATGCAGATTGTGTGTGTTTTTTTGGAGAAAGATTGAAGGTATTGTGGGGTGCTGAGTTTTCTGATGGTAATGGTGCTCAGATTTGATGGCGGTGGTGATAGGTTGTGAGGGGGTCGTGGTGGTGATGTTGATTTTATGGTCTTTTGATGTGGATTAGGTTATTATTTTTTAAAAATTGTATGAATTTCTGGGTTCATATTCGTCGTGTTCTTGATGTTCTTCAGTTTTCCGGAAAAAAATACATTTAAAAGATGTTGATTTAAAAGTGTTAGTCTTTGTTAATCATAAAATGTTGTGATGATGTTGATTTTATGGTCGTTTGATGTGGATTAGGTTATTAAGTTTTAAAAATTATATGAATTTTTGGGTTCATATTCGTTGTGTTCTTGATGTTCTTCAGTTTTCCGGCAAAAAAGTACATTTTTTGGAGTCCAAATGATTTTTCCGGTTGTTATTGTGGCGGAGCTATGGTGGAACTGAAAAGGACGAAATTGCCCCCCACATGTTTTGCACATGAGCAGACTTAACAAAAAAATTAACTAAGTTATGGAGAAAGGACACCGCCTGTAGACAAGTGTAAACATAAAGGACATAGAGTGTAATTTTTAAAGTTAAAGGACATCGGCTGTCGAAACGTTCAAACATAAAGGACGAAAAATGCAATTTTGCCTTATATTTATTCAACCCGTTGGGGTTCTAACCTAGTAATATATGATCTCAAACCACAATTACGATTAGTATCACATATATAGTTATCAGAATGAGATGAATCCATTCTTATTAATTTTGACTTTCAATCTTTCTAGTCTCGTATTTCTTCTTCCTCCTATACATAAATTATATTATGCATAAATTATATCTGTTAATTCTAAAACGTAAAATATTAAACATTTCTTAAATAGTTATAAAATAAACATTTTTTTAATAAACCCATTTGAGATCAAACACAAATGGACTTTTAGGTAGACGGGTCGAAATGGCCATCTCTAACGAAAGTATTAAAACAACTATAAATGGATTTAACGAGAGTTAATGTAAGTCAGGTGTGTAATTGGAAGCTGAAGGACGGAACCATAATCATGGTGATTAGCAGTCGCAGGTTCATGTGACCGGCTGCACAACAAGAACAAAATCACAGAGATCGAGTTTACACATACACATCAAATTTAACTGCAATTCATGTTTGTATTACATGTCACAATTTAATTTTAACTTCAAATCATCGCTTGTCTAAGATTACTAACGTTTCCTCCCTTCTACCTACATAAAATGAGGAACGCCAAATTTCTTGAATCGATTCGGCATGACCTAACAGTTTGCTGGTTCACCCATTCGCGGTCCAACACATTTGAACTGAACCGCCAAGGAGTCTGGTTCAAAAAACTTTATATAAAAAAAACAATAACATGCATGGCATTTTTATGATATGATGGTATGTCAAATTGTTATTCCAAAAATGGGCCTGAAACCGATAATCAATTAGTTTTTTTTTTTTCTTTCAAAAGTTTAATTCATATTTACGAAAAAACCAATCTCAATCAGCATTCTTTACATTTTAACCTGTAATAATGTTAGTCCCTGTGTATTTTTGTACCTAGATTGCGCGCATAACTTCACCGCAGATCCAGTTTTTGTGCCCGTTTTCTTGGTTTCTTCGCCTGTGTTGCAGCATCCGACTGCTGATGTGGCAATGCTGTTTTCTTTGAAGAAGATCTGCTGCCATGAGAACTTCTGGTCACCGGAAGTTTAGCGTTTAACCTTAAACCTAACAAACTTGTAGGTTCATTAGAACCAGCAGTTTCTTGACATCTCGGTTCATCTTGATCACTGTCGTCTCCATGTACGGTAACTGTTGGCAAAGAATCATCTTGCACATCCTAAGTACAATATAAAATAATCCATTTAGCAATCTTATAGTCTTTGATTTATTGTTTCTGCAATGTGTGTGATTTAAGATCCTAACAAGTAACAAAGTGGCAAAATGGTAAAATATGCAAACAATAACAGAAGTTTTAAGCAGTTCAAAGTAAGGATGCTAAACGGGTTGTGTCCGCAGGTTGTCAGGTCCAACCCGACCCGAACACGAATATTTTACACGAACTCGAACATGACCTGAACCCGAAAATCGTGTCATACATATGAACCCGAACACGACCCGAATATTCGCGGGTTAACCCGAACATGACCCGTTCAACCCAAATTTTTTAATTTTCTAATTTGTTCGCAAATTAATGTATTAAAATTTAAGTTTTACTACAAGAAACACAAATGTATATATAAAATAGTTACATTTTAATTATATAATCTTATTCATTTTCTCTTTTAAGTTATAGTTATGGCATAAAATACGTAAACAATTTAATTTATGACATTAACATATTGTAAAAAAGTAAAATATAATATAAATGGGTTAAACGGGTTAACCCGCCCGGGTTGACACGAACCCGACCTGTTCAACCCAAAACTGACCCAAACCCATTTAGACTAAACCCAAACCCATGAATTCCGTGTTAGGTTCGAGTCGTGTTTACGGGTCGTGTCAAAAGTTCACACCCCTAGTTGAAAGATCTTATTACGTACCTCATTTTGCACGTTTTCAACACGATCAGAATCCGACCCGCCTTCTCCTTCACTATCCGTCATCTCCTCACACTCAAACTCCACACTTTCTTCCACGTCATCATCCTCCGAGTCACTTAGCTCCTCTTGTTCCATCACGATTTCATCATGCCCACCACCCACCGAACCTGGACCGAAATCCGGATCATTACCATTTTCCTCGGCTAAATCGTGCGAATCACTAGGCTGTGGTTCAGCGGTTCCAGATTCACGACCACTTGTACCATTCTCTTTCCGGCCAATAGAGCTTAACCGGATATCCAAATCCAATTCGTTAGGGCTACGCGGTACAACGTTTATAGCCGTTGGATTCAGTGTTGATAAATCCAACGGTGGGTCACTCAACTGGCCGTTTCCGTCATCGTTTCTTTGCAGAAGTGGATGGAAGTCAACGCCGGTCAACGGCGAACTCAACTCGTTAGATTTCAGCGAGTTGTTGAAGAAATTTAGCGTATGTTTCGCTTGATTAGAATAACGAAAGAGGTTAAGATTTAACTGCGGAGAATTATTGGGAAAGAAGTCAAAGGAGCTCGAAGAACCGGCATTTCCGTTCAAAGGGTAATACGGTAAGCTCGCATCGTCGTGACCCTGGAACAATAACGGATGCAACTGAAGATCCGAATCACCCTTTTCAACTGCATTATTATCACTAGTACCACTTCTCTCATCTTGTTGACCTCTCCGTTGACTTGAAACACCGTTTTGTCTCACCTTACTCGAAGCTTCATCTTGAAATTTTGAAAATGCCGACTGCGACATTATACGAACCGTAGGTGGAAGATTGACCGGTGGCAAGTCAGGAGCTAGTTTCACTACGCGAGAACTAGATCTACGAGCTCGATACGGTATATTTACTTCGGGTCTCAAAAACGTAGCGGGAACTGCGTAAGATGAACTGTTATTAAGATTCACCAGCCTAGCGTCGTTCGTTGATCTGTTTTGTGTGAATAATTCAACTTGCGGGTTTTGGCTTTCTCCCGTATTTGAAATACCGGATGAAACCGGTCTCCAATCAGCCAAAAACGCCTCATGGACATACGCTTCGTCTTCGTGATTTCCACCATCATCACCACTGTTATTTTCTCCACCACCATGAAACGGATTAGCCTCATCATCGTTTGACCAGCCTTGACTATGTTGACCGACACCATTTGCTTGTAATCTTGAACCTTCGAGTTTTGACTTTCTTCGTTGTGATTCGTATAAGCGTCTCTTTGCCTTAGTATGTTCGTCTCCTTTGTATGACTTCTGGTTTCCGACAGCTGTGCGCCATTGACGAGGGAGCATTGACGGGTCTCGGTGTGGGACCATGTACTTCCATACCGCCATCCAGTCGAGTTTGTATATCTTTAATCCCTGCATTGTTACATCAACATAATCACATTAATAATTGTTTTACTTTGAGCAAAATTAATACAAAAAATAATATTAATACCTCCTCTATGAGAGCTTTCTCTTGAGGAGTCAACGGTGACGTTTTAAGCCTTCGAACTGCCTGCAAAATACATTATCATAAGCATCAATTACAATATATTAATATTTAATAGTTTAATACCCCCCAAAAAAATACAATATAATTTTTGCGTGTGCCAAAACGGTCTTCTTGTATTGTGCGTTTATAATAATACATATACAATGATGAGGCGATCCGTAAATTACGTACCTTTATTGGATTCTCGGGTGCTCTAGAGCATGCACGGTTTTTCTGTCTCACAAAGATCTGGAAAAAGTAAATGAGCAAGATTATCACTCAATTGAGCACCGTGATAACGAAATAACAGCACACATTGTGAAAAGCTAGGCTAGATTCAAAGCTAGGGCTGTAAACGAACCGAACGTTCAGCGAACAGATCGTGAACCGTTTGACGATTCGTGTGTGTTCGTTCGTTTAATGAATGAACGAACACGAACAAGAAATTTTGTTCGTTTAGTTAAATGAACGAACTTCATTTATGTTCGTGAACATTTGGTAACGTGTTCGATAGTTCATTGGTGTTTTTAGTGTTTATATTTTATTTAAATACTTCAAAATTCTGACATATAAAATATTTAATAAGTACCAGTGTATAATATATTATGTTCACAAATGCTTGTTTGTGTTCGTTTGTTTCCATTTTCGTTCATGACCATTAGTTCGTGTTCATGGACGTCCGTTGCCTAAAATTAACAAACGAACACGAACATGTTCATTTCCTTAACGAATGAACACGAACATAAAATCTCGTTAGGTAAGTGTTCGTGAACACATATATTTCCTTAACAAACGAACACTCGTTCGGTTCGTTTGTGATAGGAATCATCATCTGGTTTATAGTTAATTGTCATTTGTCTATTCTAGAAGGGGGTAAAGTGTAATTTCTATTTCTATAAATAAGGATCAATAGTCATTTAGGAGGGTATGAGAGATATTATTCAGTTTGTTAGGCTCATTGCATCAGCATGAGAAGGGCATAGCCCTGGACCACTTTAGTGGTTAGTTATCCATTGTAGATCCTTTGGATCATCTTCTTCAATTCAATAAATTGTGTATCTGATCTCATCATCATCCGATTCAATCTCTATCAGTTTGCAACCCAATTCAAAGGCTATTTGACACTTCCAAGTTCCAACAAAAAAAGAGAACTTCAATGAACAAAAAAGTGTTGAAATGCTCGAGAGTTCTTAATAGTTACATTTTGTATATAGTTGGTTGTGAATAAACACCTTAACAACAGAAATTTACAACTTGAACCATTTAATCTGTTTTAAGTAGAGTATTGTTGAACTTCAATGAATAAAAAAGTGTTTAAATGACTTCAAGATAAAAAGAGAACATAAACATCTGTAGAAACGTGCCTGATGCGGTGTTTTGCAGGGTAGAAAATTTTTCTGAATTTCCTTCCAGTCGGTATTATACCTCATTAACCCTCGAGCTAATAACCTGCATATTTCAACAAAACAGTAAGCTCATCACTATACTTTTTTTATAAAACGGTACGCACATTCGACAACGTGCAAGCTTGTAACTTACCCATCTTCAGCATCGGTGAAAAGCACGCGATTAGCAACAGACGAAGGGGGCGGCTTATGTGGAAATAGCGCTGGATTGAAGAGCGGAAAGAATCTCAAGGCCAACTTCGCAATGTCTTTCGGAACTAAAGCAATCGATTGATTTTTAGACCTTTCAACAAGTGCAGCAGCAATCGTCTTCTTCGATTTTGGGTCACTAGCGTTTTCAGACACCATAGTAGGATCGGAATAAACACCAGCCGAAGAATGAACACCATTGAACGGAAACAAACACTCCCGTTCAACCATAGCGTCATACGTAGCTTCTAACTGTCTCTGCCGATGCTCTTGAACAGCTGTTGATAAGAAGCACGGTTGGTACAAAAAACTCAAGTTACAATTTACAAATAGGCCTGTAAACAAACTGAACGTTCACGAACTGTTCGTGAACTTGTTCGACGGGAAATTCGTTTATGTTAATTTATTTAATAAACGAACTAACATGAACACAGTATTTTTGTTCGCTTGATTAAACGAACGAACATGAACACACATTTTGTTCGTTCATTTATGTTCAAAAACATCGTTTTATATTTTTGTATTTACATTTGTTTATTTTTGTTCGTTTATGTTCGTTTCAATTTAAATACATAAGTAGTTATATTTATATGAATATTATATATAAAAGGAACTTTCTGACTACTAACATAAATATTACTAATTGGTAACATAAAAGAAACTTTCTGACTACTAACATAAATATTACTAATGGGTAATTGGGTTTTCTAGTAAAAAAATGAGTTTTCTAATGGAATTTATCGTAATAAATCACTAACTTACAAAAAAATTATGTTCGTTTATGTTTAGTCAATCATCTTCATTTGTGTTCTTTAATATTTGTTCAATTAAGTTCATTTGTGTTGTTTCTTGTTTGTTAAATTATGTTCGTTTAAGTTTGCTTGTTTGTTTATATTCATTAACGTTCGTGAAATGTTCGTTTAGGTTTTAAACGAACGAACATAAATGAACACGAACATGCCAATTTTCTTAATAAACGAAATGAACAAAAAAATGTGTTTGATTGTATGTTCGTGTTCGGTTAGTTAAATGAACGCACACGAACATGTCTCTGTTCATATTCGTTCGGTTCATTTACAGGCCTATTTACAACCCGATAAAAGTTCAAATAGAAGACATACCGATAGAAATATCGTCCAGATAGCTTTGAACTAAATTAAGTGGGGCCACGTCAATAACTGATAGCACGGTATCGCTGACGAAAGGCACCCAGAACGAACCATCCGTAGAGATAGCGGTGTTCTCCGATGTTACGGCTGAACAAATGTACGGCAAGCTAAAACAAAAACCAGGATACGGTACCCGTTGAGAAGCAAGTATGTGATCGCGTTTGTGAAGCATCTCGGAAAGCAACTGGTGAGCTTGTGTGGCAACATGTTGTCTAGAAGGATCTAGAATGGAAAGAGAAAACAGCTGAACGAGCAGCTGTACATGCTCGTATATCAAACAATGTAACTGGCCTATCTGATGCGGCGTGAACGCACAGACGGGATAATTATGCGCAGATGAAGTACTCTGAATCATACAGGTATTGTATGCATTTGGAGAAATCGGTGCATACGGTAAGATAGGACGTAACGGTCGATTCATATGACCGGAAAACTCATGTTGTCGAACATCGGTTTTTTGACGTTTTTTCTGCCGTGTTTCGGGTCGCCTACGAACACGCTCGTGTTCCCGTTCTTGGGCTACGTTATGTAAATTTTCGTCAACGTCACTCTCGAGTGCCTCTTCGAGTTCTAACTCGAAATCCGCATCGTTATCTTCATCTTCATCGAGATTATCGTTTTCTTGCACAGCACTGGAACTTGCATCTCCGTTATTTAAAACCGCTGCGAGAAACTTCCGGTATTCTTCTTCATCGTCAATGTTATGATGAAGGTCATCCTCGTCATCCGTTTCTTGAAGAAAGGTCTCGAGTTCATCGAGGGTGGACCCCACGAGAGAATACCGAGCCCGAGTTCGCCGCCATATGGCATCCTCGTCATCACTATCACCATTAACCATTTGTTCAACAGTAACATCATCGGTAACTGTATTTGTGGCAATGTTTGGTTCAACGTTTCTAATACCGTCATCTTGCAATTCATCAGGGGCATTTGCGACATTAACCAAAGGTGAATGATTTTCTCTACTGTCAACGATGTCGGTTTCAAACTCTTCGATCTCGGAGCTCAGGCTAGAAGAAGCTTCTAGAGAAGGAGCTTCTTTCAGAAAAGGGTTGAAATCCATATCCCCTTCCTCATCCTCCTCGTTATCGTTCTCGTTCTCGTCGTCAACATGCTCGGAAGAAATATCGTCGGTTTTCGATAAACTTGCAGCACCGGTGACAACAGTAGAGCACTGGTTTTCAGTTGATGGTGAAGGTGATAACGTCATTGTGAGACCCCGCGACAACAAGGCTTATAGCTCACCTGATCGGATTACTAAACTAAACCTGCACATAATGCGGAAATGACCAACGGTAAGGAAAGATAAATATGTGTAAATAAACATTATAACTTAACATGAAGCCAATGGCATATCATCCATAAAAGCATTGCCTAGGGCTGTAAACGAACCCAACGTTCAGCGAACATTTCGTGAACCGTTGGGCGGGAAGTTTGTTCATGTTCGTTCGTTTAATAGCTGAACAAACACGAACAAGAAATTATGTTCGATAAGTTAAGCAAACGAACATGAACGGAGGTTGCATTCGTTCGTTTATGTTCGTGAACGTTCGGTAATGTATTCTTTTATGTTCGCTCGTTTATGTCATTTGTGTTCGTTCATTTAAAAGTTTTTTTTATGTATTGGTTTTAGTCTTTAAAAATTTGAAGCCACAGTCATACTATAAGCCACCCGCCAACATCCCTCATTTGACCATTTCAATTGGTGTTAAAGCTTGACAAACTTTTTAATTTTTGTGTTAATTACGTTTTTTATATTTATGTCAATTATGTTCGGATAGTAATGTTAAGTACTTATATATTTTTGGTGGTTTCTTCGTAATCTTTCTAATGAAAAATACAGTTTTTATTTTAAAATGAATTTTGGTGGTTTCTTCGTAATCTTTCTAATGAAAAATACAGTTTTTATTTTAAAATGAATATATAACGTTCGTTTGTGTTAATTTATGTTCATGAGCATTTGTTTGTGTTCGTTTGCGTTCGGTAAGTGTTCATGAACAGTTTATGAACGTGTTCATTTCCTTAATGAACGAACACAAACAAGAAATCTCGTTCGGTAAGCTTTCTGAGCCGTTCATGAACATGTTCATTCCTTAATGACCTTGTTCGTGTTCGTTCGGTTCCTTTACAGCCCTAAGCATTGGACTTCCTTCTTAATAACTATGAAAAAGAAACAAATTTGTGATGACAATAGAAGTAATTTAAGACCTGGCAAAATCAACTCTAAATCAGAAAAAGAAACAATAAATTTGAGTATAAATATGTGGCATTCACCGTTGGTGGTGTTTCCTACTTACTACAATGCATAAGGTTTATGTATGACTAGTAATTTCCCATCATGGTTTAAGAAAACGGTTGAGGTGTGCGCCTCGAGACGAGGCGGTAAGAAAACGTGTATGAGATGCACCTCATGGGGTTATCAGTTATGTTTGTACGTACACCTCTAAGGGCCAAGGCGGTAAGAAAACGTGCGTCTCAGGGGCGCCTCAGGGTGTTTTGTGCGTTTTTGATGTTTTAGACTTTCTCTTTAAATTATTTTATTTTTGATGTTTTAGACTTTCTGTGTCAATTATTTTATTTTTTATGAGATGTATAATTTTTATCATCAGCATCATCATCATACTCAGTAAATCCCACCAATAGCAAAGCTATGTAGACAGCCTTACCTCTACCCCGTAGGAATAGAGAGGCTGCTTCCAGTGAGACCATCGGCTTGATAGTAGTTTTGCATCAAGCCTTGGACATAAAGCTGCAATTCCACAGAAATATGGAATTTTTTATGGGTTGGTATTTGAATATGGCTTAATTTGATAATGGGTCTTTTGTCTTAAATTGAATGATGAAAAGTAAAGTCAACAGCAGGTTGTCTAGCACAAGCAAAATAGTTAGCAACAGGTAGACTAACTTCGGCGAAGGTGTTAGTGGATTAATGAGGTGGATACACATGATCATAGGCATTTGGTCAAAGATAGTATATTCCTAACTGGCATGCCAATAAGTTTTTTAGGGTCCAAAGCTTGGTGTACAGCCATGTTTGGAAGTTGTTTTTGCAGATGGGGGTAATCTACAAATTCAGACGATGATTGCTACTCGTTGGACCATCCATTTCATCAAGAACATAATAGCAACCTGCGAGCTCTTAGCTTAATTATTGAAAAGGAATCTAATTAGCATAAGTCTTTTTTACATTTAAGAAAGCACTTTTTTACATGTAAAAAAATGAGTCGCTGGAATCACATCATACTACTTCAAATGGTGAACTCTAAACCCACACCATCTCGGAGCTCACAAATCAAAGATACAATTCTGTTCGCCCATCCACATGTCCAAATCAAGATATGCTAATTAGGCATATCTACACCTAGTTGTCATACAAACCAACTTATTAGGCATCTATACAGTTCAGGCACACATATTAGGGTTTAACTATTAAGTTGAAGTACAGAAAGCACAATGTGTTGTCAAAATCCTCCTCCTCAACTGAATAATGCTCTTGCAATTATGCTGTAAGTTTTAAATACGCTATCAATTTCAAAGAACCTACAAATTTCATCTCAAAAACTTAAATCTACCGATCCTTATCAACTTGTAAAACTACGGCCTTCAATTTAAATTTCAAGCACATGTAGGCACATGTAGTCCATCACCAAAATCAAACAGAAATATCAGAATAACTAACTGCAACCCTGATTAGAGTTTCAATTCCAAACAAATCGTGATGTTTCTAGATGCCTGATATCAATCAAATTTAGTAGAAAAATGCAATTAAATTGAAACTGGCAAACCTAGTTCAAGAAACCTCTGATGCATCCAAACATCGACCGGAATACAACTCAAGTCGCTAAATGTCGTGCCTCCGTCGACGGAGTGATGAGTAGATACAACTCAATTCGCCGGAACCTTGCGTCGGTATGATCGAACGGTGGAGGAGCTAGGGTTTCAACTTAGGCTTCTTAGTGGCGGTGGCGGTGGTGGTGGTGGTTCAGAGGAGGCTTCTTAGGGTTTGCAACCATGGATGGAGTTGTATGGATTCCGCTTATATACAGTATGAGATTGATAACCAATTGATTGATTCATGAGAATTTGCCTAAACACTAAAACTTAAAAGAAGCACAGACAGACAGAAGAAACCGATAATATACGTCATAAAAAACAAGAAAATGATTAATTAGTCATTTATACATACAATAAATCAAAACTCTTTTCCATGCATGCTACTGAAACCTTAAGATATATTGAATTCAGAGGATGTATTTATGTGTTTCTATCTTATCTGATGGGTGGTGGTCAATTTAGAAGCAAAGATTGTAGGTAAAAGGATTTTGCAGACCTGCTCTGTTGCTCGACTTATTCACCGAGTCGACTCTTGACTGGCATATAGATTAGGATTCTTCAGAATGCCTCCATTGGGGCTTTTAAAGGATTTGCGAAGCACAACTGCTTTAGTGACTTTAATCAAATTATTATTTTTCCATTCCACCAGTTCTTACTGCAATAAATCACTAAACCCTACAATATTTTCTCAATACAGACTAAACCCTACACCAATTTACTACAATTCGATCAATAACAATATGTTCGTGACCCTAATTCTTCAATTAAACTATAAAACTGCAAAATTGTTAAATTGGATAAATGTATTGCATAAATCCATACCGGAATTCAAGAATATTAAACATGAGGAGTTGAAATACGTACCGATTAGCTTGATTGCTGAAAACTTGAATCAATTGTGGTTCGTTAGATTGCAGGTCGGAAAATTGGGGTTTTTTTTAGGTTTTTTGATTTGATTTTGTTTTGTTTTAGCGTTAGAGAATTTACAAGAGACGTCCTTATTGTTATAGAGTTTTAACAAATGAACCCCTATAGTATACTTGATTGAAAACTTTTCGATTTACTCGTTTACCGGATAACTATTAGTGTTTTACAGCTTCTACCCCTACCCTTAGGGCTGCAAACGAACCGAACGAACACGGCCTTGTTCGTGTTTGTTTGTTAAGGATTTCATGTGTTCACGAACAGTTCATGAACACTTACCGAACGAGATTTTTTGTTCGTGTTCGTTTGTTAAGGAAATGAACTTGTTCGTGTTCGTTTGTGTTCGTTTGTTAATTTATGTACCGAACACAAACGAACGTTCATGAACGCACACGGACGCAAACGAACACAAACAAACGTTAATGAACATAAACAAACACAAACGAACATATATTTACTTTCGAAGATGATCATAACAAAAAACACTAAGTAGATCCACCCAAAATATACCAAGCTAATTATCCAAACTTGAGTAGCTTAATGTGACAAAGAAGTTATTTCTATAAATGCATCAGCTATTTAATCTATTTATATAACTTAACTTGAATGGAAATAATGTGACAAAGAACCTTACATGAGTGGGAACGGTGTTGAACGATGGTGATTGACAGAGGAACGACGGAGGGAGCGGAGGAGAGAGCGGCGCTTGGTCGATGGCGGAGAAAATGGGATCCAGAATCTGGAACGGCGCTAATAATGCTTAGGGTTTTTGTACTTTCAAACTTTCAATTGTATATTCTGGTAGACCTTAGGTGATAATGAAATATCTAACAAATAACCAATAAAATATAAGTTGGGCCATACAATATAATATAATATAAGTTGGGTAATAAAATTATATATATATATATATATATATATATATATATTCCTATACACAAACGAACACGAACATACAAACGAACACAAACGAACGTAAACGAACACGTTACCGAACGTTCACGAACACAAATGAACGAACACGGTCTTTGTTCATGTTCGTTCATTTAACTAAACGAACGAATTTTTTTGTTCGTGTTCGTTCATTTATTAAATGAACGAACACAAACGAACTTCCCGCCGAACGGTTCATGAACTGTTCGCTGAAAGTTCAGTTCGTTTGCAGCCCGCTACCCTACGAGATAAAGTCCAAATAGCCAAATGTGTTTTCTATTTTAACTAGTATCGGAGACCGCGCTTTGTGATGGAGTCGTAGGGGTGATGGCGAGAATGCATTTGTTACGTGATATATTATTGACCATGCAAACTTTTATCTAAACGACGGAAACAAAAGCAACCAACACGGCTATGTAAACATATCTAGAGTCTTAATGATGGCTTTAACCATAATAAGGTAAAGAGTAAATTACAAAACTCGTCCTTATGTTGACATCAGATTGCAAAGTGTGTCCTTTGTCTTCAAAAAGTACAAATAACGTACTCGATGTTTGCAAACCCTTACACGTTATGTCCTTTATCCCTAACTCAGTTATTTTTCATTATTAAATCTGAACAAGTGGACCCCACATGAGGGTATTTTGGTCATTTTAACATTCATTTATATAAAACAATTTACTCTCTCACTCTAAACACAAACACACTTACACTCTCTTTATCCTCCCTTCGGCCACAAGATCTCCGGTCACCACTACCACCTACCTCCGGCAACCAAGAATCCCAAGCCACCACCCACCTGCCACCACCTCCACACTCCACACACCACATGTCACCACCAATCAAACCAACCACCAACATCTGCCACCACTACCACCACCCGACCACCACCACCCTACCCCCAAACCCCATCTTCCACGGACACCCGCAACCACCACCGTACCAAGTGATCGGAGTGTCGCTCTCCAGTCAAGGATAATATTTATAACCCTAATTACCCTTAACAATTAGCTAGTGGTAGTAAGGGGTCGAACCACGAAGAGTATGTGGTTTGCGAATGGAGTTTGAATGAATTGTAATAGTTGTCACTTTTATGAAGCTTGCTAAATTGTTTTTATGGTTTTTGTTTATTGAAAAGATGTTGAACAAAGTTCACTAAATTAATTGGATGGATTATCTACTAGAGATTAAGAAATGAAAAAACACAATTAATAACTTAAACAATAATGAGAAAAAGGGTTCACACCCGGTTTCGGTAATTGCAAACCTAGGTTCCTACAAGTTTTAGAATTGACCTAATTGGATAAATGATTAACGGATTTAGTGTACCGTGACTTAGGTGCCAATAACTATCAACATTCCTAAGAATGGACAAGAATGCACTTTGTAATCAACACAAGTAATCCTAACCAAGATAACGCATAAGTGCACAAATTCATTTCACAAAGTCATAACTTTATCATCATTCGACAATTTGAAAATTCAATTCAAATACATGACAATTATCAAAGGTGTTCAAAATCAAAACACAATTTGTCACACAAGTCAAACTAAACACAATACGAAACCCTAGATAATACAACTACCTACACCGGGTGAAACCAAGGTGGTTAGCCGCTCATGGTTGAAGGAACTTGATCACCGGATGATTGGAACTCAATTTGGATCATCTTGAAGCTTGAAAATGGAAGAATGGTTGATGGTTAGGGTTTCGGTGAGAGATGATGGTGGAAAGAATGATGGATGAACGATTAGGGTTTTGGATTAATGATGAAGGTGAATTGAATGGTGATTCGGGTGAAGGTTGATGATGGTAGATGATTAGAGATGAAGTTGGTGATGAACTATGACTCCAAGATCAAGTTCTCATTAAAAAAAAAATAGTGTAACTCCCGACTTAATGGCTCAAGAACCGTTTAAACTCGTTAAAAGATCAAGAAAACACAATTTTCACGACTGAACAAACGGGAGCCCATCGCAGACTAGGGGGACTCCGTCGGCGACTGTCTCTCCTGATGCCATTTTTGTCCGACACCTTGTTTTCCTGGATACGCGCATATTTGGCCGATGGGCATTTCTAAAGGGCGTCGCCGACGGCCCTAGGGGCGTCGCCGACGGCCTCCCCAACTTCCATTCTCCAATTTTAGCTTCTTGAGTTCCCGTTTGATCCGTAACACGTCCCGGTTGTCCGTTTTTCATCCCGGTGGCTCGTAAAGCTCCCGAAAAGAACCTTAAACTTCTCTAGACATGCAAAATATAAATCTAATCAAAAGTAGGCTTTTCAAGATTAAAAGTTAAGTAAAAACTAAAACTTAAACACAAACGAGCACCGTTATTCGACCACGTATCACCAAGCATGCGCGGGTTCTGGATCTGGATAGGTGGAATGTCGTCGGCGGATCTGGATTTAGGGTTTCGAAGACGAAAGTTATTATGGTGCGATGGTATCAGATCAACGACGATAGGTAACCCTTGCTCCCACACTGAAATTCGATTCGTCATAGTTGTCGTTGCTCACTTCTTCACCCATCGATTGCATATCAAAACTATGACCACAGATTCACAATTAATTGAAATGAAATGTAGTGAATTTGATTTCGAATTTTGTAGATTTATTAACGGAATTTGGTGTTGGATTTGGAGTGAAGAATTTAGGAGATCAGATGTGAAATTGGTGGGAGATATTTCGGGAGTGAGGAGGTGGTGATGTGATGTGATGTGATGGTAGTGGTGTTATGGCGATGGTGCTATAGCGGCGGTGGTGGCCCCTGATTGTAGAGAGGGAGAGAGAGTTGAGGGAATGAGAGTGAGTTTTGAGAGAGATGGAGAGACGGGTTTTTGATTATTTATTTATTTTTAGGGTAAAATGACCAAAATACCCTCATGTGGGGTCCACTTGTTCAGATTTAACAATGAAAAATAATTGAGATAAAGGACATAACGTGTAAGGACTTGCAAACATCGTGTACGTTATTTGTACTTTTTGAAGACAAATGATACACTTTGTAATCTGGTGTCAACATAAAGGACGAGTATTGTAATTTACTCTAAAGTAAATATATAAAAATAATAAGATTTGTTACCTTGTATATTGATCGTTAATATAGATCATATAGGAGACAATAAAAATAAGCAAACAACACGGTTAAGTAACATGTTTAGAGTTAAAAGTTAGTCTCAATTATAATAACTTAAATAAATAATAAATACAAAAAAGAACAAATATTTGTTTAAAGATAAAAATAAATAAATAACTTTATCAAACTTGAAGAGCTGTATGATAACTCTATTAAAATTTGAGAATACAAATCTATTAAAGCTCAGGGTATAAATGTAAATCGTTTATAAAATAAGTTATTAGTGTTTAGAAGGTCACATGATAAAAGTCTATTGAAGTTAAGGGTTATAAATGTAAGCTAATTAAAAAACAAAGACCAAAAAGCAAAGATATTGTAATACTGCAAATAAAATAGACCAATTGAATATTAAAACTGTTCACGATTGTGTTTATTAGTATAGAATCATCTATGCTTGAAGGGTATCAATATTCATAACAAACTTGAGAAACTTGAAAATCAAGTCAAAGCAAATTCGAAAGATGAATTAGAATTAGAATTAGAATTTGGGTTACTCGAGTTGTGTCTTATTCGAACCAAATTTGAATTTGGGAATCTAGTTATGAGGTAAACTAAATAAGTTGAATACGAATGATGTGTATTTGTATTTTGTAAAAAGTTCATTGGCTTATTTGAATATACCCAAATTTTAGTTGAAATCGAATAAGCTTGTTTTAATTGGTTCTCCGAATCTTATCATTCAAATTCCGTTTTCAAATTCTGGTAACCTTAATAAACCAAAATCCAACCCGATAGACACCTGTAATCTACACATAATGTGTGATCGACGAGAAATACGAGACATCTAAGTCCTACAAGTAAAGATATCTATTTATTGATAATAAAAAGAAAAAAACGTGAACGAGGACTGCATTGATGATAAAATAGAATCTTGGGATGCAAACAGTGATTCCATTGATGATGAAAAAAGATAATTCTTGGTTCAGTTCTTCACCTTAACGACAGAAAAAAAGGACTCCATGTTCTGAGAAATATTTACCATTCGAAAAGAGGTAAAAAACGGAGTCTTTGTCTAAAAAAAGTGTTGAGAAAGGGCAGATTTATAGGACTTTTCAACGAGATAGCGTTTATTCAATTCTCTCTAAATTTCTTTTATCTTTTTAAAGGACCTGTTGGTTCTTTGGTGCAGTCATTTGATTTGTTAACAGTGATAAAAAAAATTTAACAAATAGTAAAGAATAATAACTTGGGATATATATAAAAAAGGAAAAATTACAAGTTTTGTCCTTTATCTTTATAGTACTTTACAGGCGGTGTCCTTTTTTTCAAATGTTGACAGGCGGTGTCCTTTAGTATGTATTTTGTTACAAGTTTTGTCCTTTCCACCCAACCTGGTTAGATTTTCTTGTTAAATCTGGTCACATGCAAATCACATGAGGGTAGTTTAGTCTTTATACATATAAAGGACAATTTTTGTAAATACTGATAGATGTATATATTTTACTCTTTTTATTAATAAACAAAATATTATTTTTGTTATATAAAACCCAATCCATCAAGATTTTTCTCAATCTCATCTCTCTTCAATCTCTGTTTACAACCCAACCACCTCCACCACACACCACCAACACCACGTCAAAGATCCACCCCCACCACCGTCACCCACCCCCGCCATCGCACTTGCTAGAGTCCGTAATATCCTTCTGATGATGTCACAGAAGATGATGAGCTGGATAACTTAGCTGTGGCCACCATCTGTCATCATCCCCAAGGTTTAATTTCCAACTTTTTGGTTGATGTTGGTCAAAGGAAGCATCTTAATTATATGAGGTGAGGAAACACCCAAATAAAATAATCGATTACAAAACAAAGACCCTAGAGATATGTGTACGTGTGCATCATGTACTTTCTTTGGTCAAAATCAAACTGATGGAAAAAAGCAAAATTAGATGAGGAAGACGGGTATATGAGCCCCATGTACTTTCTTTGGTCAAAATCAAACTGATGGAAAAAAGCAATGGACATTTTCAAGCCATGGCCTAACCACATACATACAAACATCAATCGGACCATTGATAACACAAATTCGTTCTTTGAGGAGTCAAGAGAAGATGTCGTAGGCTCTCTCTCCACGAGACGAGTGCTCGATTACCATCGGTATGAGACTGTACGACCGCCATTGATGATTTACAGTGGACCTTGTTGCAGCAGTTGTTGATGCAACTCTCCAAAGGTTGTTGAAACTACGAGTGATTGGGTTCTGCATTGGTTTGAATTTGGGGGAAAATTAGGGTTTGAAGGGGGTTGTGTTTGGTGGGGGTGGATCTGTGACGTGGGGGTGGTGGTGGCGGGTGTGGGTGGTGGTGTGTGGTGGAGGTGGAGGTGGTGGGGTTGTAAACAGAGATGGAAGATAGATGAGATTGAGACAAATCTTAATGGATTGGGTTTTATATAACAAAAATAATATTTTGCTTATTAATAAAAAGAGTAAAATATATACATCTATCAGTATTTACAAAAATTGTCCTTTATATGTATAAAGACTAAACTACCCTCATGTGATTTGCATGTGACCAGATTTAACAAGAAAATCTAACCAGGTTGGGTGGAAAGGACAAAACTTGTAACAAAATACATACTAAAGGACACCGCATGTCAACATTTGAAAAAAAGGACACCGCCAGTAAAGTACTATAAAGATAAAGGACAAAACTTGTAATTTTTCCTATAAAAAAAGAAGAAGAATTTGATTTTTGACAAATTGGTAGCATTGGAGTTGTTTAAGTTTTCACATGAATTAAAAACATCTTGGTAAGCCTTTCTTTAAGTAATTAGTCCAATATGGAGTTTTAGACTACTCTAATGTTTCCAAATAGGCTAATTAAAGTTTTAGTTACGGGCTGTTTGGCAACTTCTGAATGGTTAAGTGCTGAATCAGTAAGAGGTCTGAATCATTAAGTACTGAACCAATAAGAGGTCTAAACCTTTTTTTTTTAACGGCCAACAAACTCAATCCCGATGACTCTCGGGGCACCCACTGGACAAACGGAGTACTCCGAGAGTAACCCGAGTCCACCACCAATTCCGGGGAAAACCCGGTAACCCACCCGCCCGTAGGCACGACGGTGAAATTACCGGTAAAACCCGTTTTGGCTCAAGGATCCAACCCAGGTTTCCCTGGGTCTCCTATCATTGCCCACCAGTGCCTCACTCTACACCAAGTGAGAGTCAAACATGCATCTCTCAAGAGAAATGCAAGCCATCCACCACTTGATCTAGAGATCATTGGTAGAGGTCTAAACCATTAAGAGCCAGTATAATGTGTAACACCCGACTAATATTTACTTGAATTTGGTAGTAATTCAAACCATAATATAAAACGATATCTAACTTGTAACATAAATTCCAAAATAAGGTTCAAAAGTATCAAAACATTAGTCAACTAGAGACTAATTTAAACATTCAAAAGTTTTCAAAATAAATTGTTTACAACCCATAAACATTGTCTATTAAAAGTCAAGATATTGCGGAAGCATTCAAAATGAGTGTTCGGTTCTTCAACATTAGCTTGATCGCCATCCGGATAGTCCCCACTTTTACCTAAGGTCAAAACCATCCAAAATATTAGTTTTGACAACAATTTGTATAATACAAACAAGTCCTAGCATCAAAACATTAGAAAACAAATAATTTTTCAGAAGTTACCCTGCCGCGTGTCGCGGCAGGTTTCGTTCGATACGTCGCGTGGCGCGGCGACTCCCGCGTGTCGCGGAGGGTCTCGATGATCCTGTCGCGTGGCGCGGAAGGAACGGTCTTCCAGCAGCTTATGTTTTGTGAGCTGCATTTTCTGCCAGCTCCGGAAAACTCAGAATTTAACTTAAAATGTGCATATCTTTTGACTCGTAAATCCGATTTAGGTGATTCTTTTTCCTATGCGTCTGTAAATTCATTACCGACATGCCTATTACAAACTTCATACCGAAAAATTTATTTACGGATCGAAAGACCATATGTCACTATGTAATTATTCGACCCATTCTAACCTTACTCATTTTACTACCATTTAACTAATAAACCTATGGCGCCTTATGCCCAACATCCGGGGCTTATTATCACCCGCATTTCTTACCAATTTCATGGTTTAATGCCTTTGTGATTATTATCGCTATTATCCACTACTAGAACATTTAAAGCTACAATTTTCACAACTAATAGATCCGTTGGCTCATCTTGTGGAACCATCCACTTATGATGACTACCAATTGGTTTGTTGACTATACTAAGTCTATTTATTCACCTTCCAACCCTAATCAATATAAATTCAACGCAGATTTCGATTCAACAATAAGATTTACAAAACTTATCAACAACTCGCTTAATGTAACCAATCAAGTTACGTACCTTCAAAGTAGGCCTTTCAAACGTGGTTCGCCTCCCGCTTGTCCGCTTGACGCTCCTGCGCCCGTTCCTATAGAGTTCATTTATGATACGTTTAGAACTCTCTTTAAATCATAATTCGCATAATACACCAAACAACATGATTATGCGTTTAAACTTGGAATTTCAGTTTTAAGCCTTCATAGAGGCATTTCAACAAACACTTCATGAGCAGATTTTTACATGATTAAACATCAAATCTCTAGTTTATCATTTAGCCCTAATTTCACATCATTCAACATTTTTACATAATTGATAACTTCTAATTTTCTGGAATCACTTCAGAATTGCCAAATTACACTAGATCAACAATCTATTTCCTAGTGTTCATCAAATTACACATAACCCACTAATCACCTACAATGGTGATCATAGTTTCCACTAAAATTTCACATGATTTCAGCTTGTGTTTGTCTAGGGTTTGTCCCTAGACACTATAGTTGTTCCTAAATCATCATAACACACACATGCAACCATAATTTCAGATTTTTCCCAATTCATGAGAATTTCAAGTTGAGAGATTTCTCAAAATCTTACATACCTTGTAATCCTCTTGTGATGAGGATCAGTAATCTATGTTCGGATTTTGATTTGGACTGAGTTTGATCCTTCAATTTAGAGTTTTTATGCTGAACTAGGGTTTGATGGAGCTTGGGTCGCTCCTGGTCGATCTCCACCAAAACACAGACAAAATGTTTGTGTTTTATTTATTTAGATTTTATTAATATTAGTTTCATTTTGAACACATTTGGTCCCTAGACTTTCCTTTGGTTCTAATTTAGCATTTTAACCCATTTGTAGGTTACTACAAGGCTTTCACCTAATTGGGTTATATAAAATCCTAGTTAGTTAACTAGTTTATTTATCAACTTTATATTTAATAAATGGTTTGCATTTTTCGGGGTGTTACATAATGCTTAACCGTTCAGAGGCAAATGTCTGACCAATTCTGATTAGAGGTCTTAACCATTTAGACTCTATATAATTCTTAACCATTCAGAGGCAAATGTCTGAACCATTCAGACATTTGCTCGCGAAACAAACAGTCTGAATCATTAAGTGTTGAACCAGTAAAAGGTCTGAATCACTAAAAGATCAATTAAGAGGTAAACAAACAGCCCCTTAGTCTAGTAAGCCTTTCTTTAAGTAATTGGTCGAATATGGAGTTTTAGACGACTCTAATGTTTCCAAATAGGCTAATTAAAGTTTTAGTTAGTCTAAAATATAAATTTAAGTATGTTTTGATTGTTAATTGCATAACTTATAGATAAGATGTGTGTTTGGTAAAGTAAGAGAGTAAGAACTTGTGATTATATGCTAAATTAATCCCAGACAATATATATAATGGTAAGAAACTAAATGTGTAATGACTATGTATACACCGGCCCAGAGGGAGGGCGGGGTGGGTGATGGCACAGGGCCATAAATCTTTTTAATTTTGTATAGATTTTACGTTAGAATATATATTCACTGAATTTATAGATAACACAAATGAGCTCTTGTACCGGTGGTTACTGCGTTGTTTAAACAACAAGGAGATGCGGATTCTGATCACGGCATCTTCAAAGTCTGTATTTTAGCTTTATTTTTTTGTTTTTTTTTGCCAGTTACATATGACATTTAATGCCTAATTTTGTCAATTACATATTTCTCTTTAATTAATAAATTACTTATTAAACTTAGATAAAAATAACTATTTAAATTACTTTCATATAAAATTTAGTGAATTGAATAATTGATGAGTTTATATTACATCTAGATGACTAGGGCTTAATTTTTTTTATTAATTTTCGGTGATGGGTCTGCTATGTACATGGGCGTAGGATAATAGGGGCGGGAGGGGGCGGCCGACCCCCCGAACTTTTCGTTCAGTAGTGGGGAGTATGCAGTTTTCGTATAGAAATTTTTTGGTGTATAAGTTTTTAACCCCCTGATTTTATAGAAATATTTTGGTATATACGTTTTCGACCCCCCGGTTGGAAATCTCAAGCTTCGCCACTAGCTATGTATAAATCCTTATATTGTAATTGTAACTAGGATTAAGACCCGCCCGCGTTGCGGCGCGGGTACATCGTAAACATTGAATGGATTAGTCCAAACGTTATATGATGCATTAACCATATGAAACCACATATTTTGACGTATCCAGTTGAACTCAATGTAACTTGTATAAGCATTGTGATTGTATCAAACATAAAGTAAATCAAATTCATATCAAACAATCATAACGTATTATGTGTGACCCAACTCATACATAAAAAACGTAACAGGTATAAAGGAAAATCTGACACATGTAATCGAAAGGGATTAATTAGAGTTTTCGAATAAAAGGGAAAAAAAGAAACCATAATTTGACTCCACTCGGTTCGAAACAAACTTTACGAAACATACATAAAATAAACACATAAACATATTATATTTGACCTGAATCATTTCGCAAAAAAGTTTACGTCGAAACGTAAAACAACTTAAATTTATACCGAAACGTACATAAAAATATGCACATAAAAATGGTTTCTTTAAACGAAAACATATTATATTTGACCTAGAGTTGTTTATAAAAAAAAAGTTTACATCGAAATGTATAACAAATCATATTTATACCTACCCGTACATAAAATATGTACGTAAAAAATAGTTTTTAAGTAAAGAAAGTATAAGGGTAAACTGAAACAAAATATTAGTAAAAAATTTAATAGGTTAAAAACGTTCGTAAAACCATGCCAAGTAGCACCAATGCCACACCGGCATCGACTCCCAACATCGGAAAAACTCGTAAAAATAAAATAGATAAAATGGAAAAAATTACACCGAACGAAAAAGCAGACTTAAAATCGTTGAACCACGCACACCCGTTACAGTGTGTTAATGCGAAGAAATTAAACAGAAACGTAGAAAATAATAACTTAGTCGATCAAGGACCTGCTTGTTGCGGCGAACTTGTCAAAATGGGAAAAATGGACACGTTGCGACGGGCCTATCAAATTCGAAAAAATAGAGCAAAAAACATTGAACCTCAAATGCACGCTACGACGTGTTAACTCGCAAAATTCAGAACGAAACGTAAAACAAAAAACCCGCGAAAGATAAAAAGTATGAGTGACCAAAGTTGTATATAATAAAGTGTTGGGTTAAATAATGAAAGATAAAAAACTTTGTGTTAAAAGTAAAAAAATTAAAAGTGGTTAAAATAGAAAATATGAAAATACTTAGGTTAAAAGTGAAAAAGCAAATTTTTTTTAAACTCACCCTAAGCTAGGAGTACAACTCCTAATGCACAAAATAGTTGGTAATTTATATTATATAAATTAGAATTACCACCCGCCGCAATGCGGCAGGGATTCATTAGTTATATATCAAATTAGATAAAAGTCAAATATTTCTTACATGACCGTGAACCTGTGTGTAAAACATAAAAAGAATAACTAAGTTGATCTCTGACTCGCGCGTTGTGACAGACTTATCAAACGGGGAAAATAGATGCGTTGCGAAAGGCCTGTCAAACGGGAAAAAATAGATAAAAAACGTTGAAACCGCACACGCACGTTGCGGCGTGTTAACTCGGAAAATTTAGAACGAAACGTTAAACGGAAAACTTGTGAAAGATGAAAAGTATAAGAGACCAATGTTGAATGTTAAAAAATGTTAGGGTTAAATTGCAAATGATGTAAAACTTTGAGTTAAAAGTAAAAAAAAAATCAAAGTGATTAAATTGCAAAAGATATAAACTTTTGAATTATAAATGAAAAATCAAACTAAGGGTTTCAAATTACAAAGAATGAAACTTTAAGCTTAATTTGATAAAGATTTAAACTTTAGGGTTAGAAAGGAAAAATCCAATTTTTTTTTGAAAAACTCCCACAACATATGGTACAACTTGCATATGCATATATTTGTTGCTTTTTTATATAGTTTATAATAGTTAATATGTTAATTGCAATGAGGTATACAACGCATCCGAGGCCAAAAAGGTTTACCCTTTTCAATAAAATGTGAAATTAGTAGTTCTATTTAATGGGATTAAACATGAAATTATGATTTTGGATTTAATTAGGCCACGTGTAATGGGCATTATAAAAGCATAAAATAGTTTGATAATGCCCCAGCACCATCTCCTGGCGTTATACAGGGGAATGAAGAGGGATGCATTTCTAGAATATTCCCAAAGAGGAGAAAAATGGAGAGTATTGAATGAAATGGGCATTAAGAGACGTTAACCGTTACAAATTTTTTGAAGGGGCATTATAATGCTGATGTGACGAAAAATGTCGCTTATGGGGCAATAACCATTACGCATCATCTTGAGTTAGAATTTGATTGTAGTATAAGCATTCATGTGCCAGTTCATTTAACCTGGATTAATATTTTTGAGCTCCATACGGCTTACTTTACATGACTTGAGTTTTGATCAACTTGGAAGCGTTAGAGTTGTCTAAAACTCTATATGAAATGATTCAAGTAAGCCTTAAAGTCTTCCTTTGAGTAATTTTGGTAGAATTAAGGCTATGAACTAAGCATGGTGATTGTGGTGATTGATTATTGTAATCACATCTAATAATTTAAAAAATAAGTCTAAATTTGAAATCAAACAAGATTATAATTTACATATAGTTGTTATTTTATTAGATTGGTTGATAACACAATATGCAAATTTGATCATTTAGTGTGTAATATACAAAACTATTGCCTAAGTATTTTAAATGAAACTGTTAAAAAGCATATGGAAGGATTACATCATACTTTGAAATGAGATATTGGAGGATTGTGAACTTGGTGAAATTATCAAATTTGAGTTTGACTAGTTTGAAGGAGTTTTAGTTGGTGTAAGATGTGTATAAAAATATGTTTGGATTGTAAAAGGGGGGGGGGGGGGGGGGGGGGGGGGGGCTATAAATTTAGTGAAAATAACGGTTCAAAAACCCAATGTAATGATTATTTATGTTAATATTGTGAATTGATAAATATGTACGGAGGAAAAAGGAGAATAAAACGACTAGATTTTTATTATTATGAAAAGTGAATGATAGATGAACAACGAAAGAGAAACATAAATAAGGATCAAAGGCCACAATAAACTAAACTTCTTTATTAATCCTCCTCCCTCAAACTCACAGTTCAGCATTAATAAACTTTGAGAGTTTGTCACATAAGAATCGAAACCGAGACGCCGACTGAGCCTTGGTGGAAACATCCATAATCTGCAAGGTTGATTGAATGAAGGGAAATGAGACTGGCCCAAGCTGAAGATGATGCCGAGTAAAATGACAATCAATCTCAAGATGTTGTGTTCACTCATGAAAAACAAAGTTCTTAGCAATCTGCATAGCACATTGGTTATCACAATGTAAGAGAGTAGGTTGAGAAATAGTAACCCCCATATTTGCAAGAAGCCATCGTAATCAAACAATCTCACATGTAGTCATAGTCATAACACGATACTCAGCCTCAATAGAATATCTTGAAACAACATCTTGTTTCTTACTTTTCAACGAGATTAACATACTATTTCTCACTTTACATAATAATAAACACTAGTCATTTTCCTCTTACTTTTCAACGAGATTAACATACTATTTCTCACTTTACATAATAATAAACACTAGTCATTTTCCTCTTTTTTTTCAACACATGATTATCAATTTAACATGGTATTAGAGTTGTATTTGATCCATGTTATTTGATTTGACAATGAAAAAGTGTGTAACAATCATCGATTTGTTGGATCGAACTTGAAATTCGTAATCGAAGTGTTTTGGGAGACTAGGGTGTCAGCCGCCTCCTATGTTATTTACATCGATCCATTTAATTACTATTTGAATTAGTTTTCAAACATTACGTTTTGATTTGGTGTATTAGAAAGAAGAGGAAAATGACTAGCGTTTTATCATTATGAAAAGTGAATGATAGATTAACAATGAAAAAGAAATACAAATAATATAGTTGGGCTACAAATTTACTAGCTAACGAGTCAAAACCCACAATAAACT
Source organism: Helianthus tuberosus (assembly GCA_030545235.1). Classification (NCBI taxonomy): domain Eukaryota; kingdom Viridiplantae; phylum Streptophyta; class Magnoliopsida; order Asterales; family Asteraceae; genus Helianthus; species Helianthus tuberosus. The sequence goes on from CM060440.1 coordinate 20,973,909, forward strand.
AAGCTTCTTTGTTATGCAAACAAATACCTCATCACTAGAGTGACTCGTAAGCCCCATGACAACTAGGATGACAAGAACTGCAAATGTGTGATCTTTAGGCATGTATAAATTCTTATATTATAACAGTTCGTATGTTGATTACAATATGGAAATTCGTTGCAATTGGGGCCGAAAGGTTTATACTTCCAATCTAAGGTGGAATTAGGGTTTCATATAATGGATTCAAAGCATCAAGTCGTGCATTTAGTTTTTTTATACATAATCAAATACGTTTTTTGAGGCATTTCGTGAAACTTTAAGTACTGAGTTAGAGTTTGATTGTTATAACTTATAAGTAGCTATATGTTGCAAAATGGTACATGGTGAAATTGTTGTACCAACCAAGCATATTAATTAAGTTAAATGCATCACAACACAGAAAACTAATCATTAACATGTTGGGGAATTTCTTAATACAAATGCTTGGATTATCTTAGAGTTTTGTGAGACATTTTCAGATTGAAACAATTTGATTTTTCCCTTAAACTTTTCAACTAGATAAAACTCAAATTTCAATATGCAAGAATAAAGCATGTGATTTGTAGAGAAAAATTGTGAACCAATATTTTGCCAAAAATAAGAGGATTTCGAGTATTAGGGTTGGAAGCCAGAAGCCACCTTCTACCAATTTTTTTACTTTGAAACCAAAATTTCCTCCAAAACGGGTCCATTTTCCACCGAAATATTTTAAGTCAATTTCTGGAAAATTAAAATTCTAATTAATTTTTACTGAAGCAATTTAGTCATTTTTTGTTATCATGATGTGTTATTTAAAAACGGAATGTGTTGATACGCTATAACAATAGGACACATGCCTTTTAGCTAAACACATCACTTACTAAAACACCAACACATACATGTTTACTAAGCGCGTTACATTATATGACATGTCTGACACAGTTAATAACACGACACAACGTCTAATATAACTAATAACAAAGCATATAAAATACAACACGTTAATAACACATCACATATCACAATTTAACGATCCAACATAACACATGTAACACATTAATGAATGAAATAACATCATTAACACAATTAAAACATCCTTAAAAACAATTTAGATTCCCCTAAACTTACAAGGTTGCCACTGTGATCAATGTGAACCTAAAACACACGAGTCAAAAGTCAACAACACATGTTAAATAGCCCACCTTTGATCCAAACATCATTCCTCCGTCTACTTTTCAAGTTTCACTCACAAAACTTTTTCTCACAATCCGATCTAAAATATCCCCAAATCCCTTTTGGGTTTTCTCAAACCCTAATAAAGCTGTCACCTTTCTTCATTTTTCACCAATGTTCACCCTATAAATCCACACCCTTTTCAATCTTTTTTCTTCCTCTGCAACAATGGGTGGCTGTTTCAGCAAGAAAAACCGTCACAACCCCAATTCAAACGGCTACAGACCCTCAAAACACCAAGAATATCAATCAGTCTCTGAAAGTTATGAAAAACCCACATCAAATTACACCCAACATCATCATCAACAGCAGCAGCCACGTCAGCAGCCGCCACCACAAACCACCAGCCCAGCCCCACCACCACCACCAAACCCTAGACCAGTTCATGTTCATGTTCAGGGTTCAACTTCAGACACTAGTACAATATTGGGTAAGCCATTTGAGGAGATAAGAAGGTACTACACACTTGGGAAAGAATTGGGTAGGGGTCAGTTTGGTGTGACATATCTTTGTACTGAACATTCATCTGGTCATGTGTATGCTTGTAAGTCAATCTTGAAAAGGAAACTGGCAAGTAAGAATGATAAAGAGGATATAAAAAGAGAGATACAGATTATGCAGCATTTGAGTGGGCAGCCGAATATTGTCGAGTTTAAAGGGGCTTATGAGGATCGGCAATCGGTGCATCTTGTGATGGAGTTGTGTGCCGGTGGGGAGCTTTTCGATAGGATTATAGCTCAGGGATTTTATACCGAGAAAGCTGCGGCTGCGATTTGTCGGCAGATTGTGAATGTTGTTCATGTTTGTCATTTTATGGGTGTGATGCATAGGGATTTAAAGCCGGAGAATTTCTTGCTTTCGAGTAAGGATCAGAATTCGTTGTTGAAAGCGACGGATTTTGGGTTGTCTGTGTTTATCGAAGAAGGTATAAACAATAACCTATAACGATATAAGTTTGTTTATGTGTTTATGTTTTGTATGTTGATATTTATATTGTGGAAGTAATTGTGTTTTAGGTAGATCCTTTATGTTTATAAGACATGATTAGACGTGTTTACGGATAAGTGAAAAGTACACTATGTGATTTTTTACTTTTTAAATAATAAATCAAATTAGGAGGCTAGGATCCATCGTTTCTTCTTCATGGTACATAAAACATACATCTGTGTTATAACACTAGATATAAAGTGGTTAAACGAGCTGTATTCAATATTCATGTTTAATACTTGTGTTATTCATGTCGTCAGAGACCTGGTAAACACGACAAGACACGATTTGCCGGCCCTAAATTGCCATTGAGACCTAAGCTACATCTTTCTTGATAATTTGAATTTTCATTATTGGTCTGTTTCGGGATTTTAAATTTAAATTTAAATTATTTTATTATCAACTTGAATTACCTTTCAGGGAAGGTGCTCCGCGACATAGTTGGTAGTGCATACTATGTTGCTCCGGAAGTACTGAGGCGTAGCTACGGGAAGGAGATAGATATTTGGAGTGCAGGGGTAATGTTGTATATTCTATTAAGCGGTGTGCCTCCATTTTGGGCAGGTAATAGAAACGTAACGATATCAATGCATTCCGTTGTTACTTCGGTTTTCTGTTGAGTGAATATTGATTGTTTTCTTTATATGTTTGTAGAGACTGAAAAGGGAATATTTGATGCTATACTAGAAGGGGAAATTGACTTCGAAAGTGACCCGTGGCCCTCGATATCAAGGAGTGCAAAAGATCTTGTTCGGAAAATGTTGACACAAGATCCAAGAAAAAGAATTACTTCCACCCAAGTTCTTGGTATTCGTTATTAGTTTATTTTGATGTGCTTTTTAGTAAATGAGTTACATTTCAACTTTTGGATCTTGCACTTGCATGAACCTCTTAACTTTTCCGCTCGCTCACTGTGACTATAAGCATCATTGACAAGAACTTCATGATAGTCTTTTCGTAATCATTCGATTCAGTTAGGCACGTAGTTTTATGTGGTTTCTGATATAGTAGTCTTTTAAGTAGTTTTTTTGAAATGGATTTTATTGTAATGTGTTTAATACAAGTATCACTAAAAACATTTATTTGTCTAATTTTGCTAAGTTTCACTAGTGAAAAAAAGGAGCAGAAAATTATGTTATATGATTTTATTCATGTGCATTGATTTATTCAGTTTAATCCGTATGCGTAAGGTTAATAAAGTTCGTTATATCTCAACTACCCAAATAAGAACATGACGTAATCTTATCAAGTTCATTGCTCTCAGTATTTCTACTTTGTCTCTTCCAATTATGCATCTTCATTTCTGATAATCATTGTTTTTTTTTTTTAAATTTAGAGCATCCATGGCTCAGAGAAGGCGGAGAAGCGTTAGACAAACCGATAGATAGTGCTGTACTGTCCAGAATGAAGCAATTCAGAGCAATGAATAAGCTCAAGAAACTCGCTTTGAAAGTAAGCTCCAAACTTGTTATTTTATTACAAAATTTAGGAAAAAAATATATAATCTTGCAATTGACAAATTACTATGATTCATCAAATGTTCTTAATTAGGGTGTTATTTTTTATACTATTTGACTCGATTTTGTGGGCTCCACATTTTTGTTATCCTTGCATCGTTCATATGTGACCAATGAAATAAAATCAATAAATTTCTGAAAAAGTATTGGAAAACGTTCCCAGGTAATTGCAGAAAGCATGTCTGAAGAAGAAATCAAAGGTCTTAAAGCAATGTTTGTAAACATGGATACCGACAAAAGCGGTTCAATCACTTATGAGGAATTGAAGACAGGACTAGCCAGACTCGGTTCCAAGCTTTCAGAAGCTGAAGTCAAACAACTCATGGAAGCCGTGAGTTCTTTCTTTATGTTTTCATATTATTATATAAGTTCCCTAAGCGTTATATTTTTCCACTCAACATAATCTAGGGCAAACTTCGACGAAATAGAAACAAACTTTACTCCTTTTTATTTCTTCTTATATTAGTAACTTTATATTAGGTGCAAAGTAGAAACAAACTAACAATTTATTACCGGTTTTAGCAACCAACCTCATATTAACTGATTTCATGAAAACTGGTTGATGCTATGCCAGCTGCCACATTTATGTGACAAATAAACTTATTGACAAGTTTGCAATATTTTTTGATATTTATAGTCTATTGGTATTAGCTGTCACATCATATAACCTACTCTTATGCCCCGCTTGCGGTATGCGCATATAATGTATATTTGTGTGGGCGCTCGGGGGGTAAAAGTGAGAGTGCACTAATTTTAACATTGTTTTACTAATTTCGTGAAAATAACATTAAAAGAGGGGGATGGTTAATCATGCATCATGTGGTGGCGTTGATAGCCGAAAGACAAGGGGTACATGCACTAATCGGCCTTTGTCTTAATTGCTGAGTGTTATGTGCCTTATGTCCAAGGCTTGATGCAAAACTACTATCGAGCCGGGGGTCTCACTGGAAGCAACCTCTCTATTCCTATGGGGTAGAGGTAAGGCTGTCTACATCTTACCCTCCTCAGACCCTACGTTAGCTTTGCTATTGGAGGGATTTACTGAGTATGATGATGATGATCATATATCCTACTCTACAAGTGGGATATTGTTGGCTATGTTTGTTTGTAACGGTCATATGTTGCTACATTTAAGATGTAAAATAAATACATCTTTTAGTTAGTAGAACGCCAATTTTATCCTTACATTAAAACACCATTGACTTGAAAAACTTTCATTGATAGTCAAGGAGGGTAAAATGGAAAAAAAATAGTAAATTACAATTTACAACTATCCTTTTTAGAAAGCGGACGGATTTTTGGGACAAGCTAAAATAGTAATGCGGAGAGTTTTGGTACCAAGGGTGTAGTTAATTTCTATTTTGCAACATGATTTGAAGTTGGTTGCTAAAATCACGAAGAAAAGTAAAGTTCATATCTTTCTTGTGCAGTTTTCTCTATAATTTATTAGTTGTTATACGTTTCAGGCTGACGTGGATGGAAATGGAACAATCGACTACATTGAGTTCATAACCGCTACCATGCACAGGCACAGGCTTGAAAGAGATGAGCATTTATACAAAGCCTTCTGTCACTTTGATACTGATAACAGCGGGTCAATTTCATTCCTGCTTTTTCCTTTTAACGCATAACTATTTGTGAATGTTATCCATGTTCTTGAAAACCAACCACAGGAAACATAATGTTTATACCAAAGATTATGTGCATGTAGGATTGTCGTGACAAATAATTGATGATACCGATTAAGTGTCGATGTTGAAGAATTTTAGAACTCTGAAGCCAAATTCGATAACTAGTGTCAAGCCTTTTAACAAGCAATACAATGTAGTTTCCTTTACTGTTAAATTGGAGTTTGCAAAGTCTTAAGTTTGACTTCAAAAGTCAAAGGTCTTTCTTGGATCAAGAGTTAATTTCTGTGGATTATAACCTGTGATCTAACCTGGTATGGTAATGGTACAGATATATCACCATGGATGAACTCGAAACGGCCATGAAGCAATATGGCATGGGCGACGAATCTACTATCAAAGATATCATTTCTGAAGTGGATACCGATAATGTAAGCATCATCTATATCTTTTCTAAATAGTTTGGATAAGCAGATAATCAGTTACAACACTTTTAGTAAGTAATGATACGATACGATACGATACGATAAAGGTTTTTTTTTTTTTATTTTTTTTTTTATTTTTTTTATTTTTTTTAACAGGATGGAAGAATCAACTATGAGGAGTTCTGCAACATGATGAGAAGTGGACCCACACATCAAGCCAAGCTCTTCTGATGTTTTTCATATTATGTAGATGAGGCTTTTGCTGGTTTTTTTTTTCGATCAACGAGCTTTGTTTGTTTGTTGTTATACTCTTGTTATGATTATAGATACATATGTTTGTTGAACATGATTGTGATATACATCCAGAATGTTTTGTAATGTCTGTTAACATGTCACACTACTAGAGGCGCACAAAAAAACAGGCTGGGAACCGAACCGAACCTGTTTTAAATAGGTTTGGTTGAACCCGGACCATGATGGAGTTTTAGTTTCACAAAAAAAAAAAAAAAAAAAAAGAGATGTAGAAGGAGATGCACGCGTGTGAAATCCCTAATCATCGCTGAGCTCACATCGAATTTCGGTGATAAAAACCCCTATGTTCCAAGACCAGGCCGGGTATCACCAGACCCTCCCCGGCTCCCACTCCGACTCCGTCCTCCCTAAGTCAGCTAATGACTAAAGATTATCTAATTATAAGCATCCAAATTTAAAAAAATAAAAAAAAAAATATTTTCCTTTAAGGGTTGATTAAATTTTGATAAATATATAATCAATCACAATCATTAATTGCAAATACTATAATTTAATAAATTTAAAATTTTAGTTATTAAGTAATAGATATAAAATTAAACCATTAATTTCTCTAACTAAGGATTTATTAATAATGTATATTCATTTATTATTTTAGATAAAACTAAACAATTTTAACTATGTTAAACTACGGGTGGTTGAAAAAAAGTTTTATACTAGATGGGCCTCTTATCCTGAATGAGATCTACGGGTGGTTGAAAAAAAGTGGTAAGAAGGCGTTTTTATTTAAAATTGATTTCGAAAAGGCATACGATAATGTGAGTTGGGGATTCCTTATATCGGTGTTGGGACAAATGGGTTTTCCAAAGCGATGGTGTATGTGGGTTAAGGGTATTCTGGAATCTTCAAGGTCTTCGGTTTTGGTTAACGGATCCCCGACATTTGAGTTTCAATGTCATAAGGGGATTCGTCAAGGGGACCCATTATCTCCGTTTCTTTTTCTTATAGTGATGGAGGCTTTTTCTTGTTTGGTTTCGAAAGCGTGTGACTTGGGAGAGATTAAGGATCTTCGGGCTTTTAATGGAGGTCCGGACATTTCTCACTTATTATATGCCGATGACGCCCTTATGTTGGGTGAGTGGTCTCGAGATAATATAGTTCAGGTGGCAAGGTTGCTTAGAGTTTTTTACGTTTGCTCGGGGTTAAAAATTAATATACGCAAGTCGCAATTGTTTGGGGTTGGGATGGAAGGAGATGCGATGAGCAACATGGCGAACATATTGGGCTGTAAAAGGGGTGACTTCCCGTTTGACTATTTGGGAATTAAAGTCGGCGCAAATATTAACAAATGTCATTATTGGTCTCCAGTCATAGATACTATTCAAAAGCGTCTTGCTTCATGGAAGGCTAACGTATTGTCCATGGGAGAGAGATTGACGCTTATTAAATCGGTCCTTGCCAGTTTACCGGTGTATTATTTATCCCTTTATAAAGCGCCAGTGAAAGTCACAAACCAAATAGAACAACTGATGCGGAATTTCCTTTGGGGTGGTTCGACGGAAGATAAAAAAATGAGTTGGGTGGCATGGGATATTGTTACCAAGTCTAAGAAAAATGGGGGTTTGGGCATTACAAAGCTAAGGGACGTTAATATCGCCCTTTTAGCGAAATGGGCGTGGAGATTCAAAACGCAACCTAATTCTATTTGGACGAAGGTAGTGCAATTTGTTCATTACGGGAGAGGCCGATGGGATTTTTTACCTCTCAACAGTCGCATTAAAGGCTGCTGGAACAATATAGTTAAAGAAGTCAATCGTATGCGGCTAAATGGGAGCAAAATGATCGACCTCATCAGACCATCATTGGGAAACAGGAAGGTTATTAAATTCTGGTTTGATATTTGGATTGGGAACACAGCTCTGAAGTACCGGTGGCCGAACCTTTACAGTTTGGAGAAATCTAAACACTGTTCTGTTTTTGATCGGCTGCGGAGGGTGGATAACAACCTGCGTTTCTTTCCGGAGTGGCGAAAAGGCATTTCTTCTGTAGCAGAGATCTCGGAGATGCAGGATCTATCTTTTTTATTAGTTAATGTGTCGTTTACAGGTTCGGACGATACATGGAACTGGAAGACAGACACTCGGCAACCCTTTTCTGTAGCCGCTGTGAAAACGCTGATAAAGGAAGACACAGAACAACCGAGTAACTACAAGATGAAGTGGGAGACTTGGGTTCCAGGCAAGGTTAATTTATTTGTATGGCGAACTGAAATGGAGCGCATTCCTACAAAGATAGCACTTCGTAGACGGAACATTGATATGCCAGATGTGACTTGCGTTTTATGTGATGTGGAGGACGAGGACGTGATGCATTTGTTTACTGGGTGTGGCTTTTCCTTTGGTGTTTGGTCTACGGTAGGTAATTGGTGCAAGATAGGCCCTATTTTTGCCTTCGATTTTGAAGATTTGTTAAATCTGCATCATTATATTCCAACTAACAAATGGGGCAAACGGATTGTCAAAGGGATTGTTATGATAACCTGCTGGGCTATATGGAGGGCTCGAAACGCCAAAGTTTTCCAAGCAAAGGAGCAGAAGGTTACGGAAGTCGTTTATTCTATTAAGTCTTGGTCGTTTTTGTGGTTAAAAAACAGGACTAGGTTTTGTTCCATTGTGTGGAAAGATTGGGCGATTAATCCCTTGTATATGTTGTAACTTTCGTGGTGGCGGTCCTTGATTTGAGGACTCGCTAGTTTCTATTGAAGTTTACTGTTCAAAAAAAAAAAACTATGTTAAACTAATCTATTTGAGCCCAACATTCTCCCAAAAATTGAGAGAGATATATCATATATGTAAGGGTACAACTCAATCAATATAATGAGGATTTGACCGGACATGTTGTGCACGGAATTGAGGTAGTGAGGATTTATTTACCTGTTTCACTGTTGTGAAATTTAGTATCTTTTGCGGGTTATGAGGTAATGAGATGCCATAACCAATAAAAGATACAATATTTTACAATATCGGATCATAATGTCAAATTCTGATATCTTTATTTATGTAATAGATTTGTGTAACTTTATTAAGTTACTTGATTAGATGGTTTACTACCCTTTAAGAGTTTATTTTACTTTGTTTACAAAGTTAATCATTAATATAGATTGTTTAGAGTGATAATACATTCAATATCCATTTGCTTTTTTGCAATCATTAAACATATAATATAACCTAAAATATAATTTATTTGGACTATTATAAACCATGTAAGCAACTTGATGGTTCTTGTTTGACACTAATTTGGACTATTATAAAACCATTTGTTGGTACCCTTTAGTGATGGGATCCTAAGGAACATGGTGGGGCACTTAAATAGCAATGTTTAGCTTAGTTACACTTTATTATTAAATATGATTAGAACACCCGTAGTGGCTCTATTTTGGGCGTTTTTTGTGCCTGAAAACGCCAAATCACGCTGGAGATCCACCCCTAGGTGTGTTTGGCTTGTTTGTTTTTGTTTTTTTTTGTTTTCGTGTGATTCAAATCACGTTTTGAACATTTTGAGTTGGCCAATAACATTTAATCTTCCTTTTTTAGTCCAATAGTTTTTTTTGTTGGTTTTTTTTATTTTTATTTAATTCTTTACACCATTTTAACATAATGCCCACATCCCCACTACACCCATTTTAGAAAAACGCCTAATAATGCCCCTTCCTGACTGTACTGCCACATGGCGAAAAACGCTCAAGGGTAGGGGCATTATTCACCCTTATCACTAAGCATGGTCTTAAGGAGTTTTCAAGTTAGAGCACCACTACGACACACGGTCTATTTAACATCAAATCAATCACAATTTTAAAGCCTACCTTATCTCCCTCAATCAACCTTTAAAATTACTGAATTATACCTTAAGTTATGGTGAGTATGAAATATATATATATATAAAGAAATAATGTGACACGTAAACAGTAGGGATTTTCACATATCACACTTGATAGTATACGTTGTGAAGTTGTAGAATGTGAACCAAGGGCACCCCAGATGCCCACATGGCGGGGCTTAGCACCCAAACCACATTTCTACAACACATAGCCTTATATATTATATGGGTTACCGAATGAGTTACAACCTACCGGTCTATTAAACATCAAGCCAGACACAAATTTATTGACGATTAAAAATAATTATTGAATGGACTACGCATTTGAAAATAATTATTGAATTGTACTATACATTTAAAATATAATTATGAGTAAATTACAAAAATCGTCCTTTATGTATGTCACTTATTTCAAACTGTGTTCTTTATCTTCAGTAATTACAGAAAACGTACTCGATGTTTGCAAACCCTTACAAGTTATGTCATTTAGCCTTAAGTCTTAACTCAGTTAATTTTTTGTGGTTAAATCTGACCAAATGAACCTCACATGAGGGTATTTTGGTCATTTTACTCTCATGTGGGGTACATTTGGTCAGATTTAACCACAAAAATTAACTGAGTTAGGGCTAAAGTACATAACTTGCAAGGGTTTGCAAACATCGAGTACGTTTTCTGTAATTATTGAAGACAAATGACACAATTTGAATAAGTGACATACATAAATGACGATTTTTGTAATTTACTCTATAATTATTGAATTGTACGGTATATTTAGAAATCCATAAATACATTACTAAGTTGTTGTATGCCTTTGTGACGTTCTAATTCGTTCGATTAACAAGTTTAATGTTTGGAATCCGTCAAACTCGTTGCGGTGATTGACCATCAAACACGAACAATGTGAATCTAAAAAATAATCAAGCTTGTATTAAGATGAATGTTGTTTAAATGCAATACCCCACTCTTTCTCTCTCTAGAATGGTAACATGCAAAACCTACCTAATACAAGCTATCTCCTATATGGATGAGCAAATCGTACCGTGTATCGGTACTGAATTTATCGAACCAGCCAACCAGGTACATTTTTGGTACCGACTTTTGACATTTTTGGTACCGACTTTTGACATTTTCGGTACCGAACCGTACCGGGTATATTCTCCCAAAAATTGAGAGAGATACATGTAAGGGTACAACTCAATCGATATAATGAGGATTTGACCGGACATGTTGTGCCCGGATTTGAGGTAGTGAGGATTTATATACCTGTTTCACTGTTGTGAAATTTAGTATCTTTTGCGGGTTATCAGGTAATGAGATGCCATAACCAATAAAAGATACAATATCTTACAATATCGGATCATAATGTCAAATTCTAATATCTTTGAGTAAATTGCCATTTTAGTCCCTGAGTTTTGTCTAAATTTGCCATTTTGATCCAAATAGTTTTTTTTTTGCATCTGGGTCCCTGACTTTTCCCTTTTGTTGCCATTTTGATCACTTTGCCTAACTCCATCCAAAAACTCCATCTTTAAACAGGGGTATTTTGGGGATTTTCATTTTAAATGTTTTCAATTGCCATTTTGATCCAATTCCAAAAAATCAAAAAAATTCCAAAAATTCTAAAAAATAATAAAAACTCTAAAAAATCATAAAAATTCTAAAAAATCCAAAAAATTCTAAAAAATCCAAAAAATCCATTTCGGCGCGAACCGTTTCGAACCCGAACCGTTTCGAGCTGAACCGCTTCGACGCGAACCGTTTCGACCCGTACCGTTTCGAAGCCGAACCGTTTCGACCCGTATCGTTTCGAGCTGAACCATTTCGACCCGTACCGTTTCGAACCGAACCGTGCCGTTTCGACCCGTACCGTTTCGAACCGAACCGTGCCGTTTCGACCCGTACGGGTCGAAACGGCACGGTTCGATACGGCACGGTTCGGTTCGAAACGGTACGGGTCGAAACGGCTCGGGTCGATACGGCACGGTTCGGTTCGAAACGGTACGGGTCGAAACGGTTCGGCTCGAAACGGTTCGGGTCGAAACGTTACGGGTCGAAACGGTACGGGTCGAAACGGTTCGGCTTCGAAACGGTTCGGCTCGAAACGGTTCGGTTCGGTTCGATACGGCACGGTTCGGTTCGAAACGGTACGGGTCGAAACGGTTCGGCTTGAAACGGTACGGGTCGAAACGGTTCGCGTCGAAACGGTTCAGCTTCGAAACGGTACGGGTCGAAACGGTTCGCGCCGAAACGGATTTTTTGGATTTTTTAGAATTTTTTGGATTTTTTAGAATTTTTTGGATTTTTTAGAATTTTTATGATTTTTTAGAATTTTTATTATTTTTTAGAATTTTTTGGAATTTTTTTGATTTTTTAGAATTTTTTTGATTTTTTGGAATTGGATCAAAATGGCAATTGAAAACATTTAAAATGAAAATCCCCAAAATACCCCTGGTTAAAGATGGAGTTTTTGGATGGAGTTAGGCAAAGTGATCAAAATGGCAACAAAAGGGAAAAGTCAGGGACCCAGATGCAAAAAAAAAAACTATTTGGATCAAAATGGCAAATTTCGACAAAACTCAGGGACTAAAATGGCAATTTACTCAATATCTTTCTTTATGTAATAGATTTGTGTAACTTTATTAAGTTACTTGATTAGATGGTTTGCTACCCTTTAAGAGTTTATTTTACTTTGTTTACAAAGTTAATCATTAATATAGATAGTTGAGAGTGATAATACATTCAATATCCATTTGCTTTTTTGCAATCATTAAACATATAATATAACCTAAAATATAATTTATTTGGACTATTATAAACCATGTAAGCAACTTGATGGTTCTTGTTTGACACTAATTTGGACTATTATAAAACCATTTGTTGGTACCCTTTAGTGATGGGATCCTAAGGCACATGGGTGGGGCACTTTAAATATCAATGTTTACCTTAGTTACACTTTATTAAATATGATTAAGGAGTTTTCAAGTTAGAGCACCACTAAGGCACACGGTCTATTTAACATCAAATCAATCACAATTTTAAAGCCTACCTTATCTCCATCAATCAACCTTTAAAATTACTGAATTATACCTTAAGACTATGAGGTGTGGAGGGGCTTGATTGGAGGCATTGCTCGACACTTGGCCAATTGACAAAGTTTGGCGGTGTTCTTTTGTAAACAAGTTAATCATTTTTTACCTCTAGCATCATACGGCAATCTAAACCACGACACCTCGCTAGCTATCGGGTTGAATGATGGGCTGCTCATTCCATATATTAAGAAGCAACAACTTGGTGCATATGTGGGTTGTAACATGGGCATGGGGAGTGTTTCAGAAAAAAACTTAGATTTTTGACTTTTGCTTACTTATCTCTTACTTCTCTTCTCAACAACCAGACATCTCCATCTTCATCTTCACCGATCATCTCCATCTCTCTTCTCTCTTCCCCCTCTCTCTAGAATGATTCTGAGATGGAAAAAGAAGGAAACCCAACTTCCACTCATAGCAATCGTCTTCTTCCTCATTGTCCTCTGTACCGTCTTCTACAATGAACCCCGAACAACTCCAATACTCAAATCGGAGTGTTGGGAGTCCAAGGGTGGAGCCGGTCTCTGTCGACAGGGAGATGGTGGTGTTCTGTCAAAGTCAGTCCAGTGTATCTGTTTCACGGCGGCGCTTAGGGTTCCGACGACCCTCTCTGTTCTCCGGTCAAGACTCCGGTGGATCTGAACCCTGACACTGGTGACCGGGTTCACATTTCCATGGATAATTTGGTTTCCTGTACGAAGGTATGTTTCCATTTTACTCAGTTAGTACTCTAATTTCCTTATATGATGCTTGCATTTCTCGATTTAGGTCCAGTAGTTGCATGTGCTATATTCTTGCTCTCTTGGCTGCTGGTTTTTTGTGTTGAAGTTGTGGCTGTTCCGGATTCTAATTACCATTGTAAGTTTGAAGGGATTTTGTTTTTATCGTTTTGATGTTTTAGATTTTGCCATCAATTTGATTGCTGTTGTTTTTTGTAGGTTAATTTGTTATTATTAAGAGTTGAGCAGGCTATTTTTTATTATGTGGTTAGGGTTTTATTTTTTCTGGTTATATTTTGTTACTGATTTAATAATTTTCTTTTTGTGGAATTACATGGTTGATTAGCTGGTTGCATTTAGAATTGTGGTCGGTTTATTGTTATCTGCTTGATGTTCTATCTATGATGCATACACCATTTGGTATGTTGTTTATGTTGGTCATTTTGAGCAGTCACAACCACATCTCAGGCGGCGGTAACGCATTCAGGAAGCTTACACTGAACTGTCGCTTAAGGTGGTATGTGCTTGATTTTAATGTGGTTTTGAATAAGTGTGTATGTGAACTGGTTTGTGTTTCAGGGTGTGTGTGTATGTGTGTGAAGGGATGAGCTAACTTTGATGATTCCAAACTTCCAGAATGTAGACCTCTAGACCTCTATAATTTGTTTGTGGCAGTTCACGTGATGACCGAGTCAAAGTGTATGTAGTGGTCGCCGACGTAGCACGATTGCACAGTGATGAGTGACCTCTGTTATTAAAAGATTGGTTTTTGTTTTAGGGTTCTTTTTAGAAGTACAAATGATAAAGTGGTTATGGAAATTATGTAATATTTTAGAGGGAAACAGTTTCATCGAGGATAAAGTGTCATAACAAAGATTTAGGATTGCATGTTTTAAGCTCTTGAAATTTGTACAAATGTGCTCTCTGATTGGTCAGTCAAGCTTCAGAATCTACCAATGCATTAGACCTTCAAATATATCAAAGTGAATACATTTATAGTTTTAGCAGAGAATATATTCATAGGCTAGATTTTTTTCACAAGGTATTTCAAATGGTGTTTGCGTGAAATGGTGCCCTAGGTGGTCTTATTTTGTGACTTGTCAGGTATGTAGCATCATATGCAATATCTTAGAATGTTTTGTTATGATGAACTTGAAAAATAGTGTCAGGTATGTAGCATCATATGCAATATCTTTGAATGTTTTGTTATGATGAACTTGAAAAATAGTATTTGGTTAGTATTTTTGAGATACCAGATGCCAAGGGTGGATGGTTATGAAGCAACTAAAGCAATTCCAAGGGCAGAAATGGGAAGCGTGCTAACATGGTTATGTTGTGGCTACCGTCACTGGGGCGTCCGGTGGTGGTCTGAAGGCTGGGTTTTTGTAATTATGGGAGGCTTTGTGAAACAGTAAATAACACGAGTCGAGTAACAATTAATGTTTGATTTAACTTTACAACTCACTTTTGGTGTCATTTAGATCCGGCTTTTTTTCCGGTGCGATGAGATAACTACGAGTCGGAAGGTTGGAGAAGAAGACAAGGACGGATGCTCGCATATAAGAACCCCGCCGCATTGCGGCGGGTACTAATTCCTAGTTATTTATAAATGGCATCAGGTGCAAAGTAGTCACGTACCAACTTATTGTGTTCTGCCTCACGGTTTCTATTCGCGGGGGGGGGGGGGGGGTAACACCCTTAAAATTTCTACTTGAATTTAGTAATAATTCATAAGATTTTATAAAAAAATGTCTAAATTAAAGCCTTAGTTTCAAGAACCAAGTTTTAAGGTAATAAACATTAGTTATCTACCGACTAATTAAAACATCCATAAGTTGTTTAACAAACGGTTTACATCATAACATTGTTTAAACAAAGTTAATTTATGCGGAAGCTTCAAAAGTTTGTGTTCGGTTCTTCAAAAGCTAGCTTGAACGTCATCCGTAATCCTTGGATACCTAAAAACTGAAATGTTTACGTTAAACATTAGTATTAGAATACTTAAAAATAATACACATTCGAAACTACGTCTAAAACGGATTCGGTTTAACAAAGAAATACAAAATTTATCATAATTTCTGAAGCTCTACCGTAACTTACGGTAGATACCGTAAGTTACGGTAGCTTCTGGGAAATTCTGGTTCCACCGTAACACAGGGGAAACCCACCGTAACCTTTTGATGTCTACCGTAAATTACGGTATATACCGTAATTTACGGTAGATGCTGGAATGTTATGTTTGGTTTGATTTGTTTGTTTACTGAATCAAGTTCTCGGATTTCAATCCTACAAACCAACATGTTTAATCCTCGTATTCTTATATGTCATTTGTCAATAATAACAAAAGACCGAGTAACCGTACTACAATGTATTACCATGCCTTACTTGGTTATTCGACCTGTTTGGCTCATCTAAGGAATCCTCCATTTTGATGACTACCAACGAGGTCTAACCAGATTCTCGGCCTATTATTCGACATAGCGAATATCATCGCTTTAATCCAACTCAACTTTTAATACACAATCCAACTACATATATGCTAAATATCAAATTTACCAAAATGTAACGAATCAAGTTACATACCTTCAATGTAAGCCTTTCAAACGCGATTCGCCTCCCGCTTGTCCACTTGACGCTCCTGCGTCCTTTCCTATAGAGTCCATTTATATCATGTTTAGAACTCCCTTTTAAACCATGTATCGCATAGTAAACTGAAACATCATAATTGTGCGTTTCAACTTTGAATTTCAGTTTTAAGCCTTCTTTGAGGCATTTTCACAAACACTTTAAGGGCAGATTTTTACATGATTAAATATCAAGTCTCTAGCTTAACATTTAGCCTTAATTTCACATAAATCAATCATTTTACATAATTGTTAGCTTCTAGAATTCAGAGATCACTTCAAAATTGTCAAATTACACTAGAACCACACCCAATTTCCTAGTGTTTATCAAGCTCTACAAAACCCACTAATCACCTACAATGGTGTTCATGGATTTTACTGAATTTGGACATGATTTCACATGTAGTTGTCTAGGTTTTACCTCTAGACACTATATCATCCCTAAACTAATCAAATCACAAACATGCATCATCAAACTTTGAATCTCCCAAATTCATAAGAATTTCAAACACAGAATTTTCATAGAATTTTACATACCTTACAACCCCCTTGTGATGGGGATCACTAATCTCAACTCGGATTTCAATTTGGACCAGATTTGAACCTTTAATTTAAGTGTTTTGTGGGATTTAGGGTTTTTGGCAAGCTTGGTCGCCCTCCCCCTGCTTTGATCGAACTCAGACACTCCTCCAGGAGTGTTTGTGTTTTAATTAAATGTTTTATTTAAAACTTGTTTCAAGACAAACACTTTTGGCCCCTCTAGTTTCCTTTAGTTCCCTTTTTGTCCTTTAACTACCCACTAGTCATTATCTAACTAGGTTAGTGTCACCCCTAGTTAGTTTGTTTTGCTAATTTATTTACAAATAAAATTGCAAATTTTATGTATTTATATTTTCGGGATGTTACAAGTCCATCCCCCTTAAAAGGGTTTCGTCCCCGAAACCAAAGTACGTACCGAATAGTGTAGGATAGAGACGTCGCATCTCTTCTTCGGACTCCCATGTAGTGTCCGACCCTTTCCTATGCTCCCACTTGATCTTGACTTGATCGATTTGTTTATTTTGCAAGTGTTTAGTCTTTCGATCTAAAACTTCTATGGGCCTTACGATATAATTCAAGCGATCATCCACTTCGATATCATTGTAGTGAATATAAGTTGTCTCATCCGCTAGACACTTCCGAAGATGTGACACATGAAATGTGCTATGAATTCCGCTTAGTTCCTCCGGTAGTTCAAGGCGGTAAGCTACCTTTCCTACACGTTCTATGATCGCAAACGGCCCTATAAACCTCGGGCTTAATTTTCCTATTTTTCTAAACCTGATAACCCCTTTCCATGGGGATACTTTGAGTATGACCTTGTCACCAACCTGGAATTCGATTGGCCTATTCCTTTTGTCAGCATACGCCTTTTGTCTATCTTGAGCCGCTTTCAAGTGCGCCCGAACCACATCAATCTTTTCATTAGTGGCTCGTACTATATCTTGGTGAGCGAGTTCACGTGGGCCCACTTCACCCCAACATACCGGGGTTCGGCACTTCCTAACATAAAGCATTTCGTATGGTGCCATTCTAATACTGGCATTGTAGCTGTTATTATATGAAAACTCGACTAATGGTAGGTAGACGTCCCAACTGCCTCCAAAGTCGATTATACATGCCCGTAGCATGTCTTCCAACGTTTGTATCGTTCTTTCACTCTGTCCATCCGTCTGAGGATGGTACGCGGTACTGATGAACAATTTGGTTCCCATTTACTCTTGGAAATCTCGCCAAAAATTTGAAGTGAACCGGGTATCCCTATCAGACACGATGGATACCGGTACTCCATGACGTGCTATTATCTCATTAGTGTAAACTTCTGACATCTTTTCTGACGTATAAGTCTCACGAATCGGAATGAAGTGAGCACTTTTCGTCAATCTATCCACCACTACCCATATGGCGTCGAAACTCCGAATCGTTTTAGGTAGTTTGGTCAATAGGTCCATAGTGATATGTTCCCATTTCCAAACCGGGATTTCCAAAGGTTGCAATTTCCCATAAGGTTTCTGGTGTTCCGCCTTGACTTGTAAGCAAGTCAAACACTTCTCCACGTATTTTACCACGTCTCTCTTCATTCCGGGCCACCAATAGTTTTGTTTCAGATCATTGTACATCTTGGTCGCACCTGGATGAATTGAATATCGAGATTTATGAGCTTCATCAAGTAGAAGCATTTTCACCCCACAAGTATTTGGAACCCATACCCTTCCGGATCGAGTCTTCAACCCGTTATTTCCATCCGATAAATCTTTCAACTGGCCGATTATTCTTTCTTTCTTCCAGTTCTCCTCTTTTACTGCTTCTACTTGCGCCTCTCGGATACGTTCAAGTATACCCGAGGTCACCACAAGCTGCATCGACCTTACTCGTATTGGGACATAGTCCGCTTTTCTGCTCAGAGCATCCGCCACCACATTTGCTTTTCCGGGGTGATAGTGTATTTCGCAGTCGAAATCCTTCACCGTTTCTAGCCATCGTCTCTGGCGCATATTTAACTCCTTCTGATCAAAGAAGTATTTTAAGCTTTTGTGATCGGTGAATATGGTGCACTTTACTCCATATAAATAGTGCCTCCATATTTTTAATGCAAATACCACCGCAGCCAATTCAAGATCGTGCGTGGGATATTTCTTCTCATGTATCTTCAATTGCCTCGAGGCATACGCTATAACCTTGCCCCGTTGCATCAGAACATATCCGAGCCCCGATAATGAGGCATCCGAATAAACCACTAAGTCTTCAACTCCATCCGGCAATGTTAATACCGGAGCTTGAGTTAACTTCTCTTTTAGCATCTGAAACGCCCTTTCTTGTTCAGCACCCCAAATGAATTTCTCCTCCTTTCGGGTTAACTTGGTTAGTGGCGACGCAATCTTGGAGAAATCTTGAATGAATCTCCTATAGTATCCCGCAAGCCCCAAAAAGCTTCTAATTTCCGAAGGGTTCTTCGGGGGATTCCATTTTGACACGGCCTCGATCTTTGATGGATCCACCAATACTCCATCGGCACTTATGATATGGCCAAGAAATTGTACCTCTCGTAACCAAAAGGCACACTTAGAGAATTACGCATACAACCTTTCTCGTCTAAGTGTCTCTAACACTTCTTGTAAGTGGTGTGCGTGTTCGGCTTTGCTTTTCGAATACACCAAAATATCGTCAATAAACACGATGACTGACTTATCCAACATTGGCTTGCAGAACCGGTTCATGAGGTCCATGAAAGCAGCGGGTGCATTTGTTAGCCCAAATGACATCACGAGGAATTCGTAATGTCCGTATCTCGTGCGGAAAGCCATCTTCGACACATCTTCCTCCTTGACCTTTAGTTGGTGATACCCCGATCTAAGGTCAATTTTTGAAAACCAGTTCGCACCTTGTAATTGGTCGAATAAATCATCTATCCTCGGAAGCGGGTATCGGTTCTTTACCGTGAGTTTGTTTAACTCCCGGTAATCGATACACATCCGCATGCTTCCGTCTTTCTTTTTCACGAACAGTACCGGTGCGCCCCAAGGAGACACACTCGGCCTTATAAATCCTTTGTCAAGCAGGTCTTGAATTTGGGATATCAACTCTTGTAATTCCGACGGTGCGAGTCGGTACGGTGCTTTTGCTACGGGTTTTGCGCCCGGAATCAATTCGATCCCGAACTCTACTTCCTGTTCATGCGGTATCCCCGGTAAATCCTCCGGAAACACATCTTCATAGTCTCGTACTACCGGTACGTCTTCAATCTTCCGTGATCCTTTCTCAGGCGCATTTGCGTATATCATGAATGCCTTGCATCCTCGCTTCATAAGCTTGCGAGCTTTCATCATTGAACATACTATAGGGTTGCCTCCTTTTTCGCCATAGATAGTGACGTGTTTCCCGCTTGGAGATATTAGCTTTATCTCCTTACGAAAACACACAACCTTCGCATGGTGCTGAGATAGCCAATCCATCCCAACGACTACTTGAAATTCCCCCATTGACATCAGAATTAGGTCTATCAAGTATTCCTCGTCGTCTATGTTTAATTTGCAGCCTCGACAAACATCACAAACTATAAAACTTTTGTTGTCCCCTATTTCAACTTCTAAGGGCACAGATAATTTCGTCAATACAAATGAAGGATGTCGAATAAATCCATGCGAAATGAAGGATTTATTCGCACCCGTATCAAACAATACACGTGCTGGAATTGAGTTAATTGTGAATATACCTGAGACCACATCGGGTTCTGTTTTCGCTTCAGCCGCGGTAAGTTGGAAGGACCTAGCCTTCCCTTTGGGAGCTTCTGCTGGAGACTCTTTTGTGTCTCTCTTTCCAATCAACTCGGGGAATTCAGACTTTTTGTGGCCGGGTTGATAGCATTTGTAACAAACGGAAACTTTTCCGGGACATAGTGATGCAGTGTGCCCCGTCTTCCCACATACCGGACACGGCTTGTCTTTCAAGCGGCACTCGCCTTTGTGCCCCTTTCCACATACTTTGCAGCTTGGCGACCCGCCTTTAGCCTCCACTTTCTTCCCCGATTCAGCAGTTCTAGCTTTCTTTGTAGGGCTTGGATTCACATCTTGTGCCCTTCGCTCACCTCTCTCAACTTGCTTCTTTAACTCGATTTCCCGCTCCCGGGCGGTGTTGATAATTTCTGTGAGAGTTTCATATTTTGAGGGAGTCATAAACTCCCGGTATTCAGCACTCAGCATGTTGTAATAGTAGTATATCTTCTGCTCTTCAGTGGTGACTAACTCGTCACAAAATCTCAGCTTATCAATGAAGATGCCCGTGATCTTATCAATTGATTGTCCCTTTTGTCTTAACTGGATAAATTCCTCTTTGATCCTGTTGATAACTGCTTTGGGACTATGGTGTTTAAGGAACGACACCTTAAACTCATCCCAAGTCATGACCCTTGCCGCTTCGGCTCCCATTTCCTTCTTTTTATTGTCCCACCAATCCTTGGCTTGATTTCTCAATTGACCCGTTTCGTAAGCAACAAAGTCACCTACGTCACAGTGGGTTCGTTCAAACACTCCTTCGACGTCACTTATCCATCTTTGGCAGATTATCGGGTCAACTTCCCCGTTATAGATTGGCGGTTTGCACGCCATAAATTCTTTATATGAGCACCCTTTACGTTCTCCCGTTTTATCTTTCATAAGGTTGACACTATCCTCCAACCTTTTAACTCGCTCTTCGACAAACGACAATACCGTGTTTTGAATTTTCAGACTTTTTGTGGCCGGGTTGATAGCATTTGTAACAAACGGAAACTTTTCCGGGACATAGTGATGCAGTGTGCCCCGTCTTCCCACATACCGGACACGGCTTGTCTTTGAAGCGGCACTCGCCTTTGTGCCCCTTTCCACATACTTTGCAGCTTGGCGACCCGCCTTTAGCCTCCACTTTCTTCCCCGATTCAGCAGTTCTAGCTTTCTTTGTAGGGCTTGGATTCACATCTTGTGCCCTTCGCTCACCTCTCTCAACTTGCTTCTTTAACTCGATTTCCCGCTCCCGGGCGGTGTTGATGATTTCTGTGAGAGTTTCATATTTTGAGGGAGTCATAAACTCCCGGTATTCAGCACTCAGCATGTTGTAATAGTAGTATATCTTCTGCTCTTCAGTGGTGACTAACTCGTCACAAAATCTCAGCTTATCAATGAAGATGCCCGTGATCTTATCAATTGATTGTCCCTTTTGTCTTAACTGGATAAATTCCTCTTTGATCCTGTTGATAACTGCTTTGGGACTATGGTGTTTAAGGAACGACACCTTAAACTCATCCCAAGTCATGACCCTTGCCGCTTCGGCTCCCATTTCCTTCTTTTTATTGTCCCACCAATCCTTGGCTTGATTTCTCAATTGACCCGTTCCGTAAGCAACAAAGTCACCTACGTCACAGTGGGTTCGTTCAAACACTCCTTCGACGTCACTTATCCATCTTTGGCAGATTATCGGGTCAACTTCCCCGTTATAGATTGGCGGTTTGCACGCCATAAATTCTTTATATGAGCACCCTTTACGTTCTCCCGTTTTATCTTTCATAAGGTTGACACTATCCTCCAACCTTTTAACTCGCGCTTCGACAAGCGACAATACCGTGTTTTGAATTTTGTCTATAAACCCGGATAGACTTCCTTCAATTGCCTTCCCTACTTCTTCGACAATTATCTCTTTCATTTGTTCGGTGCTTGTTTGCACCGGATTATCATCGTTTCCATCAGACATCTTGAAACTGAAATGTTTACATTAAATGTTAAACATTTCATTTATAACGTTACTTCATTTGTTTCGGTTTAGCCAAGTTCCTAACTTGCTTTAACCGTTCTCATTTGGTGCACTTTCCGGGTTTGAGTGTGTTAACACGCTCTTCCCATGCACATCAATTCCTTTCTCATTCTTACATAAGACATAATTTGTTAACATAATAAGTTAATTCTTACCGGACGATCGATCAAGCTTGAACCGAACACTTGTTGACAACCTTAAGCTCTGATTACCAACTTGTAACACCCTTAAAATTTCTACTTGAATTTAGTAATAATTCATAAGATTTTATAAAAAAAATGTCTAAATTAAAGCCTTAGTTTCAAGAACCAAGTTCTAAGGTAACAAACATTAGTTATCTACCGACTAATTAAAACATCCATAAGTTGTTTAACAAACGGTTTACATCATAACATTGTTTAAACAAAGTTAATTTATGCGGAAGCTTCAAAAGTTTGTGTTCGGTTCTTCAAAAGCTAGCTTGAACGTCATCCGTAATCCTTGGATACCTAAAAACTGAAATGTTTACGTTAAACATTAGTATTAGAATACTTAAAAATAATACATATTCGAAACTACGTTTAAAACGGATTCGATTTAACAAAGAAATACAAAATTTATCATAATTTCTAAAGCTCTACCGTAACTTACGGTAGATACCGTAAGTTACGGTAGCTTCTGGGAAATTCTGGTTCCACCGTAACCTTTTGATGTCTACCGTAAATTACGGTATATACCGTAATTTACGGTAGATGCTGGAATGTTATGTTTGGTTTGATTTGTTTGTTTACTTGAATCAAGTTCTCGGATTTCAATCCTACAAACCAACATGTTTAATCCTTGTATTCTAATATGTCATTTGTCAATAATAACAAAAGGCCGAGTAACCGTACTACAATGTATTACCATGCCTTACTTGGTTATTCGACCCGTTTGGCTCATTTAAGGAATCCTCCATTTTGATGACTACCAACGAGGTCTAACCAGATTCTCGGCCTATTATTCGACATAGCGAATATCATCGCTTTAATCCAACTCAACTTTTAATACACAATCCAACTACATATATGCTAAATATCAAATTTACCAAAATGTAAGGAATCAAGTTACATACCTTCAAAGTAAGCCTTTCAAACACGATTCGCCTCCCGCTTGTCCACTTGATGCTCCTGCGTCCTTTCCTATAGAGTCCATTTATATCATGTTTAGAACTCCCTTTTAAACCATGTATCGCATAGTAAACTGAAAAATCATAATTGTGCGTTTCAACTTTGAATTTCAGTTTTAAGCCTTCTTTGAGGCATTTTCACAAACACTTTAAGGGCATATTTTTACATGATTAAATATCAAGTCTCTAGCTTAACATTTAGCCTTAATTTCACATAAATCAACCATTTTACATAATTGTTAGCTTCTAGAATTCAGAGATCACTTCAAAATTGTCAAATTACACTAGAACCACACCCAATTTCCTAGTGTTTATCAAGCTCTACAAAACCCACTAATCACCAAAATGGTGTTCATGGATTTTACTGAATTTGGACATGATTTCACATGTAGTTGTCCAGGTTTTACCTCTAGACACTATATCATCCCTAAACTAATCAAATCACAAACATGCATCATCAAACTTTGAATCTCCCAAATTCATAAGAATTTCAAACAGAAAATTTTCATAGAATTTTACATACCTTACAACCCCCTTGTGATGGGGATCACTAATCTCAACTCGGATTACAATTTGGACCAGATTTGAACCTTTAATTTAAGTGTTTTGTGGGATTTAGGGTTTTTGGAAAGCTTGGTCGCCCTCCCCTGCTTTGATCGAACTCAGACACTCCTCCAGGAGTGTTTGTGTTTTAATTAAATGTTTTATTTAAAACTTGTTTCAAGACAAACACTTTTGGCCCCTCTAGTTTCCTTTAGTTCCATTTTTGTCCTTTAACTACCCACTAGTCATTATCTAACTAGGTTAGTGTCACCCCTAGCTAGTTTGTTTTGCTAATTTATTTATAAATAAAATTGCAAATTTTATGAATTTATATTTTCGGGATGTTACAGGGGGGGTGTCTACGTGTTTACATAATCGAGCTTTGGGCTTCGTCTTCAAGTAAGTCTACTAAGACAATACTGACCATGTCGAAAAAAGTTCGACCGTTGACCGGTGGTCCATTGGACAACCCTTTATGATGTTAAAAGACAAGTTTATCCCTCATTTAATTGTGTAATTATCTTGAATTAGATAACTACGGTTGCTTATGTTTCAGGTGCGGTTCGGGAGCTTAAAGTGGATAAAATGCAGCTTTGGAAGGTTTAGAGATGAACGGGTCGTGCGCGAAACGAAAGATGAAACAAAGTGCAAAATCCAGGTTGCCACCGTAATTTACGGTTCCACCGTAATTTACGGTGGACCTGAATCCTGCCATTTTCCCACCGTAACTCAGACTATTCATACCGTAACACTTTGATGTCCACCGTAAATTACAGTGACACCGTAATTTACGGTGGAGGCGACGACAAAACCGTAACTGCCATCATTTATTCAGTTTTTATGATGTCTTTTCATTATTCTCATGATTGGGCGGTTAGAGAACACACTAGGGGCGAATTTGGCTATCTTTGCTTGGTTTTGAACAATTGCTAACATTCAGTTTGTGATTTCGATTTGTATGAACATTGAATTGATTGCTATGATGATTCACCAAGCTATGTGTGGCTAAAACTTTCGGTGATCATCTTAGGTGCAGGTTTCTCTTGAACTTTTGTGTGGTTATTTCTGAATTTATAGAATGATAACTTGTGTTGCTTGATTATCATGGTGTATGCATAATTGTTTGTAGCTTGTTAATCGATAGTGCAATTCCTAGTCTCAATCGTACGTTCTTGGTGCCGTGGGCAATCGAGATATCACGGGAAGGGTTAGGGTTGGTTATTGATTAATTGATCATCGGGAAACAACCTCGCGTTTATAAATCCGAGTACTTTGTTCCCTTTTATCACTTCGATTATTTATGCACGAGTTATGTCTATGTAACTCTTTCTAGTTGGAATTTCACACAATTGTTTAAAGAAACTGAATCCTAAGATGGTCATTGTTCTCTCCTAATCTGTTTACAACCAACATTTGATTTGCAATTAGTTATTAATTTAGTGTTCTAAAACAACAATCCAAATTATTTGTCACACCCCAACCGATGGCGGAAACATCAGAGTGAGACAAAGAAAGATTGCTCATCACACATAACGCTAAATTGTGACAATAGAATTAAGGATAAATTGATTTCTTTCATAAATAAATGTTACAATACATGAAATTTGAAATACAACATGTTAAATACAAAAGAACAATACGACAACAAATATGACATTTATACAACGTATTTGATCTAAACGTCTATATGTGTATCTAGGTATCAACGCTACTTCATTTCATGGCATCATCATCCTCAACCTGTAACATGGTTAAAAATAGAGTTCAATGCAAAAGCAAATGCGAGTATACAAGTTTGGTACGTACATAACAAAAGATAAGTTTTAAACAATTCCTCATAGCAAGCATGTGATTCAAGATAAACAATAAACATGGCATGTGTCTAACATATCAAACCAAGGAAACGCAACATGCTCATGACATAACCACAAGTTTACGGGCGGGTCGTTAATCCTATAGCGCTACATATGTCACGGTTTGGCTCGTACGAAGTTAATGATAAGTTCAACACATAAGTTTCACCCAAGTTTAAAGTATCAAGCCATCACGTATACAAGCATGTTATAGGAATGTTCATGTGTTTAAGCAAAATGTTCATGTGTAAGTTTTGATAAGTAAACATGTTACACCCCAAAAGTGGTAAAAGTAAAAAGGGGAAAAATACGAGTATACTCACAAAGTTTGCATATGCTTTCCAATTATCCAATTATTGACGAGTTGATGAGGTTAAAAGATT
Organism: Helianthus tuberosus; assembly: GCA_030545235.1. Taxonomy (NCBI): domain Eukaryota; kingdom Viridiplantae; phylum Streptophyta; class Magnoliopsida; order Asterales; family Asteraceae; genus Helianthus; species Helianthus tuberosus. The sequence continues at coordinate 21,000,497 of CM060440.1, forward strand.
GGATGTGTAAGGGTTAAAGTTCAAGTATGCTTAGAGTCGAGATTCGGTATTTAAAACAACATAAAAATAAGATATGAGAATAACATGTGAAAATAACCATCTTCAACACCTAACACTTGTATGACACTTGGTAACCACAAGGGTTATGATAATGTTTTCATGAGTTGAACCCCCATAAGAATCACAACAAGGTTTAGGTCTTAGATGATGTTCTACTACTTTAACATATAAACACAAGTTCAACATCAAAGGTTCGAATGAGTGTATATATATATCTAGGTTAAGTATTACATATTATTTAGTCCAATAATTCAAGTAGGAGGTAGATGATTAAGATCTTCATTTAGGCACCTCGAGTTATCATAGATGTCATGTATGGGGTAGGAAGAACAAGCTTCCGTTTAGGAACCCCTTGAATGTTCACCACTTCACTTGATGTAAAAACAACCAAGGAGGGTCAAGAACTATGATTAGTACAATAATATAAACAACCTAACTAAAGAGAAATCATCAAATCATGTAAGGATTGTATGTTTAGACAACCCAAGTTGTTCCAATATCACTCTACATCAAGAACTAAGCTTGAACATGACTTGTGGGTGAAATACCCTAACAAAACAGAAAGTATTTAAGGTTTTAACCTCTGATTTATAGTGTCTCAACCTTGTTTTTAAGCTTAACCAACCATAAGAGAGGTTGTAAGCATTAGGACATAGGTTTGAGTGAGATAAACTCATGTTTAAGCAAAGATTAATGAAAACAAATTTAAGCAGTAGACTTTGAAGCCTTTTTGCCGGAGTTCCAGGGACTTGTTTGCTGTGAAACACCCCTAGAATCGAAGCTAAGGTCAAGCCAAGCATTCTGGAAAAAGAGTGGACCAAAACGGATAAGAAATGAAGAAGTTATGCCCATTTTCGTAAAGCTCGATGAATCTGTCCGAACCTGAACTTTCAGCAATGATTTTGAGTGATTGAAGGAGATTTAGTTGAGTTTGTAAAGTGTTTTGAGCTTGGAGAAGATGTGTATTTATAGGGGAGAAGTTAAGGAGTGGTAAAGGAGGGTTTTAATGGTGATTAGAGGCCATTGGGTGAGAGTTAGAAGTGGGATTAATATAAGTTGTTGGTGGTTGAAATAATTAAAAAGTGACAAACACAACAGCCATGAAGGCTGCGACCATATGGCTGTAAACAGCCTTAATTGTTATTTACCTTTTTTTTACATTCAGTGTTGTATATTGTTGTGACATTAGGAGAATGATAATTAATTAAAAAAAAATAATAAACAATGACATGTTGTGATGTTAACTAATTAAATCAATAACCAACTTAGCCATAGAGGCTGTATGTGATCGGAAGTGGACAGCCCCACATTCTTTCTATTTTTTTTATTAACTTATTAGGTTAGGTAATTTTTGCTGTTTAAATGTGTAATTATTATTAAACAAAGCCTAACATGTATAAAGGACAACAATTCAAGTTTCTTTTACGAGTAATTGAACATGGATTTTTTTATTTTGCAAGGCATGATGTATTGTAATAATAAATCAAGTTTTTTTTTTAAATAGTAAAATTAATTGATTTAATTAGTTAAATAAAATAGGATAGATAACTAACCATGTTTATGAATGAATCTAATTTAAAGAAAGAGGATTTTCGACGATTAACCTTTTCGGAAGGGACAAGTTTCTAAAAAAAGATTTTCAAGACTTGCTTTCTAAATTAGGAAGGTTATGAAAATGCGGGGCGTTACATTATTGATCTTTATTTTCTGCAAATTAGGTTAATTGTAGTTTAATTGCAAAGCTATATAATCGACATATTTTCCACATACTCCCTGAGTTCGATACCCACACGTCAAATTTTGGCGCCGTTGCTGGGGAGTAGTGCGCAACGTGTGTCAGTTTGTTAGTTTTGCTTTGTTATTTTCGGGTTTACACTGGTGTGTTTAGTGTGCAGGTTCTACAGGTGTATGCATACTAGAGGCTCTCACAAAGCGTCACCATTGTCATTTGATCCGGAAATCGAAAGAACGCTAAGGCAAAACAGAGTTTTACTACGAGAAAACAGAATCATCGGTTCACCCACTTCACCCATTACACCAAGAAATATCATGGACGAAACACAAGTACCACCCACAACGGGTCAAACGACCTCATCATTTATACCTACTTCCACACAACCATCACCAAACACAACCATACCAAATTCCACTACAATTCCTACTCCACCTCACGACACTACACCATCTAACACCACACAACCGATTACTACTCAAAATGAACCTAATCTTTCCTTTAGCCCATCTACTACGATTCCACCACTCACTCATTTCTTCCCAGTTTCCGGTCAATCATCTTCCCATTATTCAATACCACCAAATACAACCATTGTCCATGCTACTTCAACATTCAGACCATCGAACCAAGCGGGATTTCAATACTCAACCCTTCCATTTGGGCAAACTTCGGGTATAGGGGGAGATGGATATGAGGAAGGATACGAAGATTTTGAGGGTTATGATGAAGATGGGTATGCTTATGCTTATGGGGGTGATGGTGATCAAGGAGAGTTCGGTTATGTGCAAAGTCAATCTCAAGGAATGGCAAGTGTAGGTGGAGTGCCACAACAACAACAACTTATACCACAACACATTAGGCCAAGGCCACAAGGGCCACCAATGCAACGCCCTATTCCATTGCAACAAGTTCGGCCACAAAATGTACAACCACAATTTCAAAGGCCAATTCAACAACCACCGATGCCACAACAACAATTTCAACCACCGTTCGTACCACAAGGGCATATACCAAGACCTATGGGTCCTATTCGTCCAAGGGGTCGATTGGGTGTTCCAAGAAGGCATCTTAGGGAACAAGCACGGGGAATAGAAGCACATTTTAGACCGGTGATCACTCATAATCCTTCACCGGTAGTTATTCCTCACAATGATCAAGGGAGGACATTTAAAGTGAGAACCAATTCATTACAAAGCTTGCCAAAGTATAAGGGTCTAGCAACGGAGGAGCCTTATTTCCATTTGGAGGCTTATGATTCGATTTGCAACACTATTGGGGGTCAAGGATTTTCAGCCGATGATGTCAAATTGGTGTTATTCCAATTTTCCCTAGAAGACAAGGCTAAAAAGTGGTTCTATACCTTACCTTCGGCATCTATCTATACGTGGGCAGAAATGCAACAAATCTTCTTGGATGAATTTTATACCGCTCAAAAGACAAATGATGCTAGGAAAGGGTTGAGAAGTTTTCAACAACAACAAGGTGAGATGTTCCATGAGGCATTTGAACGGTTTAACATGATGATCAAGAATTGCCCTCATCATGGGATAGAGCTATGGGAGTTGATGAATGCTTTTCATGAGGGGTTAAGTGTCGAAGATGCTCGCGATTTAATATCTATCACCAATGGTACTTTTGGTACAAACTACGAGCATGACGATTGGGAATTTTTGGAGCAAATGGCAATCACATCAAAAAGAAAAGCTCAAGCATCAAGGAGAGCACGACCGGCCATTACCCGAACTCAAGTGCATGCGGTAGACGATGGTAATGTTCAAATTTCTAATCAAATTTATAATGTTTGTGTGCTTTGTAATGAGATAGGGCATGCGGCTGAAAATTGCCAAGGAGTGGAAGGGCAATATGAGGAGGTGAATGCAGTGCACGGGCAAGGCGGGGGTGGTAGAAATTACAACATTAATTCCAATACTTACCACCCTGGTTTACGAAATCACCCGAACTTTAGATACGGGAATCCGTCAAATCAAGCCAACCCGAACTTCCAAGGAAACCAAGGATTTCAAAGGAAATATCAAACGGGTCAAGGCTCTTCGGGTGGAAACGATGTAATGGAAATGTTGAAGGCGATGCAAGTTGAGATGCAACGAAGGAATCAGATTGATGCTGCTCGCATTCAAAAAGACGAAATCCGTGATAAAGCAATTCAGTCGTTGACTACCCAAATGAGTCAACTTGCAAGTGATGTGGCGATATTGAAGAAAGCAAAAGGCCAACTACAAAGTGACACGGTGACAAACCCCAAAAATATTAAAAGTGTTAATATCAATGTGGTAAGTACCGTTCCCAATTGTGAATTTAATGAAACATTGCTAACTTCTTCGTATCAAGTGAATGCAGGTTTGGAAAAAGATGCCGAAGTCGAGAATGATAAAGAGTATGGAGCGCCAATCGTGCCTATCCGAGTGGGGAAACTAAAAATTCCTCATGCATTATTGGATTATGGGGCGAGCATGAGTGTGTTACCAGGTGATCTATATGACATGTACGATTTTGGTCCGCTTGAAGATATAAACACCATGGTGAGCTTGGCGGATGAGAGTTGGAGGCGTCCACGGGGAATGGTTAAGAATGTCATGATTCGGGTGGGAGAATTCAACTATCCGGTGGATTTTCTGGTCTTAGATTATGTTTCTACCAAACTGGCATCACAACAAAGGGTAATTTTAGGTCGACCGTTTCTCTATACAGCAAATGCTCAAATCAATTGTAGAGACGGGGTTATTATTATGACCGAAAAGAACCGTAAGTTGTACTTTGATGTTCATACTAGGGAGATTAGTTATGAATCTATTGAAGAGAAGGGTAGAAAGTCTAGTGACCATATGAAAAGTGTGCATCAAAGAATAAAAACAAACAAACCACCGGGGTGTGAAAAGAAGTATGAGGGTTCGAGCAGGTATGTAGTTGACTATCCACCGAATGGACATTTGCTGGATGCATTTCAACCAATGACAAGCTATAGTGGGGGAGGTGATAGGAACCGATTCTTTGAGCCACCATAAATGGGGGTGGCATGGTCTGGCTGAAGACTCGAAACTTAGCGCTGCTCGGGAGGCAACCCGGGGGTTTATATTGATTTTGTTGTTTTTATTTTTCTATGTTTCAGGGCCATGGCGACATTCAAGTGTGGGGAAGATGTGCGGATCTTTGTGTGAAGGTGGTGATAGGAAGTCGAATTATCTACAACATCTGTTGTGTCAAACTTCACCAGGTCAATGTACTCTTTCCTTAATCTTGTTGTGTTCTTTGGTTTTGAAATATTAGTAGTTAGTTTGTTTGTTAAAAAAAAATGAAAAAGAACAAAAAGAAATTTGTGGTTTGAGATTATGAGCTTTTGGTTGATGTTGAAGGGTTTAGCGTTCAAGTCTTCCCAAAGCCATACATTGGGGTCAATGTATCCCAAGTGTGGGGATGGGGGGAAATTTTGAGGTTTTTAAAAAATTTTAAATCAAGCAAAACATTGTGAGAATTTGAACACCTTGGACTAACCCCAAGTGACACACCGGCAACCCTTAATACCCTTTGTTCTTGGTGAGAGTTGAAGCCACACTTGTATATAAATAATGCTTGTCTTTAATGAGAGTGGCAAAGGGTGGGGGTGCATTAGAACTTGTGCTTGAATACGGTTCGAGGCCTTAGTTGAGCATGAATGTAGAAAGGATAAGGGCATTTAGGTAGCCTCGTCATAAGTGTGTGCGAGTGTGGGATTTGGGGGGTTGGACCTCATTAATTATATATATGAGCATGGTTGCGAGAGGGGCGGGGGTTTGGACATTTAGTTGCCCAATTTTGTGCCTTAAGCCTATCATTTGTTACCCCTTAGCTAGTTACCTAAAAATTTACCCGACTTGACTCGGTCTTATAGTGTTAGTGGTTGTTTAGTAGTATGTAATCTTGTTTGATGCTATGTTGAATGTTTGCTAGTCTAAAAAAAAAAAAGAAATCAGAAAAAAAAAGAAAAGAAAAAAAAACAATGAAAAAGAAAAAAAAAGAAATGATGTTTAGTTGTCTTGTATATAGTAGTTTAAGTTTGGTATTTGTTAGTTTGTTTCATTGTGTAATAAAAGACCGGGTTAAGTTTTCGCTACTTCATATATATTCCATTTCCTACCCATGCGCCTAGCCTCGTTACAACCTTAAAAGCCCCTTTGATTTGCATTCATGTTTGGCACTTGTAGGAGGAGGACCGATTTAGGTACAAGCCTAAAGTTGTGCAATCACCCGTTAGCCTTTGTGTGTCTAGCTCATATTGCTAGTGCTTACTTGTTGTCGAGAGGAGAGACATAGTGAGGGGTGCATTAGTTGGGTGTTAAAAAAGGGGTTAGTTAAAGGATTGCTTGTTTTTGCTTGGTTTACATTGATCACTTGTTGAGAAAACGGTTTGATGAGTTTCTTGGGACAAGCAACGGTTAAGTGTGGGGATGTGACGGGTGGTCCATTGGACAACCCTTTATGATGTTAAAAGACAAGTTTATCCCTCATTTAATTGTGTAATTATCTTGAATTAGATAACTACGGTTGCTTATGTTTCAGGTGCGGTTCGGGAGCTTAAAGTGGATAAAATGCAGCTTTGGAAGGTTTAGAGATGAACGGGTCGTGCGCGAAACGAAAGATGAAACAAAGTGCAAAATCCAGGTTGCCACCGTAATTTACGGTTCCACCGTAATTTACGGTGGACCTGAATCCTGCCATTTTCCCACCGTAACTCAGACTATTCATACCGTAACACTTTGATGTCCACCGTAAATTACGGTGACACCGTAATTTACGGTGGAGGCGACGACAAAACCGTAACTGCCATCATTTATTCAGTTTTTATGATGTCTTTTCATTATTCTCATGATTGGGCGGTTAGAGAACACACTAGGGGCGAATTTGGCTATCTTTGCTTGGTTTTGAACAATTGCTAACATTCGGTTTGTGATTTCGATTTGTATGAACATTGAATTGATTGCTATGATGATTCACCAAGCTATGTGTGGCTAAAACTTTCGGTGATCATCTTAGGTGCAGGTTTCTCTTGAACTTTTGTGTGGTTATTTCTGAATTTATAGAATGATAACTTGTGTTGCTTGATTATCATGGTGTATGCATAATTGTTTGTAGCTTGTTAATCGATAGTGCAATTCCTAGTCTCAATCGTACGTTCTTGGTGCCGTTGGCAATCGAGATATCACGGGAAGGGTTAGGGTTGGTTATTGATTAATTGATCATCGGGAAACAACCTCGCGTTTATAAATCCGAGTACTTTGTTCCCTTTTATCACTTCGATTATTTATGCACGAGTTATGTCTATGTAACTCTTTCTAGTTGGAATTTCACACAATTGTTTAAAGAAACTGAATCCTAAGATGGTCATTGTTCTCTCCTAATCTGTTTACAACCAACATTTGATTTGCAATTAGTTATTAATTTAGTGTTCTAAAACGAACTTCCCGCCGAACGGTTCACGAACTATTCGCCGAACGTTTGGTTCGTTTGCAGCCCTAATTATTACCCTTGTGCAAGATAATCTTATCTTTGAGATTAGCATCTATTTGTTTAGTCATGTTACTTTTTTTTGTTTAGTCATGACCCTGAAGTAGAACAATTCATTATCATCACAAGTAGGCATCATCATAAACACATAAAAACAGATAGCATTTGATTAATTGCTGAGCTATTCAACAACCATCTCATGCATGCATCATACATAGTCATACTCATACTCCACCATCATCCATCCACCCATAATTTACATTCATTCACTTTCCTTAAAGAAACATATAACAAAACTATTAAGAAAAACATGTCCTACATCCATCTTAGACATTGGAAGCCATCATGATGCATGCTCTCACCATCATCATCATCATCTTCTTATTCTCCACATCATCATCACTAACACCATCATTACCAAAGCACAAACTAAAACAACTTTTTCATTTCTTCAATGGTGTTTGTTTGCAACATTGCATTGCTTTCTGATCTCACCTTGAGTGCCAGTGAGTGGATTGTTCTCAGTCAGAATGGTAATGGCTCTTCCAAAATGCTTAAAGAAATAATCTTGGCTCTTTGCCATTTTCTTCACAAATGGTTTAGTTCTCTTGTCATTTGCCAATTGGTGGTCCACAATCAACAAACCCTTGTTGTCCAATATGTTTCGGTAATAATTGTTGTCGAGTTTCATAGGGGTACCACGGTCATTTCTCACGTATTGCACGGCCTTCGGGTCTGGGATTGCGTCCGGGCACTTGTGAAGCATGTGCTCAACATGACCTGGGTCAAGAACCGGGTCCACCGCGGGATATAGACGGTGCACGAGCTTCACGCAATGTGTCCTACCCACACTGTGAGAACCTGTTACAAGAAAACCACTGTTATAAAAAAAACACACTTTTTGATGGGATATGCATCATGCATATACATGTGTGCCCACGAGTCTCAATGACTAGACGTGGGCAACACATACAAAAGCTACCTCTACATGTGTGCACACGTCATACAACACGATGCATACATATATAGAAAACCAACTCCGGGTACTAGATTGCCTCTAATCATAAATAAAAAAAGTTCATGGGTATCCCAATTTTTTTGGGGATCAGGTGTATCCTTTGTATAAAACCAGAAAAAAAAAACTACGTAGACGGAGTTGAGGGGTAGCCCGTGCTACCCCTGCTTGTACACTATCTACGCCCTTGCTCTATATGATGTATGATGATGATACATACCTAGTAAAGCAACAACTCCAGGGGTGTCAATGCCCATGTTCTTGAACCTTTCAAGAACCACAGACATGCTCTCATTATGATCTGGAAGATATTGCTCCAAAATCTCTGCTCTACTCTTCCTACCATCCCTTCTCCCTGTTTTTAGAGGTATGTGTGGCCCACCAAGCTGCCATATATCAAAATCAAGAACACATGTTACACATCAATATTGCTAGTGTGTGTACAACCAGCTAAAAAAAATAAAAAATAAAAAATCGACTTTTTTTTTTTGTGTAGAAGTAGGTTTGTTTAGAAACAAGACCGGTACTTCTAGGTGTTTTTTTTAAACTTCTTGTACTTCTAGGCATTTCGCTACCCTGTAAGCGAATTTGGTGGCAATCGAACTCCATAGATTGTTTCACCATACTTTTACGGAGTTCGATTGACACCTAATCGCACTTGCTAAGTTCGTTTACTTACTGAGTAGCGCACTACCTAGAAGTGCAAGAAGTTATGGATCACCGAGTACAACTAACAAACGGGATTTGTACGATAAGCGTTGCATGTATTTTTACTATTTTACCCTTTTACAAATTAAATGTTAAAGAAAAAAATTAATTTGATGTTAATAGTATATAATATATTAATGAATGAATGATGCATGTATCAATTAAAGAAAACTAAAAAGAATACACAAATCACTTTTGCGTATGCCCCTAGGCAAGAGAATTTCTAGAGCTGAAATGGACATAACAAGGTACATACTTTATTGCTTAAATTACAAGTACATGTAAAATTATTTATTTTTGTGGATTTAAATATTTAATTGTCACTCTCTTTGATTTTCTTTTTCTTCACAACTTCAATTATTGCAGTAATAGTTACATAGAGAGTACACTTGACTAACTCATGCATAACATATGATATTCATAGGAGAATCCAAATCAAGATTTTATGATGAGATGACCAACAAAGGTACAACTAAGTAAAAGATAACATACATATCATATATGATCATGTTCATAATCATAATCATAAGAGCCTAAGAGTATTATCCTAATCAAGACTTCTTGAAGAGATAGACTAAACAAAGTTATAACTTTAGTGAGACACAAAATGTTGAGTGAATATCACTTCAAGATTTCCCTAAATATCCAAAAATAGTAAAACACCGACAAGGAAACTGACAGGTGTACAGCCAAGTAATGCATGCAGAAAGTTTTTTTTGAAAGGTGAACTTCATAATGGTAACCATTGTCAGATCCGTAAATCGCGGACCCTCGCTAAGAACGTGGGCCTAGATAGCAAGGCCAGCGCTGGGTTAACCAGTCTTGGGTCGAAGGCTTTCCCCCGGAAACCGTACTGCCTCTACACGAGTTGCCTCGCTAGAGTAACAGCCGGATGAAAACCGGAGTGACGCTCAGGATCAAACCCTCCTCGGTAGGTTTTTCACCATCATTGCGCACGGGTGTCCTACCCCATCAAAATAATAATAGTAATAAAATAATAATAATAGTAATAATAATAATAATAGTAGTAATAAAATAATAATAGTAGTAATAGTAGTAGTAGTAGTAATAGTAATAGTAATAATAATAATAATAATAATAATAACAACCCAGTACAAATCAATATGTTAGACCAAAAAACTTACCGAAATGAATATTTGCCTTTTAATTCTTAACAAAATAAATAAAGTGCTGGCTAAAACAATTAAAATTTAGCTCACGCTTTACATGTATTCTCTTTGTATTCGTTTAAAAAAAGTGTCAGCTAAGGCTAGTCGGCATGGGGTTCATCCCCGGATCGTCTTGGGTCGGCGACGGTCCCAACACCGTGCCCCCCCCCCCCCCCCCCCGTCCCGTCTTGATCGTCGGGTTCTAGCCGTTTGCGACGAAGCTAAGTGGTGGGCCCCGGATCGTTTGTGACGGTTCAAAATAAAAAAAAATTTAATTTTCTAATTAACATTAAATATTCAAACGGTTATAATTTAAAATATACCCCAATTCACTTCCATTTTTATAAAAAAAAAAAAAAACATAAAAGTGGTGGAGGATGATGACTAGGACCAACTTAACCATGCCCTCTAGTTTTGGAGGATAGACCAATCTTGGGAGGATGATGACGTGGCGCATACGTGGCGGATCATCCTCAAGGATGGTCCATCAACCATGCCGACTAGCCTAAAGCTCCTACGCTTTTTTTGAGAGCTAAAATTTAGCCTGCGGTTTTCTAGACTGCTAAAAAATGCAGCTAAATTTTTGCCGCAAACTAAATTTGGCATCATTCTCTTTACACGTGTATTATTTTGATTAATTTTTTCGTGATCCCTATTTTACTCTTTAGTTTTTTCTCTCTAAAAACTGTTTTAACCGACGGTCTTATCTATCTTTTTTTTTCTTGTGATTCCAGAAAAGAATAAAAAAACAGAATTTACCGCAACAATTCCATCCCTTCCAGAGAGTACAAGTATATCTGCACAAGATACAACTCCTGGGCACTCCCTCTCCAAAGCTTCCTTGATGGTTTCAAGATACCTGAAATTTCTAAGCCCAAAGCTCCTGTCTGTCTCTTTCTCAGAGAGTGACCTCCTTGTTGAGTCCAGAAGCAGTGAAGCATCACATGACTGTGTTATATATAATATGAAACACAAGTATTATAACAAAATATACGTTTTTATAAATAAAAAAAAATGTCTGACTAAAAAGTTCTGGTTTCGTCACTAGTAACGAAATATAAAAAAGTTATGTAGTATATTGTGGAGTAACCTTGACGCTCTGACGGTAGTGTAAATTTTGGAAAAATTTGACTTTTTTTTTATTTTATTTTGTTACTCTTTTTTTTTGAAACGTTGCGCCTATAAGGATTTTCTAGATCCGCACTAGTAAGAGTTTTACCTCAACTGCACAATCATGGAAGATGTTTCTGAGCCAAGAGAAAGCAGTGTTCTTGTGGCGTTTGTAAAGAAGCCCAACTTGTTCTCTGATGATATCTTCAGCTTGTGGGCATGTGTCTTTGTAGAAGTTGAGCATGAGACCTGAGTCAGACTCGGTTGACTCAATGTCTGCAAGTGCAACAATGGCTAAGAGGGAGAAGAGAGCAAAGAAGATGAGAGTTTTGGGAGCCATTTTTGCTCTCTTTGTGTAATGGTTTGAGATCAAGTGGTGGTGATGAGGTTCTTATAAGCATCAAGGTTCCTACACATGCAAGGATGAGATCACTGCTAAAAATAATCTACAAGTGATACCATCATAACAATAAATCTATAATAGTACAAAGTAATAAGCTTTGGTTAACTTTTTGATACTTTTTTAAAAAGTTAAAGCTAATGAAAATATTAATTTGGATTATAAAATAAGGATCCTAATACCATGCATAGTCGTTGGAGTGAATAATGCCTCACCCTAGGGCGTTTTGCGCCATGTGGATGCCCAGTCAGCAATGTGGTATTATTGGGCGTTTTTACAAAATGGATGTGGTGGGGATGTGGGACATTATGTTAAATGAGATATAATATAATTAAATAAACAAAAACCATTAAAAAATCTTATTGGATAAAAAATAGGAAGATGGAAGGTGATTGGACAAAGAAAACGGGGGAAGGCGTGTTTTAAATCACGCTGGAGGGGCTTTTATTGCAAAATCACGGCCAAACACGCCCGGGGGCGGTCGAGGGGCAATATTGGGCGTTATTGGGGCTAAATTTTGAAAAAACACGCCCCACTACGCACGGTCTAATAAAAACACACCACAAAATCTTAATTTCACACCATGTATACGGACCATATAACATTATATGGTCCGTAAAGAATAATCTGACATGATAAATATTGAGCTGTATAATGTCATACGACTTGTATAGATAGAGGAAATATTAGGTCTGTAACATTTGATATGGGTCGTATACATTATATGAGTTTGGGTCGTATAACACTGTATACGAGTCGTATAATGATATACGTTCCGCATATATGGAGACAAAAAAAACATTCTTTGACATTTTTTTGTGTGCAACAATCAGTTATATGGCTCGTATAACTCTATATGGGACCGTATACATATAGGGGGTGTGAAAATATAATTTTAGAGTTGTGAGAATAATGGGAGCGTAAAGTAATTATTACCAGGTCAATTTAACACAAAACATGTATACTGCTTCATTTTCTCAATACCAGATGTTACATTTTGTTAAACTATAAAGAAAATAAAAAATAGGAATATTGGATTTAAATAACCCCAACGTTCATCATTGGCCGATAACACTCTTAACTTACGAATTATACCACGTGACTCCCAACTTTTAACTTGTTTTCGTCTGAAACTCCCAAACTAGCTGAACGTTAACTCAGTTAGTTTTTTTTTTTTGCTGATGTGGCACTTGTTTAGTGATGAGGGATCTGATGTGGCCTTTTTTAAGACCATTCATCTGACGTCAACTAACAGGGTTAGGGTTCAGTTAGTTTTTAAATGTAATCTTCAATTTTATATATCCCGCACACATTTTTATGCGTAACTTATTTAGCAAGATAAGTTTCAACCCCTTATCGGCTCATATTTTAAGTAGACAATATTAATCAGCGAAATTTACAAGGTTTGACCGGAAAATGGCCGGAATATAGCTGGTAACTGGCCGGAATTTGTCCAAAACCGCCAATTAGGATTGCCTAGGGTCATCGTTGATCGTCCAACGATTAATTGACCGACTTGAGGAAAATTACTCGATAAACCTTCGACCAGTGATTAATCGACGACTAATCGGATGTTAGTCGAGATTTTTATAACCATGTGAGACACAAACTTTAATTAAGTAGTTATTCTATATAGAGATAAATTTTAGAGTAAATTACAAAACTCGTCCTTTATATATGTCACTTATTGTAAATTGTGTCTTTTATCTTCAATAATTACAGAAAACGTACTCGATGTTTGCAAATCCTTGCAAGTTATGTCCTTTAGCCCTAACTCAGTTAATTTTTTGTGGTTAAATCTGGCCAAATAGACCCCACATGATGGTATTTTGGTCATTTTACTCTCATGTGGGGTCCATTTGGTTAGATTTAACCACAAAAATGCTCTCATGTGGGGTCCATTTGGTTAGATTTAACCACAGAAATACTCTCACGTGGGGTCCATTTAGTCAGATTTAACCACAAAAATTAACTGAGTTAAGGGCTAAAGGACATAAGGGTGTTAGGTGTGGGAGTCGGCAAACCCACTTTGCCACTTCAGTAAAGTGTGGCAAACCAATGCCAACACCTTTGCCGCGTGGGTGTTTGACGAAATGGGGGAGAATCGGTGGGTGCATGCCGACGCGGGGAAGGGAGGAAGGAGAGAGAGGGGGGTGTGTGGTGGGGTCCATTCCAATCTAAACCAATCACATCTTTTTCCTTTTTTTTATTTAAAAAGTTTACCACTTCACCAAATGTCTAAACCATTGCCAACACTTTTCACCAAAGTCTAAACACTTTTTACTGATTGACGTGGTGCACTCTGATTGGTCGATTTTTTAGTTTGTCACTCTCAAGTGTTTAACCACTCCTAACACCCTAACTTGCAAGAGTTTGCAAACATCGAGTACATTTTCTGTAATTATTGAAGACAAAGGACACACTTTGCAATAAATGACACACATAAAGGACGAGTTTTGTAATTTACTCTAAATTTTATGTATCTTTCATTTATTCATAAATCTTCTCAAATCTTTTAAAATATACAAACTCACTTGTTTTTTACATATAAAAATTCAGATTCTCAAAAATAATGGATGGATAAAAATTGTTAAACTATAAACAATAATTTTTTTTCTAAGTAACACTTGCTATAAAAAAAACACTAAAATTATTATTTTTTGTTTATTAAAGTAATATTTTTTTTAATCGGATTCCTCAAGTCTTGACTTTCTTCAAGTCATTTATTGCTTGCCTAGACACGTTGATTCTTCTAGGGTGTACCTATTGGCACACCCATTTGCCTATCTACGCACCTTAAAATATGTTTTTTGTCCTTATATGCACACCCTGCAGTGTCGAACTGTGGCCAAAACGCGGGGTTTTGGTCCGGTTAACCTAACAAAGACTGACCGGTTTCTGACGGGTTTGTTGACCGGACCAAAACGCCGAGCTTTGGCCGCGTTTTGGTCCTGTCAACCAGACAAAAGACTGACACCCGGTCTGGTTGACAGGACCAAAACGCGGCCAAAGATCGGCGTTTTGGTCCGGTCAATAGACCCGTCAGACACCCGTCAGTATTTGTCTGGTTAACCGGACCAAAACGCCGCGTTTTAGCCACAGTTCGACACTACAGGATGTGCACATAAGGACAAAAAACATCTTTTTGGGGTGACTATCTCTAAAATCACTCAATTTTTCGGACAGTATACGAAACGAATCTTTCCCTACAAGGAAAGATAACTTTTTTTTTATTTTGTTTTTATTGAAGAACTCTCATATATGCAATATATAAGTTATAACAAAATTTATATAACCTTAAAGATGAATGTCGGTGGCTGTCTTTTCATAGCACAGCCACCACCATTTTTCTATATATAAAAATGTTTGGTGTCATAATGCTCAAACTGCTAATTTGGTCTGGCGGGTGGTTGACACAAATTTATACAAAAGGTATGGTGTTCGATTCCTCTCCCACCTCTTCCTGAATTTAAATTATTTTTCTTTCCTTTTTACTTTTGCTATTCTTTTTTTTACTATTATTACAACTTAACTTCCTCAAAAATATAACACATGTATGGATCATGACTCGCTCCACAACAATAACACAATTTATGTATGTATCATGACTCACATATGTGTCGTTCCATATTTGATTTACTAGAATTAATAAATTACATTATGCTTATTATTTAACTTGAATATATATTTAATACTTAGGTTTTCTATTTTCTAATTATTTATTTAACTAATTTTTTTAGATATGTTATCAATATTTTTTACACCAAAACTTTACCTAACTTTATACTTGTAACTATTTGAACATACATTACTTAATTTACTTTTGTGATGAGTCGAATACCATATCATTAGACCAATAAGCTATGGGATTTTGTAATTATGTAAGTAAATAACTTTGTTTGTAATTGATGAACATATTGTCCTTATTACAAAAAAAAAATCAAATTTTAAAAACTAACAGTCGAACGCATGTTGATTCGGTTGTTGTAGCGATTGGTGGTACCCTACCAATACCTTACCAGTCCCGTAACAAACATAGTCAATATCGATTAAGTTCTCACCGTGTCCCCCGTCCCAACGCGTGGGTTAAACAACTGGTATAAACTTATAAACCATATCGGTGACCCATGGTCCTAAGTTTTCTTTTTTGACCATCAAGTTTATACACTTTACCATTCAACCCCAATCTTTTGATAAGTTACACATTGGCCCCTGATTTATTTCTACTTAATAACTTCACACCTCATATTCTCCAACACTTCAATTATTTTGTTTAAATTAATTTTACGACTTTACACCACAATGCGAGAGACATTATTCTCTTTTTATCTATGTCTAACCATGTTAACGTCTCTAACGTAAGTGTAGCAATGTTTAAAAATGTGTCACGTCATGCGTGGGCAACACGTGTTAATAGCATCATCATATCACATGTAACGAAGTGACAAATGTGATGTTGCCGCCGCAACGCGAGGCACGGGTAAAAATCTAGTAAATATAAAATAAAAACCATATACAACTTGTAGCTACATTGTGTAGATTTTATAAAACAATTTCGGATTCCTCAAGTCTTGACTTTCTTCAAGTCATTTATTGCTTGCCATCTTATCGGTTTAGATTTTATAAACATGACGTTTATTAACCTTAGGGGTGAGATTTGTTTGATGAATACCGGTATCATACCGACCAAACACATCCGATACCAGTGTTGGTATTTTGTTTTCAACGATTTCGCTATAGGTCTGTTGGATCAGTTCTGTTTAATCATAATGGAAAACATGAAAACATATATGTCACCGCAGACAGTGCCGTGGAGAATCCAGTGAGAGAAGACGACATGGAGTTCGACATCTTTGTCAAGGTGATCTGGTTCCTCCTTAGGGTGCTGACTGATGATGGTGACTGATTAAACTGAAAAGGGTATCAGCTATGGAGATGAAGGTCGAATGTGATGTTATGCTTATGGGGTATGTCTAATGGTGTAACTGTCTAACCCCTTAACCTCCACATGAGTCTCCTTATATAAGCACCCATGAGGAAACCTAATTAGTTAATAAGGGTAATATGGTCCATCAACAATTACCGACTAATTATTTAATATGTTATTATATATTTTGATCTATATTATGTAAATGATTATAATGGCTATAGATTAAATATTAATACATAATATATTTAATCTTACATTCTCCCACTTAGCCGAGTAATCATTTACTATGAGTATTAGATAAGCCTGATCAGGAGTTAACACTCATTTTAGCCTTAAACAAGTACTATAGCAGAGAAATACAGCCGTTGAATCATTATGCGACTCAGGACCCCCATTAATCATACTATAGCCTTAATTTAAAACCTAATCGTCATGATCAAAATACGCATAAGCCCTTTGTTTGATTTGTAACTTTATTTGTCTATATGCCATTATACCGGTTGAACATATTCTAAGAGACATACAAAATCAAACTGAGGAAATTTCATTAATCATAAAACATAAGCTAGTACAATATGCTCAAATAAGGTCTTTACTAAATCTCATATTCCGAACATGTTCTTCGTAAACCTTAGGAGGGAGACCTTTAGTCATCGGATCCGCAAGCATATCTTTAGTACTAATATACTCGATACAAAGATTATTTTCCTCAACTCGTTCACGTGCGAACATATATTTTGTATCGAGATATAAACCAGCTCCAGTCGAACTGTTACTGTTCGAGAAACTAACGGCAGCTGAATTATCACAATAAAGCTTCAATGGTCTAGAAATGGAATTAACGACTTTGAGTCCAGCGATCAGATTTCTAAGCAACATTCCATGACAGGTTGCGTTATAAACAGCAATGTACTATGCCATCATCGTGGAAGTTGTGGTCAACTGTTGTTTATGACTCTTCCAAGAGATAGGGCCGCCTGCTAACATAAAGATATAGCCCGAAGTGGATTTCTTGTCATCTTTGCATTTGGCAAAGTCAGAATCAGAATAGCCCACCACTTCTAAATTATCACTTCTTCTATAAGTCAGTTTATAGTCTTTCGTCCCTTGCAGATATCGAAGTACCTTCTTAGCTGCTTTCCAGTGATCTAGGCCAGGATTAGTCTGATAACGGCCTAGCATTCCAGCAATATAAGCGATATCTCGGCGAGTACAGACTTAAGCATACATCAAGCTCCCGACTACTGACGCGTAAGGTATCTGGCTCATTTGCTCTTTCTCAACCTCTGTTTTCGGACACTGGAATGAACCGAAAACATCTCCCTTAACTACTGGAGCGACTGAGGGTTTGCACTGTTGCATGTTGTAACGTGTAAGGACACGATCTATGTAAGCCTTTTGGGACAAACCTAAGATCCCTTTGTGTCTATCTCGGTGAATTTCGATGTCAATGACGTAAGAAGCATCTCCGAGATCCTTCATGTCGAAATTATGCGAGAGTAACCGCTTCGACTCATGCAACATGTCTAAACTATTACTTGCCAATAGAATATCATCTACGTAAAGGACAAGTATAGTAAAGTTGCTCCCACTCATCTTGAGGCAGGTGCATTGATCCACTTGATTCTTCATAAAACCTTGCTTCTTCATGACTTCATCAAACTTGAGGTACCATTGACGTGATGCTTGTT
The DNA here is from genome assembly GCA_030545235.1 of Helianthus tuberosus. Lineage (NCBI taxonomy): Eukaryota > Viridiplantae > Streptophyta > Magnoliopsida > Asterales > Asteraceae > Helianthus > Helianthus tuberosus. Next base: position 21,018,814 of record CM060440.1, read on the forward strand.
TTAACCCGTAAATGGATTTCTTCAACTTACAGACTAGATGCTCCTGACCTTCAGGTTTAAAGCCTTCAGGTTGTTTCATGTAAACATCTTCGTCCAAGTCTCCGTTAAGGAAAGCGGTTTTAACGACCATCTGATGTAACTCTAAATCAAAATGAGCTACTAGGGCCATGACGATCCTTAATGAATCCTTTACGAGAGACAGGTGAAAACATCTCTTGATAATCAATTCCCTATTTCTGAGTGTAGCCCTTTGCAACCAATCTCGCTTTGTAGCGTTCAACGTTCCCATTCGGGTCCAGTTTTGTTTTGAACACCCATTTACATCCTACGGGTTTGACTCCGTTGGGTAATTCTACCAAATCCCAAACGTCATTTTTCTTCATGGATTCAAGCTCATCAATCATCGCTTTATTCCATTCAGAAGACTGATCACTGCTAATGGCTTCATTGTAAGAGATAGGATCATTGAGCTTTCCGGGATCCATTTCAGTCAGGTAGGTAACATAATCATCCCAATTAGTAGGCCTTCTTTGCCTAGATGACCTCCTGAGTGGATTATCGGGTTCAGCGTTGTTTTGGTTTTGAGCGTTTGATGTGCCTTCGTTATGAGGTATAATGGGTTCTGATTGTAGAGGTAAATTTGGAGTTGGTGCAGTAGCTTCAGGTGCAGTAGTTGCATTGGGTACAAGAGGAGTAATCGGAGTAATGGTAAGCGACGAGTCTCCCCCCCCCCCCCCCCCCGCGTCTTGTACTTCTTGCAATTCTTCGTAAGGGTTGGTACTGCTCCCACTGACCTTGAAATCCTCCAGGAACGCATCACGCTTGGTTTCAACAATACGGGTGACATGGGAAGGACAATAGAACGATAACCCTTTGAGTTCTCAGGATACCCGATAAAGAAACAGGTAACTGTTTTAGGGTCAAGTTTCCTTAGGAAAGGATTGTAAAGTTTTGCTTCAGCAATGTAGCCCCATACTTTCATATATTTAAGACTCGGTTTCCTTCCTGTCCAAAGTTCATAAGGAGTTTTAGGGACAGACTTAGAAGGAACTCTATTGAGTATATGAACAGCTGCTTTTAACGCTTCAGTCCAGAGGAATAATGGTAAATTAGTGTTGGCTAACATACTGCGCACCATGTTCATAAGGGTACGGTTTCTTCTTTCAGCGACACCATTCTGCTGAGGTGTACCAGGCATGGTGTATTGGTTCACAATCCCCTGGCCCTTACAAAACTCATAAAATGGACCAGGAGTTTGACCCACATCAGTATGTCTTCCATAATATTCACCGCCTCTATCTGATCTCACAACTTTAATCTGACGATCTAATTGCTTTTCAACTTCAGCCTTATAATCTTTAAAAGTTGTAAGAGATTCAGACTTCTCCTTAATAAGATACAAGTACATGTAACGAGAATAATCATCAATAAAAGTGATAAATGAAGTATGTCCTGTTATGCCAGCGATTTGGTAGGGACCACTAATGTCAGTGTGAATGAGTTCTAATAAATTAGAGCTCCTAGTGGCACCTTTCTTATTCGCTAATGTCATTTTACCTTTAAAACATTTGACACATGTTCCAAAATCAGAGAAATCGAGAGGAGGTAAGACTACATCCTTTACAAGACGATTTAATCGTTCTTTTGAGATGTGGCCTAAACGTTGATGCCACAACATGGATGAAGTTTCTAAGTCTCGTTTCTCTTTCATCTTTGTGAGTGATTCATTAATGTTATATGATAACAAAGATTTGGAAAAGTTATCCTCTAGTTCTAATCTATAGAGACCACCATCCAGAATACCAGTACCACAAAGAACAGAATCATAGAGGATAGAGAGTTTGCGATGACCATGGGAAACAATAAAACCGTCCATCGTCTTTTTTCATCTTGTGGGTACATAAAAGATTTTACAAACACTTTATAGTAAGGATATATACCCTTAGTTAGGAAGTGACCAAACTCGTATTGTGATCCTCTTACCTAAAATGAGGTGATGGGTGCTACTTCGTTTATCATGCCGTTGAAGAATAGTGACTGATTTAATACGTTTATGTTATTATTTGAACCTTTCATTCCAAAATTAGCATGCCACATCCATAGATCGTGTGATGCTACCACCTCAAGCATCACTGATGGAGAGTTAGGATCATCTCGTATATAGATCGTGTGATGCCACCACCTCAAGCATCACTGATGAAGAGTTAGGATCATCTCGTATAAACTGACCACTATGTAGTTGGGCAATTTCTTCATGACCAATGCATACAATCAAGGCTACCAAGCATGACGGGGAAGCCGTGGACTACTAAATGCCTTTTCCTCAATTGTTGCACGTCGCTTGGCGTCGACTTGCATAAATGGTTTCGCCCATAAACTTTGATGACAACCTTACTAAATTTGCAAACACAATCCCGACCACTCCTCTCAGACATACTTAATTAATCGTCAAACAAGGCAGGTGTAGTGTCGTAAGCCAATTGACGAAGTTTGGCGGTGTTCTTTTGTAAACAAGTTAATCATCTTTTACTTCTAGCATCATACGACAATCTAAACCACGACACCTCGCTAGCTATCAGGTTGTATAATGGGCTGCTCATTCGGAAGCATCTTTGAAACATCTCTTATTTAGGGGAGTGGGGGTGGTCCGTGATGGCCACCCATCACTCGTTATTTTGTAACGGAACACCGCCGCCACCACCTTGGTAACGCGTGGTAGGATTAACGCGTTGATAATATCACGCGTTGAAGATTGTTGAATGTATGTGTATGAGTTGTACATTGGAATCCCATCACTAGTGATGACCACCACCACTAAAGAATGCTTGTGAGTGATAGAATAGTGGTTGCTAACATGGCGGAAAATGATTGGATGTTTGTGAGTGATGGAATTTCATCACTAGTGACCACCCCCACTCCCCTTATAAATGGCATCAGGTGCAAAGTAGTCACGTAACACCATGTTGTTCAACCCATGCCACATTCTTCACGCCGATTGGGGGGGGGGGGTGTTCCACGCCGTGAATGGAACACCACTCCGAATATGGTTACTAACGTTAAGTAATAAAAAATCCCCAAGAAAAAAGGAAATGCCGTTTATTATTCGAGGTTATTAGAATATTTTTTTAGATATATAAAATATGCTAACGGACAATGACATTATTACCCTTGTGCAAGATAATCTTATCTTTGAGATTAGCATCTATTTGTTTAGTCATGTTACTTTTTTTTGTTTAGTCATGTTACTATCACCCTCTATATGGCCCTGAAGTAGAACAATTCATTATCATCACAAGTAGGCATCATCGTAAACACATAAACACAGATAGCATTTGATTAATTGCTGAGCTATTCAACAACCATCTCATGCATGCATCATACATAGTCATACTCATACTCCACCATCATCCATCCACCCATAATTTACATTCATTCACTTTCCTTAAAGAAACATATAACAAAACTATTAAGAAAAACATGTCCTACATCCATCTTAGACATTGGAAGCCATCATGATGCATGCATGCTCTCACCATCATCATCATCTTCTTATTCTCCACATCATCATCACTAACACCATCATTACCAAAGCACAAACTAAAACAACTTTTTCATTTCTTCAATGGTGTTTGTTTGCAACATTGCATTGCTTTCTGATCTCACCTTGAGTGCCAGTGAGTGGATTGTTCTCAGTCAGAATGGTAATGGCTCTTCCAAAATGCTTAAAGAAATAATCTTGGCTCTTTGCCATTTTCTTCACAAATGGTTTAGTTCTCTTGTCATTTGCCAATTGGTGGTCCACAATCAACAAACCCTTGTTGTCCAATATGTTTCGGTAATAATTGTTGTCGAGTTTCATAGGGGTACCACGGTCATTTCTCACGTATTGCACGGCCTTGGGGTCTGGGATTGCGTCCGGGCACTTGTGAAGCATGTGCTCAACATGACCTGGGTCAAGAACCGGGTCAACCGCGGGATATAGACGGTGCACGAGCTTCACGCAATGTGTCCTACCCACACTGTGAGAACCTGTTACAAGAAAACCACCGTTATAAAAAAAATACATACTTTTTGATGGGATATGCATCATGCATATACATGTGTGCCCACGAGTATCAACGACTAGACGTGGGCAACACATACAAAAACTACCTCTACATGTGTGCACACGTCATACAATACGATGCACACATATATAGAAAACCAACTTCGGGTACTAGCTTGCCTCTAATCGTAAATAAAAAAATTCAGGGGTATCTCCATTTTTTGGGATCAGGTGTATCCTTTGTATAAACCAGAAAAAATAAATAAACTACGTAGATGCTACCCCTGCTTGTACACTACCTCCGCCCCTGCTCTATATGATGTATGATGACGATACATACCTAGTAAAGCAACAACTCCAGGGGTGTCAATGCCCATGTTCTTGAACCTTTCAAGAACCACAGACATGCTCTCATTATGATCTGGAAGATATTGCTCCAAAATCTCTGCTCTACTCTTCCTACCATCCCTTCTCCCTGTTTTTAGAGGTATGTATGGCCCACCAAGCTGCCATATATCAAAATCAAGAACACATATTACACATCAATATTGCTAGTGTGTGTACAACCAGCTAATCGACTTTTTTTTTTTTTGTGTAGAAGAAGGGTTGTTTAGAAACGAGACTGGTACTTCTAGGTGTGTTTTTTTAAACTTCTTGTACTTCTAGTTATGTCGCTACCCTGTAAGCGAATTTGGTGGCAATCGAACTCCATAGATTGTTTCACCATACTTTTACGGAGTTCGATTGCCACCTAAGCGCATTTGCTGAGTTCGTTTACTTACTGAGTAGCGCACTACCTAGAAGTACAAGAAGTTATGGATCACCGAGTACAACTAACAAACGTGATTCGTACGATAAAAGTTGCATGTATTTTTACTATTTTACCCTTTTACAAATTAAATGTTAAAGAAAAAATTTAATTTGATGTTAATAGTATAATATATTAATGAACGAATGATGCATGTATCAATTAAAGAAGAAAACTAAAAAGAATACACAAATCATTGTTGCGTATGCCCCACTAGACAAGACAAGTTTTTAGGGCCGAAATGGACAAAAAAAAAAAAAAAAAACTATACTTTTTTTGCTTAAATTACAAGCATTTGCATAATTATTTATTTGGATTGATTTAATTGTCGCTCTCTTTGATTTTCTTTTTCTTCACAACTTCAATTATTGCAGTGTGGATTTAACTGTCACTCTATTTGATTTTCTTTTTCTTCACAACTTCAATTATTGCAATAATATGATTAATATCCAAATCAAGATTTTATGATGAGATGACCAACAAAGGTACAACTAACTAAAACATAACATATACACACATATGATCATGTTCATAATCCTAATCATTAGAGAATTGAATTATCCTAATCAAGACTTCTTGAAGAGATAGACTAAACAAAATTATAACTAATTAGTGACTAGGGCTGTCCAAAAACCTTGCGGCTTGAAGCTCGCTTGGATTTAGCTCGAAAAAAGCTCGCTCGATATGGCTCGGTTTGAAACTGAGCCGAGCCTAGCTCGGCTTGGCTCGGCTTGGCTCGGTTTGGCTCGCTTTTTAGTTCGACTCAAATTATTTTACTTTTAATGTATTTTATTTTTATATACATTATAATATATTACAGAAAATTGATTATTATTTACATGTATATATGATTGTAATTGTATATCTATGCCATATTTGAAGGTGGATGACCATGCTAATAAACTTATATTGTATCTCGTTGAAATTTGAAACTTATTTTGTGTTGTTGAACTTGATTTTCGCTTGTAATGTATTAGGTTGTACTCATGTATTAGGTTGTACTCATTTTGGATATGCTCTTTTAAACTATCGAATAATATTTTAGACCATTGAACTTTAGAGCAATGTATTAATTTTTCTTTTTAAACTCGAGACAAACCAAGCCGAGCCGAGCCAGCTCGGTTTAAAACCAAGGCGAGCCCGAGCTTAAATTTACAGCTCGGTTTTAAATCTGAGCCGAACCGAGCCGGCTCGATTTATAATCGAGCCGGCTCGAGCTTACCCTAACTCGACTTGGCTCATGAATAGAGTGACCAAAATGTTGAGTGGATCTCACATCAAGATTTCTTCTAGGGATATCCAAAAATAGCAAAACACCAAGAAGAAGATTACTTGCACGGATGACTGACAAGTGTACAGCCAAGTAATGCATGCAGAAAGTTACCACATAAAAAATACAGTACAAATCAACATGTTAGAAAAAAAATTACTGAAATGAATATCGACTTTTAGTTCTTAACAAAATAAATAAAGTGTCGGCTAAAACAATTAAAATTTAGATCACGCTTTACATGTATTCTCTTTGTATTCGTTTAAAAAAAGTGTCAGCTTAGGCTCCTACGCTTTTTTTGAAAACTAAAAATTTAGCCTATGGTTTTTCTAGACGGCTAAAAAAATTTAGGCTAAATTTTTGCCGCCAACTAAATTTGGCACGCTATTTACACGTGTATTATTTTGATTAATTTTTTCGTTTTTTTAACGGCCAACAAACTCAATCCCGAGCACTCTCGGGGCACCCACTGGACAAATGGAGTACTCCGAGAGTAACCCAAGTCCACTCCAATTCCGGGGAAAACCTGGTAACCCACACGCCCGTAGGCACGACGGTGAAATTACCGGTAAAACCCGTTTAGATCAAGGATCCAACCCAGGTTTCCCTGGGTCTCCTATCATTGCCCACCAATGCCTCACTCTGTACTAAGTGGGAGTCGAACCTACATCTCTCAAGAGAAATGCAAGCCTCCACCACGTGATCTAGAGATGATTGGCAGATTTTACTTTTTAGTTTTTCTCTCTCTAAAATTTAGCCCACGCTTTACCGTTTTAACCGACGGTCTTATCTGTCTTTTTCTAACTTTTTTTTTCTTGTGATTTCCAGAAAAAGAATGAAAAACAGAATTTACCGCAACAATTCCATCCCTTCCAGAGAGTACAAGTATATCTGCACAAGATACGACTCCTGGGCACTCCCTCTCCAAAGCTTCCTTGATGGTTTCAAGATACCTGAAATTTCTAAGCCCAAAGCTCCTGTCTGTCTCTTTCTCAGAGAGTGACCTCCTTGTTGAGTCCAGAAGCAGTGAAGCATCACATGACTGTCCATAAAATTTGTTAGATTTTCATTTAACAAAATATACTTTTTTATAAAATAAAAAAAACACGTCTGACTAAAGAGTTCTGGTTTCGTCACTAGTAACGAAATATAAAAAAGTTATGTAGTATATTGTGGAGTAACCTTGACGCTCTGACGGTAGTGTAAATTTTAGAAAAATTTGACGTTTTTTTTTATTTTTTTTATTTCGTTACTCTTTTTTTTTGAAACGTTACGCCTATAAGGATTTACTAGATCCACACTGGTAAGAGTTGTACCTCAACAGCACAATCATGGAAGATGTTTCTGAGCCAAGAGAAAGCAGTGTTCTTGTGGCGTTTGTAAAGAAGCCCAACTTGTTCTCTGATGATATCTTCAGCTTGTGGGCATGTGTCTTTGTAGAAGTTGAGCATGAGACCTGAGTCAGACTCGGTTGACTCAGTGTCTGCAAGTGCAACAATGGCTAAGAGGGAGAAGAGAGCAAAGAAGATGAGAGTTTTGGGAGCCATTTTTGCTCTCTTTGTGTAATGGTTTGAGATCAAGTGGTGGTGATGAGGTTCTTATAAGCATCAAGGTTCCTCCTACACATGCAAGGATGAGATCATTGCTAAAAATAATCTACAAGTGATACCATCATAACAATAAATCTATAATAGTACAAAGTAATAAGGTTTGGTTAACTATTTGATACTTTTTAAAAAGTTAAAGCTAATGAAAATATTAATTTGGATTATAAAATAAGGATCCTAATAAAGACACACCCCCAAATCTTAATTTCACACTTTATATGTGGACCGTATAACGTTATATGGTCCCTATACAATAATCTGACATTATAAATATTGAGCCGTATAATGTCATACGGCTCGTATAAATGGAAAAAATATTAGGACGTATAACATTCGATATGAGTCGTTTAACATTATATGGGTCGCATACATTATATGAGTTTGGGTCGTATAACATTATATGAGTCGTATAACATTGTATACGGGTCGTATAATGATAAATGTTTCGTATACATGGAGACAAAAAAACATTCTCTGACATTTTTTTTGTGCAACAATCAGCTATACGGCTCGTATAACTCTATATGGGGCCGTATACATATAGGGGGTGTGAAAATAATTACTTAAAATAATTATTACCATGTCAATTTAACACAAAACATGTACACTGCTTCATTCTCTCAATACAAGATGTTACATTTTGTTAAACTATAAAGAAAATAAAAAAAATAGGAATATAGGATTTAAATAATCCTAATGTTCATCATTTGGCCGACAACACTCTTAAATTACGAATTATACCACGTGACTCCCAACTTGTTTTTCTTTGACACTTCCAAACTAACTGAACCCTAACTCAGTTAGTTCTTTTTGCTGATGTGCCACTTGTTTAGTGATGAGGCATCTGATGTAGCCTTTTTTAAGACGTGCCATATGATGTCAGCTAACAGAGTTAGAGTTCAGTTAGTTTTGAAGTGTAAATAAGTTGAAAGTTAGGAATGACATGATACAATTCGTAAATTGAGAATACTGTAGGTGAAATGTTGAAATTTGGGGTTATGATACAAAAGATGTCACTTGTTTTTGTAAAAGGCTTCATGACAAGAAAATCCAAAAAGTTTCCATTTGAAAACATGTATAGTAACTAGTTAGATGCCCCGCCCGCGTTGCGGGGCGGTGCACGAATAATGAGCGAGTGTTAGGCAGCAGCTCATTGACACGAAAAACAACTAAATCGAGTCAACCAAATAAAAAAAAAGCACTTTTATATTTTTGGGAAAAAAAAACTAAAACAATGGCAACATTGTAATTTTTAACTGAGGGAAAGTTGTATTTTTTTACTGGGGTAAAATCGTAAATTGCCAAAAACTAAAGTGATGGCAGTACTGTAAATTTGAAGGGGGGGGGGGGGGGAAATTTGGAATTTTAATAGGGAGAAATTCATAATTTTGCACCTAGGTTAACAGCGTAATATAAATTTGAACTACGGGCACAATCGTAATTTTATGCTGGAGGCAAAAGCACATTTTTATTTTGAACCGAGGGCAAAATCGTATTTTTTTTGTTTGGGGCAAAAGCATCATTTTATTTTGAAGGGGGGAAAAACGTAATTTTCAACTGAGCGCGAAATCGTAATTTTTTTAACGGGGAAAAATACCATTTTTTAACTGAGGGAAAAATCGTAATTTTTAGCTTGGGGAAAAAACATATATTTATTTGGGACAAAAGCGTTATATTATTTTGAGCTGGGGGGCAAAACGGTCATTTTAAAATGGATATAAAATAATAAACTGGTTGGTCCAATGGGAGAGTGGCAGACGAAATCGTAATTTTCACTTGAGAGCAAAATCGTAATTTTGAGCTTGAGACAAAACCGTAATTTTAGATTGAGGTAAGGGCAAAACAGAAAGAAAAAAAAAAAGCAAAATTTCCAGCCGCCCTTTTTAGCCAATTGAAGCAAAGAGCCGACACTTCCTTTTGTAGTATTGTATAATATTCAAAATAGATTTGAATAAAGGCTTTTACTAGAAAAACTAATATCTGAATAATTTATATACTATATTCAAATAGATTTGAATAAAGGCTTTTACTAGAAAAACTAATATCTGAATATTTTATCTATTATTTTTAAGTATATAGTCAAAGTAAAATAGATCATCTTATTTGTAGATGTAAAGTAAACAAATATTATTAGCATTATTAACATAATTTGGTTATGTACAAAAAGCTAAACAAATAATCTATTTTGACAAAAGTAATGCGTATTATATTACGAAAATGTAAAAATAATATAAAATAAAAATAGAAAATGTCTATTTTTCTATAGTAAATTAACTTTTGGTATATATGGGATTACGGGGATCATAGATAGTAATGATTTTTATGAATACAGTCAGGCATTGTTTGCTTTCAATTATGGTTCCCTAGCTTAACGAAGGCAATTTTTTTTTTCATTTGAGTCAATGTAAATTTACTCTTTTAAACTTATCTTTAAAAAAAATCAAAATAAAAACCCTAAAGACAAACTAATTAAAATGCCCATGAAATTATTTAACTACATTGATTAAGTAAAATGAACCAAAATTTGCTATATGTTTTAACCAAATTGATCACTAGACACTAGTTGGTTGATTGGGTACGGACTAGCGATTAATCAGAACTAATCGAATTAGGATTTTTAAATGTAATCTTCAGTTTTATATATCCCGCACACATTTTTATGTGCAACTTATTTAGCAAGACAAGTTTCAACCCCTCATCGGCTCATTTTTTAACTAGACAAGATTAATCACCGAGATTTACAAGGTTTGTGTCGCAACCCCCGGCCCCTATCTCCTGGGATCGGGCGGACGCGAACTCAGATTAAGTGGTATTATTGTTTATCATTATTTGGCAGCGGAATTTTCATCAGGGCCATAGTTAGAAAATATTTTATCAGAGTAAAATACCATATTTTTATATTAATAAACACATGGGTAAAACCCAAGTTTCTATTACAACATGTTTATAGGGATAAACCCTAATTTATTGAATTTAAAACATCGTCTTTAATTAGGTAACTTTTATAGCCACATTTTTCCAACCCTTCAGTGCTCTCCAGCTGGCTCCTAATTGGCTCTCACATTTTGTTACCTGAAATGCATTTTAAAAACATTTGTCAGTGGGAAATATTGGTGAGTAAATCTCAATTTAATCAAAGCATCTTTTATCATTTCACAGTATTGAGAGCGATTACAATGTTTATATCTACACAATTACTCATTCAGTATTGTCAATCCTGACTGGTGGATCATATTACACATTGGCTATCTCGTTGTCCAATGGTAACGTGTTCCACATTTTGTATACAAAACCCCAACATACCGGCAGTAATTGAAGAATTACAAAGACTCAATCACTGCTAATCAGATTGTAAAATATTTAAGGTTTTGTAAAAACAACTTGCAAAAAGGTTTACAAAAATGAGATTACTCACATTGCTACTTTAGACTTTTCTTGGTGTTTTCCTGGTTAAAATCTATTAATTAAACAATGCACACGCGTTAGTATAATAACCCAATATTTACACTAGTTATACCCTCCCCGAGACAGAACTCCAACGACTACGTCGGGCAGAACCTCGACAGCCGTTACGGAGCACTAGATCAATCGGGCAGCGTATCTAATACGTAACCGGGGGTTAAAATACTTACAACGAGACAAAGCTTCACTACTTTAGTGGGTATAATACTCGATTATAGCTTCTATACTACAGAAAATAGAGAGAGAATTCGAATTTGTGAGCGACGGACAATGACTGCCGAAGCTCCCAATTTATAGGAGCTGATTTCAAGTTTGTCGCGCCCCGTGTAAGCCGAAGGCTTAGCCTTCGCGGCCTGCGACATAGGGGGAGTAGGGCCTAGCTTGGGCCAGTCATTGGGGTAGGCTCAACACGCGTTGTGACACATGGCACCTCCGGGTGCGGCCTGATCTCCTAGCTGTCGCGGCCCGCGTAAGACCAAGGCTAGGTCTTCGCGGCCCGCCAGAGACCCAAAAATTTGATTTTTAATTAATTTTAAAAAAAATGTATTTTGGGCCGTTTCTCGTATACGGGGTGTATTTTAGGGCATTTTGGGGTGTCGGAAATAATTTAGGAGGGTTGTTATATCCTCCCCACCTTGTTTTAGAACTCGTCCTCGAGGTCTACTAGAACATATGTGGATATTCCCTCTGCATTTCTGATTCAAGCTCCCACGTGTACTGTGGTCCTCTCTTGGAATCCCACTTCACTTTGACTAGAACTAATCTCTTGTGTTTGAGGTTCTTGAATTTCCTGTCTTCAATTTGTAGAGGCTTTTCTACGAACTTGAGCTTCTCATTTACCTCTATGTCCTTAAGAGGTACTACTAATGTTTCATCGGCTAAACACTTTTTGAGATTACATACATGAAATACATCATGTATTCCTGCCATTTCCTCTGGCAGTTGTAGCTGATAAGCTACTGGTCCTATTCTTTTAATAATCTCAAAGGGTCCAACATACTTGGGGTTTAGCTTTCCTCTTTTGATGAATCTTACCACTCCTTTCCAAGGAGAAACTTTTAATAAGACTTTATCTCCTACCTGAAATTCCAACGGCTTTTGCCTGTTATCAGCATAACTCTTTTGTCGATCGCGTGCTGCTTTTAGTCGTTCCTTGACTTGAATAATCTTGTCTGTTGTTTCTTGTACTATTTTTGGTCCAGATAATTGTTTTTTCTCCAATTTTTGCCCAACAGATTGGGGTTCGGCATTTTCGTCCATAAAGTGCTTTGAATGGTGCAACATTGATACTGGTATAATAGCTGTTGTTGTAGGAGAATTCTATTAATGCCAGATGATCGTCCCAATTTCCTCCGAAATCAATTACACAAGCTTTAAGCAAATCTTCCATTGTCTGGATTGTCCTTTGGCTTTGTCCATCCGTTTGAGAATGATAAGAGGTGCTTAGATTTAGCTTGGTTCCCATTGCTTTTTGGAAACTTGTCCAAAAATGAGAAGTAAAACGGCTATCTCTATCAGAAACAATAGATAAATGAATTCCATGTAATGAAACTATTTCATTTACATACAACTTGGCTAGTTGTTCCATATTGAGAGTCTCCTTCATTGGTAGGAAATGAGCTGACTTAGTTAGCCTGTCTATAATCACCCATATTGTATCATTACCTTTTCTTATCTTGGGTAATTTGGTAACAAAATCCATTGTTATTAGTTCCCATTTCCATACAGGCATTTCTAGTTGTTGTAACAAACTTGAGGGTTTCTAGTGTTCAGCTTTGACCTGTGAACAAGTTAGACACTTGGTAACATAAGCTGCTATATCATTTTTCATTCCTATCCACCAGAAATTCTTTCTTAAGTCTTGATACATTTTATCACTTTCAGGATGTATCGTATATTTAGACTTATGGGATTCTTCTAATATTCTGTTACGTAGGTTTCCTAGTTTAGGTATCCAAATTCTTTTTCTTATGGAATCTCCAAATTCCATCTGTTCGTTGTTCTAATTCCTTAATCATTCCCTTCAATTTTTCAGTATCATCCTTGATTACTGATTCCTGTGCTTTTCTAATCTGTTCGTTTAAATCTATCTGCAGATTTAATTTAAGAGAACGTATTCTCTTTGGATTTTCATGATATTTTTGACTTAAACCATCGGCTACTACGTTAGCTTTTCCTGCATGATATTGGATATTACAATCGTAATCACTAAGAATTTCCATCCAGCGTCTTTCTCTCATATTCAATTCCATTTGCCCGAACACATATCTTAAACTCTTATGATCGGTGAAAATGGTAAACTTACTGCCGTAAAGATAATATCTCCAAATTTTCAGGGCAAAAATTATAGCTCCTAATTCTAAATTGTGGGTGTCACGGCCCCCGGCCCGGTTTGACCCGGTCCAGGAGCCGCGGGACAGAAACCCCGTGGTATTTATTTAATGTGGCAGCGGAATTATTAATAGGATCGTTAAAAATACCCATTTATTTTATTTCATAACTCGGGATAAACCCCGTAATTTACAATAAGGTGATTTCACTGGGAAACCCCTATTTTAAAAAAAAAAAAAACATGTTTCTTTATTTAATCGAGCCACTTCTTCAAGCGTATAGTGCTACACGGCACTTTTTCCTGGATCACAGCAGGTCACCTGAAACATGTTTTAAAAATATTTTGTCAGCGGGGAAATACTGGTAAATCATTTATTTTGCACAAAACGACCCATTGTTATAATATACAGTATTAAGGACGATTACATTGTTTATATATCAATCAATTACCCAACGGTATTTGTCACTCGACTCGTTTCTGTGACTATGGTCATATCACCTATTGGCTAACCCGTTGTCCAACGGTGACGGTTATCAAGTAATGTATACAAAACCCCACATACCGGCTGTAATTGAAGACTACAAAGACTTAATCCCTGTAATTATAACTTTGAAAACAACATGATTTTGAAAGCAATTTTGGTAAAAAGAGAATGACTCACATTGCAGATTTAAACGGGCAGAGTTTAGCCTACTGATCAGCCTTGTAACCTAATTTAAATAACAATGTACACGAACTAGGTCAGTAACTAATACAGCATTTACGATAGCTCACGAGATTAAACCCTCACAACGAATGACAAAGTGCAATACTTAAACATCCATCGAATTCATGACGAATGACAAAGTATAGCCCTAATTTGGGCAGCACTTAAACATCCATCGGATAGTTTCAATCGATCGGACATTGAATCGTAATAGCGATCGAGTTAATACCCTGTATCGTAGCAGCGCCTCCCTAATAGAAATTATGATTTTGAGCAGTGTATCTTCGTTTTTGAGAAAAGTTTTCGACACCACTGAGCTGCTCATGACCCAACCTATTTATAGCTGATTTTTGGGGTTTACGCGGCCGGCGTAAGCCCCCTCTTGATCTTACGCGGCCCGCGAGGGCCTCCTAGTCGTAGACTTGGGCTAGCGTGTCACCGGTAGGCCTGCCACGTGGCCTGTTCGCTGCTCCGGAGTTTTGATGAGTTATCGCGGCCCGCGTAACCTTCCCTTAAGGTTTACGCGGCCCGCGTGAAACCATAAAATTTGTTTTTCTTGATTTTTGTTATGGATTAGGGTTTCAGGGGTCCGGGTTTTCACTTATGGGTCGTTTTGGGACATTTTTGAAGGTCCTTATATCCTCCCCACCTTATTTAGAATCTCGTCCTCGAGATTTATTGAAATAAGTGAGGATACTTTCGCTTCATCTCCGATTCCAGGTCTCAAGTATACTCAGGTCCTCTTTTTTACTCCCACTTGACTTTAACTAGTACCAATCTTTTGTGCTTGAGAAACTTGATCTTTCTGTCTTCTATTTGAAGCGGTTTCTCTACAAAATTCAGCTTTTCATTTAGCTTTATGTCTTGAAGAGGTATTACCAGTGATTCGTCAGATAGACATTTCTTGAGATTGGATACATGAAATACGTCATGTACTCCAGCTAGTTCCTCTGGTAGTTGTAAGCGGTAGGCGACCGGTCCTATGCGTTTGATTACTGGGAATAGTCCTACGTATCTTGGACTTAGCTTTCCCTTCTTCCCGAATCGAACTATTCCTTTCCAAGGAGAAACTTTCAAGAGTACTCTGTCTCCAATTTGGAATTCTAACGGCTTGCGTCGATTGTCTGCATAATTCTTCTGGTGATCTCGAGCCGTTTTCAGTCTTTCCTTGATTTGAGTGATCTTGTCGGTAGTTTCTTGCACTATTTCAGGACCTGATAATTGACTTTCTCCTATTTCTGCCCAGCAAATTGGAGTTCTGCATTTTCTTCCATACAGTGCTTCGAATGGGGCAACTTCTATGCTTGCATGATAACTATTATTATAGGAGAATTCAATTAAGGGTAGGTGGTCATCCCAATTTCCACCAAAATCTATCACACATGCCCTAAGCATGTCTTCCAAGGTTTGGATTGTCCTTTCACTTTGTCCGTCTGTTTGAGGATGGTATGCAGTGCTTAAATTTAGTCGAGTTCCCCTTGCTTCTTGGAAACTTGTCCAGAAATGGGAAGTGAAGCGACTATCCCTATCCGATACAATGGAGAGTGGGACTCCATGTAAGGACACTACCTTGTCTACGTACAACTTGGCTAACCTTTCCATGCTAAAGGTTTCTTTCATGGGTAGAAAATGAGCTGATTTGGTTAATCGATCCACAATTACCCAAATCGCATCATTACCTTTTCTGGTTTTGGGTAACTTAGTAACAAAGTCCATTGTTATGAGTTCCCATTTCCATACTGGCATTTCTAATTGTTGTAGTAGACCTGAGGGTTTCTGGTGTTCTACCTTAACTTGTGAACAAGTAAGACACTTAGAAACATATTTAGCTATGTCCTTTTTCATTCCTATCCACCAGAAGTTATTCCTTAAATCTTGATACATCTTATTATTAACAGGATGCATGGTATATCTAGATTTATGGGCTTCCTCTAAAATCTTATTTCTTAATTCTCCTTGCTCAGGTACCCATATCCTTTTCTTGTGGAATCTCCAAATTCTCTCACTTCCTTGCTCTAATTCTTTTATTCTTCCTTTCATTCCTTCAGTATCATCCTTGATTGTTGTTTCCTGAATATTTTTCAATTGTTCCATTAAATCTAACTGTAGATTTAATCTGAGAGCACGAACTCGCTTTTGCTTTTCATGATACTTACGACTTAAGGCATCTGCAACTACGTTTGCTTTTCCTTCGTGATATTGAATATCACAGTCGTAGTCACTTAGAATTTCCATCCATCTCCTTTGCCTCATGTTTAATTCTTTTTGCCCAAATATGTATCTTAAGCTTTTATGATCTGTATAGACAGTAAACTTACTTCCGTACAGATAATGTCTCCAAATCTTAAGGGCAAAAATTAGTGCTCCTAATTCTAAGTCATGAGTCATATAGTTTTCCTCGTGCTTTTTCAATTTCCTTGAGGCATATGCAATTACCTTTTTGCGTTGCATTAGCTCACATCCTAATCCTAGCTTGGAAGCATCGCAGTAGACTTCAAAATCTTCTGTTCCTTCTGGTAAGGCAAGGATTGGGGTGTTTGTTAACCTTTGTTTTAAAATCCTAAAAGCCTCTTCTTGCCTAGGTCCCCATTCAAACTTAACTGCTTTACAGGTTAGCTTAGTTAATGGTACAGCGATTTTAGAAAAATCCTTAATAAAGTGCCTATAGTACCCCGCTAATCCTAGAAAACTTCTAATTTTCATAGTTGATTGCGGGACCTTCCATTTGGTGATCGCTTATATCTTAGCAGGATCTACTTGAATACCTTCGTGATTCACCATGTGACCTAAAAATTGTACCTCTTGCAGCCAAAATTCACACTTCGAGAATTTGGCGTAAAGCTTTTCTTTTCTTAACAGAGTTAAGAGTGCATGTAAATGTTCACAATGTTCCTCCTTACTTTTGGAATAAATAAGTATATCGTCGATGAAGATAATTACAAATTTATCCAAGTACGGTTTACAGATTCTATTCATCATATCCATAAATGCTGCCGGAGCATTTGTTAATCCAAAGGGCATGAATGTAAACTCGTAATGACCATACCTAGTTTTAAAAGCAGTTTTAGGTATGTCTTCTTCTTGTACCTTCAATTGATGATATCCGGAGCGCAAGTCGATCTTAGAAAAATATCTAGCTCCTTGGAGTTGATCAAAAAGATCATCGATCTTCAGTAATGGGTATCGATTCTTAATTGTAACTTTATTCAATTCCCTATAATCGATACACATTCTCATCGAACCATCATTTTTCTTTATGAACAACATTGGTGCTCCCCAAGGGGATGAACTAGGTTGTATGAATCCTTTACTTAGGAATTCATCTAATTGCTTTTTCAATTCTAGCATTTCGGTGGGTGCTAACCGATAAGGTGCCTTGGCTATCGGTGTAGTTCCAGGAATTAGATGAATCCTAAATTCTACTTCCCTATTTAGTGGCAAACCAGGTAGTTCTTCTGGGAATCCATCCGGATAATCTGATACTACCGGATTTTCCGTAAGTTCCTTATCTTTAGTGTTAATGATAGCTGAGATCATATACACTATTTCTTATTTTCTTGAATAATTGGCCAACTTCATTACTGAAATGAATTTCAGTGGCTTTCGTGGCTTACCTCCTGTAATTACCACTAATTCTCCTGTGGGTGTATGAATTTCTATGGAATTCTTATCACATAGGATTCGAGCATGGTTGGCTACTAACCAATCCATTCCTAACACCACATCGAATCCAGCTAAATTCATAGGTAACAAGTTTGCAGAAAATTTATGACCTGACAGTTCTATAATTTCTTTTTGCAAAACCGTATCTATGTTGACAGAATTTCCATCTGCCGTTTCTACCGTAAAAATTTGCCTAAGTTTCGTTAATGGTAGCTTAAGAGCTTGGCAGAATGAAGTATTTATAAAACTTTGGTTTGCACCAGAGTCAAATAATACCTTCGCATAAACGTTGTGAACTAGGAACGTACCAGCTATCACGTCAGGGATTAATTCTGCTTCCTGAGTAGTCAACTGGAAGGCTCTTGCGTTTTTCTTGGTAGTTCCTTCTGCAGGTTTAGCCTTGTTATCTGCTGGTTTGACCAATTTAGGGCATTCTGGTTTGAAATGCCCAGCTTCTCCACAATTATAGCAGACCCTTGTTTTCTTTCTGCAATCTTCTTCACGATGTCCTACAACTTTGTAGAAGTTGCAGGTTTCATTACATTTTCCGAAATGTTTCTTTCTGCAGTTCCTGCAGAACGACGGAGTGGAAGATTGCCCAGTTCCTCTCTTCTTGAAATTTCTATTATTACCCACACGAAATCCTTGGGTAATTTTCTGAGCCAATTCCTTTTTCTTATTTTCTTCTCGCGTACGCACCAGTCCGTCTGTCAAAGTGTTGGCTAGTTCCACCGCATCATCAATCGTACGGGGTCTCGCAGCTTTGACAATGTCACAGATCTCGCTAATTAAACCCCAGATGTAGCGAGAGATAAGTACTGGTTCTGGCGAAGCCAGAGTAGGCACAATTCTGGCATATTCGAAAAACTTCGAAGTATACCCTCGACAATCAACATTCACCATTCGGTGACTCAGGAATTTATTTGCCATCTGCTCTTTTTCATATTCTGGACATAATTTTCTTTCCACCAGACGCTTAAACTCCTCCCAACTAATGGCATAGGCCATGTCACTTCCCTTGGCTTATAACACCGTATTCCACCATTCTAATGCTTCTTCCTTAAAAAGGTGAGAAGCATACATGACTTTATCCTCCTCGACACATTTACTTATTTTAATTACTGCCTCGGTTTTCTCCAACCAACGCAGTGCTGCAGTTGCCCCTTCACTGCCTGCGAACTCGACAGGTTTACAGGCAAGGAATTCCTTGTAAGTGCAACCAGGCGTTGCAGCTTTCATCCTTTTGAAAATTGGGGCTTGCAGTACAACATTATCGTTATTATTAATGTTACCGCCTCCGTTTATGCTATTACTGAAGTTGTCTTCATGAGTATGTTTACTAGGAATAATTTGTTGAGGTTCAACTGGATTTCGAGCAGCAGCAAGGATTGCTGGAATAGCATTGGCTATTCCCTGAGCAACGATATTCTTGATATCTTGCCTATTCAGAAATTGATCTTCATGGTTTTGTTCAGATTGGTTAACTTCATTAACGGGTTCATTACCAGCGTGTTCCATCTGGCAATTGATATATATAAGTGATTAGTAGAAAATAATTAACAACTAAACATAACAAAACAATCGCACATAATCACATTGACACGTATAGCCAAAATTGTCGATTTTACGACTTCCATTTTTATATATTATAGTATGCTTCCGTACACACCCGTTATCTTACAAAAGTTTTATTTTTAAGTTATTTTACAGGATTATACCTTTACTACTATTATTATTTTTTTATTATACAACCACAACTACACCATCATTATCCGCTGGCATCTCAGAAGCGACGTTCCCTCTCGTCGTACTTCCAAGAGATCTGTTCTCCCACCTCCCGGATTCGATTCCCTGCGTCCACCAGCTCCTCGCCAAAACGGCGGAGTTCAGCCAAGTTCTCATTGCTCATTGGTGGGTTTGGTGCAGGCTCGGGGTCAAACTGAGGGAGAAAGGTATAAGGGTTGTTTAAAAGATTTTGGAACTGCCAATCATTGGTCCACCATTCTTCGATTTCTCCTAAAGGTCGGGTATTGACAAGGGGATCTGGGATGGCCGGTTCCAAATTCACTGGGAGTTGGGTTTCAGCAGGATAAGTAAAGAGGTTTTCATTGACAGGCTTAAGGATATCACAATCTGCCAGCATGCGATCCAACTCTTCCCATATTGGCATTTCTTCGGCTCACCTGGAGCTTTCCCCGATCTCATTCCTTTTCCTTTATCCATGGGGTCCTCCGTCTTGGCAACTTTCTTAGTTGCTGGTTTCTTCCTGCGTACACGTCTCCAGCCCACGAATCTTCTTTTCTTCTTCGGCTTTGGTTTCTCCGGAGGTTGAGCTTGGAATTCCATAGGTTCATCCATGTCAGCCCAATAACCGGTAAAGTCTTTGGAAACTTCCACATTAACAGAATAGAGATTGAGATTCTGAAGAGCTTCAGATAACTCATTCTGCTGTTTAGCATATATGCAGAAATGCACACAAAATTCTAAGTTAAAATTTTGGTAAATAGAAGCACAGAATGGCAATTAGAAAAATTAAGTATTAATTATAAATTTCTAATATAATTAAATAGATTGATTAAAGAGAAATATTGCGATTTTTATATATATTTATTACAAATTACAACTGAAATTCGAAATATATTAGTGGTTATGCATCCGTAAATTATTTTAGCTAGGGTATAGGAGTATTATGCTCAATATGCTTTTATGTAAAGTTTATCCTCTTTCTTCTACTAGGTGGTTTTAAATTTTCTGGCTCGTAAATGACATAGGTGCTGGTACTAGTTTGACGATTCAACTATAAGTTAACATTTACTGCTGTAGTGGCTAACATGTAGAGATTTGCCCATTGTTCATCTAATTCATCTTCCCATGGTGGGTTATTGCCTACTTCCTGGATTTCCTTATTAATCATTATTCCTTTTTGTTGTGACTTCTTTATTTTCTCTTGACTTTTTCTAATAATCCAACCTGTTTTCTTAGTGGTAAGTGGTTTCTCAAATTGTGCCTTACAAACAAATATTCCTTCCTCAGTATCTGCTGAGTATCTTGAGGAATTTGATTGAAATGAGGTTCCCTTATCTTTTGGTGAACTATCTAATTGACGATGTATGTCCGAAATTCTTTGCTTACCCATACTGTAAATTAACAATTAGTCAAAAAACAAAAACACATAATCACAGGATGGCAATTAGTAAAAATTAAGTATTTCTAAATACTTAATTGGCTTAAATCAGTGGCTCTGATACCACATTTTTCTTTCACGGCCCCCGGCCTGGTTTGACCCGGTCCAGGAGCCGCGGGACAGAAACCCCGTGGTATTTATTTAATGTGGCAGCGGAATTATTAACATGATCGTTAAAAATACCCGTTTATTTTATTTCATAACTCGGGATAAACCCCGTAATTTACAATAAGGTGATTTCACTGGGAAACCCCTATTTAAAAAAAACATGTTTCTTTATTTAATCGAGCCACTTCTTCAAGCATATAGTGATACACGACACTTTTTCCTGGATCACAGCAGGTCACCTGAAACATGTTTTAAAAATATTTTGTCAGCGGAGAAATACTGGTGAATCATTTATTTTGCACAAAACGACCCATTGTTATAATATACAGTATTAAGGGCAATTACATTGTTTATATATCAATCAATTACCCAACGGTATTTGTCACTCGACTCGTTTCTGTGACTATGGTCATATCACCCATTGGATAACCCGTTGTCCAACGGTGACGGTTATCAAGTAATGTATACAAAACCCCACATACCGGCTGTAATTGAAGACTACAAAGACTTAATCCCTGTAATTATAACTTTGAAAACAACATGATTTTGAAAGCAATTTTGGTAAAAAGAGAATGACTCACATTACAGATTAAAACGGGCAGAGTTTAGCCTACTGATCAGCCTTGTAACCTAATTTAAATAACAATGCACACGAACTAGGTTAGTAACTAATACAGCATTTACGATAACTCACTAGGTCAGTAACTTAAGCTTGTAGTGTTTCTTGACACTTTTCCTGGATCATAACAGATCTCCTGAAACATGTTTAAAAAAAAAAGTTTTGTCAGCCGGAAATACTGGTGAATCATTCTATTTACTAAAATGACATGTTTGTTATAATTTACAGTATTAAGAGCGATTACAATGTTTACATATATCAACCAACTACCCACAGTATTTGTCACTCGATTCGTTTCTGTGACTATGGTCAGATCACCCATTGGCTAACTCGTTGTCCAATGGTGACGGGAAATAAGTAATGTATACAAAACCCCACATACTGGCTGTAATTTGGTGATTACAAAGACTTAATCCCTGTAATTATAACTTTGAAAATAAACATGCTTTTGTAAACAAATTTGATAAAAAGAGAATGACTCACTTTGCAGATTTAATATGAATAGAGCTTAGCCTACTGATTAGCCTTAAATAACCTAATTTAAATAACAATGCACACAAACTAGGTTAGTAACTAATACAGCATTTACGATAACTCACGAGATTAAACCCTGACATCGAATGACAAAGTGCGATACTTAAACATCCATCGAATTAACGACGAATGACAAAGCATAAACCCTAATGTGGGCAGCACTTAAACATCCATTGGATAGTTTAATCGATCAGACATTGAATCGTAGCAGCGATCGAGTTATTACCCTATATTGTGGCAGCACTTCGTGATTTATGTGTGTTTTTGTAGTATTCAGTGTATATCTTAGTGTACGAAGAGAATTTTAACGTCGTAACATGCAAACAGTTCAAGTCCCAAGCCCCACTATTTATACTGGAAATTGGATCCTCCCGCGTGTCGCGGAGGATTCCTTGGTCCCTATCGCGTGTCGCGGGGCATACCCCCCTAGCCTAGGGTAGCCTCGTGTCTTGGGTAGCCTTGGTGAGTCAACGTTGCATGTAAATTCGTTTTTGACAGCCATTTATATGGATAATCGTTAAATAGGGAATACCCCCTTGATTTTTAGGGGCCCTGATCATGATTTTGTTTGTTCTGAAAATTTCAGGGTTTGTGCAGAATTACTTGGGTGTCTTAATTAGGGTTTCCTTTTTGGATAAACTAACATAATAATTAGGACTTTTGACATGAGTTGTTACATCCTCCCCACCTTAATAAAAATCTCGTCCTCGAGATTTACTGGAATAATTGAGGATACTTTCGCTTCATTTCTGATTCTAGTTCCCAAGTGTATTCAGGTGTAACACCTCGAAAATTCACGTCCTATAATGCGTTGACACGTGTTATATGTTTGAACGTGTGAAAGAATGTTCTGAAGGGACTAAAGTTGACAAACTTGAAAAGTATATGAAAATACGAGTTCTAAATGTCAACAGTGAATAAATATATTGTACATTAACCCTACATGATGTTTATAGCATCAAACGAATAAATCATGGATCATGCGAAGCTAAAAGTGAGAGATTACAAACTACAGGGGTTAAATGTGTCAACATGTTTAAGTTATACCTCTGAGTGACCTTTTGACAAACCCGAAGCTTTGTAACTGTTAAGTATGCTCACTAGAATGCACGATATAAATTTCATAAAGTTTCGTTATCGTATGAGTAAGTTATGATCAAATTCGTATGCGAGGGGTTAAAGTGTTAACGTTGAAAGTTATGACTTTTCGGGTTAACCAGAAGTGTCCAGGGACTTAGTAAAGTGGGTACAAATCTTGAAGCCCTTATATGTCAAATTAGAGGGTTCAAATTGCAAGAAATAGGTCAGTTGACCTTTCGGAAGGGCCAAGAGGTGAGATGCAACATCTTGAAAACGTTTTGTCTGATCATAGGGTCCAGGCGGGCCGCGTAAGACCTTAAGGTCTTTTACGCAGGCCGCGTTAACCACCCAGATACAGAAAGTACGAACAGCAGCCTGTAAACGCGCAGAACCGATCTTTAATCGATATTTTTGCATTGTGGGCGACCCCTAAACAGTCCTAGGCACTTAGGGACACATGTTGATGAGTTGTGGTCAGTGATAGACTTGCTTGTCAACAATTTGTGGTGAAAAATTCACTATAAAAGGGCCATGAGTTGCAACCATTGTTCTTCACACCTTCTCTTGCATTCCTGATCACTTCTGGAGCTCAAGTCTTCTCTCAAGTGATCACAAATCGTTCATAGGACTCTTGTAAGTTTGCTTAACCTTCTTTTGTTGAGTTTAGCTTAGTTATTTAGCTAAAAGTCAAACCGTCGTAATTACGGTTTGACTTCGAGATTAATTAATAATGGCTCAGTCAAATCTCGAATCAAAAGTAGTTATAAGTTGGTAATTATGTGGGTAATAAACCCTCAAAAGGGTTCCCCCTGATTCCCACTCTAACTAGGTCAAATGTCGGGTCAAACCTGTTAATAAAAAGTCAACAGGATACTTAAATTCTAATTTATGTATGATTAGCAATGTAGAACACATATAACCTGTTTGCTCAATAATATAACTTGGTAATTAGTGTAAGAACATGTCTAAACATGTTCAGCCTGACAATTTCCTGTTTAGACCCGGTTCGGAACCGAAAGTCGCATAGTTTGACTTTCACTTTGACTTTCATTTCTGACCCGTTATGGTATGAATTATAAATACCTAAGAGCTTCATTTGGACCAGGTTACATGCTAGTATAACCCTCTGTGATTATACACCATGGTTCATTAGTTAACCGATTAATACGCATGATTCCGTTAATTGCTCATATGTTGACCATTATGCCCTTTTCACCTTAAAACGTGATTTTTGAAAATGTAAAAGATTAAAAACCTTATTTAATGATATTTAAACTTGCATACAAAATTTGACATTAGTTTGGGGTGTAGGTTAAGAGTTATGCTCGTTAGCGTAAAATGAAAGCTTTATGTTAATTAAACGACATAATTAGCGTATAGCCTATTTAAACCTACTTTTTGGTATCAAACTTACTACCCACTGATGTAATATATTATTTTGGGATTTTTGAAGATTTTTAATTAAATTTAGGCTGAGCATAACTTATAGTCGTAGGCTTAATCCGGTAATTGTCGGTTTTGCCCTTACGGGCTATAAAATGAGTTTTACACATCTAAATGACTCCAAACCTTTTGCTACTGATCATAAATGATAAATAAATTATTTTAAGCCTTCTGGAATAATAAAAATATCAGCTTTATGTATCGAACCCGGAAATGGCTTCTAATCGCCTTTTTAAGCGTTTTTAACGCATAGTATGTACTAGAATTATTTTAAACATACAAGGGTTGATACTTACTGATATTTGAGGCAAATTATAATATTTTAATAGTAAGCAAAAGTTGTTTAACTCAGACTTCAGTTTTGAGCTTTACGGCTTATGTGAAATTACCAAAATGCCCCTACGGTGCATAGTTTGGTTATAATTGATAAATTTCACATATATACAATACCCTACTAATATAACTTAGCAAATTGATTATCTTTGCTGATTACATCAGACCTGTAACTCAGGATATTACTTAAACTCTTTTACAGCCTTATAAATGACCAAACTACCCCTACGGGGCATAGTTTGTGTTTAAATTCATTTCGGGCATAATAAATGATATCTTACTGATGTCACAACATATTTGAAGCATATTAACTTAGGAAACCTGTAAATGGCTCTCATTATTACCCGTTACGCTTTTTACGTGTTCGGTTCGGTTTATGTAACCAGTTTACATAAATTAGCCGAAACGGGTCAAACCTTATCGGTTTTATCTCAAAATCCAGAATGTGTATGAAATAGCCATGTTAAGAAAGTCTCTGAACTTATCGGGTCTAAATCACATTCTATTCGGTCATCGCTTAATCGTGCGTACGAACCGTATCTTTGAAACTAACCGGTCTAAGCTTAAGCTTAACTAAAGACCCGTTAGGATTCTAATAGGTTATTATAAACCTTCGTTCCAGATTAGGAGTACCAGTAAAAGCTACTTGCAATTTCCTTATTGTGAATTATACTTTGCTCAGGTAAATACTTTTAACTTATTTTCCCTATACGGGCTTGGGTTACGGTATATAGAATACCGCTTGATCGGGCATCAAATCTTCCATCGTTGGGTGGTTAATTGAATAATTTGATCGGCTCGTTTAAACATTCTTGTTACTTAAAGCCTTTGGGGGGTTAATGACCATGTCCCGGATATCCTTGGCATCATTTTACGAAATGGCCACGACTTAAGCGCGGGGTGTAGGCGTACACCCGTCAGTGCACAAAAGAATATTGTGGTGTGTCTATTGATCTTTAACCCGGACATGATCCGGGCTACTGAACGCACAAGGAACATGTAATTCGTTCACAAGATTATATATTTAAATAATTCTCCCAAGTTAAATAAAATGTTTATGCCACGTGCATCCAAATCAATTTTCAATCATTTTCTAAAATGAGTCAGTTGATAGTATTTACCAGTGTAAACTGACGTATTTTCCCAAAAAGATTAAATGCAGGTACTAAGCGTAATTGGCTGGGATTTCTCCTTAGCATCACTAGAAGTCTCGCAAGCTTAAGATGCCTACCGTCTGTTGAACTATTATTTATTTTTGATCCTTCTGTGGACAAACCTTCAACTGTTGTGATACATGATATTACAAACATTATTGAAGTTGAATTATATTTTTCATTTGCTTCCGCTGTGCATATTTATATATTGTGTTGTTTGACTATTATGTTGACAACCATGTCACGATACTCCCCTACCGGGCCCACCGGTGACACATGGAAAACGGGGTGTGACAGGTTGGTATCAGAGCCAACACTGAGTGAATTAAACACTAGCCTTTTGTGTTTAATCTCAGTTACACAATTGCACATATCTAAACTTTCGAGTCTAGACAAATAACATAGGACAAATTCTACTTTGTTTGGTTTTGTTTTTGTACTTTATTTTATATATATTGTTGTTGTTATCTCATGCTGTATTGACAGGATTAACAAAATGCCGCCGAGATTCTTTAGAAGAAGAGGACGTGGAAAGGGGCCAGTCACTGCCCCCAATGACAACGAGGCAGGACCTTCGAATGTGCGAGCTCCTTCGACCACAGAGAGTGACGATCCCCGACAAAACCGGAGGAACCTCTTCGAGCCGGCTAGACGGTCGGTTTCGCACAGTTCAACACCTCCTGTCCATAACCCTTACGGGCCACAGCCGGAGTATGAGCCCAACAACCCTCAACCGTCCTACATACCGTTACAGCGATCATTATCACATCATTCTTTTGGAGACCCTACACCTGTCTTCAGGGGCCGGTTTAACCCGGCCAATTACATACCAGAACCAGCGGGTTTTAACCCATTGGGGCTGGAGGATCATTTCTCGGGAGATCACGCGGATGATATGGACGAGGATACGGACCCCGTCGAACCTGCCAGTGGTACACCAAACCACCCGATAGAGATCTCTGACGGATCTTCTTTCCACGGATCACCCTATGTTGGTCCAGATAGCTTTCAAGCTATGTTTACCAGGCACGAATGGTACTATACACCTCCTCGCCATTCACCTCCTCAGCAGCAGCAGCAACAGGATCCCTCTGAGGATCCAAGATTTGTGGCAGTCACGCCACCACCTCCACCGCCACCAGTTCAACCGGCACCTCCGCAACCGCCAAGGCGTAGGAGAACCGGAGCGCGTATGTCTGCGCGAGCGGGAGCCTTTCATTTTAGTTCTCCACACCAATCAAGTGGTAGCCATTACCCGCCACTTCAGGAGGACCCACAAATGGGTGGACCCTCACACCCAGTTGCACCGCAACCACCGCCTATGGGTTTTGATAACCCAATTCCGGCATACACGGGTTCCATGGCGTATAACTCGTTTGAACAGCCAGTGCACACCAACTACAACTACGCAGAAGCCGACCCATACTTGGTAGCGGCTAACTATAATACCCAAGGACCGTATGGAGACCCATGGGGAATAGGGTACCCAACTCATGGGTACCAAATACCTCCAAGACCTATTATCAGGCAACAATCGCAACCACCAAGGTTCCCTCCACCAGAGCGTGAAGAAATTCTGCAAAGGTTGGACCACGTAGAGCGAGAGTTTCACAGGGAACGAAGGGAGCGACAAACTTTCTTCCAAGGATTAACGAGCCTAATTAAAGGGAAGAGCAAGAAGGACCACTGAATCCTTCCATTTGTTGTTGAGCCCCTGCGCGGCCAGTCTTGCTATATAAACCCCTGCGTGGGTATGTATGTTTATTTGTTCTGACCCCTGCGTGGGTCTATCTTTCTGTTAACCCCTACGTGGGTATGTTTGTTATTAAGCCCCTGCGTGGGTATGTGTGTTATTAAGCCCTGCGTGGGTAAGTACTTGTTTAAACCCCTGCGTGGGTAAGTTTGTTATTTGAAAAGACCCGTTTAGGGCAGCGTGTAATATTTTAATAAATTAATGGAATGTAAGTTTATAAATTTCATGTTTGCCTTATGTGCATAAATAATTTATATATGAAATAAATGAATTAAAATCATTCCTTTCGAAATAATCTGCCTATGTAAAATTTTTAAATAAGAATCTTAAAGAGTGAAACCTAGCCTTCGGGTCATTATAAGGCCGGGCCAAGATGGTAAGACCTGTTTAAAAGATTCGTATCCCTGTTAACATCTGAAAACATGTTAACACTCCTGGCAGACGTGATTCATTAAAATCACACACGTCATTCTTGTTATTGGATTCTTCAAAAGATTCCTAACCCAATTTATGATCTCTGAATCATGGGTTTAGGTCATCAATTAAGATGATCATATTTTGACCATACGTGGTAATATAGCGCCTACGGGCCCTGCTCATTTCCATATGAGCCAAAAGGCAGTGGTAGCGATGACTCCCTGTCAGATAAAGGTAATGAACTAAGGTTCAAACCTTCATGCTTTGATTCTCTGAAATCATAGCTTATAAATTAAAATGTCCATGTGACTAGGCCTTTTGTGCCACAAACAAAATTGTTATTGTTTTATAATTAGGATAAATTATAATAGAAATACTAAATAAATATGCTTAACAAATTAACCAAATATGGTCTCTGTTACCATGGTTAATGAATTACCCTAAGGGGCAATTCCATAATAAACTCCCAAATAAACTATTGTCCTAGTTTTCTGTAACAGTTCAATTAAAATGGCTAACTCAGACGAAATTAATAGCCATCCCGGGGAGAATATTGATAACGCCCGGGTTAATTTAACGGGTGCTGAATTGAAAGCGTTGGTAGACGACGCAGTTACAATGGCATTGGAGCGGCAGTACGGAGAGTATAGTGGAACTCGGAGTAGGACCCTATCTACACCGCATACAAAGCCACCTTGCAAAAAGGATGAACCCAAGAAAGATGACGATCGACACTCCTCAAACCACCACAGTGCTCCATCTCAACACATTGTATTGAACCAAGGACCCCGTGAGAAGGGTTGCTCATATAAATACTTCGTTTCATACAAACCCCGGGACTTCACTGGGGAAAAAAGAGCCATTGACTGTATGACATGGCTAGACGAGATGGATACAGTAGTGGATATCAGCGGATGCGCTGAGAGGGATATAGTAAAGTTTGTGTCGCAATCATTTTAGGGTGAAGCTTTAGCCTGGTGGAGATCACTGATTCAAGACACCGGGAAAATCCCATTGTACAACATGTCATGGGATCAATTTGTTGCCCTTATCAGGGAAAATTACTGCCCTCAGCATGAGGTGGAGAAGATAGAGTCTGATTTTCTATCATTGGTGATGACAAACCTTGACTGTTAAGCTTACCTAACGAGCTTCAACACAATGTCCCGGTTAGTTCCATATCTGGTAACCCCGGAACCAAAAAGAATAGCTCGTTTTATCGGTGGTTTAGCCCCGGAAATCAAGGCAAGCGTGAAGGCTTCTCGGCCAACTACTTTTAGATCGGTAGCTGACATATCCTTGTCCCTCACTTTGGATGCGGTCAGACAGAGATCGCTGAGGAATAAGGAGGCTGAGAAGAGGAAACGTGAAGATGATAGTTCACGGAGGTCGAACAAGAAGCACCGTGGGAACGGTGACAACAAGAAAGGATCCGAATCAAGGAAAGATGGGCATCAGTCTGGTGAGAAGCCCAAATGCAAGATTTGCAAGAAACAACACTATGGAAAGTGCAGACTCGAGTCGAACTCTCAGACTCAGTCAAGAACCTTTGCTTGTGGTATATGCAAGTCCAAGGACCACAAAACCTTGGATTGCAAGAAGCTGAAAGACGCAACGTGTTACCGTTGCAATGAAAAGGGGCACATTAAGACCAACTGCCCTAAATACACCAAGAAGCCTGAAGAGGCCAAGAAGACTAATGCTAGAGTCTTCAGAATGGATGCCAAAGAAGCGGTTCTAGACGACAATGTGATTACAGGTACTTTCCTTGTAAATGATGTCTTTGCAAGAGTACTTTTTGATTCAGGCGCTGATAAGTCTTTCGTAGATCATAAGTTTTGCAAATTGCTGAATTTACCTGTCAAAACCTTGAGTATAAATTATGAGGTAGAGTTAGCAGATGGCACCATAGAAACCGTCTCAACTGTGTTAGATGGATGTGATATATCCATTAAGAACCACTCTTTTCCTCTGTCTCTACTTCCCTTTAAGTTGGCCGGTTTTGACATAGTATTGGGTATGGACTGGTTATCTCATAACCAGGCCCAAATTGTCTGCAACAAAAAGCAGGTGGTGATAAAGACTCCGTCTGGTGAATCACTTACCATTCGGGGAGATACCCAGTATGGACTGCCTGAGCAAGTGACTATGCTCAAGGCTTCAAGATGTTTAAAGAAGGGTTGTGTCATCTACATGGCACAAGTGATTATTGAGGAGCCTAAACCGAAGATAGAAGACATCCCCGTCATTTCTGAATACCCAGAAGTCTTTCCGGAAGAACTACCCGGTTTGCCACCAGATAGGCAAGTGGAATTCAGAATTGATATCATCCCCGGAGCAGCACCAGTTGCTAGAGCACCTTACAGGTTGGCACCAACAGAGATGAAAGAATTTAGAACACAACTGGATGAATTGCTAGCTAAAGGTTTCATAAAACCTAGTTCGTCTCCTTGGGGAGCACCTGTCCTGTTTGCTAAGAAGAAGGATGGATCGATGCGTCTGTGCATCGATTATCGTGAACTTAATAAGGTCACGATAAAGAACAGGTACTCTTTGCCTAGGATTGACGATTTGTTCGATAAATTACAAAGGGCAAGTTATTTCTCGAAGATTGATTTGAGGTCAGGCCACCACCAACTGAAGGTTAGAGATGAAGACATGCATAAAACTGCATTTAGGACTCGTTATGGTCATTACGAGTTCCTAGTGATGCCTTTTGGGCTCACAAATGCACCGGCCGCATTCATGGATCTCATGAATCACGTTTGCAAGCCGTACTTAGATAAAGTCGTCATCGTTTTCATCGACAACATTCTCATTTACTCTAAGAATCAAGCTGACCATGAGAAACACCTTCGCTGTATTCTCAAACTCCTGCATCATGAGAAACTCTACGCCAAATTTTCCAAGTGTGAATTTTGGCTTCGAGAAGTCCAATTCCTTGGACATGTCGTGAGTGAGCGTGGTATCCAAGTGGATCCCGCTAAGGTGGAAGCAGTTATGAACTGGCAAGAGCCAAAGACGCCTACGGAGATTCGTAGCTTCCTGAGATTGGCAGGATATTACAGGCGTTTCATTGAAAATTTTTCAAGGATTGCTGCACCCCTAACTTCCTTGACTAAGAAGAAAGTAAAGTTCGTTTGGGGCCCTAAGCAGCAAGAGTCCTTTGATATCCTAAAGCAGAAGTTGAGCAACGCTCCTGTTTTGACATTGCCAGATGGAATAGAAGATTTTGTGGTTTACTGCGATGCATCGCACACTGGCATGGGGTGTGTGCTTATGCAGAAAGGCAAGGTTATTGCCTATGCATCACGACAGTTAAAAGTGCATGAAAAGAATTACACCACCCACGACTTGGAGTTGGGTGCCGTTGTATTCGCACTAAAACTGTGGAGGCATTATCTATATGGGATCAAGTGTGTGATCTATTCTGATCACAAGAGCCTCCAGCACCTGTTTAATCAGAAAGATTTAAACATGAGGCAACGCCGTTGGATGGAGACTTTAAATGATTATGATTGTGAAATCAGATACCATCCCGGCAAGGCGAATGTAGTCGCCGACGCCTTGAGTCGAAAGGAGAGGGTGAAACCCATCCGAATCAATGCCAAGCGCATGGAGATAAAGAACAGTTTAAATGAAAGGTTGTTAGCTTCACAGAAGGAAGCTGTGTTGGAAGCTAACTATCCTAACGAAAAGCTAGGGGTAACTGAGGAGCAGTTAACTCTTAGTAAGGACGGAATTCTAAGATTAAATGGACGAATATGGGTTCCAATTTATGGAGGACTTCGAGATGTCATCCTCCAGGAAGCCCATAGTTCCAAATATTCCGTTCATCCTGGAGCCGATAAGATGTACCAGGATCTAAGGGCAAATTATTGGTGAATAGGCTTGAAAAAGTCTGTAGCTACCTATGTAGCTAAGTGCTTGACTTGTGCGCAAGTCAAAGCAGAACATCAAAAGCCGTCAGGCTTGCTACAACAGCCTGAACTTCCTACGTGGAAGTGGGAAATGGTAACTATGGATTTTATCACCAAGTTACCTAAGACAAGGAAAGGAAATGATACAATATGGGTTATAGTTGATAGACTGACTAAGTCAACACATTTCTTACCCATCAAGGAGACTTATAGCTCCGACATGTTAGCCCAGTTATACGTGGATAAGATTGTAGCCTTACATGGCATACCTGTGTCTATTATCTCTGACAGAGATACAAGGTACACGTCACATTTTTGGAAGAGTTTCCAGCAATCTTTAGGCACGCGTTTGAATTTTAGTACGGCTTACCATCCTCAGACAGACGGTCAGAGTGAGCGTACTATTCAAACTTTGGAGGACATGCTACGTGCATGTGTAAATGATTTAGGTGGTAGTTGGGATAACCCCCTACCTCTGATTGAATTCTCCTACAACAATAGCTACCACACCAGCATTAAGGCTGCGCCCTTTAAGGCCCTATACGGTAGAAAGTGTAGAACGCCCGTTTGTTGGGCGGAAGTTGGAGATGTCCAATTATCAGGACCAGAGATAGTCTTTGAAATGACGGAAAAGATTGTCATATGTTTGAACGTGTGAAAGAATGTTCACGTCGAAAATTCACGTCCTATAATGCGTTGACACGTGTCATATGTTTGAACGTGTGAAAGAATGTTCTGAAGGGACTAAAGTTGACAAACTTGAAAAGTATATGAAAATACGAGTTCTAAATGTCAACAGTGAATAAATATATTGTACATTAACCCTACATGATGTTTATAGCATCAAACGAATAAATCATGGATCATGCGAAGCTAAAAGTGAGAGATTACAAACTACAGGGGTTAAATGTGTCAACATGTTTAAGTTATACCTCTGAGTGACCTTTTGACAAACCCGAAGCTTTGTAACTGTTAAGTATGCTCACTAGAATGCACGATATAAATTTCATAAAGTTTCGTTATCGTATGAGAAAGTTATGATCAAATTCGTATGCGAGGGGTTAAAGTGTTAACGTTGAAAGTTATGACTTTTCGGGTTAACCAGAAGTGTCCAGGGACTTAGTAAAGTGGGTACAAATCTTGAAGCCCTTATATGTCAAATTAGAGGGTTCAAATTGCAAGAAATAGGTCAGTTGACCTTTCGGAAGGGCCAAGAGGTGAGATGCAACATCTTGAAAACGTTTTGTCTGATCATAGGGTCCAGGCGGGCCGCGTAAGACCTTAAGGTCTTTTACGCAGGCCGCGTTAACCGCCCAGATACAGAAAGTACGAACAGCAGCCTGTAAACGCGCAGAACCGATCTTTAATCGATATTTTTGCATTGTGGGCGACCCCTAAACAGTCCTAGGCACTTAGGGACACATGTTGATGAGTTGTGGTCAGTGATAGACTTGCTTGTCAACAATTTGTGGTGAAAAATTCACTATAAAAGGGCCATGAGTTGCAACCATTGTTCTTCACACCTTCTCTTGCATTCCTGGTCACTTCTGGAGCTCAAGTCTTCTCTCAAGTGATTACAAATCGTTCATAGGGCTCTTGTAAGTTTGCTTAACCTTCTTTTGTTGAGTTTAGCTTAGTTATTTAGCTAAAAGTCAAACCGTCGTAATTACGGTTTGACTTCGAGATTAATTAATAATGGCTCAGTCAAATCTCGAATCAAAAGTAGTTATAAGTTGGTAATTATGTGGGTAATAAACCCTCAAAAGGGTTCCCCCTGATTCCCACTCTAACCAGGTCAAATGTCGGGTCAAACCTGTTAATAAAAAGTCAACAGGATACTTAAATTCTAATTTATGTATGATTAGCAATGTAGAACACATATAACCTGTTTGATAAATAATATAACTTGGTAATTAGTGTAAGAACATGTCTAAACATGTTCAACCCGACAATTTCCTGTTTAGACCCGGTTCGGAACCGAAAGTCGCATAGTTTGACTTTCACTTTGACTTTCATTTCTGACCCGTTATGGTATGAATTATAAATACCTAAGAGCTTCATTTGGACCAGGTTACATGCTAGTATAACCCTCTGTGATTATACACCATGGTTCATTAGTTAACCGATTAATACGCATGATTCCGTTAATTGCTCATATGTTGACCATTATGCCCTTTTCACCTTAAAACGTGATTTTTGAAAATGTAAAAGAGTAGAAACCTTATTTACTGATATTTAAACTTGCATACAAAATTTGACATCAGTTTGGGGTGTAGGTTAAGAGTTATGCTCGTTAGCGTAAAATGAAAGCTTTGTGTTAATTAAACAACATAATTAGCGTATAGCCTATTTAAACCTACTTTTTGGTATCAAACTTACTACCCACTGATGTAATATATTATTTTGGGATTTTTGAAGATTTTTAATTAAATTTAGGCTGAGCATAACTTATAGTCGTAGGCTTAATCCGGTAATTGTCGGTTTTGCCCTTACGGGCTATAAAATGAGTTTTACACATCTAAATGACTCCAAACCTTTTGCTACTGATCATAAATGATAAATAAATTATTTTAAGCCTTCTGGAATAATAAAAATATCAGCTTTATGTATCGAACCCGGAAATGGCTTCTAATCGCCTTTTTAAGCGTTTTTAACGCATAGTATGTACTAGAATTATTTTAAACATACAAGGGTTGATACTTACTGATATTTGAGTCAAATTATAATATTTTAACAGTAAGCAAAATTTTTTTAACTCAGACTTCAGTTTTGAGCTTTACGGCTTATGTGAAATTACCAAAATGCCCCTACGGTGCATAGTTTGGTTATAATTGATAAATTTCACATATATACAATACCCTACTGATATAACTTCGCAAATTGATTATCTTTGCTGATTACATCAGACCTGTAACTCAGGATATTACTTAAACTCTTTTACAACCTTATAAATGACCAAACTACCCCTACGGGGCATAGTTTGTGTTTAAATTCATTTCGGGCATAATAAATGATATCTTACTGATGTCACAACATATTTGAAGCATATTAACTTAGGAAACCTGTAAATGGCTCTCATTATTACCCGTTACGCTTTTTACGCGTTCGGTTCGGTTTATGTAACCAGTTTACATAAATTAGCCGAAACGGGTCAAACCTTATCGGTTTTATCTCAAAATCCAGAATGTGTATGAAATACCCATGTTAAGCAAGTCTCTGAACTTGTCGGGTCTAAATCACATTCTATCCGGTCATCGCTTAATCGTGCGTACGAACCGTATCTTTGAAACTAACCGGTCTAAGCTTAAGCTTAACTAAAGACCCGTTAGGATTCTAATAGGTTATTATAAACATTCGTTCCAGATTAGGAGTACTAGTAAAAGCTACTTGCAATTTGCTTATTGTGAATTATACTTTGCTCAGGTAAATACTTTTAACTTATTTTCCCTATACGGGCTTGGGTTACGGTATATAGAATACCGCTTGATCGGGCATCAAATCTTCCATCGTTGGGTGGTTAATTGAATAATTTGATCGGCTCGTTTAAACAGTCTTGTTACTTAAAGCCTTTGGGGGGTTAATGACCATGTCCCGGATATCCTTGGCATCATTTTACGAAATGGCCACGACTTAAGCGCGGGGTGTAGGCGTACACCCGTCAGTGCACAAAAGAATATTGTGGTGTGTCTATTGATCTTTAACCCGGACATGATCCGGGCTACTGAACGCACAAGGAACATGTAATTCGTTCACAAGATCATATATTTAAATAATTCTCCCAAGTTAAATAAAATGTTTATGCCACGTGCATCCAAATCAATTTTCAATCATTTTCTAAAATGAGTCAGTTGATAGTATTTACCAGTGTAAACTGACGTATTTTCCCAAAAAGATTAAATGCAGGTACTAAGCGTAATTGGCTGGGATTTCTCCTTAGCATCACTAGAAGTCTCGCAAGCTTAAGATGCCTACCGTCTGTTGAACTATTATTTATTTTTGATCCTTCTGTGGACAAACCTTCAACTGTTGTGATACACGATATTACAAACATTATTGAAGTTGAATTATATTTTTCATTTGCTTCCGCTGTGCATATTTATATATTGTGTTGTTTGACTATTATGTTGCCAACCACGTCACGATACTCCCCTACCGGGCCCACCGGTGACACGTGGAAAACGGGGTGTGACATCAGGTCCTCGTTTCGAATCCCACTTGACTTTGACCAGCACTAGTCGTTTGTGTTTGAGAAATTTGATCTTTCGGTCTTCTATTTGTAGTGGCTTCTCAACAAATTTTAGCTTTTCATTTACCTCTATGTCTTGAAGAGGTACTACCAGGGATTCGTCAGATAGACATTTCTTTAGATTGGATACATGAAATACATCATGTACTCCAGCTAGTTCTTCTGGTAGTTGTAAGCGATAAGCAACTGGTCCTATACGTTGGATTACTAGAAATGGTCCTACGTACCTTGGACTCAGCTTTCCTTTCTTACCAAATCGAACTACTCCTTTCCAAGGAGAAACTTTCAAAAGTACTTTATCTCCCACTTGGAATTCCAACGGCTTCCTTCTATTGTTTGCATAACTTTTCTGGCGATTTCGAGCCGTCTTTAACCTTTCCTTGATTTGAGTGATCTTATCAGTGGTTTCTTGTACTATTTCAGGACCTGATAATTGACTTTCTCCTATTTCTGCCCAACAAACTGGAGTTCTGCACTTTCGTCCGTACAGTGCTTCAAATGGGGCAGTTTCAATTCTTGAATGGTAACTATTGTTATAGGAGAATTCAATTAAAGGTAAGTAGTCGTCCCAATTTCCACCAAAATCTATCACACATGACCTGAGCATGTCTTCAAGAGTTTGGATTGTTCGTTCACTTTGTCCGTCTGTTTGAGGATGATATGCAGTGCTTAATTTTAATCGAGTTCCCATTGCTTCCTGGAAACTTGTCCAGAAATGGGAAGTGAAACGACTATCCCTATCCGAAACAATGGTGAGTGGAACTCCATGTAAGGATACTACTTCATCTACATACAACTTTGCCAACTTTTCCATGCTAAAGGTTTCTTTCAGAGGTAGAAAGTGAGCTGATTTGGTTAATCGATCCACAATTACCCAAATCGCATCATTACCTTTTCTGGTTTTGGGTAACTTAGTAACAAAATTCATTGTTATGAGTTCCCATTTCCATACAGGCATCTCTAGTTGTTGTAGTAGACCTGAAGGTTTCTGATGTTCCGCCTTAACTTGTGAACAAGTAAGACATTTAGAAACATATCGAGCTATGTCCCTTTTTATTCCTATCCACCAAAAGTTATTTCTTAAATCTTGGTACATTTTATTGTTTCCAGGATGCATGGTATACCTAGATTTATGGGCTTCTTCTAATATCTTATGTCTTAAATTTCCTTGCTTAGGTACCCAAATCCTTTTCTTATGGAATCTCCAAATTCCATCATTTCCTTGCTCTAATTCTTTTATTCTTCTTTTCATTCCTTCAACGTCATCCTTGATTGCTGTAGCTTGAATATTTTTCAATTGTTCCATTAAATCTATTTGTAGATTTAATCTGAGAGCACGAACTCGCTTTTGCTTTTCATGATATTTACGACTTAAAGCATCTGCCACTACATTTGCTTTTCCTTCGTGATACTGAATATCACAGTCGTAGTCACTTAGGATTTCTATCCATCTCCTTTGCCTCATGTTTAACTCTTTTTGCCCAAATATATATCTTAAACTTTTGTGATCCGTATAGACAGTAAATTTACTTCCGTAAAGATAATGTCTCCAGATCTTAAGGGCAAAAATTACAGCTCCTAATTCTAAATCATGAGTTGTATAATTCTCCTCGTGCTTTTTCAATTGCCTTGATGCATACGCAATTACCTTCTTGCATTGCATAAGCACACATCCTAATCCTAGCTTTGAAGCATCACAGTAAACTTCAAAATCTTCAGTTCCTTCTGGCAAGGCTAGAATTGGAGCATTTGTTAATTTCTGCTTCAAGATCCTAAAGGCTTCTTCTTGTTTAGGTCCCCATTCAAACTTAACTGCTTTACAGGTTAGCTTAGTTAATGGTACAGCTATCTTGGAAGAATCCTTAATAAACCGTCTATAATATCCGGCTAAACCTATAAAACTTCTAATTTCCATTGCGGATTGTGGAACCTTCAATTTGGTAATTGCCTCTATCTTAGCAGGATCTACATGAATGCCTTCGTGATTCACCATGTGACCTAGAAATTGCACTTCTTGTAGCCAAAATTCACATTTCGAGAATTTGGCATATAGCTTTTCTTTTCTTAACAAAGTTAAGAGTGCATGCAAGTGCTGACAATGTTCGTCTTGACTTTTGGAATAAATAAGTATATCATCTATGAAGACAATTACGAATTTATCCAAATACGGTTTACAGATCCGATTCATCATGTCCATGAATGCTGCAGGTGCATTCGTTAATCCAAAGGGCATGACTGTAAACTCGTAATGACCATACCTAGTTCTGAAAGCAGTTTTAGGTATGTCTTCTTCTTGTTCTTTCAATTGATGATATCCGGAGCGTAAATCAATCTTAGAAAAATATCTAGCTCCTTGAAGTTGATCGAAAAGATCATCAATCCTAGGTAATGGGTCTCGATTCTTAATTGTAACCTTATTTAATTCTCTATAATCAATACACATTCTCATCGAACCGTCCTTCTTCTTTACAAACAACACTGGTGCTCCCCAAGGGGATGAACTAGGTTGTATGAAACCTTTACTTAGTAATTCATCTAATTGCTTTTTCAGTTCTAACATTTCTGTGGGTGCTAACCGATAAGGTGCCTTGGCTAACGGTGTAGTTCCTGGAATTAGATGAATTCTAAATTCTACTTCCCTATCTGGTGGTAATCCTGGTAACTCTTCTGGGAATACATCTGAGTATTCTGAGACTACAGGAATCTCCTTAAATTCTTTACCCTTAGTACTAAGGATTACTGAAATCATATATACTATTCCTTGCTTTCGTTCATAACTAGCAACTTTCATTACTGATATGAACTTCATGGGTTTACGTGGTTTATCTCCTGTAATCATGATTACTTCCCCAGTAGGTGCCCGAATTTCTATGGAATTCTTATCACAAAGGATTCGAGCATGGTTGGCTACTAACCAATCCATTCCTAACAGAACATCGAACCCAGCTAAATTCATTGGTAATAGGTTTGCATGAAATTTATGACCTGAAAGTTCTATATTTTCTTTTTGCAAAACCTTATCTATGTTAATAGAATTTCCGTTTGCCGTTTCGACTGTAAAAATCTGCCTAAGGTTGGTCAAAGGTAAATTAAGAGCTTGGCAGAATGAAGTATTGATAAAACTTTGGTTTGCACCAGAGTCAAATAATACTTTTGCGTAAATGTTGTGAACTAAGAACGTACCAGCTATCACGTCAGGAATCAGCTCGGCTTCCTGAGTAGTTAACTGGAAGGCTCGAACGTTCTTCTTGGTAGCTCCGTCGGCCGTCTTGGCTTTGTTGTCTGCTGGTTTAATCAATTTAGGACATTCTGGCTTAAAATGTCCTGTTTCTCCACAGTTATAGCAGACTCTTGTTTTCTTTCTGCAGTCTTCCTCGCGATGTCCTATGGCTTTGCAAAAGTTGCAGATTACATTACATCTTCCATAATGTTTCTTTCTGCAGTTCTTGCAGAATGGCGAAGTTGAAGATTGCCTTGTTCCTCTTCTCCTGAAACTGCTGTTATTACCCGTACGAAATCCTTGGGTAATTTTCTGAGCCAGTTCCTTTTTCTTGTTTTCATCTCTTGTGCGTACCGGTTCATCAGTTAGGGTGTTAGCTAATTCTACCACATCGTCAATAGTACGAGGTCTCGCAGCGTTAACTATATTACGAATTTCGCTAATCAGTCCCCAAATATAGCGAGAAATGAGGTCCGGTTCTGGCGAAGCCAGTGTTGGTACCACTCTAGCATATTCAAAGAATGTCAAAGTATACCCTTGACAGTCTACACCCATCATTCGATGATTTAAGAACTTATTTGCCATTTGATCTTTTTCATATTCGGGACAGAATTTTCTTTCTACAAGATTCTTAAATTCTTCCTAGTTCATGGCATAGGCCATATTTCTTCCTTTGGCTTGAAGTACTGTATTCCACCATTCTAGCGCCCCTTCTTTGAAAAGATTTGACGCGTACATGACTTGGTCGTCCTTGGCACATTTACTTATTGTAATCACTGCCTTGGTTTTCTCTAACCAACGTAGTGCTGCAGTTGCTCCTTCATTGCCTGCAAATTCAGCGGGTTTACAAGCAAGAAATTCTTTGTAAGTGCAACCAAGCGTTGCAGCTTTCATTTTTTAGGGAGCGGAGCCTGCCGTGAATAATTATCATGATTGGTATGATTACCGCCTCCATTTATACTATTACTGAAGTTATCTTCATAAATACGTTTGCTAGGAATGATTTGTTGAGGTTCAACAGGTTTCTGGGCAGCAGCAAGTATTGCTGGAATAGCATTGGCTATTCCTTGAGCAACAATATTTTCTATATCTTGCCTAGTCATAAATTGATCATCTGGATGTTGCTCAGATTGATTAACCTCGTTAACTGGTTCATTATTAGCGTTTTCCATCTGATAATTAATATATTTAATTTATTAGTATCAAATAAATAACAATTATACAAATAATCATACAATTTCAAATACACATATAGCCAAAACTATCGATTTCTCGATTCCCATTTTTAATATGCGTCAATACATATCATTATCTTACAAAGTTTTATTTTAAGTTATTTCACAAGATTATAGTTTATTTGATTATTATACAACCATATTTTCATAACCCTACTATCCTTCGTCAGTTGGCATTTTAGTAACGACGTTCCCTTTCGTCGTATTTCCAGGAGATCTGTTCTCCTACTTCCCTGATCCTATTTCCCGCATCCACCAGCTCCTCGCCAAAGTGGCGGAGTTCAGCTAGATTTTCATTACTCATTGGTGGGTTTGGTATAGGTTCCGGGTCGAACTGAGGGAGAAAGGAATAAGGACTGTTGAGAAGGTTTTGGAACTGCCAATCATTGGTCCACCACTCGTCCATTCCTAAAGGTTGGGTGTGGATTATAGGTTCTGGAATTGCTGGTTCCAAATTCATTGGTAATTGAGTTTCAGCAGGAAAAGGGTAAAGATTACTATTGATAGGCCTGACTACATCACAGCTAGCTAATGCACGATCCAATTCCTCCTGAAATGGTAACTCCTCAATTTGTCTAGAGCTTTCCCCAATTTCTATCTTAGTTTTCCTAGAACCTTCCCCGAACTCCATTTCCATTTGCCTAGAATATTCCCCAAACTGCATTTCCATCTGCATAGAGCCTTCCCCGACCTCAATCCCCTTCCCTTTGTCTAAGGGATTTTCTATTTTGGGAATCTTCCTAGTGGCGGGTTTCCTCCTGCGCACACACCTCCATCCCACAAATCTTCTCATTTTCTTAGGCTTGGGTTTCTCCGGAGGTGGAGCGTGAATTCCATAGGTTCTTCTATATCAGGTATATACCTATTAAAATCTCTGGAAACCTCTATTTTCACCGGATAGAGATTTAAATTCTGAAGGGCTTCAGACAAGTCATTCATG
This sequence comes from Helianthus tuberosus, assembly GCA_030545235.1. Classification (NCBI taxonomy): domain Eukaryota; kingdom Viridiplantae; phylum Streptophyta; class Magnoliopsida; order Asterales; family Asteraceae; genus Helianthus; species Helianthus tuberosus. Next base: position 21,060,893 of record CM060440.1, read on the forward strand.
CTGTTTAGCATATATGCAAAATACACAAAAATTACTAAGTTAAAATTTTATAACAAAACTTCATAAATAACCTTTAAATATTATTTCATATCGTGTGACTAATTTAATAAAAGACAACTAGAATTTAAAATACACTAGGATTTACTGTAAACTTATTTATTTACTGAATAAGGTTTCTGGATTGTAGGTGATAAGGATGCTAAAACTGAAACAAAGTATTTTAAGATTTGCATTTACTGCTACAGTAGCTAACATATAGAGATCTGCCCATTTATCATCTAACTTGTCTTCCCATGGTGGGTTATTGCCTAGTTCTTGGGTTTTCGGATTAACTCTCTTTTCATTTCTTTTGATTTTATTTTCTCTTGGCTTTTCTTAATAATCAAACTTCTTTTATTAGGAGAAAGTGGTTCCTCATAATGAGCTTTACGAACAAATATTCCCTCCTCAGGATCTACTGAGTATTTTGAGGATTGGAATGAACTTCCCTTCTCGTTTGATGACCTATCTAGTTTAAGATAGATGTTTGAAAGCTTTTGCTTACCCATACTGTACACAAATATTCAAATAATAAAACACATAATCACAAAATGGCAATTAGTAAAATTAAGTATTTTCTAAATACTTAATTTGCTTAAATCAGTGGCTCTGATACCACCTTTTTCTGTCACGGCTCTCGACCCGGTTTAACCCGTTTCAGGAGCCGCGGGACAGAAAATCCTGTGGTATTTATTTAATTGAGTTAACAGTGGAAGATTTTAACAGGATCTTTTTAAAACTGAAATTTCCTGATTATATTATTTCATAATTCGGGATAAACCCTGATAGTTTACAATCATATGATTTCACTGAGAAATGTTTATTTTTCAGAACATGTTTCTTTATTTCATATTGAGCCACTTCCTTAAGCTTGTAGTGTTTCTTGACACTTTTCCTAGATCATAACAGATCACCTGAAACATGTTTAAAAAAAAGTTTTGTCAGCGGAAAATACTGGTGAATCATTCTATTTACCAAAATGACATGTTTGTTATAATTTACAGTATTAAGAGCGATTACAATGTTTCCATATATCAACCAACTACCCACAGTATTTGTCACTCGACTCGTTTCTGTGACTATGGTCAGATCACCCATTGGCTAACTCGTTGTCCAATGGTGACGGGAAATAAGTAATGTATACAAAACCCCACATACTGGCTGTAATTTGGTGATTACAAAGACTTAATCCCTGTAATTATAACCTTGAAAATAAACATGCTTTTGTAAACAAATTTGATAAAAAGAGAATGACTCACTTTGCAGATTTAATATGAACAGAGCTTAGCCTACTGATTAGCCTTGATAACCTAATTTAAATAACAATGCACACAAACTAGGTTAGTAACTAATACAGCATTTACGATAACTCACGAGATTAAACCCTGACATCGAATGACAAAGTGCGATACTTAAACATCCATCGAATTAACGACGAATGACAAAGCATAAACCCTAATGTGGGCAGCACTTAAACATCCATTGGATAGTTTAATCGATCGGACATTGAATCGTAGCAGCGATCGAGTTATTACCCTGTATTGTGGCAGCACTTCGTGATTTATGTGTGTTTTTGTAGTATTCAGTGTATATCTTAGTGTACGAAGAGAATTTTAACGTCGTAACATGCAAACAGTTCAAGTCCCAAGCCCCACTATTTATACTCGAAATTGGATCCTCCTGCGTGTCGCGGAGGATTCCTTGGTCCCTGTCGCGTGTCGCGGGACATACCCCCTAGCCTAGGGTAGCCTCGTGTCTTGGGTAGCCTTGGTGAGTCAACGTTGCATGTAAATTCGTTTTTGACAGCCATTTATATGGATATTGTTAAATAGGGAATACCCCCCTTGATTTTTAGGGGCCCTGATCAGGATTCTGTTTGTTCTGAAAATTTCAGGGTTTGTGCAGAATTACTTGGGTGTCTTAATTAGGGTTTCCTTTTTGGATAAACTAACATAATAATTAGGACTTTTGACATGAGTTGTTACATGAAACCATAAAATTTGTTTTTCTTGATTTTTGTTATGGATTAGGGTTTCAGGGGTCCGGGTTTTCACTTACGGGTCGTTTTGGGACATTTTTGAAGGTCCTTCTTGTTTTGGTCAAAAATTACCGAAGCAATTTAGTGATCAAATTAGTTAAGTGAGGTAGTGTGCTAATATTATGTGTGAAAAATGTGTTAACCAAATTAGTTATGAAAACAGTTTCAGGATACGGCTCAGGATATCGAGCTGTATCTACAATCAAACAATGAGCAAAAATGTAAAGGTTGACACGTGATGTACGAGGAAAGCCCTTGATCAATCTAGATCGCCGGCATAAAACCTCGGGAGCTGACAATCGCAGCTGCCTTGTTCTTCTATTGCTTCAAATATCAGGATACAGTGCAGGATGTGGTGCGGATCAACTAGGTGTTACAATGTAATTCGATTACAAGTTTTTGTGTGTAGTGATTGTTGAAAGCTAGAAAGCAGAAGTGTTTGAGAGTGTGTGAAAGTTGCGTTGTGCCTTAATCTGATCCGCCCCCATCTATTTATAGTAAAACAAATGTAACTAACTATCCTACATAACCGGGATCCAACGAATATTCCTTAGTCGAACGTTGTAGACCTGGTCTTTCGGGTTCAACTTCTCTCCTTCAACAAATACGCCCGAGTCTTGAGGAGATGGAGTCCATTTGACCGTTGGCAAGTCCCAGTCTTTAACCTGCACGTGATTAATTCGATATACCTCAGGATATCACCCAGGATGTTAGCAATATCCCCGTCCAGTATCCTGATCATAGATAAACAATTAAAAGCAGGATATAGATCAAGATATGTATGCTTAGAAAATGAGCCATAACAATTGTCCCCAAATATATCGGTTGGTATACCAATCCAACGGATATATTTTAAAAGTTTTATCCCGTAATTCAAGGCATTTAAAACGAAGCAACGGTCAAGATCACATCATAACCTCCAACGCGCTTTTAGCTCAATGGAGATCCACAATGCCCCTATATCTTCTCTCTTCTTGTTTGAAAAGCAGATATCTCCAACAGAGTCTCCAGGTAATTCCCCATTTCTCATTCACTTTCTGTCAATTTTTCTTGCCTTCTTCGTAATGGCTGCCGAGACCTTCACTCAGCAGAATCTCCTCAAAAATCCTGAAAAGGAGGTCTGCGCTTTCGACAACGCAGACATCACGGCTTTGAGAGCTTCCGGTGCCTTCCCTGATAACACAGTCTTTAGATCGTTCGATCGGTCAATTCGATCGGATGTTTCTTCCACAGATTGGGTCTGCTTTCCAGCATACCCTTTTTCGCTGGGTCTTCGATACCCCTTTCCCGAATTCATGATGCAATTCTTCCGAACCACCGGCATCTCTTTTGCTCAAACCATGCCCATGGTTTGGAGAGTATTAATCGTACTTAACCAAATCAAAAACCTTCACTGCCCTGACCTCTGCATCGAGGATCTGCCTATTGCTTATCGCCTCCGATCCCACGGCTCTAGCCGGCTCTTGCTTTTCTCGACCTCTAGCAAACCCCTTATTCTTAAAGCCACAAAAAACGAAGATGGATGGCAACGCAAATTTTTCTTTGTCAAACGAGACTCCATTGCTGAGGGTGCCAGCCTTCCGGTGGAGTGGTTAACCACCGGTAGGGTCATAAATGTTCTCATGTACATTTAGATTTTTATCTTTTACTAATATCCTTCTTTTTGATTCTTATGCAGTGAATTTGTAACACCCCAAAAATGGGTTTGGTAATTTAAGGGGGGTAGACACGTCATGAAATAAATAACTAGGCTACTTAACCTAGTTAAGGGTATGGTCAAAAGTATTAAATGATGAAAGTAGTGTCAGTTATGTTTTAAAGGTAAACCCGAGGGGCTAAAGTGGAACAAATGAAAGTTTATTTACTAATTAAAAGAAATCAAAACACAAATAAACACACACATCGTGTGTGTTCGAGAAAGAGCCAGGAGCTCCATGAGAGCTCTACAAACCCTAATCATGAAGATCATCAAATCGGAAGGCAAGATGAAGCTTAAATCCATAACCGAGCATGGATTAATGATCACCAACACGAGGGGATCATAAGGTATGTCTTAAATCTAAGATTGGTGATCATGTGTGAAGTGGGCTATGTTCAAATCCATGAATTTATATGAAATTAAGCATGTAGAGGTATTAGAAACACCAAATAGAACTTGTGTCATGAATAATTTCAAGTAATTGGGTGATTTAGAATGAAACCCATTTCATGAGTGTGAAGATGATGATCATGATGAACTTGTAGATGTTATAGTGTGATCTTATGATGTATAAGGTGTTATATGATAGACTGAGATAGATAAACTTGATGTGGAATTTATGATTATGAGATGTTGCTTGAATGTGATAGTTCATAAGATGAAATAGGGAAGAACATGCTTAAAGCACTTGTACCTTATGCTTAGGATATGATATGCACACCAAGTGTTTGATGAAATGCTTAGGAGAAAAGATAAGTGAGATTGTATGCTAATCATGTTATGATGAATGTGATGACATGTACGGATAGGAGTCATGTGAACATGGACACAAGCATGGAAGGGCAACGGGCCAAGGATAAACACGGAAGCTATGCTTGAACTCGGACGCATGAGGTAAGTGAACTCCTAACTTACCCTTTTGTTTGGTACAGTAGTTATGATATATGGTAATTATTGAATGTAGTGTGAGAAGGTATGAATCGATGTTATTACTAAGTTAAGTTTTAGTACAAATGAGTTGGGAGTGGTTAATAAAGAGATTCGATTAAGTTGGGTAAGAAAGAGGACTTACATAATGAATTAGGTATAAAGATGATTTAAGGAGTTATACATGTAGGATGTAAATAGTAAATACATGTATAAATAGAAAGTGAATACATGCTTGAGGGAGTATTTAATTATATGCTGAATGAATAAGATGAGTTATAGGTATTCGGGAATATGTTCATATGAAGGGAAGCTAATGATACTAACCGTTTCTATTGAGAATTAATGTAAAGTATAGGCATGTTAACACTGGAAGTGAAGGTTAACTCCGCAATCCGATGCTAGTGATCGAATGGATGCATGAAGAGGCTGGTATAAGAGAAAGCAGGATATGTTGACGCTTTACTATGCATGTGTTAAGATTTATATTTTTTTATGTCACCTGTTGCTAATGATTTGATTGAATGTGGTGACTGCAGGCCGTACAGAGTTTTGGATGTATCAGCAAGAAGTGTACGCGATTGAAGATCGAGTCAAGACATGGATTGTACGTGGAGGGTGTATGTGGTCACTTAAATTGATATAAGTATATTAGTTTTTGATTAATTTTTAGAGAAAAGGATTGATGTATTTAAGTGAAAGAAAGATATTCATGTAAGAAATATTAGGTTTGTACTTTCTGCTGCAAATTAAGGGTAATAACGTGTTAGGGCGTCACAGAATTTCAAGGAAGTAGCTCCCCTTACCGCTGAATCAGAGGAAAGAATCAAAACTATTTACCAATTACCTACAATAGACAGGAGTTTCACCACACACGTCCCGAGTTCTAGTCAATACTCGTCATCTGAAATGTCTGGTAAGGATTACTTTTAAAATAGTTAGTTAGTATAGCATAATAGAATGGAAAGTAATAATAATGCAAAACTTTTTCCTTTATGCAGCACCGGCCAAGATCCCTGAAGTCTTTGACCTCGACGAGTTGGACAGTTATTCTGATCAGGTTCAGGTCAAGAAGGAACCTAGTCCCAGGGCCACAGCCTCATCCAAACCCAGTGGTTCCAAAGCCATTGTCATCAGCAAACCCTTGCCAACTACCAAGCCCCGGAGCTCCAGCTCTCGTAAAAGGAAAGAGCCCGATTCCCCCGTCATTTCTGACACTTTTCCTTATGAGAAGCACGGGTTCATTGAAGCTAGCGGGTTTATGACTTCCTTTCTTAACCAGGTTAGTGTTCTCAAATTACATCCTGCAGCTTACATCATTTACAAAGATTTATCAATATTAATACCTATCCTCTTACTTTCGCAGGGTCTTGAGCGTCTGGTTCATCTATATCAAGAATCCTACAGGCTTAACAAGACGCTTGAATCCAAGCTAAAGGAAGCAGAAGTCACAATCTCCGATCAAGGCATGATTGCAGCCGCCAAATATCGTCATTACGAGGAGAAGTTCAAAGCTATGATTCAAGAACACCAGACTGCTCTCAACAAAGCTAATCTTAAAGCCCAAGCCGATCTTGAAGCTGCCCATGTGCAACATGAACGGGATACGGTCACCTACCGGGATAGCCTTAAGAATTCCGTCGTCACTTCTCTTCTCCAGGCCAGGCTGAAGATGGCCCATGAAGCCAAAACACTAGGTTTTGAATGCCCTTCTTGGGACGTTGGTGCCTGGGAAACGAGACTAAAGAATCTTGGCGGCATTTCTATTACACCAGCTGCCGAAGGATCTTCCAAAGTAGCTGAAAAAGCTAACGATGCCGATAGGGATGCTGAGGTGGATCCTGAGACGGATGCTGCTGAAATTACCGCAAACGAAGATGGCACCACCCCCTAAAACTTATTTCCTTTTGTTCGAGCAATTTTATGTCTTATGAACAATTTTTATTTTCTGCATTAAAACAATTTGATAACCGAAGGCGGATGGGTCCTGGGTTTCAGGATGAAGCCTTTGGTTATCAGCTAGTACCGTTATTTCCAGTAATTTTATCTTTCATTTTTCTTGCTATCACTTTCTGTCTTTCTTATTATAGACCTTAGTTTTGCAAAATATAGTCAGTGATATATTACCAAAACTTTTGTTAATTCAATCACCTTTAGAGAAAATTAAAAGATAACCTATTATAACGATACTTGCTTAATTAAAGTTTCAAACTAGTACCAGTTTCATATATCTTAATCAAATATCCTGAAAAGTATTTTGAAAATATATTTTGAGAATATATCCCGAGAATTGACCCTAATCAGGATGTTTAACCTTTTACCAAACCTAGTATTGTCAAAAACTTAAACGATGTTTACAAAGGAAAGATCATACCAGGAATAGGGTAAAACCCTATTATCAAACCTCAATCCCCTTTGCAACTTTTCCGATGAAGATGTCCCCTGTCTGAGACACTTAGTGCATTAGTTCCGAGCCTTATTCTTTGAGCTTTACATCATTGCCTTGGTAGGAATGTCCCCTGTGTACAATGTCTTCAAATACTTAGAAATCTTCTGGATATCAATCCCCGTTGTATAGACAATTTTTCATGTTACAGGGGTAAAACCCAAGAATGTACTGGAAATAAATCCCTTGAATTCTGGGGGAAATCCCAAATTTTCGTGCGCTACAGGCGGGAGTGTATAAACTCCAAGACTTAGAAAGGTGAGAACCTTTAATTCTTAGAGAGTATGAAAATACCCTTTCGTGAGAGAGGGTGATCAATCCTCATATACCTTTAGGATTCAGGATATAGCCAAGAGTAACGAAATTGTCAGCCACTTTTACATGGACTGGTCCCGCCACCTTGAACTATTCCCGAATAACTTGCGCTCCAGGCGGAGTGTTTAAACCCAACTCGAAAGAAAGGTGAATACATTTAAACCTGTGAAGGGATCAGGATCCCTTGTACGTGAGAGAGGGGGCCAATCCTCTAATCTTCTGAAGTATCCTGAGTGAGCATCCTGGAGCTATATCCCGAAGCATATACTGCAAAACATCCTTAAACTAAGGTGGGTGTTAGCTTGGCTAACACCCCTCCAATGCTTAAGTTAGTATTGGGTTTCAAAGAATAAATTAAACCAAACATATTTAAGAAAGATAGAATTCATACCATCCTGAGTTAGAAATTAAATTCTAAGCTCACTTGAAATAAAGCTTAAGGTGTATAGCATTCCAAGATCTCGGTAGCATATCCCCTTCCATATTCTTGAGTCTATATGCTCCTTTCCCTGCTTCTGATTCAACTTCATATGGTCCTTCCCATTTTGGAGCTAGCTTGCCATCGGCAGGATTAGTAGTATTCTGAAAAGCCTTTCTTAACACCCAATCTCCAACCTTAAATCTTCTGGTCCTAATATTCTTGTTATATGCTCTGGATATTCTTTGTTGATATGCTGCCATCCTCAGCCTTGCTGCATCTCTTGTCTCATCAATAGTATCCAACTCCTGGCATAGGACTTCAGGATTCTTTTCAGGATCCCAGAGGTTGGATCTTGCTGTAGGTACCACCATTTCTGTCGGGATCACTGCTACTGCTCCAAATACTAAGGAAAATGGGGTTTGGCCTGTTGCATTCTTTACCGTTGTCCTATCAGCCCACAAAACAAAGGGTAATTCTTCTGCCCATCTTCCTTTTTTGGCTCCAAGTCTCTTCTTTAAGTTATTGACAATTATCTTGTTTGAGGATTCTGCTTGTCCATTCGCTTGAGGATGTACCGGAGTAGATGTTATCATTTTGATTCCCCAATTCTTGCAAAAGTCAGTAGTTCTCTTGCTTATAAACTGAGAACCATTGTCACAGATTATCTCGGCTGGTACTCCGAATCTGGTCAGGATATTTCTCTTTATGAAGGATACTACTTCTTGATCCCTGACTTGGACAAATGCCTCGGCTTCAACCCATTTGGAGAAATAATCTGTCATTGCCAACATAAAAACCTTCCCTCCTGGAGCCTTTGGAAGCTTTCCCACTATATCCATACCCCACTTCATAAATGGCCAAGGGGAAACAATAGGATATAATGGTTCAGCAGGCTGATGCAGTATGTTACTATGTCTTTGACATGCATCACATCTTCGAACATATTCTGTGGCATATCTCCTCATTGTCGGCCAATAATATCCTGTCCTTAATACTTTTGAGAATAATGACCTGCCCCCAGTATGGTTACCACAATCCCCTTCATGTATATCCTGAAGTACTTCTTTGACTTCAGGATCCTCCAAGCATCTCAAATACGGTCCTGCAAGAGATTTCTTGTATAAAACATTATTTATGATAGTGAATCGTGATACCTTCATCCTAAATGCCTTAGGATTTTCATCTCCGGGGATATCTCCTTCCTTGAGATATTTTATAATTGGAGCCGTCCAAGATCTAGGATCATTTTCCGTATATTCTGCTCCAGGATCCTGAATACCCGCTACTTCTTTACCCTGAGGATTCGTTGCAGGATACAAGATATGTAATATCGGTATTTGTGTCCCTTCTGGTATCCTGATCGATGATCCCAGATTTGCTAAGGCATCTGCTTCAGCATTATCCTCCCTTGGTACCTGTTCAAGTGTAAAAACATCGAAATATCCTGCTAATTTTTTGAGAATATCGAGGTATTCGATTAATTTCTCACCCTTGACTGCATAGGATCCATTAAAATGGTTAGTAATTAACAAGGAGTCAACATATACTTGCAAATTCTTGATATTCATATTCTTAGCCAACTCTAATCCTGCAATTAAAGCCTCATATTCTGCCTCATTATTAGTAGCAGGAAATTCACACCTAATAGCCTGAGGTAATATGTCCCCCTGTGGCGATTTTAGTAGTATTCCCAATCCTACTCCTCTTACATTAGATGCACCATCAGTATATAATGTCCAGGATCCTGAGGATTCTCCTAACTGTTGAACTTCTAGGTCTACCTCATCCTGAGTGTCACTACTGAAATCAGCCACAAAGTCAGCTAAAGCCTGAGACTTTATGACATTTCTAGGTTCATATACTAAATCATAAGCACTTAACTTTACTGACCACTTGGCCATCCTGCCTGACATCTCTGGTTTCCTAAGCACATTTTTGACAGGATAATTTGTTTTAACATGAATTCTATGTGTCTCAAAGTAATGTCTAAGCTTCGTTGATGCCATAACTAATGCCAGTATCAATTTTTCTAAATGAGAATATCTAGTTTCAGCATCCAACAAACTTTTACTAACATAATAAACTGGATACTGCTGACCTTCATGATCCTTAATAAGAACAACACTTACAGCATTCCCTGATACAGCGAGGTATAGGGATAGTGGTTCACCATTCTCTGGCTTCATCAATAGAGGTGCAGTTGAGAGATATCGCTTCAAATCCTGCAAGGCAGCTTCATGCTTTGCTCCCCATTCGAACTTCTTATTCTTCTTGAGGATATCATAGAATTCCTTGCATTTTTTCGAGGATCTCGAAATAAATCTGTTCAATGCTGCTACTCGTCCTGTTAACCGTTGAACATCCTTCATATTCGAGGGTGATTTTATATCCAGGATAGCTTTAATATGCTCCGGGCTTGCCTCTATCCCCCTTTTCGTCACCATATATCCAAGAAACTTTCCTGCCCCACTCCGAAATGGCACTTAGCAGGATTCAGCTTCATGTTATACTGATCCAGGATATCAAATGCTCCCTTGATATCCTGGAGGTGATCCTCATCCTTTTTAGATTTCACCACCATATCGTCAATATATACCTCCATGGTGTCCCCCAGCTTATCTTTGAACATCATGTTCACTAATCTCTGGTATGTTGCACCTGCATTTTTCAAACCGAAAGGCATAGCAGTATAGCAATATATACATGTTGGTGTCATGAAAGCAGTATCCTCCTGATCCGAAGGCTCCATTTGAATCTGCTGAAATCCTGAGGATGCGTCCATGAACGTTAACATTTCATGCCCAGCAGTAGCATCCACCATTGCATCGATATGAGGAAGGGGGAACGGATCTTTAGGACAAGCCTTATTCAAGTTTGTGTAATCTACACAGACTCTCCATTTCCCATTTTTCTTCTGCACTACGACCACATTTGCCAACCACCTTGGGAACTTGACTTCTCTGATCATCCTGGACTTCAATAGTCTTTCAACTTCCTCTTGGATAATCGTATTCCGCTCAGGAGCAAATTTCCTTCTTTTTTGCTGAACAGGCTTGAATGATCTGTCAATTCCAAGTTTGTGAGTGATAACGTCTTTGGATATACCTGTCATATCCTCATGCTTCCATGCAAACGTCGACATCCTGCATCTCAAAAAGTTAGTTAACTGCTCTTCAATATCCTGAGGGATATTGGTTCCTACGAGCACCGAGATATCAGGATTATCCCGATCCAGGATAATTTTCTTCACATCTTGCTCCGAAGCTTCCAAGGTATCCCGGGCCCGCATCTTTAATTGCTATGCTTGATTAGGCTTGGTTGAGGATTTCATTGAGGATGAGTAGCATTCTTTCGCCTCCTGCTGATCACTTTCAACCTTGACAACTCCCCAAGGGGTAGGGATCTTGATGCATTGGTGATATGTTGATGGCACAGCCTTCATATCGTGAATCCATGGTCTTCCCAGTATGATGTTATAGCAGGATAAGGAGTCCATCACACAGAAGCGTTGTATCGAGTTGACCCCTTCAACATATACTGGTAACTTTATCTCTCCTACAATATTTCTAGCTTCTCCACTGAAACCAACGAGCACAGTGGACTTCGAAGTAATGTCCATCGGAGATACATTCATCCTCTTCAATGTTTCCAGCTGAATTATATTGACAGAACTACCGTTGTCTACCAGTATCCTGCGTACAAAATGGTTAGCCACATATAATGTTATTACCAAAACATCATGGTGAGGATCCTGAACAGTATCCCTGTCATCACTATCGAAAGTGATCACTTTATTAGTTGTGAGGGTAGTCATCCTGACTGGTTTGTCTCCCCTTTCACTCTTAGCTTCCTTTGCATGTCTCTTAGCCGCCGAATACGAAGTCCCACAAATGTCGGATCCTCCTGAAATAAAGTTAATTATCTTGGCATCTGCTGGGGGTGATGCTGCTCGTTCAGGATCCTTCTCGGGATCCTGCCCTTTATTCTTCTTTCTTCCCAGCAAGTCCTTCAGATACCCCTTGCTTAACAGGTAACTTATCTCTTTCCTTAAAGCAATGCAATCCTCGGTCATATGTCCGAAGTCTTCATGGAAGGCACACCATTTAGATTTAACCTTCCAATCAGCTTTCTGCTGGTTCTTTCGAGGCCACCTAGCTTTGTCCCCTAAACCCTGCATAGCATACATTAACTCAGGTATATTAACCGAAAAGCAGTATTCAGATAAGTCAGGATATTCTTCAGGATCCTCGTCTTCAACAGCATTCACTTTCTTGTTATCATTTCTGCCATATGGCTTGGAGCGATATGGCTTATATGAGGATTCTGATTTCCTGTTAGTTGATTCATAGGTTGAGGTAGAATTCATCCTCTCCTGCATCTTCTTGTCATCTTCCAAACGCATATATCTCAAAGCCCTGTTACGAGCTTCGTCGAGATTCCTGCAGGGATTCATTACAAGATCCTGATAAAACTGAGAATCCTTTTGCAACCCCATCTTAAAAGCTTGCACAGCTGTTGCAACATCAAGATGTGGGATATCCAAGGATTCTCGACTGAATTTGTTCACATAATCCCTCAAGGATTCCTGAGGCCCTTGAGTTATCCTGTAAAGATCACTGGTTAGTTTCTCAAAACTCCGGCTGCAAGAAAACTGACTATTAAATAAATTAACCAAATGAGCAAACGAAGTAATTGTCACACCCCCAAAATCCACCTGCGGAGTACTACCGCTTGGAGGCGTGACTGACCAGGATCCAGCCACCAATCATATTGAACAAGCAATCACATAGTTATAAAAGTTCAACCAATACAATTGGTGTTCAACAAAACATAGTTAAGTTGCAAGCGGAAGCATAAGTCTTAAATCAAAACATAAGTTTAATTGTTTCAAAGTTTAACATGGCACACAGTCGTCCATGTCCCACAACGATCCTCCTCCATGCAAGCTCCAGCTAAGAACCTAAGGACCTGCAAAGCATGTAGTAGCGAGTCAACAACAAGTTGAGTGAGTTCACGGTTGGGTGTTCATTTTAAGTAGTTTCGAAAACAGTTCCTTTAGCTGGCATCCTGCCGTGGGGGTTACCCCATAGATAAAAACGTGACTTGTTTATTCCCGGTTACTCTGGCAATCCAGCCGTGGGGGCTACCCCGTGTTAGTTATCTGGCATTTCGGCCGTGGGGGCTACCCCATGTATACACTAGACTCGTTACCATATCGACTGCTGACTGTAGTCATGTTTAAGTGCCCTGAAACTGTCAATGTCTATCATCATTGACGTGCCCCAGATCCATTAGTTCACGCCCGTCCTCTGCGGCACGGTGTGAGGTTTGTCAGACCTAAATAGCGCTATCTAACTAATGACCCGCTCGCCATTGGCCCGGCGATTAAGTCGATATAAAAATGAGGGACTTCGTGATAGAGTTTTGGTCTAGTACGAGTTATCTGTCCGTGAGGACGAGGAATTACATTCCTGAACCATTGCTGTCCTACCCAAGGAGGACGAGGAATCCACATTCCTTAACCCCATTCCCAACCCAGGGAATCCCATGCTTTGTAGAGGGTGTGAACTCACCTTGGTTTGCTCGGTAGGTACACAGGAAAGTCAGTCAAGCGATATTGGGTCAACCGCGTCCTAACATAGTTGTATCATACAAGTCAGGTTCGTATCCAAGTTGTGCACCTATGTTCTCCACGTATTGTACTCAAGTAATGATCATGGCATACATGTATAAACATGGCAGTTTGCAAATAATGCCTACGGGTTGAACAGTAGTATATAAATAAACAAAGCCCAAGGTCCGGCCCATCAACTAAGCCCGTAATACAGTAAGTCTGATTCGGTGTATGTGTACGTGGTCCCGAGTCGAGACTAGAGATCTCGAGTCGAGACTGTGCGGTTTCGAGTCATTCATGCATTAGTCGAGACAGGCGGTCTCGAGTCGCAACCGGACTCGCAATCATGGTCTCGGTTCATGCTGTTTTGGTCTCGAGTCGCAACCGGACTCGTAACTGTGGTTTCGAGTCATAAGGTTTGTGTGCTGATCACGTGTGGTTTCGAGTCGCAACCAGGTGTTTGCGACTCGCAACCGATGTCGCAACCGGGGGATTTCGACTCATCATGCGGTGGTCTCGAGTCGCAACCGAAGGTCTCGACCGGACATAAGCTGATTCTGCACAGTGTACCATCCAATTGGATTTTGATTTCATGCAACATTATGTACTATCCACTTAAACATGTTTATTTGTCTAACAATTTACCAAATTGGATCAAACATATCAGTTTTCAAATATTCAAAACATGTTCATATGATATTCAACAAGTTCTTCATATGTTCATCATGTTCATCAAATATTCATATAAACTTTAGTCAAACAAAAATCATGATCAACAATTTATCAACACTAACATGCACCCTATGATGTCAACACAATGAATCGTCCTAATCGTGCACATACCACAGCCGATTACAAGTATTCGGTTTCCATTCATCAATCATTTCAACTTATATCAACATCCAAACCATATAGAGCCGATAACACTCATACATAGTCAAGCATACATTATTCACCCTAATGAAATCAACACATTAACATATAATCATCATCAACCGAATGTAAACACATACATAGAACATTTATGCATCGATTACTTGAACACTAACTCATCATCAATGTATACCATCATATTAATCAAAACATCATAGACATTAACCAACAAGCATCATAAACACTAACCGGTTGATGAGTTTCAAAGGTGAGTATGAAGCTTCCAAACGGGTGTGTGTGTGTGTGTCGATCCGAGAGCTCCTTGTAGTAGCCGATTGAATCCGAGAAGGAGGAGAGGAGAGGTGATGTTGAGACTTAGGGTTTAATGGTTTCTAGAGAGAGAGTAGGGGAGTGTGTGTGTGTCCAAGAAAATGGCAAAGATGGCTAGGTGCATAACATATATACTAGCTTCAAGTGGTGCACCCTAATGGGTTTTCGAAATAGGCTAAGTGTGTGTGTGTGGCCCAACCGGGCCATATGTTACTGTTCACTCGAGACCACATGGTCTCGAGTCGGGTCCTTGTTGTCTCGGTTCACATAAATATACACATACGTACAAGCACGACACATAAACATAACACGTAACCACATAGGATGTTCACTTATATTATTAAACCAATACGTTAACTAGTCGCATAACATTGCAAGTAGGTTGTACTAGGATACACGAAAGGTTCTAAATTTCGGGTTGTCACATCATCCCCAAGTTGAAAGAAATTTCGTCCCGAAATTTGGTAGGCACTCACTGAGGAAGCTAGTTAAGTTGTATGGTTTTCCCGGTTTTCCTGGGGTGTCACATCCACCCCCCGTTGATCTGGAATTTCGTCCCGAAATTCCGTAGCTTCGGCCTCAGTAGTGGGTGTACTGTTTGCGAACAGTTGGGGATACTTTTGTTTCATCTGATCTTCGCGCTCCCAGGTGAACTCTGGGCCGCGACGTGAGTTCCAACGAACTCGAACGAGAGGTATTCTAGTGCTCTTGAGGACCTTAACATCCTGGTCCGTGATTTCGACTGGTTCCTCGACGAATCGTAACTGTTCGTCGATAGTGAGTTCCTTCAGAGGAACTACGTGGGTCTCATCTGACGGACACTTCTTCAGATTCGACACGTGAAAAACGTTGTGAACTGCACCGAGTTCCGCTGGTAAGTTTAGTCTGTAGGCCACCCTGCCTATTTTCTCAATGACTTCGAAAGGTCCAACGTATCGTGGGTTAAGTTTACCGCGTTTACCAAAACGAACCACACCCTTCCAGGGTGAAACCTTGAGTAGTACCCGCTCCCCAACCCGGAGCTCAAGTGGTTTCCTGCCCATGTCGGCGTAAACTTTCTGACGTTCGCGAGCTGCCGTCATGCGTTTTCGTATTTGAGCAATTTGTTCGGTCGTGTCTACCACATATTCTGGACCAGTGATCTGACTATCTCCCACCTCTGCCCAGCAAAGAGGTGACCGGCATTTACGTCCGTACAATGCCTCAAATGGAGCAGCTTTAATGCTGGTGTGGTAGCTGTTATTGTACGAGAATTCCACAAGTGGCAGATGCTTTTCCCAGCGGTTGCCAAAGTCGATTACACATGCACGAAGCATGTCTTCTAAGGTTTGAATAGTGCGCTCGGACTGCCCGTCCGTCTGAGGGTGGTACGCTGTGCTCATGTCTAATCGTGAGCCGAAGGATTTGTGCATTGCTTGCCACAGCTCTGAAGTAAAACGTGCATCTCGATCCGAGATAATGGAGGTGGGCACCCCGTGCCTCGAAACGACTTCCTTAAGGTATATTTCTGCAAGAGTGGAGAACTTATCCGTCTCCTTGATAGCCAAGAAGTGTGCAGATTTTGTGAGTCGATCCACGATCACCCAAATAGTATCGTTCCCGCGCTGGGATCTAGGCAGGCCAGTGACAAAATCCATGGAAATTTGCTCCCATTTCCATTGAGGTATCTCTGGTTGTTGGAGTAGGCCTGATGGTTTCTGGTATTCCGACTTGACTCTCGCACAAGTCAAACACTTGCTGACGTAGGTCGCTATGTGGGCCTTCATGCTAGGCCACCAATACGTAGTCTTGATATCATGATACATCTTATCTGATCCAGGGTGTACTGAGTAGCGAGACTTGTGTGCTTCATCCATCACGAGCTCTCGTAGGTTGCCATAGAGTGGGACCCAAACGCGTCCCGTTACGTAGTAAGCACCGTCTTCCTTCTGTTCTAAGTGTTGCCTCGATCCGCGTAGGGCTTCGGCCCTGACGTTTTCTGGTTTCAGTGCTTCTACCTGAGCTGCTCGTATTTGGGGAGGCAGACTAGAATGGATCGTGAGTTGTAAGGCTCGCACGTGCTTAGGCGCAGTGTCCTTTCGACTAAGGGCGTCAGCCACAACATTGGCTTTGCCCGGGTGATATCTGATTGAGCACTCGTAGTCATTCAGTAGTTCGACCCATCGTCGTTGTCGCATATTCAGTTCTTTCTGCTTGAAGATATGCTCGAGGCTCCTGTGGTCGGTGTAGATGGCGCACTTGGTACCATACAGGTAATGCCGCCATAATTTAAGTGCAAAAACAACAGCTCCCAGCTCTAGGTCGTGCTTAGTGTAGTTCTTTTCATGAACCTTGAGTTGGCGTGAGGCGTAGGCTATAACTTTATCTCGTTGCATCAACACGCAACCAAGACCCTGAATTGATGCGTCGCAGTAAACCACAAAGTCGTCTGTGCCTTCCGGCAAGGAAAGGATAGGTGCGCTACAAAGCCTATCCTTTAGGTGCTGAAATGCCAACTCCTGTGCGTTTCCCCAGTGATAAACAACGCCCTTCTGCGTTAGTGAGGTGAGAGGCTGTGCAATCTTAGAAAAATCCTTTATGAATCTCCGGTAGTATCCCGCCAAACCCAAGAATTGGCGAATTTCCTTTGGTGTACGAGGTGCAGGCCAGTTCTTAATCGAGTCTATCTTGGATGGATCAACGTGAATCCCATCCTCGTTTACCACGTGGCCCAGGAAATGGACTTCTCGAAGCCAGAAGTCGCATTTCGAGAACTTTGCATAAAGCTGTTCTGTTCGAAGGAGTTCCAGAATAAGTCGTAGATGCTGCTCATGTTCCTCCTGACTCTTGGAATAGATCAGGATGTCGTCGATGAAGACTATAACGAACTTGTCCAGGTAAGGCTTGCACACTCGGTTCATCAAGTCCATGAAAACCGCAGGTGAGTTTGTCATCCCAAAAGGCATGACCAAAAACTCATAGTGCCCGTATCGAGTTCTGAAAGCTGTTTTGGAGACGTCCTCTTCCCGGACTCTCAGTTGGTGATAACCCGATCTCAAATCGATCTTCGAATAGTAGCTCGACCCTTGCAGCTGGTCGAACAAGTCGTCGATCCGCGGTAGAGGATAACGATTCTTCACCGTCACCTTGTTGAGTTCCCGGTAGTCGATGCACATTCTGAAAGTACCGTCCTTCTTCTTCACAAATAATACCGGAGCTCCCCAGGGCGATGAGCTAGGACGAATAAAACCCTTATCCAAGAGTTCTTGTAGTTGCGTGGAGAGTTCTTTCAACTCTGATGGGGCTAAACGATAAGGTGCACGGGCTATGGGCGCAGCTCCAGGAGCTAGTTCGATCTGAAACTCGACTTGGCGATGAGGCGGAAGACCAGGTAATTCCTCAGGAAATACCTCTGGATAATCGCATACCACTGGAAAATCTTCTATCTTCTTCTCTTTTTCCGAGGTGTCAGTAACGAGAGCCAAAATGGCAGTGTGGCCCTTTCGCAAGCACTTTTGGGCCTTAAGGAGAGAAATGACGTTCTCAACAGCACTCCTCTTGTCGCCATGAATCATGAGGGGTTCACCACCGGGACCTGGAATACGGACAACCTTCTCGTTGCAAAGAATCTCTGCTCGGTGTTGGGATAACCAATCCATCCCAATGACAACGTCGAAACTACCCAAGACAATAGGAATGAGGTCGATAGAGAAGGTCTGGTCAGCAAGAATAAGTTTACAACCCTTGACTAGGTGTGTGGCTTCTAAACTCTTACCATTTGCTAGCTCTACGGTGTGCTTGTTGTTCAAAGGTGTTGGAATACGCTTAAGCATTCGACTAACTTCTAGTGACATGTAGCTAGTATCGGCACCCGAATCAAATAAAACTGAAACATAAAAGTCGTCGAGAAGGAACTTACCCGCCACAACATTGGGGTCATTCCTTGCTTCACCTTGGCCAATCACAAACACCCGCCCCCTGGCGCCATTGTTGTTGCTGTTCCCATTGTTACCATTCCCTTGATTGTTGTTATTGTTGTTGTTGTTGTTCTGGTTCCTGTTCAGTTGGGGGCAGTCTCTCTTGAAGTGGCCCTCAGCTCCACACTGAAAGCACCCTTTGTTATCACCTTGCTGCTGCTGCTGGCGCTGGTTCTGTTGAGCTTGCTGACGATTCTGATTGGCGGGGTATAAGCTCCTGCAATCCTTTGCAGCGTGACCAGGCTTGTTGCACCGATGACAGTTGCCCCTGGTGCATGGTCCGCTGTGGTGCAGGCTGCAGCGATTGCATTTGGGGTGATTCCCTTTGTACCCACCATGGCTTTGACCACCAGACGATTGCTGATTAGGGCTCTTGTAGTCATCAGTCTTTCTCTGCTGAGACTGGGACTGAACAGATGTCGAACCCTTACTTGAAGTTCCATCCCATTTCCGTTTGTTGTCACTAGAGGTACCAGAAGTAGTTGCAGCGCCTATGCGTTTTGGTAACTTGTTCTGCTCCACCGCTTGGTCCGTGAGACGGTGAGCCAACTGAACAGTTTGCTGGTAGGTGGCGAGGTTTGCCGAAGTCACATGACTTTGGATTTCCGGCACTAAGCCCTGAAGAAATAGTTCGATGCGTTTGATGGGAGGATCCACCATAGTAGGGCACAGAATTGCCAGTTCGTTCGACCTCTTCACATAAGCTTCAATTTCGGACCCCGTCATCTTGAGGTTGAAGAACTCCACCTCTAGTTTGTGAATCTCATCCCGACTGCAGTATTCTTCTTTGATCATCTCCTTAAAAGTTTCCCATGGGGTGGCGTTGGCAGCAACCAACCCCAGCATCTGAACCTGAGCGTTCCACCACGTGAGGGCTAAACCCTCGAGAGTACCAGTAGCATACTTCACCCTGCGCGCCTCAGGGCATTCGCACATTTCGAACACAGATTCTAGCTTCTCAAACCAATGTAGGAGACCTACTGCTCCTTCAGTGCCGCTAAAAGTAGTTGGTCGGCAGTCCATGAAAGTCTTAAAAGTGCACACGGGTGGCTGAACATGCTGACCTATCATAGGTGAAAGAAAAGACAGAGTTTAACACAAAGGTTGGTTCACGAGAGTAGGATCCTAAAGATCCTAGAATGAGTTCGGACTGCAGGATATACCTCCTGCGTGTGCAGCTGCAAGTGCTGCGGCAACTCGTTCGTTGATCAGAGCCGTCAACTGGGCTTGTGTTAGGTTAACGCGTCCAGACATGATCTTCATATCAAGAAGAACGTGAGTGAGAGGGGTTTCGCGAACGTACGACGATAAAATAGAGTAAGCACGCACGTGTTCAAGCAACAGTAGTTATACTAACCAAGCATACCATAAGCAATGTACTATGTAACTAACAAGTAGGCAATATATTCACAGATCATATCACCTAGAATGTCGAGCCTTGCATGTGGAGTGAAGCATCGTTGTGGACCGTTGAGCACTGTACAGGTTATAGTCTGGTTTTAACAAAAAACGTTTTTCCCCTTATTAAAACCAAGTTCTCTATAACCAATGGCTCTGATACCAATCTGTCACACCCCCAAAATCCACCTGCGGAGTACTACCGCTTGGAGGCGTGACTGACCAGGATCCAGCCACCAATCATATTGAACAAGCAATCACATAGTTATAAAAGTTCAACCAATACAATTGGTGTTCAACAAAACATAGTTAAGTTGCAAGCGGAAGCATAAGTCTTAAATCAAAACATAAGTTTAATTGTTTCAAAGTTTAACATGGCACACAGTCGTCCATGTCCCACAACTATCCTCCTCCATGCAAGCTCCAGCTAAGAACCTAAGGACCTGCAAAGCATGTAGTAGCGAGTCAACAACAAGTTGAGTGAGTTCACGGTTGGGTGTTCATTTTAAGTAGTTTCGAAAACAGTTCCTTTAGCTGGCATCCTGCCGTGGGGGTTACCCCATAGATAAAAACGTGACTTGTTTATTCCCGGTTACTCTGGCAATCCAGCCGTGGGGGCTACCCCGTGTTAGTTATCTGGCATTTCGGCCGTG
Organism: Helianthus tuberosus; assembly: GCA_030545235.1. Classification (NCBI taxonomy): domain Eukaryota; kingdom Viridiplantae; phylum Streptophyta; class Magnoliopsida; order Asterales; family Asteraceae; genus Helianthus; species Helianthus tuberosus. The sequence goes on from CM060440.1 coordinate 21,081,602, forward strand.
GGGGCTACCCCATGTATACACTAGACTCGTTACCATATCGACTGCTGACTGTAGTCATGTTTAAGTGCCCTGAAACTGTCAATGTCTATCATCATTGACGTGCCCCAGATCCATTAGTTCACGCCCGTCCTCTGCGGCACGGTGTGAGGTTTGTCAGACCTAAATAGCGCTATCTAACTAATGACCCGCTCGCCATTGGCCCGGCGATTAAGTCGATATAAAAATGAGGGACTTCGTGATAGAGTTTTGGTCTAGTACGAGTTATCTGTCCGTGAGGACGAGGAATTACATTCCTGAACCATTGCTGTCCTACCCAAGGAGGACGAGGAATCCACATTCCTTAACCCCATTCCCAACCCAGGGAATCCCATGCTTTGTAGAGGGTGTGAACTCACCTTGGTTTGCTCGGTAGGTACACAGGAAAGTCAGTCAAGCGATATTGGGTCAACCGCGTCCTAACATAGTTGTATCATACAAGTCAGGTTCGTATCCAAGTTGTGCACGTATGTTCTCCACGTATTGTACTCAAGTAATGATCATGGCATACATGTATAAACATGGCAGTTTGCAAATAATGCCTACGGGTTGAACAGTAGTATATAAATAAACAAAGCCCAAGGTCCGGCCCATCAACTAAGCCCGTAATACAGTAAGTCTGATTCGGTGTATGTGTACGTGGTCCCGAGTCGAGACTAGAGATCTCGAGTCGAGACTGTGCGGTTTCGAGTCATTCATGCATTAGTCGAGACAGGCGGTCTCGAGTCGCAACCGGACTCGCAATCATGGTCTCGGTTCATGCTGTTTTGGTCTCGAGTCGCAACCGGACTCGTAACTGTGGTTTCGAGTCATAAGGTTTGTGTGCTGATCACGTGTGGTTTCGAGTCGCAACCAGGTGTTTGCGACTCGCAACCGATGTCGCAACCGGGGGATTTCGACTCATCATGCGGTGGTCTCGAGTCGCAACCGAAGGTCTCGACCGGACATAAGCTGATTCTGCACAGTGTACCATCCAATTGGATTTTGATTTCATGCAACATTATGTACTATCCACTTAAACATGTTTATTTGTCTAACAATTTACCAAATTGGATCAAACATATCAGTTTTCAAATATTCAAAACATGTTCATATGATATTCAACAAGTTCTTCATATGTTCATCATGTTCATCAAATATTCATATAAACTTTAGTCAAACAAAAATCATGATCAACAATTTATCAACACTAACATGCACCCTATGATGTCAACACAATGAATCGTCCTAATCGTGCACATACCACAGCCGATTACAAGTATTCGGTTTCCATTCATCAATCATTTCAACTTATATCAACATCCAAACCATATAGAGCCGATAACACTCATACATAGTCAAGCATACATTATTCACCCTAATGAAATCAACACATTAACATATAATCATCATCAACCGAATGTAAACACATACATAGAACATTTATGCATCGATTACTTGAACACTAACTCGTCATCAATGTATACCATCATATTAATCAAAACATCATAGACATTAACCAACAAGCATCATAAACACTAACCGGTTGATGAGTTTCAAAGGTGAGTATGAAGCTTCCAAACGGGTGTGTGTGTGTGTGTCGATCCGAGAGCTCCTTGTAGTAGCCGATTGAATCCAAGAAGGAGGAGAGGAGAGGTGATGTTGAGACTTAGGGTTTAATGGTTTCTAGAGAGAGAGTAGGGGAGTGTGTGTGTGTCCAAGAAAATGGCAAAGATGGCTAGGTGCATAACATATATACTAGCTTCAAGTGGTGCACCTTAATGGGTTTTCGAAATAGGCTAAGTGTGTGTGTGTGGCCCAACCGGCCCATATGTTACTGTTCACTCGAGACCACATGGTCTCGAGTCGGGTCCTTGTTGTCTCGGTTCACATAAATATACACATACGTACAAGCACGACACATAAACATAACACGTAACCACATAGGATGTTCACTTATATTATTAAACCAATACGTTAACTAGTCGCATAACATTGCAAGTAGGTTGTACTAGGATACACGAAAGGTTCTAAATTTCGGGTTGTCACAGTAATTGAGTGAGGAGGGACATTTAATAGCCATTTTAAGGCTGATCCTGTCAGGGCAGACCCAAAACCCTTGCACAAGCATGCTTCCTTGAGCTCCGGAGGGATAGGGTTAATCTCCATTCTTTCCCTATACTGGGCAATATGCTCTTCAGGATCCGTAGTCCCATCATACAGCTTCATGTTGGGAGTCTGAAATCTTTTTGGGATTTCAGCATCACAGATAGGATATGCAAAGCGGGATATCCTGTGGCTGTCTTGGGATACTTCCGGAATTGGCTGGACCACTCCAAGTACACTGGATATCATGTCCTTCAATTTCTGGAGCTCCCTGGTAAATGTTGACGTCATACCTGCATCCTGCAAAGAGCCATTATTGTTAGTAGCAAGAATATTATTATTTGACACATTACCGGTCTGAGGATTTTGGCCATATCCTGAAGCATATCCTGAACTCCTCACAGTCGACATCCTGACCGAGGAGGGTATCTCAGGGGTATGATTCTGAGAATGGCTTGGGACGATATTCCCCCTGTTATCCTCAGTGTAAACTGCGGAACTGAAGTTCAAAGCCCTGGGCTGTATGGGAGTGACAGTTTCTTCAGTAGGTCTACTCGAGCTAGCTTTTAAGAGTTGTATTTCTCTTAACAGCATTTGGTTAGTTTCCTGTTGCTGCCTCATTTGTTCCTGCACACTTCCAAATAAAGTTAGAATTTCATCATTGGAGGCTAAAACGGGAGCAGATCCCTGAACACTCCGAGTAGGGATAACATCTTGAGGTTGTGAAGAAAATGGCATCCTTGGAGGAGGTGGTGGAAGCACCGAACCGGTAGTAGCAGAGGTTGCAGCAGACATAGTGGAGGAGCTCATGTTTGATCTTGAGGCCATTGTAAACAATGTGGCAAAAAGTTTTGAAAATAGAAAACCGATCAACGATTTCACAAAGATTTTTAGTAAAAGTAGCACCACTTGCCCCACGGTGGGCGCCAAATTGTTTTGGTCAAAAATTACCGAAGCAATTTAGTGATCAAATTAGTTAAGTGAGGTAGTGTGCTAATATTATGTGTGAAAAATGTGTTAACCAAATTAGTTATGAAAACAGTTTCAGGATACGGCTTAGGATATCGAGCTGTATCTACAATCAAACAATGAGCAAAAATGTAAAGGTTGACACGTGATGTACGAGGAAAGCCCTTGATCAATCTAGATCGCCGGCATAAAACCTCGGGAGCTGACAATCGCAGCTGCCTTGTTCTTCTATTGCTTCAAATATCAGGATACAGTGCAGGATGTGGTGCGGATCAACTAGGTGTTACAATGTAATTCGATTACAAGTGTTTGTGTGTAGTGATTGTTGAAAGCTAGAAAGCAGAAGTGTTTGAGAGTGTGTGAAAGTTGCGTTGTGCCTTAATCTGATCCGCCCCCATCTATTTATAGTAAAACAAATGTAACTAACTATCCTACATAACCGGGATCCAACGAATATTCCTAAGTCGAACGTTGTAGACCTGGTCTTTCGGGTTCAACGTCTCTCCTTCAACAAATACGCCCGAGTCTTGAGGAGATGGAGTCCATTTGACCGTTGGCAAGTCCCAGTCTTTAACCTGCACGTGATTAATTCGATATACCTCAGGATATCACCCAAGATGTTAGCAATATCCCCGTCCAGTATCCTGATCATAGATAAACAATTAAAAGCAGGATATAGATCAAGATATGTATGCTTAGAAAATGAGCCATAACACTTATAGTGGGTTGTATAGTTTTCTTTATGATTCATAAGTTATCTAGATGCGTATGCTATAACCTTTTGACGTTGCATTAACACACATCCATAACCTAATTTAGAAGTGTCACAATAAACTACAAAATCTTCAGTTCCCTCTGGTAATGCTAATATGGGTGCGTTGGTTAATCTTTGTTTAAGAATTTAAAGGCTTCTTCTTGTTTTGGTCTCCATTCAAACTTAACGGACTTACAAGTTAGTTTTGTTAAGGGAATGGCTATTCTAGAAAAATCTCGGATGAATCTTCTATAATAACCGGCTAGTCCTTGAAACTTCTAACCTCTGTTGGTGATTTAGGGGTTTTCCATTTAGTAATCACTTCAATCTTTATAGGATCTACATGAATTCCTTCATGATTGACTAAATGTCCAAGAAACTGTACTTCTTCTAACCAAAACTCACATTTCAAAAATTTAGCATAAAGCTTTTCTTTTCTCAGCAAATTTAGAAGTGCATGCAGATGCGCTGTATGTTCCTCTTTACTTTTAGAATAAATAAGAATATCATCTATAAAGACAATTATGAATTTATCCAAATATGGCTTACATATTCGGTTCATCATGTCCATAAATGCGGCTAGGGCATTGGTTAAACCAAATGGTATGACAGTAAATTCATAATGGCCATGCCTTGTTCTAAAAGCGGTCTTAGGAATATCCTCTTCCAGTATCTTTAATTGATGATATCCTGAACGTAAGTTGTTTTTAGAAAAGAATCGAGCTCCTTGTAACTGATCAAACAAATCATCGATTCTCGGTAATGGGTACCGATTTTTAATCGTGACTTTATCCAATTCACGGTAATCATTGCACATAAGCATTGACCCGTATTTCTTTTTGACGAATAAGATCGGTGCTCCCCAAGGCGATGAACTTGGTTGTATGAATCCTTTTTCCAAGAGTTCGTCTAACTGCTTCTTTAACTCTTGCATTTCTGCGGGTGCCAAACGGTAAGGTGATTTGGTAATTGGTGCTATTCCTGGTAGCAGATGAATTCTGAACTCGACTTCTCTATCCGGCGGTAGCCCTGGTAGTTCTTCTGGAAATACATCTGAAAATTGAGATACTACAGCGATATCTTTTAATTCATTTCCTTTAGTGTTAATGATTATGGAAATCATATACACTAGTGATCCTTTCCTAGCATAACTTGCAATTTTCATCACAGAGATGAATTTTGTGGATTTAGTTGGCTTATCTCCTTTAATTGTGATCTTTTCACCTTTTGGTGAGTTTACTTGTATTGACTTTTGATCACATAGAATACCGGCTTTATTGGCTATTAACCAATCCATTCCTAATACAATATCAAATCCTGCTAGATTCATTGGGTAAAGGTTTGCAATAAACTTTTGATTTAAAAAATTCTATTGTTGCTCCCTGCAAGATTTCAGTAATCTTATTGGATTCTCCATTTGCTGTTTCTACTAAACATTCTTGTTGGAGTTTAGTTAGTGGTTGATTGAGAAGTTTGCAAAATGAAGTATTAATAAAACTTTGATTTGCACCGGAGTCAAATAATACTTTGGCAAAAACATCATTAACTAAAAACGTACTGGCAATCACGTCCGGAATCATTTTTGCTTCTTCTGCGGTCAGAACCAATGCTCTAGCATTCTTAGTAGTCTTGTTGTTTGTTGCTGGAGCTAGTTTCGGACAGTTTGGCTTAATATGGTCTTGTTCTCCACAATTGTAGCATATCTTATTTTTGGGTTTCTTCCTGCAGTCTTCTTCTTTGTGTCCAGATATTTTGCAAAAATTGCAGTATATGGAGCATCTCTCAGAATGCTTCCTTTTGCAATACTTGCAGTAAGGTGCAGAAGTAGAACCTATATTTTTCCCACGGTTAGAATTACCGTAGCGAAATTCCTGGGTAAGTTTCTGGGCTAGGTTCTTCCTTTGGTTTTCTTCTTGAGTATGTACTAGTTCATCTGTCAATGTATTAGCTAGTTCTACTGCTTCTTCTATGGTTTGTGGTCTAGCTCCCTTGACTACATGTCTAATTTCACTGATTAATCCCCAGATGTAACGGGAGATTAACACTGGCTCTGGTGATGCTAGGGTTGACACTATTCTAGCATATTCAATGTAACACCCCAAAAACGGGTTTGTTAATTATATTAGATTAACCAAAGTAAACCCGATGAATATTAGGATTTAAATAAATAAATCTAATATTCATTAAAAGGATGATAAATACTTTGAGAAAACAAAGTATATAAAAGGCCCGAGTTAACGGGACTTAAAATAAAACGGGTTGTGAACAAGATAAAATAACTAGGAAATAAATAACCTAGTTAATTACAAGTTTTGTAGTTATGTGGAACTTTGGTCAAAACATGTTATATGCAAGAAGGGTAAAGTGTAGGGGCCAAATGTAGCAAACTTGAAACAAGATTATTAAATAAAATACTAAACACTATAACACACACTTAAAGTGTGTGTTCTGGTCGAAAGTTCTAGAGGAGCCAGAGCTCTCATCTACAAAACCCTAGCAAGCTGAAACTCAAGAAATCGAAAGGGCAAATCGGTTCCAAATCGAAATCCGAGTTCATATTAGTGATCACCTAAGTAAAGGGATCATAAGGTATGTTAAATTTCATCTTTTGGTTACATCTTAGAATTTTGATGAACATGAGAAATCAAAATTTGAACGTGATTGATTGATATTTAGATGAAATTAGTAATGAAAACATGCCTAAGAGTAAACCCTAGTCAATAACTTGTTGGATTAGTGTGTAAATTATGAAATTCATGATCATCCATTATGTGTGGTTAATGGGTTTTGTAGAAACACGATGAACATTAGAATCATGATTGTCAAACTAGTGTTAACAGAACTCTATGAAGTTAGTTTTGATATTGAAGTGTTAATTAGACTCTAAATTGAAAAAAAAAGATTGTAAATTGGTGAAATAACTAGTCATGAAACTTGATTTTCAAAATCTATGAAAATCATGCTCATTAGGTGTTTGATATAATGCCTAAGAGAAAGTTAAAATGTTGTAGTTTCAAGTGAAACGCATATTTGGGTAATATGGCAAACTAGGCGAAATAAGAAGCGATAAGGGTTCTAAATAGGATGTTGATTTAAAATTAATTCCACACATTATATCATATGGTTAGAGGTAGTTAACTAGTAGAAAGTTAAACTAACCAATGACGAAGTCGAATAGTGATTTCGACATAGAAAATACGTAAGATGGAATAATTGTATTTGTTAATGACTAATCTAACCACCTTGTAAATGATGACGATAGGTTGACGCTTAACGAGCTAGGTGACGACTTGAGAAAAGAAGCGGGTCAAACAGCTTGAATACGCGGAGAAAGAGTGAAATCGGATGAAAGGTAAGTTAAGCTTACGCCCTTTTAAATTTTACTACAAAATGCTTATTTGCGAGTATTGAATATGATTTATATTAGGTAAAAGAAACATGATGTTCCAGCGCGATATAATGCGAGTCGGAACAAGTGAGAATGGTAGAAACCATGAATTATGGTAAAAAGAGTAAAAATGATAAAATGATAATCCGGACATGGATTAACGAATTGATAAAGGGATTTGAAAGGACACTATTTGGCATAAGTCATAATGGTCAAACAAGACAAGAAACGACTTTTTAAGTAAGATGAATTCAAAAGGTAAACCGGGATAGGTTAAAGGGGTGAATTGGCAATTAAATTCCATCTCATAATGACAATTTGTCATTTCGACTAAACGGGTCAAATGGTGTTGTTAACACCATTTGACAATAATGTCCGATGATCGCTTGTTGAGTTTTGTGATCACAGGAATTAACACATGGTTCGCGTTGCTATTAACTATAAATTAATAGCAAAAGGTATGTAAACTGGTCAATGCTATGATCCGAGCCAGGTATGCATAATTAGATTTATGGTTAGAAGTGATATTTTGGTCAATAATTAGTGAAAGTCCTTCGTCGTAAAATGAGGGGCTGAAATTGACCAAAAAGCCCTTGGTGGGTAAATTGGGCAAACGACCCATATGGGTGGTTTAAGAACTTGCATTATGATTACGTGATATAGGTAGATACTTTGAATGTGGAAATGTAAAGTGCGAAAAGAGAATGGTGAGGTTAATGCATAAATGCATAAGTCCATCTAAAAGGGTCAAAACTGATTACGCACATAACCTACGCATTGGCCATGTAATTCACAAATGTTATGAACCCGGGAAAAAGAATTTGAGTTAAGTACATGGGCGTATGCCCCATGACTATTTTGAAACAAGTTTGCGGTTTTAAATATAAACGGGTCAAAATGTTGAAATTGAATAATAAGCCGAAGGCTTAAAAAATTAGAATTTTTATTAGTTTGAATGTTGAATTTTAACTCCACAAGATGGAGAATTAAATTACGAGCGCGAAGGAAAAAGAATCGCGTAAAACGGACATCTAGATTGAAAGTTATGACACTTTGAAGTTAGAAATTTGGTAAATGAGCATAGCTGGGAAAATGCAGCTCAACAAAACAACCCTTCCGTCGAAACAGGGTCGTCGCGTCGCGCAACAACCAAGCACGTTCACCGTCGCGGCACACAACAACACGGGTTGAACCCGTTGCGGCACGCGACGGGCATAAATGTTGTAGATTTGTTGTTTGTTCAATTTTTGGCCTAAAGAATTTGGTTTATTACATTATGAAACTATCAAAACTAATGTTTATGATGGTTTTTAAAACGTAGGTATATTTTAGGATGCCGGGACGATCAAGCTTATCGAAGAACCGAACACGCACAAGATACAAGCTTCCGCACACTGTTTCGTTGTCATTTTAAACGACGAATTCTTACATATTATGTTGTAATGTTTTACATCCGATTTTTTTAATTAATCTGTATTTTCCAATGTATTTGTAACTATAATTACATGATTATGGTTGTAAATTAAACGAAAACTGCTTAATAATAGTCAGGGTATTACATTCAAAGAATGTAGTAGTGTAACCCTTGTTGTCTACTCCAGTCATTCTAAGGTTTAAGAATTTATTAGCTATCTGTTCCTTTTCATTGGGAGGACAGAATTTCTTTCTACCATATTCTTAAACTCGTTCCACTCCATACCATAGACCCTGCCACTTCCTCTAGATTGGAGAATAGTGTTTCACCATTCTAGTGTTGCATTCTTAAACAGATTGGAGGCAAACATGATTTTATCTTCTTCTGCGCACTTGCTTATTTTTAAGACTGCCTCAGTCTTTTCTATCCAGCGTAGAGCTGCAATGGCCCCTTCATTGCCAGAGAATTCTATTGGTTTGCAGGACCATAATTCTTTGTAAGAACAACCATAAGACATGGTTCTTCTTCTTTTTGGAATTGGCATTTGAAAAATGGGTCCATTGTGCACGCTGTGACTAAATTCAGTATGGGTTCGCTTACTCCCATTATCACTTTTATTATTATTTTCCGCTTCCCTAACATTTTGGATGATAGCTGGCATGGCATCTCTAATTCTTTGGGTAACAATGTGTCGAATTTCACTGTTATTTATTTGATTTTCATTATTCTGGTTTTCCTGATTTGCTGCGTCGGCCATCTGAATTATAAACATTTAACAAGTATTAATATCGCAACACAATATCCAATACAACAATCACACAAGAAGCATATTGATCCAAAATCGTCGAACATTGCGATGTTACTATATTTTATATTATGCATCTAGATCTATTACAAATACAACTGGAATTAAAAATTACAATACTAATATGCGTCACTAACCATAAGATGGTCTATACTATAATATATATATATATATATATATATATATATATATATATATATATATATAATTTTTTTTTCAAACATACACACACATATATATATATATATATATTTATTATTATTATTATTATTATTATTATTATTATTATTATTATTATTATTATTATTATCATTACTGACAAGGGTTAATCCAAAACTGCATATTACGCTCGTCATATTTTCAGACGAGTCGTTCCCCTATTTGTCTCATTCTCTCACTTCCTTCTAATATCCCCTCACCAAAGGTTCGGAGTTATTGCACATTCTCAGTGCTCATGGGTGGTGCAGGTGCTGGTATAGGGTCAGGCTATTGTGGCATCGGTTCCTCTCGTGGGTATGGATTCTCTTGAATCTCATTGATAATTGGTCATTATTATAATATGGGTCTAGGGGATCCAAGTCGGGATAGGGTCCTACTAGGTCTTGCATGGGCTCCTCTATTGGGATTGGGTAACGTTGCAGGTAATCCCTGCGGTCGTCAAACCATGGGTCATAATCTGGAGGAGGGGGTGCTGGTACCCTAGGAATCTCAGCAAGGTTAAAAGCAAGTGCTGGAATTTGGTCTACTGGGTTTGGCTCAATTTCCATGGGTTGTGTGGGAAATAGTGGTAAAGGCTGGGGTGCTATGAGTTGTTCTAGATTAGGGTCGGCAGCGGTAGTAACTAATATGTGGAAATTAGCAAGTCTCCTATTGAGGATATCCTGGGTTTGAGCATTCATTTCTTTATTGGCCGCTGCTAAGGCCCGCTGTTGTTGCAATTTTCTCATCCTCTTTCTACGTTCATGAGCTCCTCTTCTAAACCATCTTCTCTTCTTAGGAGGGAATGTCTCATCAGACTGTGCTTTGAACACGAAAATCCCTTCTTCGGTATCAGCCGAATACCCCGAGGGGGTAGGCTGTGAAGAGGTGCCTTCGTCCCTAGGTGAACCGGACAGTTGACGGTAAGCGTCTGAAAGTCCTTGGTCACTCATGCTGTAAACTAACAAATTGTCAAATAACACAAAATAATAATCTACACGTATGCACATAGTCTCATTGATTATTTCCTAACAAAATTGGCAATTTCAGTGTCAGCAGAACACTTCTTTGGCTGAAATTAATGGTTTAGCTTTGATACCACATTCTGTCGCAATCCCCGGCCCCTATCTCATGGGATCAGGCGGACACGAACTCAGATTAAGTGGTATCATTGTTTATCATTATTTGGCAGCGGAATTTTTATTAGGACCGTATTTAGAAAATATTTTATCAGTGTAAAATATCACATTTTTATATTAATAAACACATGGGTAAAACCCAAGTTTCTATTACAAACATGTTTATAGGGATAAATCCTAATTTATTGAATTTAAAACATCGTCTTTAATTAGGTAACTTTTATAGCCACATTTTTCAAAGCCTTCAGTGCTCTCCAGCTGGCTTCTAATTGGCTATCACATTTTGTTACCTGAAACGCGTTTTAAAAACATTTGTCAGTGGGAAATACTGGTGAGTGAATCCCAATTTAATCAAAGCATCTTTTATCATTTCATAGTATTGAGAGCGATTACAATGTTTATATCTACACAATTACTCATTCAGTATTGTCAATCCTGACTGGTGGGTCATATTACACATTGGCTATCTCGTTGTCCAATGGTAACGTGTTCCACATTTTGTATACAAAACCCCAACATACTGACAGTAATTGAAGAATTACAAAGACTCAATCACTGCTAATCACATTGTAAAATATTTAAGGTTATGTAAAAACAACTTGCAAAAAGGTTTACAAAAAGGAGATTACTCACATTGCTACTTTAAACTTTTCTTGGTGTTTTCCTGGTTAAAATCTATTAACTAAACAATGCACACGCGTTAATATAATAACCCAATATTTACATTAGTTATACCCTCCCCGATACAGAACTCCAACGACTACGTCGGGCAGAACCTCGACAGCCGTTACGGAGCACTAGATCAATCGGGCAACGTATCTAATACGTAAGCGGGGGTTAAAATACTTACAACGAGGCAAAGCTTCACTACTTTAGTGGGTATAATACTCGATTATAGCTTCTATACTATAGAAAATAGAGAGAGAATTCGAATTTGTGAGCGACGGACAATGACTACCGAAGCTCCCAATTTATAGGAGCTGATTTCAAGTTTGTTGCGCCCCGCGTAAGCCGAAGGCTTAGCCTTCGCGGCCCGCGACATAAGGGGAGTAGGGCCTAGCTTGGGCCAGTCATTGGGGTAGGCTCAACACGCGTTGTGACACGTGGCACCTCCGGGTGCGGCTTGATCTCCTAGCTGTCGCGGCCCGCGTAAGACCAATGCTAGGTCTTCGCGGCCCGCCAGAGACCCAAAAATTTGATTTTTAATTAATTTTAATAAAAATAAAGGTTTTTTAGGCCGTTTCTCGTATACGGGGTGTATTTTAGGGCATTTTGGAGTGTCGGAAATAATTTAGGAGGGTTGTTATAGTTTGACCGGAAAATGGCTGGAATATAGCTGGTAACTGGCCGGAATTTGTCCAAAACCGCCAATTAGGACTGCCTAGGGTCGTCGTTGATCGTCCAACGATTAATTGGCCGACTAGAGGAAAATTACTCGATAAACCTCCGACCAATGATTAATCGGCGACTAATCGGATGCTAGACGAGATTTTTAGAGATAAATTTTGTAAATTTTATGTAGAGATAAATTTTATGTATCTATCTTTTATTCATAAATCTTTTAAAATATACAACCTCACTTGCTTTATACATATGAAAATTCAGATTCTCAAAATAATAGATGGATAAAAAAATTGTTAATTTATTTTCAACTATAAGGCTCTTCGGTATGGTGACGGAGATGAAGACGGAGGGGGCGGGATGGGGTGACGGAGAGGACGTCGGAGAGAGAAGAAAGGGGGCCCACCATTTGGATCGTCCTCGACGTCGATATTCCGACGTTGAAGACGGGGACGGAGCTCAACGGGAGGGGGGCGGGATGGGGTGACGCCGGCGCCGGGCGGAGACAGGGTGGACGACGCCACCATACCGATCAGCCTAAGAATAATTTCTTTTCTAAGTAACACTTACTATAAAAAAACACACTAAAATTAATATTTTTTGTTTATTAAATTAATATTTTTTTTTATCGGATTCCTCAAGTCTTGACTTTCTTCAAGTCATTTATTGCTTGCCTAGACACGTTGATTTTAAAATCACTCAATTTTTCGGACAACATACGAAACGAATCTTTCCCTACAAGGAGATAACTTTTCTTAATTTTGTTTTTATTGAAGTACTCTCATATAATATATAAATTTTGTTTTTATTGAAGTACTCTCATATATGCAATATATAAGTTATAACAAAATAAATATAAAATAAAAATCATATACAACTTGTAGCTACATTGTGAAAATTGGATTACACCGGCTGGTCGGTTTAGAATTTATAAACAGGACGTTTATTAAACTTAGGGATGAGATTTGTTTGATGAATACCGGTATCATACCGACCAAACACATCCGATACTAGTGTTGGTATTTTGTTTTCAACGATTTCCCTATAGGTCTTCTTTGGTTTCCTTACTTTGCTAGTACTGAACCGACAAAATTGATATGGTTATTGGTTTATACTTTAGCTACTTTCTGTTTCGGCAATCTTCATTTTTCAATATATTACTGGTACTGATCTCATCCCTAGTTAAACGTGTCGGCCTTCTCGATTCCCAAGTGTACTAACAAACCACTTCAGCTACAAACCAGTTATTTGTAAAGTGACCGATTAAGTTTCCAATATTTATATATTTTTTTAAAACATTTATTTGTTAACAAACAATGAGTCAATGAACCACTGGCTCTAGCCCAGTGGCCAGCAACAATGAAGGGGAGAGCTTGGGGACTGAAAGGTCACCGGTTCGAACCTGAGGAGCGACCGAGTTTTCGAGTAACCGCGCTTGAGCCTTTGGCTGGGCAAACCCACACCTATACGGATGTGGGGTGGTGAAGTTTCTCGGGGGACGCCAAGCCACACTCGCCAAGCGTGGGCCCGGTTAAGACAACATAGTCTTGGCTGAGTGGGGTGGTGGTCTGCTACCGATTTATCGGTAGTAGCGGCCTCGCCGTTTGTTGTGAAAGTCGCCGTCCAAAAAAAAAACAATGAGTCAATGACCCATTTTGGGCCCCACTCATTTTGGATCGTCGCAAACGGCTGGAAGTCGACACCGAAGACGGGACGCGGGGGGGAGGCACGGTGTTTGATCTGTCGTCGAAGCAAGCCGGAGCGGGGATGACCCCATACCGAGTAGCCTAAGGTTTATGAATTGTCTTGAGGCTACCGATGGTTACTCGACCACCGACGATTTTAGTTGAGAGTTGGGACCACTTTTAATTTGTACTGCTTTTAGCTTGTGGGCCCCAGAGTCGACGTCTTTAACTTTTGTTTTTTTGTGTATTATCAAATAAGTGAATGATGTGTCAGGACATATAATGTTATATGGCTGATTCTAAACACACCCCCCTCTTGATTATACTCCCCCCTGTGAGAGGAAAACGCCGGTCCCATGCGGGCTCCACCTGTAAGTATGTGAGAGGAAAACGCCGGTCCCATGCGGGCACCCATAATGTATATATGTGTGGGTGCTGGGAGTAAAAGTGAAATTGTATTAATTTTAATGTTATTTTACTAATTTCGTGAAAATAACGTTAAAAGAAGGAGATGGTTAATCATGCGTCATTTGGTGGCGCTGATAGCCGAAAGACAAGGGGACACATGACTAATCGGCAGTTGTCTCAATTGCTGAGTGTTATGTGTCTTATGTTCAAGGCTTGATACAAAACTACTCTCGAGCCGGGGGTCTCACTGGAAGCAACCTCTCTGTTCCTACGGGGTAGAGGTAAGGCTGTTTACATCTTACCCTCCTCAGACCCTACCATAGCTTTGCTATTAGTGAGATTTACTGGGTATGATGATGATGATGATGATGATGATGATGACGACGACGACGACGACGATGATGATGAGGTGTTAGGGCTATCCAAAAAAACTCGTGATTCAGAGCTTGCTCGGATTTAGTTCTGAAAAAGCTTATTTGATATGACTTGGTTTGAAATTAAGCCTAGCCTGGCTCGACTCGTAACGAGCCAAATTGGCTCGATTTGGCTCGCTTGCTAGCCCGACTCGCCTTAGCTCGGATTATTTTACTTTTAGTTTATTTTATTTTCATATACGTTATAATGTATCACAAAAAAAAAACGGATTATTATTTTCATGTATTTAGGAGCGTAATTTGATTTCTATAGCATATTTGAATGTTGATTGCCTTGTTGATGAACTTATATTGTATTTCGTTGGAATTTAGAACTTATTTTGTGTTGTTGAATTTAATTCTTGCTTGTAATGTATTAGGTTGAGCTTATTTTGGATTTCTTTTTAACTCTTGAAAAATATTTTAGATTACTGAAACTTGAGAGCTATGTATTAAATTTTCTTTCCAAATTGAACCGAACCAATCCGAGCCAAGCCCGAGCTTAAATTTCCAGTTCGGTTTTTAATCGAGACAAGCCTAAACTTGCTCTCACTCAGTTTAGTTCGGCTCGTAAACAACCATAGTTAGTGGTGTATAATGTATTCTAGCCGCCCTCATGCACTGCACGTGACTTTCTAACCCTCACGTTACCCATTTGGTCCCACTGTCACATTCTTGCATTGCCACTTTTTCAACGAATCTTTTAAATTAGCAGACGTCACCGTCACGACTTATAAATTAATTATAAAATTAATGACTTTCTAATTATTTTTGATGGTGCTATTTTGATATAGTTTTACTGAGTGATTATGAGAAAAACTCTCTTTATGCGACGAGGCTAAGAGTGATCCTTTTTAAGGACCAACTCATAAGTATTCAAAGTTCAATCTTAGAGAAGTATTTGCTCATATCCAAATGATGACGGAAAGTTTGCTTCTTCAATATCACAATTACTCACCACTCTATATTATATTCATTAATAGAGTATAATAATGACTTATCATTTATGAAGAGAAGACAAACAATATAATATAATAACTTCATAATGGTTGAAAATGAAGGTAATCCATATTATTATTTTTTATTGAATAAATATGATATTTGAAATCTATCCTTTTCCATTATATCGTTGTAGCAATACCTTTACTAAAAGGTTACTTTTCTCACATCAATCATGAATTAAAGGTTTAATATGGTGCTAAATATCAAAATTATTAACCAAAATATAGAATTAGAGAAATTTTTTTTGAACGACAAATTTGGATCACTGACGGATTATTGGAGACAGATTCTTTAAAGAAAAACCAGAAATTCATCAACGGATTATTATTTAGAGGGATATTGGTTTCGAGTTCTTAGAAGCAAAAAAAGAAATATTCGTTAGATGCTTATAATTAAAAGATGTGTATAAATCATTGTTACCAATTTTTATTAGAAAAAAAAAGTAACAACGTATAAAGCAAAAGAGCAATGTTATACTTTTTATAAAACAAACTTATTTTCTTTTTAACAATATGGTCGAAATAAACGCTAAATTAAAAAGCAGGAATTCTTTTTTTTATGGAAATTTTTTCTTTTCTTCTTAAATATTTGAGAAAAAATAAACAAATAATAAAAGTTATTTAATATTATAACCCATGGCATTATGCCTATTATTTATGGAAATTTGTTCTTTTCTTCTTAAATTTTTTAAAATTATTAACCCATGGCATTATGCCTAGTGGTATATTGGGGTGGGATAAGGCTTATGACCATTAGGGTGTGGGGCACCCTCGGTGACCCCATGCGGGGAGGGTTTTGCCGTGCGGGAAGGGTGCCGCCATCCAAGAGGGGAGGCAAATCGGGGAGGGTGTGAGGGGAGTGTTCACCGAAGAAGGAGAGAGGAGATGGTGGGGCCACCCTAATTTTTAACCAATCAATTATTATTATTATTATTTTTGAATAAAAAAACAAGTCACCTAAGAGGTGAGTGCCGCCATCAAATTTGGGTGTGAGGGGAGTTTAAGAGGGGAGTTGACGTGGCATAACCTGATTGGGTGTGCGTAAGAGAGGGGATTCCCCTAAGAGGGGAGTGCCCCTCTCACCCTTAGGTCATGGGTTTGATTCCCACAAAGGGGGTTTTCCCATATTTATTGGGTTTCCTCCTGAATTGGTGTATATGCATTATTGCCTAGTGGAGATGGATATGATCGGGTGGTTCTGCTGGCGGTACGATGATACTCCAGTGGTCCGTCAGTGATTCAAATTTGCCGTTCAAAAAAAAAATTAATATTATTAGATCAAACGTAGTGGGGGCTATGGCCCCCCATAGCGCCGGAAAACGCCTCGGAACACCGCCACGAAGGGCGATATGAATGCCAAATTGAGGTGGGGCGCGAGGAGTATAGCGGCATTTTGATTGTTTAAAGTTTTTGGTTTATACATGTTTGGTCACTGCAAATCGGAGAGGAAGCAGTATAGGTCCTGCAAATCGGAGAAGAAGACCGAGAAGAAGCCGGAAA
Organism: Helianthus tuberosus; assembly: GCA_030545235.1. Classification (NCBI taxonomy): domain Eukaryota; kingdom Viridiplantae; phylum Streptophyta; class Magnoliopsida; order Asterales; family Asteraceae; genus Helianthus; species Helianthus tuberosus. Next base: position 21,098,738 of record CM060440.1, read on the forward strand.
GTCGGCCGGAGAAGAAGACAGAGAAGAAGAAGGAGGCGCCTATTTTAGTTTTAAAGTTTTACACATTTGGTCCCATTTTCTCAATTATTTAAAATTGGTTTTAAACTTGTTTTTCTCTTATTTTTAACATTAAAAAGCTGGCAATTTTTTATTTAATTTTAATTTAATAAAGTCAGAAATTAATTAAAAAAATTGAAAATTAATTAATTGAGAAATGATAAGGGAGGGGCTTTATGACTACGGGCTCTAGTGACATAACGCCCCATAAAGCCTCTGTGTAACGTGGTACGACACGTGTCGTATAACGCCTACAAATGAGTTTTATGACTATGGATCACCTTATGTAAAGGATGAACTTAGTGAAGTATTTATTATTTTCAGTAAATATGGATTAAATAATGATTTTGGGGATTGGAAGAGGCTGTGAGAGTGAGTGAACTCCATGTGATTTCATAAATGATATGTTCCCTTAAATTGAAAGGATAAAGACCACGTGTACACAAGACGTCAAAGGATCAGTGGGTCCCACAACTGCCAAATGTCCTAATTTCCAGCTGACAATTGTAATAAAAATTATTTTCATAAGGGGATACGGCGTGGGCGGCAAACTGGTTCGGTAAAAGGAGTTTGCCGCTCGGGAACAGCACGGCCAACCATGTTTGCCGTGCGGTGAAGGTGGAGGTGCGGTAACAGGTTGCCGATCGGGGAGATGGAGGGTAGGAGAGAGGGGGTGTGTGGGTTGAGGTCCATGCCATCTTAACCAATCACATTTTTTTAAATAGTTTACCAATTTATGAAGTGTCTAACCATTGACAACACTTTTGAGCATAGTTTAAACTCTTTTCATTAAATGACATGTCACACTCTCATTGGTTGATTTTGAAATTTACGACTTTCAAGTGTCTAACCACTCCCTACACCCTAAGGTACCTACGTATTCACTTACGTTTTCAACTGTGATAGCCCCGCGCTTCACGGCGGGTATTTGAGGGTTTCGTTTTGTTACGGTATCGGAACTCGCTATAACGACCAAAAAAGTAATGAAACATGTTCAGTTTGTTTAAAAAACATTTTAAAAGTAAATAAAAGATATTTATTCAATTTCAAGTTAACTAAAGTATGACTTTTGTGAAATATAAATACTTTTCAAATTAAACTAATAACATAACTAAATACAATTACTAATGTAATGATGGCTGTAAAGTGTAATAACACGAATGTGACTATCGAAAATAATTATAAGTAAAACTTAATCACATATTTATGGGTTATTGGATTTAATCACCAGCAACTATTGGCTATTAGCCGCTCCCACCCTCAACTGTCATTTTGATGCCCGTCATCCCCAACTTAACACTTAGTGTGTTCTGTCACCACGTCCTTAACTGATCACTAACTTTTGATGTTGTTTTTATACTTTTAGATGTGTCATAGGGATCTTTGGACACCCCAAAAAATATAGTAACAAGCTTAAAAGTTAGTGAGTGGTTAACGACGTGGTTACAGAACAAAGTAAGTGTTAAGTTGGGGGTGGCGGGCGTTAAAATGATAGTTGGGGGTAGCAGCGGCTAATAGCCAATAATTAGTGGTGATAAAATCCAATAACCCCATATTTATTATTATTTAAACTAAAGGTCACTAATTAATAGAAAACAACAATCAGTATTTTTAGCAAGTTTGAACTATACATTTCAAAAGCAGCACACAGTCACACCCACTATCTTTTCCTTACTTTCTCACTCAAGCAGCCAAAAACGATGTCGTAGCAATAAAGTCGTTCAACTAAACGACCTCGTAACAATAAACGCGTTCAACTAAACGACCTGCCAGCAATAAGCAGAGGAGTACTATATTATTCCAATATACCATCTGCTATAAAGGGTTTACGACGGTGACGCACGACGGTCCTCTTTCCTACCACCAATCAAACCGTCGTCAACCACGAACGGGGATGCCGGTGTATGGATTGGCGTCACATTATAACTAAGCTCAATGATCCTCCGACGGGATAAACAACAGTTGGATGCTAATAGATCCAAATCAACATCCGAAAATCTCCGACGTATGCAGTCGTGTTCTCCACCAGTTCAACCTTTGCGATTCGTGTCCTAACGACATCCTCCTTTCTGTAACCCTCTGTTCACCATCATCTGTTTATTTGATGCTAGTGGTTGGGTTGCGGTACGGCATAATCGGCGTCTAAAAGAGGGAATCGACCGTTTCCATGTCTCTAACGTGGGCGATGACGACATGCAGTCGTTTCAATGTGACTGGAGGTGCGCTTCCTCCCTTGCCGGCTTTCTCTATGTGAAAAATGTGACCATTTGGTTGTCACACCCCCAAAATACCACATGTGGAAACCCCCGCGAGGCGTGTGACGTACCAGGATCTAGCCACCAATCACATTGAACTCATAATGATATTTCAAATAAAACTTTCATTTATTAAAATAAGCGTTACAAAACGTTGTTTACATTTCAGCGGAAGCATACTACCATAATTAAGAGTTTCATAACCCAAGTGTATAAAAGCCATTAGACGTGTCTCATGATTCCATGCAAACCGACCCATGACCACTCCAGCATCCCAGACAGCAAGTTCCAACGACGTGTACCTATAAGCCTCCAAGCATGCAGAAAAGTGTATCAGACAACGCTGGTGAGTTCACTGATTTGTTAAACCGTTCGTTACCGATTACTGATTTATGTTATGTTGATAATAACTCGATACCACAGACGACCCTTTTTGCCCTTCTCCAATGCTCTATCAAACATTGGTCATGATATTAAAGTTATTAGTTCACGCCCGTCCTCTCCAGGTACGTCGTGCGGGTGCCAAACCTAATAACGCTATCAACTAATAACCCCGTTGCCCTACAAGCAACTAACCCGGTAGTATGATGGGACTTAAGTGATAGAAAGTGAGTGCATTATCCAACATCAACATTTACTGAAAACTGTTTAATATCCCCTGCAAGGATATAGGTTGTGAAATCCGCCTCACATCCCCTACAAGGATGTGGGTTATTTTTGAAAACTGCCTCACATCCCTTACAAGGATGTGGGTTTATGAAAATCCGTTTATTCGTTTGCCTGTTTGATTGTCCCCACCGAACGCATGCTTGTTTTGAGAGAAGTGAACTCACCTTAGGTTTGCTCGGTAAGACTAGTTACTTGTTTACGTTTACAGTTGGTCAACCAAATCCTAACATAGTTACCAATGATAATCAGATTATATGCACATAAATCATGTATTCCACATTCACATTACACAAGCATCGGACACATAACCACACATCATTTTACTAGTTGTAACAAGAGGTCACGCATCACAATGATCCTTAACAGAATGTAACAAGTATTCAGGTCTCATACAAAGTTAACATCACATACTCATGTTTCACAATAACACATATCAACAGTTCAATTCTCGTTCAAGTAATATGCAAGTTCACAAAGATGAATTGTTCAATACATGGTGCGACGGGGTTGTGTGACCCAAGTCCTAGTAGGCCCAACAAGGTGTGTGGTTCAGGTAATAGTGCGGCCCAAGGGAGTGTGTGACTAGACCTTAATTGTGCGATCCGGGCCTTATTGTGCGACTGGGCCTAACAACTGATGTGTGATCCATCAAAGTGTTCGGCCCAGATATGTTGTGCGACTGGGCTGTGGTTGTGCGACTGCACTTATGCGGTTGACCAGTCAGTTCCCAGATCACATTTGCAACCACCCGTGTTTGTAGGATCTACTCCAAAGAAATCGTAACTGTTTCCTTTTCACAATTTCAGTAACCGACACCCCACTAATTTCAATCAAATCAATAAATCCACAAGTTTTAATTATCTACCCACAGTTTCATCACCATCATTCATAATCAAATCATATCAATTATCACCACAATTACAATAAACACTCATCATTAGTCTATCTTTGTTTTCGTGTATTGTCCAAGAACAAGAATCATTGTTCCATTCAAGGTAACTACCAACAGTTTATGTATGAACAATCCCTAGACTAACATTATAATTTTATCAAAACCCTAGTTATCAATTAACACTAACAGTGATTTAACATAACCTATTCACATCGGCCCAAATACCCTATCATTCCATCGCACCCTCATTATCAGAGTGTCAATTCACTATGTCCGATTATAATTATTATCAAGCTGTCAAACCCTTATGTTCATATAATTCTGGTTACACGATACCACCCATGGATTCAGATTCCAACATACAGTTTAATCAAATTCGTGCTCACACAACACCTTTAATCATAAGCAATCTAACATAAGAACATCTTACACTAAGCATCAAGTAAGAACACCATCAAAGAATGATCAAATACATAAGGAACACAACCGAAACAATGGTGGACACTTACCTAGAGATGTAGAGTGAATTAGTTGAAGGAGATAAGGCTTCGAATGATGATGATTGCTAGTGATTCCAAAGGAGAAGGAGAGAAGCAGTTAGGGTTTGCTAACCCTTGTTTTTGTGCAGCCAGGAAAGCCACGCACAACATGTTGTGCGTATATGCTCGCCATTGTGGGCCGGGCTTAGCTAGGCTCGATGGAGTGTATGGGCCGAGACCAACTTTTAAGTGAGAAAAGTGTGCGAGCCTAACGAGGGTATACAATCCAGATTAATGTGCGGTCGCGTATCAGTATAACGTATAATTATTTAACAACTTAAAATCATTCACTTTGAGATACTGCCAAGTATACTTGAACATCATTACATGTAATCATGAAGCACGACACGAGTTAGAGGTTTCAGGATTAAACGATGCTAACCCTGAAAGTTCGGGTTGTCACATCATACCCAAGTTGAAAGAAATTTTGTCCCGAAATTTGGTAAACAATATAAGCAGTCACAGAGAGAACAAGTGGTAGCTCAGGTTGAATGTGGATTTTCCTCAGGTGCCACGTCATCCCCAACTTGAATGGGAATTTCGTCCCGAAATTCACCAGTTGCAGCAGAATTCGAATTGGCAGTCCATGTCTTGAGTTCCAACGAACTCTCGCGATTGGAATTTGACTGTGCTTACGAACCTTAACTTTCCGATCCGTGATTTCATTGGAATTCGGAAAACTGCAACTTTTCATTAATCTTAGACTCTAGCAAGGGTGTCACAAATTGTTTCCGGTGGTCACGCGTTGTCGCCATACGATTTCCGATCTAAGCTAACTTCTCAGGAGTTTCGAGTACAAGTCCTGGACCTGTAATTAGGCTGTCACCCACCTTAGTCCAACAAGGAGGTCGGCGTTGTCGTCCATACAATACCTCGAACGGGGCTTCTTGAGTACTAGAATGGTAACTGTTGCAGCAGAACCCAACCAAAGGTAAGTGTCTTTCCAACCTTTACTAAGGTTAATCGCACGCATGGTCGCAACATGTCTTCGAGTGTCAGGATGCTTCATTTACTTTGACCGTCTGTCCTATGGTGATAAGCAGTGCTCATGTCTTGACGTGAGTCAAGAGTTTTGTGTATTCTCTGCCATAAATCAGGTACATACGTAGATCAAAATTAGAGGTAATAGGAGTTGGCACCCCGTGCTTAGAAGCCGCCTTTCTTAGATAGTTATACACAGGATGCGAGGACTTGTCAATTTCTTTGATTGCTAGAAAGTGCGCTGGTTACATGAGACAATTAACGATCACCCAAGTGATTTTGTTTCTGATTCGAGTTTTGGGTAGACCAGTGACGAAATTCATGGCAGTCTATTCCCATTTCCATAGGGGTGTTTCTGATTGCTGACCCAGGACAAAAGGTTTCTGATACTTCACCTTGACTTCGCACAAGCCAAACGTCGCTCACATGCGTTGCTATGTGGGCCTTCCTTCCCGACCACTAGTACCAGATCTTTGAGCCCTATCATATCCTATCGGAACCCAAATGAATAGTATATCGAGACCTGTGTGCTTCACCCAACACAATTTTCCTAAGATTGTCGTATGGTGGGACCCATACTTGTTCCATGAGATAGCAAATATCATCCAATCCTTGCTAAAGGTTGCTTCCCCCATGCCCCGCATGGATTCAGCTTGAAGCTTCTCTTCCTTTAATGCTTCGGTTTTGGCAGAACGAATCTGGTCAGTTAGGCTAGAGTCGATGGTGAGCTGCGAGGTTCGTACACGTTTAGGTTTCACAATCGTAATCATTGAAAAGTTCTATCCAACGATGCCATCACATGTTTAGCTCTTTGGAAACAAGGGTACACGGGGGGCCCTTGTGATCGGTCTAAGTAGTGCATTTGGTACCGTCCAAGTAATGCCTCCATCTTAAATCCAAAGACCATGGCTTCCACCGTAGGTTGTGAGTCATACAATTCTTCTTGTAAATCCACCACGTAAGTCATCACCTTCTCATGTTGCATCAGCGTGTAAGTGAGACTCTGATTCGGACCTTACTTGAACAGGATCTGTTCTATAGGCTTGTACCTATGTATTCTTTATTCCTAAGAAGACAGAAACCCATGTCTGGTTGATGATTCAGGACCGTGTGACCAGAGCGTGATTAACGGAGCTTCATGGTATATGTCACGGCCCCTGTCCCGGTTTTACCCGGTTCAGGAGCCGCGGGACAGAAACCCGTGGTATTTATTAGTTGATGCGACAACGGAAGTTTAACAGGATCTTTTAAAACTTGAAAATGCCCAATTATTTTATTTCAATATTTGGGACAAACCCCGTAATTTACAGTAGAGGAATTTCACAAGGAAATTCCCTGTTTTACAAAACATGTTTATTTATTTAACTGAGCCACCACTTCAAGCTTTATCAGTGCTCCGTAGCACTTTTCCTTGATTCACAGTAGGTCACCTGAAACATGTTTTTAAAAAAAAAATATTTTATCAGCGGGGAAATACTGGCGAGTCACTCAAATTTGATAAAACGACACATAGCTATGAATTACAGCATAAGAGCGATTACAATGGCTACTATCTTATTTTTATCTGGCGCCGTGTCACAACCCTGTGACGATGGTCATACCACTGTTGGGTCCTTTCACCCAAGTAGTGATGATTATCACTGTTAGGTTGGTGAACCTAACCGTGAGAGATTAGTAATGTGCACAATACCCCACTTGCCAGTGATTCAAGATAATCAAGACTTAATCCCTGTAACTATAACTTTTGAAAATAATTTGGGTATTGTAAAACATTGTTGATAAAAGAGAATGACTCACTTTGCAAGTTTAGACGGGCAGAGTTTAGCCTACTGATTTAGCCATGTAACCTAGTTAAAATAACAATGCATACGAAACTAGGTCAGTAACTTAATGCAACATTTACGATAAGCTCACGAAATCAAAACCCTCACGACGAATGACAAAGTATAGCCTGGATTCGGGCAGCACTTAAACATCCATCGGATCAGTTTCAATCATTCGGACATTGTATCGTAGCAGTGATCGAGTTATTATCCTGTTGTCACAGCAGAGCTTCGTGCTTGTGTGTGTGTTTTTGCACTAAACAGTGAATATCTTGACGTAGGAATTGAATTTTAACGTCGAAACAAGACAGCCTTTCAAGTGCCAAACCCCTGCATTTATACTGAATTTTTGGTTCCCTGCGCGTGGCGCGATGGGTGTTCTTCTAGGATAGGGTAGCCTCGTGTAATCCTAGCCTAGGTGAGTCAACCGTTCGACGATTTTCGCATTGTACATCAAACTGTGTGGATAATTGTCGATTAGGGAATACTCCCCCCTCTGAGTTTTAGGGGCCCTGATCCTAGTTCCAACTGTTCTGAAAATTTTAGGGGTCATGCAATATTACTTGGGGGTCTCAATTAGGGTTTTCTATTGGACATTATAAAATAAGAAGTAATAATTTTAATGAGAGTTGTTACATCCTCCCCACCTTATTAAAATCTCGTCCTCGAGATTTCACCGGAACAAGTAGGGATACTAGAGGGGCTAGTCCGTTATTTGTTTCATCGCCGCCAATATGCCAATATTGGCACTGATAGTACGTAAATGTAATTCGTTGTTTAAACAACTATTTTTCGTTTCATCTCTGATTCTAGTTCCCAAGTGTACTCCGGTCCTCTCTTTGACTCCCACTTAACTTTGACCAGTACTAATCTTTTGTATTTGAGAAACTTGACCTTTCTGTCTTCTATCTGCAGTGGTTTCTCCACAAATTTTAACTTCTCATTTACCTCTATATCTTGAAGAGGTACTACCAGGGATTTGTCAAATAGACATTTCTTGAGGTTGGATACATGAAACACATCATGTACTCTAGCCAGTTCTTCTGGTAGTTGTAGGCGATAAGCAACTGGTCCTATTCGCTGAATTACTGGGAATGGTCCTACGTACCTTGGACTTAGCTTTCCTTTCTTTCCGAATCGGACTACTCCTTTCCAAGGAGAAACTTTCAAGAGTACCTTGTCTCCAACTTGAAATTCTAGCGGCTTGCGTCTATTGTCTGCATAACTCTTCTGACGATCTCGAGCCGTCTTTAGTCTTTCCTTTATTTGAGTGATCTTGTCGGTGGTTTCTTGTACGATTTCAGGACCTGATAATTGGCTTTCTCCTATTTCTGCCCAACAAACTGGAGTTCTGCACTTTCGTCCATATAGTGCTTCGAACGGGGCAGCTTCGATGCTTGAATGATAACTATTGTTATAGGAGAATTCAATTAAAGGTAAATGGTTGTCCCAGTTTCCTCCAAAATCTATCACACATGCCCTGGGCATGTCTTCCAGGGTTTGGATAGTTCTTTCACTTTGTCCGTCTGTTTGGGGATGATATGCAGTGCTTAAATTCAATCATGTCCCCATTGCTTCTTGGAAACTTATCCAGAAATGTGAAGTGAAACGACTATCTCTATCAGATACAATAGAGAGTGGGACTCCATGTAAGGATACTACTTCGTCTACGTATAACTTGGCTAATCTTTCCATACTAAAAGTTTCCTTCATGGGTAGGAAATGAGCTGATTTGGTTAATCGATCCACAATTACCCAAATCGCGTCATTACCTTTTCTGGTTCTGGGCAACTTAGTAACAAAGTCCATGGTTATGAGTTCCCATTTCCATACAGGCATTTCTAATTGTTGTAGTAATCCTGAAGGTTTCTGGTGTTCTGCCTTAACTTGTGAACAAGTTAGGCACTTAGATACATATCTAGCTATGTCCTTTTTCATTCCTATCCACCAGAAATTATTTCTTAAATCTTGGTACATCTTATTATTACCAGGATGCATGGCATACCTAGATTTATGGGCCTCTTCTAAAATTTTATCTCTTAAATTTCCTTGCTTAGGTACCCAAATTCTTTTCTTATGGAATCTCCAAATTTCATCACTTCCTTGCTCTAATTCCTTTATTCGTCCTTTCATTCCTTCAGCATCATCCTTAATTGCTGTTGCTTGAACATTCTTCAGTTATTCCATTAAATCTACTTGAAGGTTTAATCTAAGAGCACGAACTCGCTTTTGCTTTTCATGATAGTTACGACTTAGGGCATCTGCTACTACATTTGCCTTTCCTTCGTGATATTGAATATCACAGTCGTAATCACTCAAAATTTCCATCCATCTTCATTGTCTAATGTTTAATTCTTTCTGCCCAAATATATATCTTAAACTCTTATGATCTGTATAAATAGTAAACTTACTTCCATACAGATAGTGTCTCCAAATCTTAAGGGCAAAAATTATTGCTCCTAATTCTAAGTCATGAGTCGTATAATTTTCCTCATGCCTTTTCAATTGCCTTGAGGCATATGCAATTACCTTCTTGCGTTGCATCAGCACACATCCTAATCCTAGCTTAGAAGCATCACAGTAAACTTCAAAATCTTCTGTCCCTTCTGGTAAGGCAAGAATTGGGGTGTTTGTTAACCTTTGCTTTAAAATTCTAAAAGCCTCTTCCTGGTTAGGTCCCCATTCAAACTTAACTGATTTACAGGTTAGCTTAGTTAATGGCACAACTATCTTAGAAAAATCTTTAATGAACCGTCTATAATATCCGGCTAATCCTAGAAAACTTCTAACTTCCATAGCTGATTGCGGGACCTTCCATTTGGTGATCGCTTCTATTTTGGAGGAATCTACGTGAATACATTCGTGATTCACCATGTGACCTAAAAATTGCACCTCCTGTAGCCAAAATTCACACTTCGAGAATTTGGCGTAAAGCTTTTCCTTTCTTAACAAAGTTAAGAGTGCATGTAGGTGTTCACAATGCTCGTCCAGACTTTTGGAATAAACAAGTATATCGTCAATGAAGACAATTACAAATTTATCCAAATACGGTTTACAGATCCTGTTCATCATGTCCATGAATGCTGCAGGAGCATTTGTTAATCCAAATGGCATGACTGTAAACTCGTAGTGACCATACCTAGTTCTGAGAGCAGTTTTAGGTATGTCCTCTTCTTGTACCTTCAACTGATGATATCCGGAGCGTAAATCTATCTTAGAAAAATATCTAGCTCCCTGAAGTTGATCAAAAAGATCATCAATCCTCGGTAATGGGTATCGATTCTTAATTGTAACCTTATTCAATTCCCTGTAATCGATACACATTCTAATTGACCCATCTTTCTTTTTCACAAACAACACTGGAGCTCCCCATGGGGATGAACTAGGTTGTATAAATCCTTTACTAAGCAATTCATCTAACTGCTTCTTCAATTCTAGCATTTCGGTGGGTGCTAACCGATAAGGTGCCTTGGCTATCGGTGTAGTTCCAGGAATTAGATGAATTCTAAATTCTACTTCCCTATCGGGTGGTAATCCAGGTAGTTCTTCTGGGAATACATCCGGGTATTCTGATACTACAGGAATTTCCTTAAGTTCCTTACCCATAGTGCTAATGATTACCGAAATCATATACACTATTCTTTGTTTTCTTGAATAACTGACCATTTTCATTATTGAAATGAATTTCAGTGGTTTACGGGGCTTATCTCCTGTAATCACTACTATTTCTCCTGTGGGTGCATGAATTTCTATGGAATTCTTATCACAGAGAATTCGAGCATGGTTGGCTACTAACCAATCCATTCCTAATACAATATCGAATCCAGCTAAATTCATAGGTAATAGGTTTGCAGAAAATTTATGGCCTAAGAGTTCTATCTTTTCTTCTCGCAAGACCTTATTTAGGTTAACAGAATTCCCATCTGCCGTTTCTACCGTAAAAATTTGTCTAAGGTTAGTTAAGGGTAGGTTAAGAGCTTGGCAGAATGAAGTATTTATAAAACTTTGGTTTGCACCAGAGTCAAACAATACTTTTGCATAAACGTCATGAACTAGGAACGTACCAGCTATCACATCAGGGATGAGTTCTGCTTCTTGAGTAGTCAGCTGAAAGGCTCTTATGTTCTTTTTATTAGTTCCTTCAGCTGGTTTGGCCTTGTTGTCCGCTGGTTTGACCAGTTTAGGGCAGTCTGGTCTAAAATGTCCAGCTTCTCCACAGTTGAAGCAGATTGTCGATTTCTTCCTCCTGCAATCTTCTTCTTGATGCCCCGGAATTTTGAAAAAATTGCAATACCCTTTACATTTTCCAAAATGCTTTCTTTTACAGGTACTGCATAATGGAGCAGTGGAAGGTTGCCCGGTTCCCTTTTTCTTGAAATTTCTACTATTACCCACACGAAATCCTTGGGTAATCTTTTGTGCCACTTCCTTCTTCCGCTTTTCTTCTCGTGTGCGTACCAGCCCATTGGTCAGGGTGTTGGCTAATTCTACTGCATCGTCAATAGTGCGGGGTCTTGCAGCTTTGATAATGTCACGAATTTCGCCTATCAAACCCCAGATGTAGCGAGAAATAAGTACCGGTTCTGGCGAAGCCAGGGTTGGTACAACTCTAGCATACTCGAAGATTGTCGAAGTATATCCTCGACAATCAATGTCTATCATCCGGTGATTGAGGAACTTATTTGTCATTTGTTCCTTTTCATATTCGGGACAAAATTTTCTTTCCACCAAACTTTTAAATTCTTCCCAATTCATGGCATAAGCCACATCGCTTCCCTTGGCTTGTAGTACCGTATTCCACCATTCTAGTGCCCCTTCTTTAAAAAGATGCGACGCGTACATGACATTGTCTTCCTCGGCACATTAATTATCTTAATTACTGCTTCGGTTTCTCTAACCAATGCAGTGCTGCAGTTGCCCCTTCATTGCCTGCAAATTCGATTGGTTTACAGGCAAGGAATTCCTTATAAGTGCAACCAGGCGTTGCAGCTTTCGTTTTCTTAAGGAATGGGGCTTGCATTACATCATAATTATTATTGTTACCGCCTCGATTTACACTATTACTGAAGTTGTCATCACGAGTACGTTTACTGAGAGTAGGCGCCGGAGGTTCGACTGGATTTCGGGCACCAGCAAGGATTGCTGGAATAGCATTGGCTATTCCTTGAGCAATAATATTTTCTATATCTTGTCTGTTAAGAAAGTGATCTTCATTGTTTTGCTCAGATTGGTTAACCTCGTTAATTGGTTCATTACCAGCGTGTTCCATCTGGTAATTAATAATATATATAAGTTATTAACACAAAATAAATAACAATCGCACAATAAAATAATCGCACATAATCATGTCAACACGTATAGCCAAAATTGTCGACTTTGCGACTTCCATCTTTTTATATATTAGTATGCATCATTACACACCCGTTATATTACAAAAGTTTTATTTTAAGTTATTTTACATAGTTATATTTTTGTTAATATTTATTATTTTAAAACACGTAACCACACAACCACCTACGATCCCGTCAACTGGCACTTTAGAAACGACGTTCCCTCTCATCGTATTTCTATGATATCCTCTCCCCCACCTCCCGGATTCTATTTCCTGCGTCCACCAACTCCTCGCCATAGTGGCGGAGTTCAGCCAAGTTTTCTGTGCTCATAGGTGGGTTTAATGCAGGCTCGGGGTCAAACTGGGGGAAAAAGGTGTTAGGGTTATTCAAGAGATTCTGAAACTGCCAGTCAGTGGTCCACCATTCTTCCAGCTCTCCTGGTAGAGGTCGGGGGTGGATAATAGGATCTGGGATACCAGGTTCCAGATTAACTGGAAGTTGTGCTTCAGCTGGGTAATTAAAGAGGTTTTCATCGACAGGTCCGATGAGGTCGCTATTTGCAAGTTGGCAGTCCAGCTCTTCCCATGGTGGTATTTCCTGGGTTTGCCCTGAACTTTCCCCGATCTCCTTTCCCTTTCCTTTATCCTTCGGATCCTCAGTCTTGATAACTTTCTGTGTTGCTGGTTTCTTCCTACGCATACGCCTCCAGCCTACAAGTCTTCTTCTCTTTTTCGGCTTTGGTTTCTCATGAGGTTGGGCTTGGAATACTATTGGTTCTTCAGTATCAGCCTGGTAGCCAGTGAAGGTACCGGTGGTATCCATATATGTAGTATGGATTTTAAAGTTTTGAAGGGCTTCTGATAGTTCATTCATGCTGTTAGCATCCATGAAGAAACACGTAAAATTCTAAGTTAAAATTTTACTAGAATCACAGAATGGCAATCATAAAATTAAGTATTTCTAAATACTTAATTGGCTTAAATCAGTGGCTCTGATACCACCTTTTTCTGTGACGGTCCCCGTCCCGGTTTTACCCAGTTCAGGAGCTGCGGGACAGAAGCCCGTGGTATTTATTAGTTGATACGACAGCGGAAGTTTAACAGGATCTTTTAAAACTTGAAAATGCCCAATTATTTTATTTCAATATTTGGGACAAACCCCGTAATTTACAGTAGAGGAATTTCACAAGAAAATTCCCTATTTTACAAAACATGTTTATTTATTTAACTGAGCCACCACTTCAAGCTTTATCAGTGCACCGTAGCACTTTTCCTTGATTCATAGTACATTTTAAAAAAAATGTTTTATCAGCGGGGAAATACTGGCGAGTCACTCAAATTTGATAAAACGACACATAGCTATGAATTACAGCATAAGAGCGATTACAATGGCTACTATCTTATTTTTATCTGGCGCCGTGTCACAGCCCTATGACGATGGTCATACCACTATTGGGTCCTTTCACCAAAGTAGTGATGATTATCACTGTTAGGTTGGTGAACCTAACCATGAGAGATTAGTAATGTGCACAATACCCCACTTGCCAGTGATTCAAGATAACCAAGACTTAATCCCTGTAACTATAACTTTTGAAAATAATTTGGGTATTGTAAAACATTGTTGATAAAAGAGAATGACTCACATTGCAAGTTTAGACGGGCAGAGTTTAGCCTACTGATTTAGCCGTGTAACCTAGTTAAAATAACAATGCATACGAAACTAGGTCAGTAACTTAATACAACATTTACGATAAGCTCACGAAATCAAAACCCTCACGACGAATGACAAAGTATTGCCCGAATTCGGGCAGCACTTAAACATCCATCGGATCGGTTTCAATCAATCGGACATTGTATCGTAGCAGTGATCGAGTTATTACCCTGTTTTCGCAGCAGAGCTTCGTGCTTGTGTGTGTGTTTTTGCACTAAACATTGAATATCTTGACGTAGGAATTGAATTTAACATCAAAACAAGACAGCCTTTCAAGTGCCAAACCCCTGCATTTATACTGAATTTTTGGTTCCCTCGCGTGGTGCGCCAGGGACACCTGGCCCCTACGCGTGGCGCGACGGGTGCTCTTCTAGGGTAGGGTAGCCTCGTGTAATCCTAGCCTAGGTGAGTCAACCGCTCAACGATTTTCACATTGTACAGCAAACTGTGTGGATAATTGTCGATTAGGGAATACCCCCCTGAGTTTTAGGGGCCCTGATCCTAGTTCCAACTGTTCTGAAAATTTTAGGGGTCATGCAATATTACTTGGGGGTCTCAGTTAGGGTTTCCTATTGGACATAATAAAATAAGAAGTAATAATTTTAATGAGAGTTGTTACAGTATACCACCAGATCACCAGTTCCGTCGGGTAAAGACAATACTCAGTGCATTGTAGAGTTGGATTTCAAAAGCTGAGAAGACGTCCTCCTGTTTTGTCTCCCGTGAATACACATCACCCTGTTGTCGATGAGATCTCTTGATGAATCTGCGATAGTATCTAGCGAGACCAAGAAATTGCTGTATCCCCGAAGGATTCTTCGGTGCCGATCAATTTACAATAAAATGGATCTTAGCGAGATCAACATGTATTCCCAATTTGTTGACTACGCGGCCAAGAAAGTGTATTTCTCGAATCCTGCAGTCACACTTAGGTAGACTTCGCATGTAGTTACTCCTCCCCTAGGAGCTCTAAGATGAAATACAAGTGCCGTTCATGATGTTCCTTTCTCCTGGAAGTGATTCAAACCGTCATCAATAAACACGGTTGGCGAATTCGACGAGCTGAGGTTTACACATATGATTCATGTGGTCCTTAAAGCTGCTGGTGTATGGGATAACTCGAATGACATAAACAGGAAATCGTAATAGTCGTACTGGGTTTGAAATACCATTTTAGGAACACCCTCCTCTTATACTTCCATCTGATGATTGGCCGACCTCAAGTTGGTTTCCGAGTATATGATTGACCCTTGCAGCTGGCCAAGCAGGTCGCTAATGTGAGGTAATGGGTGACGGTTTCCATCTGCCACCTTGCTGAGTTTACAGTAGTCGATACACGAACGATAGGACTCGTCCTTCTTTTCACATGTGGAGCTCGGACTCCCCAAAACAAGGAGTAGATCAGATAAACCTCTGTCCAGTAATTCCTAAAGTTGATTAGGCAATGCTTGCAACCTTCCTGGTACATGGCGATAAGGATTACGAGTAATCAGGGCTGCTTCTAACGTGATACAAATCCGATACTTCACCTGACGATATGTTGGTAAGCCTGGAAGTTCTTTGGCTGCGTACCGGTAGCCAGTGATGGGGTAGCAGGGTAGTTGAAACACTTCTGGGTTTCCATTGTCGAAATGATACTTGACAAATAGTGAATTTCCACCAGGGAGAGATATACACGCGTTTTCTTTCTTATAGAGAATTTCTGCTTGAGGCTTTGGACAACCAGTCCATCCCAACGACTACATCATAGTTTCTTAAGTAATAGGAAGATGGTCAATGTTGAACACGTGACCTGAAAGATCGAGTTTGCACCCTAAATGAACGTATGAGGCTTCAGTTGGCTTGTCACCAGCTAGTTCTAGCGTCACCTACGCCAATCTTAAATGCTCTTGCACGAGCACCCCTTCCATCGTCGTTGTTATCATTACGAGGATTCCCAACACTGTTATTGTTCCTGTGGTTGTTGGCGTCTTGACTTAACAACAGCCAATCCTTGTCGAAGTCACCTGCATTTCCATGCTGAAGGCTATGTTCACGAGTACCTTGTTGTGGCCATGGCCGTTGTCTCTAATGTTGTTGCGTTGAAAACAGATCCCTGCGATCTTTTGCCATTAGGGTCCTCCTTCTCGTTGTTCTTGTTACGTCCTAGGGTACTGCCCGTGGCGCTAGTAATTACACATCCCATATTCCAGTCAGTTTCCAGCGTTTATGCCCCGATTGATTCGTAAGAGTTGGCTCCCAGATGTTGCTTACTAGGGTTAGGGACTCGATTGAAGTCAACCTATTGGGGTTCGTTGTCAGAGAGCAGGGTCGTCCTAATACTAGAGTTGGTAATGCATCACGTTCATCTTCTTACCCATCGGTTTTTGCGAGTCGGTTGCATAACGCACGACAAGTTGTTAGAGAATTCATAGAGGTGTCCATACTTCTGAATTTGAGGTGTCAATTCATTGTGTCAAAGTAAACGAGAAAAGTGAGAAAGTACAGACCAAACATTCGACGTTTTGACATCTGACTCAGAGACGTTCGCACCAGCACCTAGCATTTCTACACGGTTTGCTAGACGTTCAGTTATGTGTTCAAGTATCACTCAATATCATCGTGATTCGTAAGGGTTCAGAGGGAAGTGAAAGGATCACATTCGAATAGGAAACAATCATCGCTATGACTCCTATAGATCGTTGCGTTTCTCATTAGATCGAATAATGGAATGGAACCCCTTTTCCACTTGTTAAGTCTCACTGGGACTCACATGCACCCCACATTATTATTATGTGTGCACCCACAATAATATTGTGTTTTGCATGCTTATCTCAGTTCCTCCTAACTCATGTCAAATGATTCCTCAAACCCAAATGTCAAACAGAGGTTGTCAAAACGACAAGATCACAGATATTTAAGGTCTACGACATACTAACAACACATCATAATGTAAACAAGCTACTCATGTATTTGTACTATAGTGAAGAGTGTGTGTCTGTAGGCTACATCATATGCAAGTGTGTACTAGTTATGTAATGTATGCAGCAGGTGAAAAGTCGAACCTTGCAATCTGGAGCTGAGTGTCATGGTCGTACTCTCGTATTCAGAACTGTTCGGTTATAGTCTAGTTTTATAAAAACGTTTTAAAACCAAGTTCACAATAACCAGTGGCTCTGATACCAATCTGTCACACCCCCAAAATACCACATGCGGAAACCCCCGCGAGGCGTGTGACGTACTAGGATCTACCCACCAATCACATTGAACTCATAATGATATTTCAAATAAAACTTTCAATTATTAAAATAAGCGTTACAAAATGTTGTTTACATTTCAGCGGAAGCATACTACCATAATTAAGAGTTTCATAACCCAAGTGTATAAAAGCCATTAGACGTGTCTCATGATTCCATGCAAACCGACCCATGACCACTCTAGCATCCTAGACAGCAAGTTCCAACGACGTGTACCTATAAGCCTGCAAGCATGCAGAAAAGTGTATCAGACAACGCTAGTGAGTTCACTGATTTGTTAAACCGTTCGTTACCGATTACTGATTTATGTTATGTTGATAATAACTCGATACCGCAGACGACCCTTTTTGCCCTTCTCCAATGCTCTATCAAACATTGGTCATGATTTTAAAGTTATTAGTTCATGCCCGTCCTCTCCAGGTACGTCGTGAGGGTGCCAAACCTAATAACGCTATCAACTAATAACCCCGTTGCCCTACAAGCAACTAACCCGGTAGTATGATGGGACTTAAGTGATAGAAAGTGAGTGTATTATCCAACATCAACATTTACTGAAAACTGTTTCATATCCCCTGCAAGGATATGGGTTGTGAAATCCGCCTCACATCCCCTACAAGGATGTGGGTTCTTTTTGAAAACTGCCTCACATCCCTTACACGGATGTGGGTTTATGAAAATCCATTTATCCGTTTGCCTGTTTGATTGTCCCCACCGGACGCATGCTTGTTTTGAGAGAAGTGAAATCACCTTAGGTTTGCTCGGTAAGACTAGTTACTTGTTTACGTTTACAGTTGGTCAACCAAATCCTAACATAGTTACCAATGATAATCAGATTATATGCACATAAATCATGTATTCCAAATTCACATTACACAAGCATCGGACACATAACCACACATCATTTTACTAGTTGTAACAAGAGGTCACGCATCACAATGATCCTTAACAGAATGTAACAAGTATTCGGGTCTCATACAAAGTTCACATCACATACTCGTGTTTCACAATAACACATATCAACAGTTTAATTCTCGTTCAAGTAATATGCAAGTTCACAAAGATGAACTGTTCAATACATGGTGATACGGGGTTGTGTGACCCAAGTCCTAGTAGGCCCAACAATGTGTGTGGTTCAGGTAATAGTGCGGCCTAAGGGAGTGTGTGACTAGACCTTAATTATGCGATCCGAACCTTACTTGTGCGATCCGGGCCTTATTGTGCGATTGGGCCTAACAACTGATGTGTGATCCATCAAAGTGTTCGGCCCAGATATGTTGTGCGACTGGGCAGTGGTTGTACGACTGCACTTGTGTGACTGCACTTGTGCGACTGACCAGTCTGTTCCCAGATCACATTTGCAACTACCCGTGTTTGTAGGATCTACTCCAAAGAAATCGTAACTGTTTCCTTTTCACAATTTCCGTAACCGACACCCCACTAATTTCAATCAAATCAATTACACAATTAAATCCACAAGTTTTAATTATCTACCCACAGTTTCATCACTATCATTCATAATCAAATCATATTAATTATCACCACAATTACAATAAACACTCATCATTGGTCTATCCTAGTTTTCGTGTATTGTCCAAGAACAAGAATCTTTGTTCTATTCAAGGTAACCACCAACAGTTTATGTATGAACAATCCCTAGACTAACATTATAATTTTATCAAAACCCTAGTTATCAATTAACACTATCAGTGATTTAACATAACCTATTCACATCGGCCCAAATACCCTATCATTCCATCGCACCCTCATTATCAGATTGCCAATTCACTATGTCCGATTATAATTATCTTTAAGCTGTCAAACCCTTATGTTCATATAATTTTGGTTACACGATACCACCCATGGATTCAGATTCCAACATAGAGTTTAATCAAATTCGTGCTCATACAACACCTTTAATCATAAGCAATCTAACACAAGAACATCTTACACTAAGCATCAAGTAAGAACACCATCAAAGAATGATCAAATACGTAAGGAACACAACCGAAACAATGGTGGACACTGACCTAGAGATGTAGAGTGATTTAGTTGAAGGAGATAAGGCTTCGAATGATGATGATTGCCAGTGATTCTAAAGGAGAAAGAGAGAAGCAGTTAGGGTTTGCTAACCCTTGTGTTTGTGCAGCCAGGAAAGCCACGCACAACATGTTGTGTGTATATGCTCGCCATTATGGGCCGGGCTTAGCTAGGCTCGATGGAGTGTATGGGCCGAGACCAACATTTAAGTGAGAAAAGTGTGCGAGCCTAACGAGGGTACACAATCCAGATTAATGTGCGGTCGCTTATCAGTATACGTATAATTATTTAACAACAAAAAATCATTCACTTTGAGATACTGCCAAGTATACTTGAACATCGTTACACGTAATCATGAAGCACGACACGAGTTAGAGGTTTCAGGATTAAACGATGCTAACCCTGAAAGTTCGGGTTGTCACATTGGTGGCTGTCGTGTATGGTGAAAAATGAAATCAAAAGTAAATTATACTTCTTTGTGAATCACCTAGATCTAGAAATGGCAATTTTGTAAATAAAACCTAGAATTTGGCCAATGATTGTACTGTTCATAAACATCGACAAGAATTGTTATTATAGATAATAAGTCTGATGAAAACTGTGTTACATTACTAGAAATAAGTTAATATTTAATCAATCAATGGAAGCAATGATATTTTGCTAAGTTTTTAGGACCAGAATGGATGTTAAATCGGTACCCTTAGGGGGTCGGGGCGCTCCGTGGTGAGCCCCCTACCACGCGTGATTGTTAACAAAACACCGCCGCCACCAAAAAACATAACGCGTCGAAGTTATAACACGTGAACCTTTTCACGCGTGAAGAATTGAAAATTGGAACGTCATGTTGATGACTGTTGTGTTTGTTACCGTTTCAAATTAAAAAAAAACCTTAAACAATCTATATATATCACACTTTCTTCCCATTTCACCCACAAAAAAAAAATACATATCACACATTCTACATATTTCACAAATAGATTTTCCTACATCTTCAACGTTTCCGATGGACAGCAATAGCGATAGCGAATCGTCTACCGACAATGAGACGGTTGAATTTTTCGAGTCGGTGTATAACGAACTTGAAGCAAGTTCGAGCCGCCCAAAGAAGAAAATGATGGATCGTGATCGTATACACGGCAACGAAGTGTTAATGAACGATTATTTTGTGAAGAATCCGGTCTACAATGCCCAAACGTTTAGAGATCGGTTTCATTTACCAAAAGATTTATTTTTAAAGATTGTTGGAGACATTGAAGCAACTGAAGAATGGTTTCAAGAATGTTACGACGGGAGGGGAAAACGAAGTTTCACGCCGATACAAAAATGCACGTCCGCCATTCGTCAACTAGCAAGAGGTAACCCTCCCGATCAATTTGATGAATACTTAGCTATGTCGGACAGAACTTCACGTGAATGTCTGCAATTTTTTTAACGCGATCATTAAATTGTATGGTAAATAGTTTTTACGTAAACCGACGAGACACGACATCTGACGTATTTACGCCGCACATGAGGCTAGATGGCATTTTCCAAGGATGCTCGGTAGCATTCATTGTATACATATCGAATGGAGAAATTGTCCAAGAGAGTTGCGAGGGGCGTATGCTAGGGGTGACGTCAAAAGACCAACCATCATACTTGAAGCGGTGACGTCGAATGATTTATGATTTTGGCATTCATATTTTGGTGTTCCAGGTTCAAACAACGATATCAATGTTTTGCACACGTCGCTGTTGTTTCAAACCGTAACGGATGGTACCACACCTTTCTGTCCATTCTATGTTAACGGAAGATATTACAGACGAGGCTTTCTTCTTGTGGATGGTATCTACCCATCATGGTCTGTTTTTGTGAAAGCTCATTCATTTCCTCTCGAGGCTAAAGAAAAGACGTTCAAAAAGTTGTAAGAATCGGCAAGAAAAGACGTTGAGAGGCCTTTTGGTGTTTTAAAAGGTAGATGGGGCATACTAAACCGACCGGTTTGTACGATGAATAAGAAATCAATGCATAGCATACTATATGCATGTATCATATTGCACAATATGCTACTCAAAGAAGACGGACGTGCAATATCTCCAGATTGGGTGCCGGATCCTCCTACACAAGTTCCCGTTCCCGAAAATATCCAACAAAACTTGCGTGATGAAGAAATTCACTTTCGGTTAAGATACGATTTAATTGGATTTGTAGGTTCTTTAGGTTCGGAATTTCCTAATTCGGACGAGGCGTAGAGTTTCTTTATGTATGTTTTTATTTTTATTGTAGGCTAAAATATTTTTAGAAATATTGTTTTTTATTTAAATGAAATTTATAATTTTAGTGTTTTATTGTTAATTTATAATTTAAAAACAAAAAAAGGTTGCGAGTGTTGGAATTTCATCATAAATGATGGGCATTTCCACTAAAATCCATCACTAGTGATGGAATAATGGTTGATGACTTGGCGGGCTTGATTGGAAGTTGTGAGTGATGGGCGCCCTTACCCTCCTAATCAGTTGATTGGTCGGGTCGGATAAACCAAATATAAGAACCGAGTAATATCGTAAATATTATAGAAATATATAGGGGAACACTAAGAATTTTAAATCAAAATCCGTTCAACCCCCAAAAATATGACTCAACTCCTTGGTGTATCGGTTCTACCGCCAGTTCCCGGTCCAACCAGCTGGTTTGACTGATAACAAATCTGAGGGTGAACCGAACCGGCTAGACCCCCGATTCCCAGTCCGGTCGGGTCCAGTTTTGAAATTAAACACTGAAATTTTGTATATCTTATTGCTTATATATTTATACTATTAGGATTTTCCAACCCGATACGATGGGAATTTGGTTTTGGTCGCATTAGTTTTGTTTTTCGGTATTGACATTCAGAATAACAACCGATAAAAATAAAAAATGAAGTCATGATAAAACGCTATCGACACGTATATTTACATAAATGAATTATGGCATCGGTTCCGATAATACTTGATACAGGTACCGATCTAGATATGGGTTTGGTTCGTCTAGGTACTAGTACGGTACCGACAATGATTGTAGTTTACGATACGGAAATAAATAGTCTACTTTGAATATACACCTCCATTATCAACATGATTTATACCAGAATGTCGAGAAATGCTTGCATATTCAGTTTGTTTTATCATAAAAGCTAATGAAACGCAACTTATTTGAAAAAATTACCATACCAGAAACATAGTTTATGCTGGAAAGCAAGAAAAGAATCAAATTAAATAAAAACTAAATGTGTTATAAAGTAAGAGTGGTGCCTGCACAATGTGGCAGAGAACACAACATTTTGTCACACCCCGCCTTTCCACGTATCACCGGTGGGCCCGGTGGGGGAGTATCGTGACGTGGTTGGCAACATAATAGTCAAACAACACAATATATAAATGCACAGCGGAAGCAAAATATAAATATATATTAGAATCCGAAAATAAAGTAATATCAAAGTATTACAACGGAAAGTAAAGGATCCACAGGCAGATCTTCAAACATAAACATTGTTCAACAGACTTTAGACGCCTAGAACTTGCAAGATTCCTTATTAACGCCCTGAGCTTCCAGCCAATTACGTTCAGTACCTGTCACTTAACCATTTTGGAAAATACGTCAGTTTTCACTGGTAAATACACTCAACCGACTCATTTTGAAAAGGTTTAATAAAATTGATTTGAATGCACGTGGCACAAACTCTTTATAACTTAGGACAATTATATTTATAATCTTGTATACAGATTTACTTGTTCGTTGTACGTTCAGGGCCCGATGTAGAAATCGAGTCAGATTAACAGACACACCACAAGTATAGGCCCACAAGAGAGTGAGATACCGTTTTCCTTTAAGCAACTGTCAGGTGTATGCCTACACCCCGTGCTTAAGACATGGCCATTTTATAATACAATGATGTCAAGGATATCCGGGACATGGTCATTAACCCCTAAAGGCTTTTATTTCAAACAATACAGATTAAAGCGGGTTACCTCAATAATTTAATCACAATTCGACTAAACATTCAATACCCGACCAAGCGGTATTATTATAATACCGTATCCCAAGCCCGTATAGGGAAAATAAGTTAAGAGTATTTACCTGAGCTAGCAATGCAATTTATACTCAGCCGTATTTTCTAATCAGCAAGCACAAGTACTTTTACTGGGGCTCTTAATCTGGAACGAAGGTTTTATAATAACCTATTAGAATCCTAACGCGTCTTTAATTAAGCCTTGACTTAGACCGGTTAGTTTTCAAAAGAAAGATACGATTCACACGCATGATAAAGCGAAGACCGGATTAGAATGTGGTTTTGACCCAACAAGCTTGTATGCTTGTTTAATATGGGTAACTTAAACACACTCTGGATTTTGAGATAAAAATGACATGGTTTGACCCGTTTCGGCTAATATATGTAAACTAGTTACACAAGCCGATCCGAACGCGACAAGTGCGTAACGAGTAATCAAAAGAGTCATATACAGATTTCCTAAGTTAATATGCCTTAAATATATTGTGATATCAGTAGGATACCTTCCATTATGCCCAAAACGAGTTTAATCTCAAAATAGGCCCCGCAGGGGTATTTTGGTCATTTTAAAGGTTATAAAAGAGTTTAAATGAAGTTCTGAGATCTGGGTCTGAATACGTCAGTAAAATAACTTAATTTATCAGGTTATATCAGTTGGTAATAAGTCTTATGTGACAAAAATGGTTTTAAACCCAAACTATGCGTTTAATACGCGTAAAAAGTTATTTTAAGCGATTTCCGGGTTATACAGGAAATCTGAGTTTTCTGATTAGGTTATAAAGTTCAAAATACTTTATTTATTATATAAAATCAGTAGCAATTGGATTGGTGTCAAAATACTATGTAAAACTCATTTTATGATCCGGTATTTACCGAATTAATGCCATAACCTTAGGTTATGAGCAGGTTAAAAATAATTAAAAATCTTTAAAAATCCCAAAATATTATATTACATCAGTGGGTAAAAGGTTTGGTGTCAAAATTGGGTTTAGATAGGCTTTATGCTAATTGCGCCTTTTAATTACTAAAAGGCGTTATAATTACGCTAATGAGCATAACTCCTAATCTAGACCTCCAACTGATGTAAAATTTTAGGGACATGTTTATAAATCAGTAACAAAGGTTATTGTCTTTTCACATATCCAAAATTCTCGTTTTATGGTCAAAAGGGCATATTGGTCAACATTTAAGCAATTAACGGAAACATGTAAACGAATCGGATAATCAATGAACCAACCACAGAGGGTTATGCTAACATGTAGCCTGGTCCTAAGGAAGCTCTAAGGCATTTCCAAATCATACTAAAACGGGTCAGAACTGAAGTCAAAGCAAAAGTCAAAGTTTTGCGACTTTCGGTTCCGAACCGGGTCTAAACAGGAAATTGTCGGGTTGAACATGTTTAGACATGTTCTTACATTCATTACTAAGTAATATTAATGATCAAACAGGTTGTGTGGGTTCTACATTGCTAATTATGCATAAATTGTAAATTAAGCATTTTGTTGACTTTTTAATAACAAGTTTGACCCGACATTTGACCTAGTTAGAGTGGGAATCAGAGGGTGCCCTTTTAAGGGTTTATTGCCCACATAATTACCAACTTATAACTACTTTCAATTCGACTAATCACTGGACCATTAGTGATTAATCGTTAAGTCAACCGTTAATTACGATGGTTTGACTTTTAAGCTAAAACTAAGCAAAAACTTAACTAAGAAAGGTTAAGCATACTTACTGAAGTCCTATGCACGATTAGGAAGGAATAGGATATGCTCTTAAGATCCAAGAAGCTCCAGAAATGCAGAAATGAGGTGTGATCAAATGGTTGCAACTTTGTGGCCTTTTATAGTGTTCAAGACCTCATAGATTGTTGACAAATCATGCTACCACTGATCCTTGATCATCAACAAGTGTCCCTAAGGGCCTAGGGGTTGTTTAGGGGTTGTGCAAGATGAGGAAAATCATTTTAAGTCGGATAGAATGGAATTGGCAGACACTTAGCAAAGTTTTTGGAGTCAGAAGACCCCTCGCGGCACGCGTAGGTCTCCCTAGGGGGCCTCGCGTCGCGCGACGCCCCATCTGAATCAAATCAAACTTTTGATTTTTATGCTTTGGTCCTTGGCTCTTCAAAACTTTGTTTCGACTTTATTTCTTGCATCATGAACCCTCCAATTTGACTTATAGGGGCTTCAAGATATTTACCCACTTTGTTAAGTCCTCGGTTAACTTTATTGTTATCCGAAAAGTCCTAACTTTCAACGTTGCCGCTTTAACCCCTTTTATACGAATTTGATCATAACTTTCTCATATGATAACGAAACTTTATGAAATTTATATCGTGCATTCTAGTGAGCATATTTAACCGTTACAAAGCTTTGGGTTTGCTAAAAGGTCACTCAGAGGTATACTTTAAACATGTTGACACATTTAACCCCTGTAGTTTGTAATCTCTCACTTTCTTTCATATTTAGCTTCGTATGATCCATGATTTATTCGTTTGAAGGTATGAGCATCATGTAGGGTTAATGTAAAATATATTTATTCACTGTTGACATTTAGAACCCGTATATTCACATACTTTCCAGGTTTGTCAACTTTAGTCCTTCAAGAACATTCTTTCACACGTTCAAACTTATGACACGTGTCAACACATTATAGGACGTGAATTTTCGAGGTGTTACACATTTAGCTTGGTAATATTAATTAACGGTGTGCATAGGATGGTTCAATTCGGTTTTGAGAGACCATAACAAAAACCAAAATTTTCAGTTTGGTTTAGTTTTGAACGACCTATGAAGCAAGAAAAAAAATTAAAACTAAACGGGCCCAAATGGCCTATTGGCGCGGCTAAGCAAAGCCGACAAGGAACTTTATTGAATTACTCTTCTTTATTTATAAGGGTGATGTTTGACAATGTTTATTCAGGCAAGCGACGTGTGACAAAATGTGTTTAAGAGTTCTAGATTTATAAACTCTATTATAGGTTAAGTAGAAGGGTGGAAGGGTAATCTCACCCTTATTTTAAGACGCTAGATTCCTTAAGTGTCTTAAAATCGTGGTGAAATTACATTTTTGTTATAAAGAGTAGTATTTTAAGATAATATAGATAAGAGATAAAATTAACACTTAAAAATATAAGTATAAAGATTCAATTCAATGTTTACTTTCTATCCTTTTTAATAGCGTATATAATTCGAAGATCTTATTATTTCATTTGTCGCGTTTTGTATGAATAGAAATGGATACATTTAAGTAACTTATAAGGCAGTGACAATTGACAAATATTGGATCAGATTAATGAAAAGCAAATATAAATAGCATTGTTGTAGAAGTCGCTAGGCGTTCTCTAGTCGGGTTCGGGAGTACTCCGAAAGTACTCGCCCTAGGCGGAGATTACTCGGGGAGTAATTGGCCTAGGCAAACAGTACTCGGGCCTCGACAGCCTACCTTGTAGCGAGTACTCAGGGAGTACTCGAAACCTATGTGAGACTTTTACAACCATGATAAATAGTATGAATCACTTCATGGTACATTATTAAACCCTTTTAATCCAGTGTCGTATGTTAAAAAGATAGAATCATATAGCGAGGTTGAACATGAAATTTTAGTCTGGTGACAAACTAGGGGTAAGATAAAACTTAGAGATTATTTTAGGTTTGATTCTCACAAAAAAAAGTTTTTTCTAGATGTATTAAGCTTACTTCTGAATTGGTGTATAGACATTATATGAAAAACTTCGAATTTATTTAAAAAAAATTAATTTTTAACATACTGAGTTGAATTTTTTAAATGTTAAATGCATGGTTTGCGGTTCTAAATTTTTTAATGTTCCCGAGTGAACACTCCACTTTCATAATATATAAAGGTATTAGCTCACTATTCATTTTTTTTTTATGTTAAGTCAAACTAATTATTAGAACTCTTTGATATTATATTTATTGTTTACATCAAAACTTGGAAAACATAAATAACAAATTGGATGGCAAATATAATCTTCGAAAAAGCAAAATATACCATCTTTTATGTTTTCCAAGGACGACAAATATTATCATCACCATACTCAGTAAATTCTACCAATAGCAAAGCTAAGTTAGAGTCTGAGGAGGGTAAGATGTAGACAACCTTACCTCTATTCCGTAGGAATAGAGAGGCTGCTTCCAGTGAGACCCCCGGCTCGATGGTAGTTTTGTATCAAGCCTTGGACATAAGGAACATAACACTTGGCAATTAAGATAAAGGCCAATTACTGCATGTACTCCCTTGTCTTTCGGATATCAACGCCACCACATGATACATGATTAACCATCCCTCTCTTTTAACATTATTTTCACAAAATTAGTAGAATAACGTTAAAATTAGCGCACTTTAAATCCCCCCCCCCCCCCCCCCCCCGCGAACGCCCACGCATATATACATTATATGCGCATACCACAAACAAAACGGCAAATATAATCTTCGAAAAAGCAAAATATACCATCTTTTATGTTTTCTAAATTGTAAAATAAAACTTATCAAATGATCCAAAAGTTATAACGAATTCCTGTCCTTTGTTACCTTTCTGCATTTTTTTTAAATATAAAATGGCTCAGCTAGCTACCAACTAGCAAAAAGCGAAACAAAAAAACAATCAGAGCACTACAATAAACGTCAAAATATTTCCACTTGCTCCAATCAACTCCAATCAACAGACACCAATTCTGAATAATTGTTTATTCAAAGGAAGCTTAACCACTTAATCTCATAATGATTTCTTTTATATCTTTACTAGTTCACTTGAAAAAAATCCAAATATTTCTTGCGCGTCAAATACTCCAACAAGCAGTGAGAAAAATGGAATGAAGAAGTTTTCTTATATGGCTCATGATCGTTACATGTTTGTGTCTCCGATAGGCTTGCAGCCGCGTATATAGGAGTCACTTAACGCTAGGTGCTTATATGCTACCGTATAATCGAGGTCACATAGCAAGATGTAAAGATGTGATCAACTGATTCGTCACAGTACTGTATAGAGTGCACAACGAAGAGTCGGTAAATATTTTCCTTTTAGCCAAAGCATCCATCATAGGAAACCCGTTCATTAAAATCTTCCTGCTAAACACATTTATCTTGCTACTTTAATAAAAAAAAGCGTTAGGAAAATTACATAACAATGACAGGTAAATGGGCAACAAGTTGTTGTAAAGTATACGAGTTTATGAAGTTAATGCAACTTTTAGATCTTACTTGAAGTGTTTGTTGGATCAGTTCTGTTTATACATGAAGGAAAACATTAAAACATACCTTTGATTGCATCAGCACAGGCCAGCAGAGAATCCAGATGGAGATGCAGTAACAGTGTTTGACATAGTTGTCAGTTTTGATCTGGTTCCTCCTTAGGGTGCTGACTGATGATGGGGACTTAGAAAACCGAAAAAGGGTATCGGCTTAGGAGAGGAGGTCGATGATGATGTTATGACTAATGGGGTGTGTCTAATTGTGTAAATTCAGTTACCCCTTAACCTCCACATAATTCTCCTTATATAAGCACCCAGGAGGAAACCTAATTAGTTAATAAGGGTAATATGGTCCATCAACAATTACCAACTAATTATTTAATAGGTTATAATATATTTTGACCTATATTATGTAAATGATTATAATGGCTATAGATTAAATATTAATACATAATATATTTAATCTTACATTCTCCCACTTAGCCGAGTAATCATTTACTATGAGTATTAGATAAGCCTGATCAGGAGTTAACACTCATTTTAGCCTTAAACAAGTACTATAGCAGAGAAATATAGCCGTTGAATCATTATGCGACTCAGGACCCCCATTAATCATACTATAGCCTTAATTTAAAACCTAATCGTTATGATCAAAATACGCATAAGTCCTTTGTTTGATTTGTAACTTTATTTGTCTATATGCCGTTATGTCGACTTGACATATTCTTAGAGACGTACAAAATCAAACTGATGAGGAAAATTAACTAATACTTAGTCATTCATAGTACGATATGCAATTGCGCATGGCCATTAATTAATACCCGTCTATGAGCTCTCTTAATAAGACTTATGGGTAATAGCCCTTCAGTTATAGGATCCTTAAGCATATCATGAATGTATTCGATACAAAACTTAGTTTCCTCAATTCGTTCATAAACGAATAATTAATTGCGTATCGAAATTTAATGCAGCACCTCTTGAACTGTTACTGTTCAAGGAGTCATGTGAGCTGACTTTATCACACTAATTCTTCAAAACATTAGTTATATGGAGTTAATAAACTTATGAGTCTACTAATAAATTTCCAACAACATTTAGTGACTATATTATGTCGTTATAACTTAGGTTGTTAATATCAGTGCATTATGACTCCTCCATGAGATAGGTTTTGTCTGCTGACATAAAGATATACCTGAAATTACATTTTGTCATCTTTGAATATCTCAAAGTTAGAGTAATAAACCGGTTTTAATTCTCACTTCTTCTTCAAATTATAGCTTCTCGTTTCTTTTAAAGATATTGTAATACTCCATTAGATGCTTCACATTAATCTAGACATATCTAGTGTGTTGCAATGTGAGTAATATCTAAACGAGTATAGACTTAAACTTACATAAGGCTTCTAATTAATGAAGCGTAAAATAAATAATCTCATTTACCATATTATCCTCTGAAGGAGAGCAGTATTGATTGTTACATATGTAAGGACCCATTTAATGTTAAACTTATGGAACGGAACTAATATCCCATTGGGTCTATCTCAGTATTTTATGATATCAATCACGTAAGAGATATCTCTGAGATCTATTATATCAAAGTTTGTGTTAACAATGCTTTGACTTATGTAACATATACTTGTCAAAAGAATGTCATCTATATAGACAAGTTTATTTTAGTTGCTCCCACTCATCTTGAGGTAGGTACATTAATCCACTTGATTCTTAATGAAAATAATTACGTTAGCTTTTCATCACATTATGATGTTTGCATTAACCCATACATGGATTTTATTGGCTTACAAATAAAGTGTTCTTTAACCTTCAGTTTAGAACTTTCAGGTTATTTTATGAACATGTAAATATGTCAGCCATATCTAATGTAGCTTTAAACTATTATAAGCTACTAGAACAGTGATGATCCTCAAAGAAATCTTTGATAATTTATCTCTTTCTAAGTATAACCTTTGACCATCAATCATGCCTCTTTGTGTCTTAACGCTTATATTAGGATTTGATTTAGTTATGAACACTCTTAGGTAATTCAATCAAATCCCAAACGTTATACGAACACATAAAATCAGTTTTACTAGAAAACTATTTTATTCCATTTAGAAGATTGATTGACACTAATGGCTTAATTTGAAGAGATAGGATCGGTAAACTTTTCCAAAGTCCATTTCAACTTCATTAGGGAGGTTATGTAATCATCAAAGTTAGTAGGTTTTTAAACCTAGATGACCTCCTATGTTGATTATTGGGTTCATTAGAAGTTTCAGTTTTATGGATTAGCTCTTGGTTAGGTTGCTATCATTTTCATTCTAAGTTTGTAAGAGTTGGTGCAGTATGGTGTACAAGAGGTGTAATCGGAGTTAAGTGAAATTTAATGACACTCTTCCCCCCGCCTCTTGTATTCCTTACAAGTCATGATAAGGACTTTGACTGCTCCCACTGACCTTAGAAAACTTTAGGAACTCAGCATGCTTAGGGTCAATATGTAACGACCAACAAATTCTAATAGAGAAACAAGTTAATGACGTTAGTCGTGATTTCTCTTGTTGAGGATTATATTATATTATGTAAGAAATCTAAGTGTGCCCACAATTAAGCAACAATGAAACTTTTGTAAGAGTAGCATTAGATTTTAAGGAGACAAGTATTGATGGAACAGTGTCGTGATGGAGCAGTGTCTTGTACAAGAGGTGCAAATTGAGGTAATATGAAGTTTTCACTCCCCCACCTCTTGCAACTATTGCAAGTTATCATTAAAACACTTAATGCTCCCACTGATCTTTAATATCTCTAGAATGCTACAAGAGAAGTTTCAATGAGCTACGTGACGTGGGAACCTATCACATATATGTTAGACTTTATTTGATTTCTTTAATGTCCAAATATCATAAGAAACTTTAGGGACATATTTAATAGAAATCTTATTAAGTACATACATGAATAGATTTCTTCTAAGAACGTGAGCCATATGCGACAAAATTTAGATACAAGTTGATAGTCTGTTAAATGATAAATGAATTATGTCTGAATATTCCATTTGGAATAAGTTCCACGAATGTCAATGAATGACTTATGATGGACCCATACTTATTCCTTAAGCCAAGTAATATTTAGGGCTGTAACGTCATGATTTAAAATCACTTAGAATGAGATTAGATAAAAAATCATCCTCATTAACCATGTCATGATTTCTCATGAATTTTGGTTATAATGGATGAAATTTATAAGTCTCATTTTTCCTTTTGTCAAATTCTCATTTGCATGATGACAAAAGTTGTGAAAGTGTAAGGTATCATCTAGTTTTATCTTAGTAATGTTTCAATCCAGATATTTAGAACAAATAAAATGAGAGTTTAAGGTAAGTATGACTTTATGTTGACTATGCAAACCTCACAACCTTCATGACATAGCCTAAGTAATGATACTGTATTCTGATTAATCTTCAGAATATGTAAGGTATCGAAAAGCTTTGTTAAAAGACTGCTTATTATGGTTCTTATAGCCTTAACAATTAATTTTGTCACTAACTCTCATGTTTAGTTATTTGTCGAGTTTTGGTAAGGAAACGTATGGAACTAGAGTCAACTAATCATGTGTTAATTGGAATATTAAAATTATCAGACTTATATATCATTAGTAAGTGACTACCTAATTAACTTATCCAACTGTTCTTTTGAATAATGGACAGTCTCGTTGCTTATGCCTAGTCTAGTGGCATAATTATGCAGTGAGATTCTCCCTTTAACAACCTTAAAGTTGGAATTAGCACTTGTAATTTGTCTATG
This sequence comes from Helianthus tuberosus, assembly GCA_030545235.1. Lineage (NCBI taxonomy): Eukaryota > Viridiplantae > Streptophyta > Magnoliopsida > Asterales > Asteraceae > Helianthus > Helianthus tuberosus. Next base: position 21,131,303 of record CM060440.1, read on the forward strand.
GACCTTAGAACAATCCTCTTTTAAACTATTAGTGGTTGTAAGGTGAATAACATCTTATTTTCCAGTTTCAAACATTTATTTCTATGTACATATATTGCTTATCAACACACTCATTATACTTTGGTACTTTTGAGTGTTATAGTTGATTTATAAGGCATCAAATTGTACAAGTGAAAATCTTAGTATGTAATGTACTGGAAAAAATGTACTTATTTCCATGCGTAAGCCCTTAACTTTATGGGTCATGGTATTGTACATTATTATGTATTCACATATACCACTTAGCTTATAGTTAAAATTTTAAATGAACACATGCATCTTAGGAGTTCTTGTAATTATTCCACAGATCATAGATTAGTCTTAGGAAAGACTTAATCTGGAATAACCTTAGTGATAGCAATTATGTTAGAGAGATCTTGATTATCATGAGAGACATCATGTTCGATTTATCCTAATCATCATGCTCTACTTTTCTTCTGTAGTGCTTTATCAGAAGAGAGCAATAGGATTATCGTGTCTTAAGAGATAATCAAGGATTTAATTTAAGAGCTAATTCTTATAGAAACTTTAAGCAAAACATATTAGATTTAGGAATTAGAGTGGATGAGATATATACTTATAGAAGAAAATTATAGTGAGTAAAATTATGGGTACTAAAAATAAGGCAGACGAAATGATCATAAAAATTAATTAAGGATCATTAATATAAGGATCATTGTGTGAAGAGGTTGTGATATGTCTATTACTAACATCAAAATAATAGACTATTTAAAGTTCTACTTAAACGAAGACAAATCAGCTTTGGGCAGAAGTGTAATCATTTAAGCATGTGTGCAAAGTGGTTGTAACAAATCAGCTTTGGCCAGAAATTGAGACAATCACTTTAGTTATGCACTTGTTAAGTATGTCATCTATGAAGGAATTAAATCAGCTTTGGCCAGATATTAAGACATTCATGTTTATGATGCACACTTAACATAGCTTTCGTAATACTTGGATGATAAGTAGATGTCTCAAGTCAGCTTTGGCCAGAAATGATACATCAAAACTCATTCAAGTTAAGCTATTTTGGTTTTGTAAAACATTATCTGATCCTTATTAATTAACTAAGTAATTACAAAACCAATTACTTAGTTCACATTAAACAGCTTAAAATAATGAGGTTTCGAGTGAGATCTCGACTTAGTTATGAGGTCTCGAGTGAGATCTCGAGTCAAGTCTCGACTCATCTTGCAACATTATGAGGTCTCGACTCATTAATGGTCTCGAGTCACAACCTCAGTGTCTCGAGTCGTAATCATGCTCTCGACTATTGTATTTTATGAGATCTCGAGTGCATGATGAGATCTCGAGTCGCAACCATGGTCTCGAGTTGTGAAGATTGAAGCCCTTAGTCGAAACTTCAGTGGTCTCGAGTCGAGACCTTATGATCTCGAGTCGAAATCGTTGTCTCGAGTTATAAACATTTGAGAACACTTATGATTTCGAGTCGAGTTCTTGTGGTCTCGAGTCGAGACCTTTGTCTCGGGTGGTTAAAACTTATCTCGAAACTTCTGTTATAGCTATTAATGTGAAAACATAACCGAAAATTCGAATTGTTAGGGATTTTGAGATATGGTTTCCTGTTTTAGTGATGATCTAATTTTATCATAATATTTCGAAAATTTTATCTGATTATCTATTAACAGATTTCGAAAATCTTTAGAATGCAAAACCGATCAAAACAAGAAATAACACTCATAAATCCTAATTACATTCCAAAACATAAGGGAATTTTCGAATTTTCCTAAGAACACATGATGAACCCTAAACATAAGAACAAAATTCTGGAACCCGAAACCTGAATTTTTAAGGTTTTTATAAACAGATTTCGGACTTGATTTTAACCATTATGATTTCGAGTCATTTATATAAAATTCTTTTTCCGAATAAATTGATTTCGGCACATCAGACCCGAAACCAGCCGTGATATTCATTAAATTTTCAAAACTTATGTTTTCCAGATTTCAATCCCAGAATTAAGGATAGGAAAACAGAACCGACTAATCAACATATGCTCTGATACCACATGTTGGATCAGTTCTGTTTATACATGAAGGAAAACATTAAAACATACCTTTGATTGCATCAACACAGGCCAGCAGAGAATCCAGATGGAGATGCAGTAACAGTGTTTGACATAGTTGTCAGTTTTGATATGGTTCCTCCTTAGGGTGCTGACTGATGATGGGGACTTAGAAAACCGAAAAGGGGTATCGGCTTAGGAGAGGAGGTCGATGATGATGTTATGACTAATGGGGTGTGTCTAATTGTGTAAATTCAGTCACCCCTTAACCTCCACATAATTCTCCTTATATAAGCACCCAGGAGGAAACCTAATTAGTTAATAAGGGTAATATGGTCCATCAACAATTACCAACTAATTATTTAATAGGTTATAATATATTTTGACCTATATTATGTAAATGATTATAATGGCTATAGATTAAATATTAATACATAATATATTTAATCTTACAGTGTTTATAAAATTCATACCAATTCGGAAGCTTAGATTAAGTCAAGCTGACCCATAAAAAGTACTGAAATTTGCCTGCCCTAGATGCTCAATTTTGCAATTTATCGAAAGAGTTAAATCATCTAAGGGTGTAAGGAGTGGTTAAACACTTTGGAGTGGCAAACCAAAAAACCGACCAATTAGAGCGCGCCATGTCAATCAGTCAAAAGTGTTTAAACTTTGGTGAAAAGTGTTGGCAATGGTTAGACACTTGGTGAAGTGGTAAACTATTTAAAAAAAAGGAAAAAGTTGTGATTGGTTGAGATAGGAATGGACCCCACCCACAATACCCTCTCTCTCTCTCAATCACCTTCCCCGCATCGGCAAGCCATCCCCGCACCACAACCTTCGCCGCGTCGGCAAAACCTCGGCGGCGGTGTTTGCCGCTCGGCAAAGAGGTTTGACGACGTTTGCCGCATCCCGCTCCGCACACCCTAATGCCCTGGCAAATGACGATAGATTTAAGGATACTTTATTAACAACAGAGGCAACCCCAACACTAACGAAGGAGCAACCCCAAACCAACAACAACAAAACAAACTACATTAAGTCAAATTTATGCCAAATTGACCATAAGATTGACTTGCTTTTTGATTTATTTATATACAATAAGAACCCGAGAGCCTTAACATCCTCTATAACTTCTTCATTCTAATATCATTGTTAGAATTTTTTTTTGTTCCTTGCATTCCAAATCCTCCAACACGCGATGATCACAATCGGGATGAGCAATTGTTACCGGTGCTGTATTCATCATTTTCGGTACTCACACCCATTTTCTTGTTTTTCGGGACCAGTATCGGTTCAGTACAATACCTGTATTTTGGTTGATTTACTGGTAAATACCGATATCATACGGGTACTGTAACGATTATTTTCCATACTGCTAGTCTGCTACCCATTTCTCTTGTTTTTCCGGGAGAATCAAAATGAATGTTCCTACTATTTAATACTTCAAGGGTAATCTAATTCAACTCCGCCTTCTCCACGAATATGTTGCACTTGCTTGGGGTCCATTTACACCAATCCATCATGAAATAATTTCTAACGTCGATATCAGAGTACATCAATCTCTTGACCTAACTCACTAAAAATCTGCCTGTGCATTCTCCCATCCTTGATGAGGAGTCCTTACCTTCATTCCAACTCACCAAAACAACTTTTGCTATAACACTCCCAACTCTGTAAGATCCTCTATTGAAAGTCATTGGCGTTTCCAATCCCAGTTCCACGCGACCTATCTTTAACCCTCACTGTTACCAATCCCATAATATACCATTTTTAAGAACGCCGGCTATGTTTCTGGAATAACCGAGCCTATAGCCTTTTTAAGACTATTAGCAACGTTTTTTGAAATAAACTTGCTAATCACCCCAATTAGATTCATGGGCCTGCAATCCTTTAAACCCGTTGGATCATTTACTTTAGAAATAAGTGAAATAAAGGATGAACTACAACCCCGACTAATCACCCTTTGGTCATAAAAATACTCCATAACATTAAAAACCTCATGCTCGAATAAATCCAGTAAATGTTTTATAAACCTGAAACTAAAATCGATCGGGCTCGGGGCTCGATCACCGCGACAACAAAAAACTTCTTTAATCTCTTCCTTAGAGAAATGTTTTAAGTTTGAGCACCTCAAGCTGGGCAGCAAAGGAAGGGCTTCCACGAAATGGTTTCCGAAAAATCTAAACACCTTCTTAATTAGGACCAGTACGACAATTCGAGTTCCTTCTTACGTTTTACCACCTAACAAAATTAAGTAGCTAACTGATTAAGATTTATGCCCTTACGGTAGTTGCCCAACCACCATTGAGCTCTTTTGAACCAGATGAGTTAGCTGGCCTTGGCTCGCAGCTCGCTTATTCGTGGCGAGCTGAAATTTAAGTTTGAACCAGCTCTTTTGAATTAAAATGAATATTAGGTGGCCTTTAGTGTACTTATTGACCATATTAGGTGGAGTTATATATGAATGAAATTGGATTATAACTTATAAATATTAAAATTTGGGTTCAACTTAAAGAGCCTACAAGCAAGTTTACCTTGGCTCAAGTTTAACTCGTTTGCAAACAGGCCGATTTCAAGCGAGCCTTAAAGAGTTTGGAGTCCAACTGTCAGTACACCAAGGGCAAATTGTAATATATAGCAACTTACCTTCCTTTCATTGATAGTTTGGACACTGACCCTTCAAAAATCTTTACTAAAACCATTATACTTCACAATATTGATTACTTTGGTGGTTTTTACCAAGAAACATGTAAAACATTGTCATGACTGGTTGGTTTTTATATTGTTTAACATTTCTAAGTTATATGATATTCATATCGTATTTAAACTCTTATAACCATATTAAAAATCCCACCGTCCCTCATTCGGATAGGTGCAACCCCGCCCAAACATATTAAGTTTCATTAGTTGTTAACCAAGTCTTTTCACATGAGATGCATGTTTTACAATGCTAGCTTACTTGTTGATAAGGCGACATGCGCCAAGTGAGTCAACAACAACCATCGAAATGCAAATGTGTGCGAGTCAAGATGCAAACCCTTAGGGTCCTCACTAGGTCCTTTGTCTAAAGAAACGGTATCTAAAGAGTGCTCCTCCTTATATGCTACTCTAAACTTTGTATTTCCTTCTATGTTGGACAAGTTTTCACTCATTCCGCCATTTTTCTTTCAATTTTTGTAGCTTTCACAGCTTCAAACATCACACTTCGAGCATCGATATCTTATTCATCCTTGATCTATTTTTGGACGCGATGCAAACCCTTAGGGTCCTCACTAGGTCCTTTGTCTAAAGAAACGGTATCTAAAGAGTGCTCCTCCTTATATGCTACTCTAAACTTTGTATTTCCTTCTATGTTGGACAAGTTTTCACTCATTCCGCCATTTTTCTTTCAATTTTTGTAGCTTTCACAGCTTCAAACATCACACTTCGAGCATCGATATCTTATTCATCCTTGATCTATTTTTGGACGCTGGTTTGGTTTGTAGCGAAGTTCTCAAATAGTATAACACAAACCAAGTAAATACTACTTATAGTAACAATTCTCACATATAAATATTATGCGTCCAAAAGAAAAAAAAATCATTTTCTCATTTCATGAAAAAAAATCATTTTCCACAAATTTATCAAAAGAGTATGCGGTACACAGTTATATTTCAATGAAAAAGATCAAAAAAGGGTCAGAGAACAATACAAATGCCAATGGCCCAATATTGATGAATTTTCGGGCCAAACTTTGTGAACATGGAGTTTGGACTTCAAGGTGAATTGGTCTCCTTGTTATCACAGCCCTTAACTTATATTTGTGATATGAATTTTATAAAATTTGTGAGCCGGATTTATATTATTTGACTTAGGATTTATAATAATCTGATTTGGGATGCAAAAAAAAGAATCAAACTTGGCTTAGTTTTAAATTTGACAGTGATTAGGCCTTACATGGTCTTAAAATCATGTGAGGATTTTTTTTTTGATAATTTGTAGAATAATATTGTATTGTGTGTTGGGTGTAAAACCAAGCATCATGTTGATACATAAAGATCTTGAAGCCAACTAATAAATAAACAGATCTTCAACCAAGTCAATTAGAGATCTCGTGTAGACACGCTTAGCTACAGAGATAGGCTATAGCAGTGACGGATTCATAAATTTTTTTAGTGGGTTTCTTTTGTTAGATTCTCACTAATATTTTTTCAAAATCATACAAGGTTCTCTCTATTTTTTTTTTTTTTTCATTTTTTCCAAACCCACAAAACAGGGTTCAATCAGCCCTTGGGCTATAGCCCTAATTACTTGTTTCAGATACTACGATATTCTTCTTTGCCCTTCGAAAAGTGTTTATTTATTTTTTGTTAACACTTCAAAGTCGACTGGAAGACGACAACCTAAGTTACAACATATGTGGTCAGGCGTAAAGAGTTGATAGAATTGCTACAACACTTTGGCCATTTAGCGATATCCAGACCAATGACTCATTAAGACTTTAGAATTAATAAAATCTTTTGTGCAAATCATTTTTTTAAATATTTAACTATTTAAACAAATTGTTGTACATTTATGATACATTTTCTACTTTAATCTTTATGAGTTGATGATAGAATATTAATTTTTCTCTTATATGAGTTGTATATTAGCTATAATATAAAAGATATCAAGGATTATATATCTATAATTTATATAATATATAATGCATAAGACAAGCGCATTTTAAAATTCTGAGTAGTTATTTTTTTTTGTTTTTGTTTTAATACATAATCCACAACCTAAAATAAGTCATTCAAACACTAATTATATTTTAATACTCTCATCTTAATTGCACTTTAACCCCTCATATTTAATAAAATTATAGATAATTAGTTAGTAATTACATTTTATCACCTTATAAAAAACCAATTCCCCCACGACTTTTAAATGGTTACAACTTTTTTTGTACGTTAATATTTAAAAAAAAATTACACCATAAAAACGAATATTTTATTCTTTTCAATTTGAATATAGTGCTGCTATAGTTTTTTTTTATTAAAATTTGATATGTTACATGATTAACAGTATCTAAGGGTGAGTAATAACTGAACCGTTAACCGAAATCGAACTGAAAATAGACGAAACCGAACCGAAATCAACCAAAAATTGAATTAACTAAAAACCGATTAACCGAAACCTGAATCAACCGAAACCGGTTATCGATTTTTTTTGCCATTGTTTAACCAAAATTAACCGAACCGAGCCATTCATATTTTCATATATTTCAGCATGTATACATGTAGTTTATGTATTTCACATTTATACTTCCATTTATGTATTTATTTTTCCATTTCATATATTTATAAATCCATTTCATGTATTTATATCTTAACTTCATGTATTTTAAGCAAAATGTAACGCTTCGCATTTCGTACTTTTCTTATTTAGAAAGTGTAATCCTATTGTTATTTTTGAAAACTTTTATTCTCTTTGTAATCGTATTTTATTTCCAGCCTTGTTATCCGAGAATTGATCATAATGAAATTCGTCCTTTATACTTATACAATCAGTCGTTCAAATACGTGTTTCGATACTCTTTATACGTGTAAATACTTATACATGCATTCACGACACTCCAATTATGGTTGCATACATGTTACATACTTGAAAATGTGCTAGAAATGGAAGTTATGGCTTAAAATAATAAGAATATCAAAGTTCAGGGGCCAAAATGTAATAAATCAAACTTGGGGCTGATATAATGGGACGCCACGGGGCGCGATACCCTAAGCCTTACCTATCGCGACCCATGAAACCCCTTAATCCACAGAATGTTGTTTTCCTTTCACAGATTGACCATCTTTTCCCACCTTTTCTTCCCCAATCATCTTTAAACCTCATTAAACTCTCAACCCTAATCCACCACTATATAAACAAGCTTCATACCTCCCATTTCCACTTTCCCAACTCACTTGCACTCTCAAAATGCTCTCAATTCAGCTGGAAATACAAGTTGTGGCAGATTATTCTAAGTGCCAAAGTGAGCACTTTTCTCACTTTTTATCATCTTTCTTCATCTTTTCTTCCATTACAAAGCTTGGAACACCTCTAGAAGTGTATCCACAAGTTTACCATGGTAAACTAAGATGGAACATCACCATTTTGAGGTCCAAACTTTCTGTTTTGGCATATTATCTTGTTAACTTTATAAAACTTCTGATTTCTTATGCAATCTTTTACCTACCTCGCTTCTAATCAAGTCTATGGTTAGTGAGCTTGTGTATGGTTGATTCTTATGAGTTTAGAGATGAAAACACCCTCTAAACTTTATGTTTTGATAGGGTTTAAGACAACCCACAAGTGTTGGAGTCATACAAGTCTACCATAGTTCATATGGCAAGACTTGTGTTTGATGCAAGTGTGAACCTTGGAAGTTTTGGTTATCCTAACTTTTTTCACACCTCACTTGATGTTTTATTTTTCTAATCCAAGTAGCTTGCTAGTCTTAAAGTAACATAACCCTGTCTAGCCTAGTTAACTATTTCCATGTTGGGACGGCTCACCCGGGTTAATCTTACTTGGCTACTTGAAGACATATTAGTTTAGTTGTATATTTCCTTTTCATTCATGACCATTCGAATCATCCTTGTGATGATTTGTGTATTGGTGAATCATACAATGAGGTTAATCCTCCATGCTTGACTTACTTGAAAAATGTCTAATTTGCCCTTAATGAGAAATCTTAATCGCTGCGTCGTGTTAATTGTTTAAAATTAATCACGCTTTAATCACAAATATCTGACGGTCAGGATAGTCGCGTACGTGAAGTATGATTAGGGCTTTTGTACATTATACTTTCTCTCTCTCTCTCTCTCTCTCTATATATATATATATATATATATATAGGGGAAGGTTCAAATGAAAACCACTAGTTATTGTGAAAACTCGAAAACTAATTAAAAAAGCCAAAAAAACATACCAATTTTTTTTTGCATAATAATTTTCGCCATTTTTTATATATAAAAAAATTTTCAAAAAAAAAAATTTTGTACTGCACATGTGTAATACTACACATGTGTATGTGTACTACAATTTTTTTTGAATTTTTTTTATATAAAAAAATTAAAAAAAAAATTTTTGGTGTGTTTTTAGGCTTTTTTTAGTTAGTTTTCGAGTTTTCGCGTTAAAAGTGGTTTTCATTTGAAACATCCCATATATATATATATAGGGGAAGGTTCAAATGAAAACCACTTTTATTGTGAAAACTCGAAAACTAACTAAAAAAAGCCTAAAAACACACCAAATTTTTTTTCAATTTTTTTATAAAAATCGCAGGTTTTTTATATATATTTTTTTTTCAAAAAAAAAAAATTTCTTTTTTGTAGTACACATGTGTAATAATACACATGTGTAGTACACATACACATGTGTAGTATTATACATGTGCACTACAATTTTTTTTTTTGAATTTTTTTTATAAATAAAAAAATGACGAAAATTGGTATGCAAAAAAAAAATAAAAAATATAGGTATGTTTTTTTTGGCTTTTTTAATTAGTTTTCACAATAATAGTGGTTTTCATTTGAACCTTCCCCTATATATATATATATATATATATATATATATATATATATATATATATATATATATATATATATATATATATATGGGAGGGTTATCTTGAGAACGCTAAATATTGCGAGAACCGTGAGAATGAATGAAAAAAACAATCAAAACCAATTTTTTTTTTAATACAAACATCATTGTAATTAAGATATAACATCAAAAAAAGAAGAGTAAATTACGTTTTTGGCCCCTATGGTTATATCACTTTTACTATATTAGCCCAAAATAAGAATTTTTAACATATCTGTCCCCATGGTCTTTATAACTAACCATTTTGGCCCCCAAGTCTAGAGATCATGGGGGCCAAAATGGTTAGACTTAGGGGCCAAAATGGTTAGTTATAGAGACAATGGGGGCAGATATGTTAAAAATTCTTATTTTGGACTAATATAATAAAAGTGATATAACCACAGGAGCCAAAAAACGTAATTTACTCAAAAAAAGAATTTACAATATCAAATAATTCATTTCAAAATCACTCTTTTTAGATTTTTTACACATGTGTAAATATAACAGATTTACACATGTGTAAATGGCAAACTTACACATGTGTAAATTTTCTTTATTTACGAATTCACGTAAATTTAAACGTGTAAATTAAATTTCTAACATCGTATTCGAATAATAATGATAAGTGTAGAACAAATTTTTGAATTTGATTCGTTTTTGACCAATTTCTCGCGATTTTTTCATTTGTTCTCACGATTCTCACAATATTTAGCGTTCTCATTTAAACCCTCCCCTATTTTTGTCATGTGGATTGTTCAAACTTTGATACATATATGCTAGTACTCAAAACTTGTATACTCGCCAATACTTTTGTATTGAACTATACTTTAAAACGTGTTGCAGGAATTTGATGATGATGACGATGCAGGGAATCTAGTAGGATGCCTAGAAACGCACTTTAAACATTAATACTTGTTGTAATGTAATTTATTTTGTTTCAAACTTGATGTATTCTATTTCAAACAATGTACTTGATTTAGCAATGAAATGAAATTGTTTATTAAATACTTGTCACATTTAGTGTTAAGAAGTCTCGAGCAATCTCGTTCGTCTCACTCCAATGTTTCCGCCATCAGTTCGGGTGTGAAAGATGAGCCATAACTATAGGAAATTAGGTAGAATTGCCATGTTCGACCTAGTCTATAGTAAGTACCAAACTTTGACCATACTTGGTTTATGTGCTAAATTCTTGAAGCGTCTTTTATGTGCTCGTATCTATTTTCCTATTTCAAAACATATGCCTTTCCTAAGGCAACTTAACAAGATTATGTTAAAACATGAAAACACTCGTATTATACAAAGGAGAAGACTTCACCAAAATATGCGTGAAACCCACAATTTGGCGAACGACTCTCAATCCGCTTATTCGTTTTTGCACGAAATTTCGCCATCAAGTTAGGAGTGAAATCCCCACCTTGATGGAAAATTTCCAATTCAAACTCTAGTGGACCCTCGTCAATGTGTCAGAATTAACTTTCTTGGCCCGACGAGTGCTAACCACACTTAGGGTACAAGGTTGTCAAGTTAGGGGTGAAACCTGCATCTTGTCAACTAGTCCCACTCCTCGACTTTCAAAATCCCGTCAAGTCTCAAACTTTCGATGGATTAGGGACATGTAGTAACCGGAAGGGTGAATAATGTTAACCGAAATTTCGGCGAAAGTATTCTACCAATTAGGCCAAAGCATGCTTCCCAAACTCAAAAGAACTTCCGAACACTTTGGTTAGTCAAAGTTTCATTTCGGAACAATCCAAGTTTTAATCAAACCTCTATTTTACTAGTATCAATTTTACGCTCATCACGATCTAAACGTTTCCTTTTCAAAATTCAAATTATTTTCATAATGGTTACACACATATCATACTAATCCTTTTCTTATACCTATACGTTATTTACATGCATGATTTCAAAACGACACCAACAAGATTCACACTACTCATAATCCCAAAATGGAAGCATATCATCAAGATAGGAGTGATTCCCTTACCTTGATGATTAGCTCCGCTCCTTCCCTTCTTAAAACGACCTCACCAACGGGCTAGGGGTGATTCCCTTACTTCGGTGATCGTTGCCAACTCTCTTTTTTCCAAAGAAACTTTATCATGCCAACCACACTATCAAGTCTTATTCTTAAACCTTTTATCATTTGTCAAATTTCTACTTATGCAAAAATCTCAAACCTCATTGTTTTATCAAGCGTATTTCTTACAACCTATTTTACGTAAGTCACATGCACGAAATTCATAATCACACCTTAAATGCTTTATTACCCGATTTTCAAAATTTTATGAAATGCTACCTGTCAACCTTATCGGTCTAATGAATCTCTTACCTACGAACTTCATACTCGATCTAATCACTAAAACACGCTCACATTATATTAAAGAAATTTTATTCCCAATCGGGAACCAAACAAAACTTTCTCTCTGTCACACCCAACCAATGGCGGAACATCGGAGTGAGACGAAAACGAGATTGCTCGAGACTTCATAACGCTAAATGTGACAAATATTTAATAATTAATTTCATTTCATTGCTAAGATCAAGTGCATTGTTTGAAATGGAATACAACAAGTTGAAACAAATTGAATTACAATACTACAAGTATTAAAGTTTAAAGTGCGTTTCTAGGCATCCTACTAAGTTTCGTGCATCATCATCATCATCATCAAAATCCTGCAACACGTTTTAAAGTATAGTTCAATTACAAAAAGTATTGGCGAGCATACAAGTTTGAGTATAGCATAAGTATATAAAAACTGAACAATCCACATGACAAACTTAGTTAACAAGACTAACGCATTACTGGCATGTGAATAAACAAGTCAACCCAAAGATTACCGCAAACGTTCAAAGACTTAACATGACCTCAAGAATATGGGCGGTGCGTTACTCCTATAGCGGTATAAATGTTAAGGGTAGGTTCGTACGAAGTTAATGACAAGTTTATCACAAAAAGAATAACCCCAGAATAACGAATCAAGTATAACATATTAGCATGCATGTATTGGATTGTTGTTTAATTGCATAAAGAATGTATGTTTGTGTAAGTTGTATAATGTAAACATGTTGCACCCAAAAGTGTAAACGAAAAAGGGTGTCGAGTATACTCACAATATTGCAAAAGTTTTCCGATTATCCATGAGTGACGAGTTGTTTGAGAATGGGGAATCGAAGGTAAAGGTCATACGACGTTTATGGAGTAGTTGGTTTTGGGATTTAGAATTCAAGTACAAAAGTATGTATGCATAAAAGTATATCTAGTCTAAGTACTCGTTCTTGACACTAACTTGTATGTGATTTCATGGGTCCTAGTCTGCCCATTAGAATCAACAACGAGAGACTTAGATTCGTAGATAAGTAGCCTAAGTTTATGACGAACAACCACAACCTGATTATCATCATAAATTCAGCCATATATATATATATGGTTATAATAATAATCCTAAGCTAAGTCCATCATAAGTTTCATAGATTGTCATGTAAGTCAAGCATGGAGGTTAAACCTCGTTATATGATTCACCACTACACAAATCATCACAAGGATGATTCGGAGGGTTATGAATAACAAGAAATAAAACTAACTAATACATTCTCAAGTAGCCAAGTAAGTCTTAACCCGGGTGAACCACCACAACATGGAAAGAGTTAACTAAGTGTTGGAGGCTAGGCGGGGGTATGTTACTTTGATACTAGGAAGCTACTTGAGTGTTCACACACAAGGTTCACAAGTGAGGTAGTGGAACTAGGTTGGAAAGCCAAAGCTTCCACGGTTCACACTTTTACAAGATACAAGTTCAACCATATGGAAGATGGTGAATCATGTATGTTTTCAACAGTTGAATATAACATGTATGAACTTAAAGTAAAGAGTTTTGAACTCATAACTTGATGAAAATCAACCTCAACACAAACCCACAACTATGGACTAAGTTATGAGTTTGGTGGGTACAAGATTTCACCAAGTTTTAGCAAAGAAATAGAAGATACATGAACATTGTACAAAACAGAAAATAAATCTCACTTTGAACCTCAAATATGGTGAGGTTTCACCTTAGTTTACCATGGAAATGGCAGTCCCATACCTCATTACAAAACACGCCCCTTACCAGTTGACTGCCCTTTACTCATTAGACATTGAGTTCACATAATATGGGTTTTTGGTATTATGTGGATCCCAATTACTTGGAACCCAATCTTAAACTAACTTAAAAATCAATTTGAATTAAATATTCGACCACTTTTAACAATTCCACAATTGTCATAGTTAACAATTCCACAACTGTGATAGTTCTGAATCACTAACAAAAGTATCATGCTACATTTTTATATATTTTAAGTTTATATAACATCTTAATATATTTTGCTTCATAGAGGGGGGAGGTGGCACGAAAGTTATCACTGATTTTTTATGAATTTGTTATTTCAAATTCATTGATTATTCTCTGTAGTAGGGCATAACTGAACTATAAACATATCCTTGGATTTATACAATAACATTGGCGTTTAATGATAATCATGATTTTCTTATTGACAGTGATGAATACGTGAAGTCAAATATGTATAAACTTTAGCATTAAGAGAATAAAGAAATGAATTTTGTGGTGATGACTTGCATGGATTAGAAAGTGGTGCTTGCTGTGTTACTGCTCTTATTAAAGAAAAGGAGCTTTTTGTCTCTAATCTTGGTTCATGTCTTGCTTGCACAGCTCTGGTTCGTCGAATGATTGGATTCCTTAATGTACAATAACGAGAATCTTCCAGACGTGCGCTGACCGGTCTTGAATTTTTCCATACTTATTTCAAAGTTTCTTATTTCATTTATACTTATTAAAAATAGAGATGGAAAAATAGGTAGTCCTGACAAGTTGTGTAACTGGTCACAACGGGTTCTTGTTGAAACATGTCATCTTTTAATGGGTTGGATAATGGATCAAGACGGGTCCAGTTGAAACCCATCCTTTTCTTAAGCAGGTCAACATGCGTTGGGCTTGATTAGGTTTGCCCATGATGGCAAACACTCTTTTTTGTTCATTTGTAAAAATTACTAATGTGCAACTTTCAACCGTTCAATCGATACCACTTTTGGCTATTAATTTTTTTAAAGATGTATCTTGACGCATTCTCAGCCGCGCTACAATGATCATAGAAGAAGTAAGAGAACAAATAAAGACAATGACATAGGGTACACCTAAATTGGTTTAAATGACACAATGTAAATAACAAATTTATGTTTGATGAGGTAATACACCCAAATGCACACTGTTTACACATGGTATAAATATTACTTAGAACTTTGTTTAATATGTAATATTTATTTTGAAGGTCAATCTAACTTCATTTTACAATCCCTTAAGATGCTTGAAAACTCAAATCTCATGCTTGATTCGTATGGTCTTTGTCATGGAAACCGTTATGGAAAAGGTAGGCATGTAAGGTTTTCTTATGCAAAATTCATGTTTTGGTCTTTACTTTATAGTATATGGGCTTTTATATATTCTGTTATAACCCCTTTTGATCTAAGTTGTTAATAATGGTTTATATTTTACATTTGAAATTTAAACTTGATGGGATTATTTAGCATATTCAATCACTAACATTTCCTATTCTTTTAGTGGATAAGGTTGAAGTGCTTAAGCGATACAAATTTGGCATAGCTTTTAAGAATGCCATTGAGGAAGACACATGATTTTTGAGTCAAAATTTGTTATGATAGTTTTTACTTCACAAGAAACTCTGGTTCATCCTCGAGAACAACGTGTTGCACATGTTAAGTAAAAAGTTTAGGTTCCAGTAATTTAAGATTCTTTTAGTAATCATTTAAACGGATATGATCAAGTTTTTATACCTCATCATCTTCATCCAATTGAATACTCATATATCATTGAAGATGTTTAATTGTTTTTTACGTTATATAAAACTTTCTTTAATATAAAATACCTATATAATACCTACGAAACATGTTACTATAACAGCTTTTCCTAACCATACATGGTTGCTTGTTATGGAAAAACATGGTCAAACTCTTTATATGACTACCAGATGGAATCCATCAAACAAGACATGAAAATTGAAGATGATCACTTTATTGTATTTTACATGATTTCCGAGTCAAAGTTTGATATGATGCTTTTTAAAGGGACAGAAGCCTTGGTCCGTACTCCAGAATGACGTCTTGCACGTTTTAAAGAAGAAGTTAAAAGAAGAAGTTGGCCCTCCTGTTATTTAATATTCTTTTAGTTATGATATAACGAATGTAATACAACTTTGTTTTGTCATTATTAGATTTTATAACTACTTAATTTTCCAGAGGTTGTTAACATTGATTAATCTACCTTATTCTTCATGCACTTTTAATTTATAATATATATGTACATTTATTTTTTTTAAATAAAAAGATTCACAACCCATGAGTATTCACAGGTAATAACCTAATTCCTATATATATATTATACACTTTTAGAGAGCATTTGGTAATATTAATCCCTAATAAGCCATTATGATGTTAAAGAGCTGGTGCGGTCAAAGATGCGCTGTGGAGTGTGTCCATTTAGGTACATGCAGTTACGTCGTTCAAACCGGATATCCGAAAATTCCGATATCTTAAATTTTTGGATACCAGATGTCACTATCCGAATCCGTATCCAAAATTTCAGTTATAATCGGATAGTGAATTGGATATCCGAATATTCGATTTTAATTGAATTTTTTTATTATTTTTATATTCAGAACCGGATATTTCGGATAGTTTCAGATATCCGAATATAAATTTTCAGAAATTTTGGATATTTTTGGATACTTCAGATATTTTTGGGTATTCAGATATCCGAAAAAAATAAAAATTAAATTTTCTGATATTTCGGATATACGAAAATTTTTAAAATCACTATCCGAATCCGAAAATTCGGATATCCAAATTTCCTAATTTTCGGATATCCAAATTTTCAGATATTTCGGATTCGGATATCGAATAATTCGGATCGGATTTTCGGATACGGATAGTTTTGAACACCCCTATGATGCAGTATTTAAGAGTGAATTGGTAAAAAATTGGAAATAGAAAATGGAATATGATACCCTACCATCATCCATACTAGTTGCCTGTGAGCATCATGGCGAGCTTCAAGCTTTCAAAGCATCGGTGCACGTGAGTGAGGATCATGGCAAAATTCAAGCTTTCAAAGGGCGGGTCCTTCACCTGCGATGGGTGTGGTTCCGGTTTCCAAACCAAGTAGGCCCTCACGGACCACAAACCATCCTGCTTGAAGTAGTGACGAAGTGGAGTTGTTAACATTGATTAATCTACCTTATTCTTCATGCACTTTTAATTTATTAATATATATGTACATTTATTTTTTTTTAAATAAAAAGATTCACAACCCGTGAGTATTCACGGGTAATAACCTAATTCCTATATATATTATACACTTTTAGAGAGCATTTGGTAATATTAATCCCTAATAAACCATTATGATGTTAAAGAGCTGGTGCGGTCAAAGATGCGCTGTGGAGTGTGTCCATTTAGGTACATGCAGTTAGGGCGTTCAAACCGGATATCCGAAAATTCGGATATATGAAATTTTTGGATACCAGATGTCACTATCCGAATCCTTATCCAAATTTCAGATATAATCGGATATCCGAATATCCGATTTTAATTTAATTTTTATTTTTTTTTATTATTTTTATATTCAGAACCGGATATTTCGGAGAGTTTTAGATATCCGAATATAATTTTTTGGATATTTTGTATATATTTTCGAATATTTTTGGATACTTCAGATATTTTTGGGTATTCGGATATCCGAAAAAAATAAAAATTAAATTTTCTGATATTTCGGATATCCGAAATATTCGAAAATTTTTAAAATCATTTTCGGATATCCAAAATATCCGAAATTTTTTAAAATCACTATCCGAATCTGAAAATTCGGATATCCGAATTTCCTAATTTTCGGATATCCGAATTTTCAGATATTTCGGATTCGGGTCGGATTTTTGGATACGGATAGTTTTGAACACCCCCATCATGCAGTATTTAAGAGTGAATTGGTAAAAAACTGGAAATAGAAAATGGAATATGATACCCTACCATCATCCATACTAGTAGCCTGTGAGCATCATGGCGAGCTTCAAGCTTTCAAAGCGTCGGTGCACGTGAGTGAGGATCATGACGAAATTCAAGCTTTCAAAGGGCGGGTCCTTCTCCTGCGATGGGTGTGGTTCCGGTTTCCAAACCAAGTAGGCCCTCGCGGACCACAAACCATTCAGCTTGAAGTAATGACGAAGTGGAGTTGTTAACATTGATTAATCTACCTTATTCTTCATGCACTTTTAATTTATTAATATATATGTACATTTATTTTTTTTTAAATAAAAAGATTCACAACCCGTGAGTATTCACGGATAATAACCTAATTCCTATATATATTATACACTTTTAGAGTGCATTTGGTAATATTAATCCCTAATAAGCCATTATGATGTTAAAGAGCTGGTGCGGTCAAAGATGCGCTGCGGAGTGTGTCCATTTAGGTACATGCAGTTAGGGCGTTCAAACCGGATATCCCAAAATTCGGATATCTGAAATTTTCGGATACCAGATGTCACTATCCGAATCCGTTTCCAAAATTTCAGATATAATCGGATATCCGAAAATCCGATGTTAATTTAATTTTTATTTTTTTTTATTATTTTTATATTCAGAACCGGATATTTCGAATAGTTTCAGATATCCGAATATAAATTTTTGGATATTTTGAATATTTTTCGGATACTTCAGATATTTTTGGGTATTTAGATATCCGAAAAAAATAAAAATTAAATTTTCTGATATTTCGGATATCCGAAATATTCAAAAAAATTTAAAATCATTTTCGGATATCCGAAATATCCGAAATTTTTTAAAATCACTATCCGAATCCGAAAATTAGGATATCATAATTTCCTAATTTTCGGATATCCGAATTTTCAGATATTTCGGATTCGGATAATTCGGATCGGATTTTTGGATACGGATAGTTTTGAACACCCCCATCATGCAGTACTTAAGAGTGAATTGGTAAAAAACTGGAAATAGAAAATGGAATATGATACCCTACCATCATCCATACTAGTAGCCTGTGAGCATCAAGGCGAGCTTCAAGCTTTCAAAGCGTCGGTGCACGTGAGTGAGGATCATGGCGAAATTCAAGCTTTCAAAGGGCGGGTCCTTCACCTGCGATGGGTGTGGATCCGGTTTCCAAACCAAGTAGGCCCTCGCGGACCACAAACCATTCTGCTTGAAGTAGTGACGAAGTGGAGTTGTTAACATTGATTAATCTACCTTATTCTTCATTCACTTTTAATTTATTAATATATATGTACATTTATTTTTTTTAAATAAAAAGATTCACAACCCGTGGTATTCACGGGTAATAACCTAATTCCTATATATATATATATATATATATATTATACACTTTTAGAGTGCATTTGGTAATATTAATCCCTAATAAGCCATTATGATGTTAAAGAGCTGGTTCGGTTAAAGATGCGCTGTGGAGTGTGTCCATTTAGGTACATGCAGTTAGGGCGTTCAAACCGGATATCCGAAAATTCAGATATCTGAAATTTTCGAATACCAGATTTCACTATCCGAATCCGTATCCAAAATTTCAGATATAATCGGATAGTGAATCGGATATCCGAATATCCGATTTTAATTTAATTTATATTTTTTATTATTTTTATATTCAGAACCAGATGTTTCGGATAGTTTCAGATATCCGAATATAAATTTTCAGATATTTTGGATATTTTTCGGATACTTCAGATATTTTTGGGTATTCGGATATCTGAAAAAAATAAAAATTAAATTTTCTGATATTTCGGATATCTGAAATATCCGAAAATTTTTAAAATCACTTTCCGAATCCGAAATTCCTAATTTTCGGATATCTGAATTTTCAGATATTTCGGATATCGGATAATTCGGATCGGATTTTCGGATACGGATAGTTTTGAACACCCCTATGATGCAGTATTTAGAGTGGATTGGTAAAAAACTGGAAATAGAAAACGGAATATGATACCCTACCATCATCCATACTAGTAGCCTGTGAGCATCATGGCGAGCTTCAAGATTTCAAAGCGTCGGTGCATGTGAGTGAGGATCATGGCGAAATTCAAGCTTTCAAAGGGCGGGTCCTGCACCTGCGATGGGTGTGGTTCCGGTTTCCAAACCAAGTTGGCCCTCGCGGACTACAAACCATTCTGCTTGAAGTAGTGACGAAGTGGAGTTGTTAACATTGATTAATCTACCTTATTCTTCATGCACTTTTAATTTATTAATATATATGTACATTTATTTATTTTTAAATAAAAAGATAAACAACCCGTGAGTATTCATGGGTAATAACCTAATTCCTATATATATTATACACTTTTAGAGTGCATTTGGTAATATTAATCCCTAATAACCATTATGATGTTAAAGAGCTGGTGCGGTCAAAGATGCGCTCTGGAGTGTGTCCATTTATGTACATGCAGTTAGGGCGTTCAAACCGGATATCCCAAAATTCGGATATCTGAAATTTTCGGATACCAGATGTCACTATCTGAATCCGTATCTGTTAGGCCCTTTAAGGTTTATGGATAAGATGATTAGTGGATTAGTTGGTGTAATGGGTTAATTATGGGTTTTGGGCCTATTTGTGTAGTTATGGGCCTAGGGTTTAGGGAGCACACTCCCTAATCTCCTTCTATAAATAGAAAGTGATGTAATAAGTGCATGGTTGGTGGTTTTTGGTAATCTTGTATTAGACAAACACCTGTATGCAAGATTTGTGAATCATTTGAATATCAATCATCCTTCTTCTTCATTTTTATTTCTTTTACAACTTGTTCGTGTGATTTCGCCACCTTACGAGTTGTGCGATATCATTGTGATCTCGGTTTCGGGACTTACATTATCCAAAATTTCAGATATAATCGGATAGTGAATCGGATATCCGAATATCCGATTTTAATTTAATTTTTATTTTTTTATTATTTTTATATTCAGAACCGGATATTTCGGATAGTTTCAGATATCCGAATATAAATTTTCGGATATTTTGGATATTTTTCGGATACTTCAGATATTTTTGGGTATTCAGATATCCGAAAAAAATAAAAATTAAATTTTCCAATATTTCAGATAACCGAAATATTCGAAAATTTTTAAAATCATTTTCGGATATCCGAAATACCCGAAAATTTTTAAAATCACTATCCGAATCCGAAAATTCGGATATTCGAATTTCCTAATTTTCGGATATCCGAATTTTCAGATATTTCGGATTCGGATATCGGATAATTACGATCGGATTTTCGGATACGAATAGTTTTGAACACCCCTATGATGCAGTATTTAAGAGTGAATTGGTAAAAAACTGGAAATAGAAAATGGAATATGATACCCTACCATCATCCAAACTAGTAGCCTGTGAGCATCATGGCGAGCTTCAAGATTTCAAAGCGTCGGTGCACGTGAGAGAGGATCATGGCGAAATTCAAGCTTTCAAAGGGCGGGTCCTTCACCTGCGATGGGTGTGGTTCCGGTTTCCAAACCAAGTAGGCCCTCCCGGACCACAAACCATTCTGCTTGAAGTAGTGACGAAGTGGAGTTGTTAACATTGATTAATCTACCTTATTCTTCATGCACTTTTAATTTATTAATATATATGTACATTTTTTTTAATAAAAAGATTCACAACCCGTGAGTATTCACGGGTAATAACCTAATTCCTATATATATTATACACTTTTAGAGTGCATTTGGTAATATTAATCCCTAATAAGCCATTATGATGTTAAAGAGCTGGTGCGGTGTCACGACCCCCGACCCGGTTTGACCCGTTTCAGGAGCCGCGGGACAGAAATCTCGTGGTATTTATTTAATTAAGTTTAACAGCGGAAGTTTATTTATCAGGATCGTTTAAAGCTAAAATTTTCCCGATTTATTTTATTTCACATTTCGGGATAAACCCCGATAGTTTACAATATTATGATTTTACTACGAAATCGTTATATTACAAAACTTATTTCTTTATTTTATAATGAGCCACTTTCTCAAGCTTGAAATGCTTCTCAGCACTTTTCCTGAATTACAACAGATCACCTGAAACATGTTTGAAAAAGGTTTTGTCAGCGGGAAATACTGAGTGAATCATTCTATTTACTAAAATGACACATTTGTTATAATTTACAGTATTAAGAGCGATTACAATGTTTCTATTATCAAACCAACTACCCACGGTATTTGTCACTCGACCGAATCTGTGACTATGGTCATATCCCCCAATTGGCTGCCCCAATGGTGACGATTATCAAGTAATGTATACAAAACCCCACATACCGGCTGTAACTTGGTGATTACAAAGACTTAATCCCCGTAATTATAACTTTTGAAAATAAACATGATTTGGAAAGTAATTTGATAAAAAGAGAATGACTCACATTGCTGATTTAATACGGACAGAGTCTAGTCTATGAATTAGCCTGGTTAACCTAATTTAGATAACAATGCACACAAAACTGGGTTAGTAATCAATACAGCATTTACGATAACTCACGAGATCAAGCATCACAACGAGTGACAAAGTGCTATGCTTAACATCTGTCGAATTAATCGACTAATGACAAAGCATCACCCTAATGTGGGCAGCACTTAAACACCCGTTGAGTACATTGATCGATCGGAAAATGAATCGTAGTAGCGATCGTGCTAATACCCTGTTTTGCAGCAGCGATTCGGAATTCGTGTGTTTTTGTGTAGTAATTCGAACGTAACTCAGTGTGTATAGTGAATTTTTACGTCGTTTTTCTTCCAGAATTCAAGTCCCAAGGCCCTCTATTTATAGGTGAATTTTGACCCTGAGGCGGCCCGCGTGAGATTTAAGCTCACCGTACGCGGGCCGCGTGAGACCTATTTTTAGGCATAGGGTTGCCACGGTTGGGACTAGCCTTGCTGACTTGACAGTTTTCGTAAATTCCTTTCTGCCAACGTTTTAAGTGGATAATCGTCAATAGGTTTTAACCCCCCCTGAGTTTTAGGGGCCCTAATCCTGATTCTGAAAATTCTGAAAATTTTTAGGGTTTGTTCAGAATCACTTGGGTGTCTCAATTAGGGTTTCCTATTGGACTAATTAATTTAATAATTATGACTTTTGATGAGAGTTGTTACATTCTCCCCACCTTAATAAAAATCTCGTCCTCGAGATTTACTGGAATAAATGAGGATACTTTCGCTTCATTTCTGATTCCAGCTCCCAAGTATATTCAGCTCCTTTCTTTGAATCCCATCTGACTTTGACTAAAACTAGTCGTTTATGTTTGAGAAACTTTATCTTTCGATCCTCAATTTGAAGAGGTTTCTCAACAAATTTTAACTTTTCGTTTACCTCTATGTCTTGAAGAGGTACTACCAGAGATTCATCTGCTAAACATTTCTTGAGATTAGATACATGAAATACATCATGTACTCCAGCTAATTCTTCTGGTAGTTTTAAACGATAAGCAACTGGTCCTATACGTTGGATCACGGAAAATGGTCCTACATACCTTGGACTTAGCTTTCCTTTCTTCCCAAATCTAACTACTCCTTTCCAAGGAGAAACTTTCAATAGTACTTTGTCTCCAACTTGGAATTCTAACGGCTTACATCTATTATCTGCATAACTTTTCTGGCGATCTCGAGCCGTCTTCAGTCTTTCCTTGATTTGAGTAATCTTATCAGTCGTTTCTTGCACAATTTCAGGACCTGATAATTGACTTTCTCCTATTTCTGCCCAACAAACTGGAGTTCTGCACTTTCTTCCATATAATGCTTCGAATGGAGCAATTTCAATGCTTGAGTGATAACTATTGTTATAGGAGAATTCAATCAATGGTAAGTGATCGTCCCAATTTCCACCAAAATCTATCACACATGCTCGGAGCATGTCTTCAAGAGTTTGGATTGTCCTTTCACTTTGCCCGTCTGTTTGTGGATGATATGCAGTGCTTAGATTTAATCGAGTTCCCATAGCTTGCTGGAAACTTTTCCAGAAATGGGAAGTAAAACGACTATCCCTATCCGAAACAATGGAGAGTGGAACTCCATGTAAGGATACAACTTCATCTACATATAATTTAGCCAGTCTTTCCATACTAAAGGTTTCTTTCATTGGTAAAAAGTGAGCTGATTTGGTTAATCGATCCACAATTACCCAAATCGCATCATTACCTTTTCTGGTTTTGGGTAACTTAGTAACAAAATCCATTGTTATAAGTTCCCATTTCCATACTGGCATTTCTAATTGTTGTAGTAGTCCTGAAGGTTTCTTATGTTTTGCCTTAACTTGTGAACAAGTAAGACATTTAGAAACATATCTAGCTATATCCTTTTTCATTCCTATCCACCAAAAGTTCTTTCTTAAATCTTGGTACATCTTATTGTTTCCTGGATGTATAGTATACCTAAATTTATGAGCTTCTTCTAAAATTTTATTTCTTAGTTCTCCTTGTTTTGGTACCCAAATC
Organism: Helianthus tuberosus; assembly: GCA_030545235.1. Taxonomy (NCBI): domain Eukaryota; kingdom Viridiplantae; phylum Streptophyta; class Magnoliopsida; order Asterales; family Asteraceae; genus Helianthus; species Helianthus tuberosus. Next base: position 21,155,511 of record CM060440.1, read on the forward strand.
CTTTTCTTATGGAATCTCCAAATTCCATCAGCTCCTTGTTCTAAATCTTTTATTCTTCCCTTCATTCCTTCAGCAACATCTTCTATTGCTATTTCTTGAAAGTTTTTCAGTTGTTCCATTAAATCTAATTGTAGATTTAATCTGAGAGCACGAACCCGTCTTTGTTTTTCATTGTATTTACGACTTAAGGCATCTGCAACTACATTTGCTTTTCCTTCATGATATTGAATATTATAGTCGTAGTCGCTTAAGATTTCCATCCATCTCCTTTGCCTCATGTTTAATTCTTTTTGCCCAAATATATATTTTAAACTCTTATGATCTGTATAGATAGTAAACTTACTTCCGTACAGATAATGTCTCCAAATCTTAAGGGCAAAAATTACGGCTCCTAATTCTAAATCATGAGTCGTATAATTCTCTTCGTGCTTTTTCAATTGTCTTGAAGCATACGCAATTACCTTCTTGCGTTGCATAAGCACACATCCAAATCCTAACTTTGAAGCATCACAATATACTTCAAAATCTTCAGTTCCTTCTGGTAAGGCTAAGATTGGAGCATGGGTTAATTTCTGGTTCAAAATTCTAAAAGCTTCTTCTTGTTTGGGTCCCCATTCAAACTTAGTAGCTTTACAGGTTAGCTTAGTTAATGGTACAGCTATTTTGGAAAAATCCTTAATAAACCGTCTATAATATCCAGCTAACCCTATAAAACTTCTAATTTCCATTGCGGATTGTGGAACCTTCCAACTGGTAATTGCTTCTATCTTAACAGGATCTACATGAATACCTTCATGATTCACCATGTGTCCTAAGAATTGTACTTCTTGCAACCAAAATTCACACTTCGAGAATTTGGCATAAAGCTTTTCTCTTCTTAACAAAGTTAAGAGTGCATGCAAGTGCTGACAATGTTCGTCCTGACTTTTGGAATAAATAAGTATATCGTCTATGAAGACAATTACAAATTTATCCAAATACGGTTTACAGATCCTATTCATCATGTCCATGAATGCAGCAGGTGCATTCGTTAACCCAAAGGGCATGACTGTAAACTCGTAATGACCATACGTAGTTCTGAAAGCAGTTTTAGGTATGTCTTCTTCTTGTACCTTCAATTGATGATATCCGGAGCGTAAATCTATCTTAGAAAAATATCTAGCTCCTTGAAGTTGATAAAAAAGATCATCAATCCTAGGTAATGGGTATCGATTCTTAATTGTAACTTTATTCAATTCTCTATAATCAATACACATTCTCATCGAACCATCCTTTTTCTTAACAAACAACACTGGCGCTCCCCACGGGGATGAACTAGATTGTATGAATCCTTTACTTAATAATTCATCTAATTGCTTTTTCAGTTCTAACATTTCTGTGGGTGCTAACCGATAAGGTGCCTTGGCTATCGGTGTAGTTCCTGGAATTAGATGAATCCTAAATTCTACTTCCCTGTCTGGAGGTAATCCCGGTAAATCTTCTGGAAATACATCAGGATATTCTGAGACTACTGATATTTCCTTAAGATCTTTACCCTTAGTGCTAATGATTACCGAAATCATATACACTATTCCTTGTTTTCGTTCATAATTAGCAACTTTCATTACTGATATGAACTTCATGGGCTTACGTGGTTTATCTCCTGTAATCCTAATCACTTCTCCGGTGGGTGATTGAATTTCTATGGAATTCTGATCACAAAGAATTCGAGCATGGTTGGCTATTAACCAATCCATTCCTAATACAACATCGAATTCAGCTAATTTCATAGGTAATAGGTTTGCAGCAAATTTATGACCTGAAAGTTCTATTTCGACTTTTTGCAAAACCTGATTAATTTTAACTGAATTCCCATCTGCGGTTTCAACTGTAAAAATCTGCCTAATGTTGGTTAAAGGTAACTTAAGAGCTTGACAGAATAAAGTATTGATAAAACTTTGGTTTGCACCAGAGTCAAATAATACTTTTGCGTACACGTTGTGAACTAAGAACGTACCAGCTATTACATCTGGGATGAGTTCAGCTTCTTGAGTGGTTAGCTGGAATGCTCTAACATTCTTCTTAGTAGCTCCTTCGGTCGTCTTGGGTTTGTTATCTACTGGTTTGATCAATTTAGGACATTCTGTTTTATAATGCCCCGCTTCACCACAGTTAAAACAGATTACGGTCTTCTTTTTGCAGTTTTCTTCACGATGTCCTACAGTTTTGCAAAAATTGCAAGTGATATCGCATCTTCCATAATGTTTCTTTTTGCATTTCCTGCAGAATGACGGAGCTGGAGATTGCCCTGTTCCTTTTCTCTTGAAGCTGTTATTATTACCCACACGAAATCCTTGGGTAATTTTCTGAGCTAGTTCCTTTTTCCTATCTTCATCTCTTGTGCGTACCAGTTCATCGGTTAGAGTATTAGCTAATTCTACCGCATCATCAATAGTGCGAGGTCTCGCAGCTTTAACAATATTGCGGATTTCACTAATTAGCCCCCAAATATAGCGAGAAATGAGTACCGGTTCTGGCGAAGCCAGTGTTGGTACCACTCTAGCATATTCAAAGAATGTCGAGGTATAACCACGACAATCTACTCCCATCATCCGATGATTTAGAAACTTATTCGTCATCTGTTCCTTTTCATACTCGGGACATAATTTTCTTTCCACCAAACCCTTAAATTCTTCCCAAGTCATAGCATAAGCTATTACTCTTCCTTTTGATTGTAACACAGTGTTCCACCATTCGAGTGCTCCTTCTTTGAAGAGATTTGATGCGTACATGACCTGATCATCTTTACCACATTTACTTATTGCAATGACTGCTTCGGTTTTCTCTAACCAACACAGTGATGCAGTTGCTCCTTCATTGCCTGCAAATTCAGTGGGTTTACAAGCAAGGAATTCTTTGAAAGTGCAACCAGGCGTTGCAGTTTTCATTTTCCTGGGTAATGGAGCTTGATGTGGTTCCCTATTATGATTAACATGATTATTGCCTCCATTTACACTATTACTGAAGTTATCTTCAGTAATCTGTTTACTAGGGACAATTTGTTGCGGTTCGATTGGATTCTTTATAGCAGCAACGAATGCTGGAATAGCATTGGCTATCCCTTGAGCAACAATGTTTTCGATATCTTGCCGAGTCATATATTGATCTCTTGAATGTTGCTCAGACTGATTAACTTCATTTATAGGTTCATTACCACTGTTTGCCATCTGATAATGTATATATAAATTTTTATTACTATCTGCTAAATAACAATTATATACAAACAATCAGAAAATTTTACAATATAGGTATAGTCAAAACAATCGATTTCTCGATTTCATTTTATATCTAGTATAGTATGCATCATTACACACCAATATCTTACAGAGTTTTATTCGTTATTTACAGACTAATTTTACTATTACTATTATACAACCACCGTTTTACCATCCTACTATCTCTCGTCACTTGTCGTCCTAAAAACGAAGCTCCCTTTCATCATATTTCCAAGCAATTTGTCCCCCTATTTCCCTGATTCTAGTTCCAGCATCAAACAACTCTTCACCAAAGTGGCGAAGTTCAGCCATGTTTTCATTACTCATGGGTGGATTAGGTAGGGGTTCTAGATCGAATTGTGGAAGAAAGGAATAAGGATCGTTGACAATATTTTGGAATTGCCAATCGTTTGTCCACCATTCGTCCATTCCTATGGGTTGGGAGTGGACTATTGGGTCTGGGATTGCTGGTTCCCAATTCATAGGGAGTTGGTTTTCAAGAGGATAAGTAAAAATATTAGTATTGACAGGCTGAATAGTTTCACAGCTTGCCAATAAGAAATCTATCTCATCTTGAAAGGTCCTTCCCTGGTTTTGATTGGAGCTCTCTCCGATTTCTATTTGAGTTGGTCTAGAGCCTTGCCCAACTTCCATTACTATTTCTTTAGTACCTTCCTCCATCTGCATTCCTATCTCCTTAACCTCTTCCTTGTTTTCAGTTTCCATTTCCTGCTGTTTAGAACTTTCTCCAGTTATAATTTCTTTTCCCTTTTTCAAAGGATTGTTTATCTTGGGAAGTTTTGTAGCTGACTTTTTCTTACGTATACGACTCCCCCAAACGTATTTCCTTCTTTTCTTGGGTTTTGGCTTTTTCAAGGATGGAGCATTGAATTCTACGGGTTGTTCTATATCAGGAAAGTATCCAGTAAATTCTTTGGAAACTTCGATATTCACCGGGTAAAGATTAAGGTTCTGAAAGGCTTCAGATATCCCACTCATGCTGATGTAGCATATATGGAAAATGCATAAAATACTAAGTTAAAATTCATAAATAACCTTTTAATTTATTACATACTGTGTACTAATTTATTACAAAAATAACTGGAAAACACACTTAGGTTTTGAAATTTTATTTATGGCACAGGGTTTCTAGATTTGTAAGGGTAAGGTGCTAAACTTTAAAGATTTATATTTTCTGCTACTGTGGCTAGCATATATAAATTTGCCAATTTCTCATCTAGCTTATCTTCCCAAGGTGATTTATCAATTAATTCCTGAGTTTCCCGTTTAATCTTCTTTTCTCGGATTTTCTCTTTACTTTTCTTAATAATCATCTCCCTCCTTCTAGGAGAAAGTGATTCCTCGTATTGTGCCTTTCGCACAAATATTCCTTCTTCAGGAATTTCAGCCTGATTCGAGGATTTGGTTCGGGATGAACTTCCCTTCTCATTGGATGATCTATCTAATTTAAGATAGATGCTTGTCAGCTTTTGATTACCCATACTGTAACTAACAAATAATCAGTTAATAACACACATAATCACATAATAGTAATCAGGAAAAAATAAGTATTTCTAAATACTTAATTAGCTTAACCCAGTGGCTCTGATACCACCTTTTTCTGTCACGACCCCCGACCCGGTTTGACCCGTTTCAGGAGCCGCGGGACAGAAATCCCGTGGTATTTATTTAATTGAGTTTAACAGCGGAAGTTTATTTATCAGGATCGTTTAAAGCTAAAATTTTCCCGATTTATTTTATTTCACATTTCGGGATAAACCCCGATATTTTACAATATTATGATTTTACTACGAAATCGTTATATTACAAAACTTATTTCTTTATTTTATAATGAGCCACTTTCTCAAGCTTGAAATGCTTCTCAGCACTTTTCCTGAATTACAACAGATCACCTGAAACATGTTTGAAAAAAGTTTTATCAGCGGGAAATACTGAGTGAATCATTCTATTTACTAAAATGACACATTTGTTATAATTTACAGTATTAAGAGCGATTACAATGTTTCTATTATCAAACCAACTACCCACGGTATTTGTCACTCGACCGAATCTGTGACTATGGTCATATCCCCCAATTGGCTGCCCCAATGGTGACGATTATCAAGTAATGTATACAAAACCCCACATACCGGCTGTAACTTGGTGATTACAAAGACTTAATCCCCGTAATTATAACTTTTGAAAATAAACATGATTTGGAAAGTAATTTGATAAAAAGAGAATGACTCACATTGCTGATTTAATACGGACAGAGTCTAGTCTATGAATTAGCCTGGTTAACCTAATTTAGATAACAATGCACACAAAACTGGGTTAGTAATCAATACAGCATTTACGATAACTCACGAGATCAAGCATCACAACGAGTGACAAAGTGCTATGCTTAACATCTGTCGAATTAATCGACTAATGACAAAGCATCACCCTAATGTGGGCAGCACTTAAACACCCGTTGAGTACATTGATCGATCGGAAAATGAATCGTAGAAGCGATCGTGCTAATACCCTGTTTTGCGGCAGCGATTCGGAATTCGTGTGTTTTTGTGTAGTAATTCGAACGTAACTCAGTGTGTATAGTGAATTTTTACGTTGTTTTTCTTCCAGAATTCAAGTCCCAAGGCCCTCTATTTATAGGTGAATTTTGACCCTGAGGCGGCCCGCGTGAGATTTAAGCTCACCGTACGCGGGCCGCGTGAGACCTATTTTTAGGCATAGGGTTGCCACGGTTGGGACTAGCCTTGCTGACTTGACAGTTTTCGTAAATTCCTTTCTGCCAACGTTTTAAGTGGATAATCGTCAATAGGTTTTAACCCCCCCTGAGTTTTAGGGGCCCTAATCCTGATTCTGAAAATTCTGAAAATTTTTAGGGTTTGTTCAGAATCACTTGGGTGTCTCAATTAGGGTTTCATATTGGACTAATTAATTTAATAATTATGACTTTTGATGAGAGTTGTTACATGCGGTCAAAGATGCGCTGTGGAGTGTGTCCATTTAGGTACATGCAGTTAGGGCGTTCAAACCGGATATCCGAAAATTCGAATATCTGAAATTTTCGGATACCAGATGTCACTATCCGAATCCGTATCCAAAATTTCAGATATAATCGGATATCCGAATATCCGATTTTAATTTAATTTTAATTTTTTTATTATTTTTATATTCAGAACCGGATATTTCGGATAGTTTCAGATATCCGAATATAAATTTTCGGATATTTTGGATATTTTTCGGATACTTCAGTTATTTTTGGGTATTCGGATATCCGAAAAAAATAAAAATTACATTTTCTGATATTTCGGATATCCGAAATAATATTCGAAAATTTTTAAAATCATTTTCGGATATCCGAAATATCCGAAAATTTTTAAAATCACTATCCGAATCCGAAAATTCAGATATCCGAATTTCCTAATTTTTGGATATCCGAATTTTCAGATATTTCGGATTCGGATATCGGATAATTCGGTTCGGATTTTCGGATATGGATAGTTTTGAACACCCCTATGATGCAGTATTTAAGAGTGAATTGGTAAAAAACTGGAAATAGAAAATGGAATATGATACCCTACCATCATCCATACTAGTAGCTTGTGAGCATCATGGCGAGCTTCAAGCTTTCAAAGCGTCGGTGCACGTGAGTGAGGATCATGGCGAAATTCAAGCTTTCAAAGGGCGGGTCCTTCACTTGCGATAGGTGTGGTTCCGGTTTCCAAACCAAGTAGGCCCTCATGGACCACAAACCATTCTGCTTGAAGTAGTGACGAAGTGGAGTTGGCTAGTGTCGAAGGGCTATTAGTATCCAAATAAAGCGGGGGTTGATGAAGTGTGTCCTTTTTAATGGTGATAATGTATTGATCTTTTTTCATTTTTCTTTTTTTTTTATGTTGATGAAGAAGCTAGTGCATGTGTTTTCTTCTCTTTATGAATTATAATCAAGTCGTGTGTTAGTTTTTAGTTATGTTTATACAGCGTGTTTTCATATATATATACATAGTATGAGGTTTATTGAGGAACACTAAAAAAGTGGGGAACCGGGGAACACTCTTAAAAATTTAACTTAACATGTTAAAAATTAATTTTTTTAAAAATCTTTTTCGGCGCTTCTCCTTATATATACTTGTAGAAGCATTTTTAATAAAAAAATCAAAAACTAAAAATATTAAAAAAAAACAATTAAAAAAGGCAATTTTTTTCTGGAAAAAAAAATTATTCGACTAGTTTCTCCTCCTTTTTATAAAGAAAAACGCTGAATTTGTTTTTTTTTAAAAATTGATTTTTAACATGTTAAGTTAATTCTATAAGATATAACTGTTTTTTAAACATTTTTTTTATTTTTAGTTTTTGTTTTTTTTATTAAAAATGTTTCTACTTGTATTTATAAGAAAAAACGCCGAAAAAAATTTAGAAAAAAATAATTTTTAACATGTTAAGTATAATTTTTAAGAGTGTTCCCCATTTCCCCACTTTTTTAGTGTTCACCAATGAACCCTCCCCTATATATATATATATATATATATATATATATATATATATATATATATATATACATATATAGGGTTGGGTTCTTTATAGAACCCCGTTTTTAGTGAGAACTTTAAGAACCATTGTAGTCCACTTATTTTAATTAATCTTAAACAATTAAAAATAAATACAAAAGGGTATAATTGTAAATTAATAAATAGTTTCTCTCTCTAATTAGGTAATTATTTAATTGTTTTTCTCCTCTCTCCATTTAGAATAAGATATGTAATCATGAGATGTTTTTAATCGTAATAGAACTTTTTATTCATTCAAATGTTTTTAAAAGTTACCTAACTGAAACGTAAATCCACAATATACACTTTGTAATGTTTGATTCCCTAAAAAATACTTGATCATTATTTTAAATAAATATATTATATTCCTTTTATAATGTTTAATTACTTACATATTTACACATATGTGAATAACTAAAATGATCCTTAATATGATCATGCATTAAACTCATTCAAGACCAAACTGTTTAGGTATTGTACAATTACTTATACATGTGTGTAATTCTACTATTTTTATATATGTAAATCTTAAAATTGGTCTCAAATTTTTCAAAGATGAACTCTCTGTTAATTTCGCATATATAACCCTTACTATCATCTATATTTCAAACAAATACATTATTAACATATCTGTAAATTTTCATATTAATTATTCACTTTTGAAACCAATAGTCTATTTACATATATGCAAATCTTTATACTAAATTCCATTTTTCAAAGTGATCATCTATTTACACATAGGTAAATCTTTATACTAAGCTTCCACTATTCAAACTAATTGTCTATTTGACGGAAAAGATATTCATCACTCAAAAGATATAACTTAATCAATATTTACAATCTTTTTTAACAAAAATATCACATTTACACATATGTACAAAATATGTCTACACATGTGTAAGTAACAAAAAGAAGAACATTTACACATATACACAGTCAAAATATTCAAAAACTAAATAGATTGTAACCTAAACATACACATATATACTCGTCTCTTTTTTTTCGTTCCATGTATATAAAAAGCTTCCATGTGAGTTATTCTCTTAGTGGACATGTGGGCTACAGCAAACCCAAATTAAACTCTTAATAATATTTGTTTGCATGGATTCTCATTAATCCTATTTTGTCAAGCTCCAAAATTAAAAGAATGAATGTATAAATTTGTGAAACAGTAATATTCGGAAAATAACAAATTGTGTTTTTTAGAGAGAGAAAGAGAATATTTTGGGATGGTTAAGGTATAGAGAAATTTAAGGAACTACTTTTCTGGATCTTCCTAAAATGCCCTTTCTTTTATTAAAATGTCTTTTAAAGTTCTGTAAATTACGCAAATACCATGATTGATTTAAACCACAGATCAAAGAATCTAAGGATCTAAAACAGTTCTGTAAGTTCTGAAAATATATTGAGTTCTGAAATGATCCTCACCCTACATATATATATATAGGGTTGAGTTCATTTCAGAACTCTAAATAACTACAGAACTTTCAGAACTCCTAATAAACAATCATTTTATATATAAGTTTTTGTATTTAGGATCTTTTTATCATCTATTATATGTATTTCTTTGATTACATACATGTTAAAATTAGTTTACATATGTTTAATTGCCAAAATTATATATATGTGTCATAACTAATTACATATATGTAAAAAAACTAGTTTACATATGTGTAATTATAAAATTACATATAAAAATGATAAAATTACTCTTACTATGTATGTAATCGTAAAAATACACATAATAAATGATAAAATTATCCTAAACATAAAAATATATAAATAAAAATACTGTTTATTAGGAGTTCTGCGAGTTCTGTAAATATTTATGGTTCTGAAATGATCCTGGCCCTATATATATATATATATATGATTAAGTTAAAATGAGAACCACCTCGAGTTGTAAGAACCGCGAGAACTTTTTGATCCGGGCCTTTGTGGACCAATTTTTTTTTTCAGAAACGTAGATGCATGTATAAAAACAATATCTGTAAAAAAAATTCAAAAAAAAAATGTCGTGGGTGTAGTTTTGAGCAACACAAGTTTGTGTTTACGGGACCCGTAAATTTTCCGGCTAGATTTACGGGTCCCGTAAACACAAACTTGTGGCGCTCAAAACTACACACACGACATTTTTTTTTGAATTTTTTTTTACAAATGGTGTTTTTATACATGCATCTACGTTTATGAAAAAAAATTTGGTCCACCGCGCCCCCCACGGTGTAGTTCCCGCGGTTCTTACAACTCGAGGTGGTTCTCATTTTAACCTTCCCCTATATATATATATATACAGAAAAAGTATATCGTACATTACGGCTTAACGTACTTCACGTACGACAACGTGCGTGATTAATGTTTTCAATATGCGTGATTATTGTGTTTCAACATGCGTGATTTTGGATTTTTGAGTTATAACGTGCGTGATTTTAAAATGAACGTGCGTAATTACCTGTCGTACGTGATGTACGTTAAGCTGTAATGTACGTTAACCTTCCTCTATATATACATATATATATGTATAGGGGAGGGTTTAAATGAGAACGCTAAATATTGTGAGAAACGTGAGAACAAATGAAAAAGCGCGAGAACTTGGTCAAAAACGAATCAAATTCAAAAATTTTTCTACACTTATCATTATTATTCGAATACAATGTTAGAAATTTAATTTACACGTTTAAATTTACGTGAATTCGTAAATAAAGAAAATTTACACATGTGTAAGTTTGCTATTTACACATGTGTAAATCTGTTATATTTACACATGTGTAAAAAATCTAAAAGAGTGATTTTGAAAGGAGAAATGAATTATTTGATGTTGTATCTTAATTACAATGAGGTTTGTATTAAAAAATTGGTTTTGATTGGTTTTTTTCATTCGTTCTCACGGTTCTCGCAATATTTAGCGTTCTCATTTAAACATTCCTATATATATATATATATATATATACACATGAAAAAATATTGTGAGAACCGTGAGAACAAATGAAAAAACCACGAGAACTTGGTCAAAAACAATTCAAATTCAATTTTTTTTCTACACTTATCATTTATACAATGTTAGAAATTTAATTTACATGTTTAAATTTACGTGAATTCGTAAATAAAGAAAATTTACACATGTATAAGTTTACCATTTACACATGTGTAAATCTGTTATATTTACACATGTGTAAAAAATCTAAAAAGAGTGATTTTGAAAGAAGAAATGAATTATTTGATATTGTAAATTCTTTTCTTGATGTTGTATCTTAATTACAATGAGGTTTGTATTAAAAAAAATGGTTTTGATTGGTTTTTTCATTCATTCACACGGTGCTCGCAATATTTAGCGTTCTCAAAATAACCCTCCCCTATATATATATATAGGTACGGGATCAGGAGAAAACACCCAAAAGTGTGAGAACGGTGAGAACTCATCCTGGCTCAACACGTGGCGTGGGATACGATCAAGGCGTGAGGGTTATATATATATATATAGGTACGGGATCAGGAGAAAACACCCAAAAGTGTGAGAACGGTGAGAACGCATCCTGGCCCAACACGTGGCGCGGGATACGATCAAGGCGTGAGGGTTTTTTTTGTCTTTTCAATCTTCATTTATTTTCCCAAGTTATGTTGCGTCTAAGATTTTTTGGTGTTAATTGTATTCATTAAATATTTGGTGTTGAATTAATTGTTTTTGTGTCACATATATAATTTTTTTTGGCGTTATAGTGTTTTCTGGTCAATTTTTTTGGTGTTTTGTGGCGTTGTATTATAATTCACTACGAGTCATTAATATTTTCATAAGATTACAATAACCATTTCATAAGTTTGGTATTTTTTCATATGACGTTATGCAGAGCAAGATGACAAAATACAATAACGGAGAAAATATTAAGCAGGAAAAATATTTTTTGTCATTTCTGGCGTTTTGTAAGCAATAACTTTTTGTAGTATTTTTTTGGCGTTTTGCAAATAAATAGAGAAATATATCATTTAATTATCTTAAAAAAAAGAAGATTACACAGAAGAAAACTAACAAAAAAAAATAATTTAAAACTCTTCGTCAGAAGGTAGTTTATCCGAGAAGTATCCATCACTTACGTCATCTTCTTCCTCGGAGTCTTCATCTAGACCCTCATCCATGTCATCATCTTCACCTTCATCGGCTTCTTGTTCCTGAAGATTCTGAAGCCTCCATTCGAACATGTCTTGCATTAATGCCATTTTTAGTCCATTTCTGTGTTCAAACAAGTGGCGTTATGCAATTTTTCCATGAACAAGCCCTGCTTTGTCATGATGTTTTCAAGCCAGTAGTCTTCCTGCTCTCCGTTGTCGTATATAACGGTCACCATGTCTGTTTCATCATCAAAACACCATGATGTCATGACAGGGTCCAGCTTTACATCTGCTTTGATTGGTCCAAATTTCCTTGTTAATGCTTTCATAAGCATATGTGTTTCATGGCATTCGTTATCCAGAGCGATGCCAAGAGATAGGATACCCCTCTGTACCTATTCTTCCATCTTCAAAATTTCCTTGATCGTCCTAACATACACCCTCCTTCTGTTGTCAAAACACAGGACGAATCGCCTGATTGCCAGAGTGTATCTCCACCAAACGATGGTTGCCATTTTTGGCGTTTTGGTTGAATTGGCGTTTTTGGTTAAAGATGTTTTTGCAGAAATGATAGATTGAAGTGATCATGGAAGCGATGTTTTACGTCGTTTATATAATGATATTTTTGGCGCGTAATTTAGGAGGTAATTTCTTCTAATAAATGTTAATAACTGAAATTCAGTTACTGTGTTGTTTCCTCTTCCTGTAATATCCAACGCGTTTTATCACTAATTTTCAACGTTTTGTATTTAATGGCGTTTTATTTTTTTGAATGGCGTGTCATCATTTTGTTAGCGTTTTGGATTTGAGCGGTAAAAGACCCTTTTACCCTTAATGAAGCGCGTCCCACATAATAAAATTGATGTTATTTATGAAAACGCCACAGCGCAATCTAGTCTATGGATTGTTTTGATCTGACGATCCATAACCATTCTCACCGTTCTCACACTTTCCCCCGTTTTCTCTAAATCCTGACCCTATATATAATGAAACCTGGTTGTTTTGGTTTGAACACAACAATTTTCCAAAGTATAACAGAAGGTAAAACCTTAATTCCTTAACTAGGATCTAAAAACCCTCACTGTGTGTTACTCTTTTGATACATCCAACCTAATGGATCAATATATCGAAGATCTTCTTTTGAACAATATGTAAATGGAAGCCATTCATTTGGTTAACCAATGTAATCAAGTTGACATATCTAAAGAATGTATATGTCACCATTTCCCCATACAAAAAGATCAAATCTTTTCTTCAACACATTTCTTGTTCTCCAGTTTTATTACTCGACATCTTGCAATCTCAACCAAGATTTATCGGCTTAGAATACCAACTCTCTTGTCATAATAAGCTTTTGTAGCAAAAAAAATCCTTGTCACAAATACTTTTGTCACCCAATTACCACGAAATCCCCTCGAATCAACCTTAATGTCACACCCAAACAATACTGAATAACTTCGGGTTACACCAAATTGTAGGGGTGTTCAAGATCGGATTATCCGGTTGTTAGATATCTGTAAACCGGATATCCGAAAATTTCAGATAGTGAATATTGATATCCGAATCCGTATCTAAACGGATATCCAAATTTATATTAAAAAAATCCGTTTCGTGTATAGATTAAAACTAAATTTATATTCGATTTTCCAAATTTCCAACATTGAAAACTAAAAACAATCATAAATTCACACGAATATAATTATTTACTACTTTTTTACTAATTTTTGCAATACTTCAAACTAAATATAATGCTCATATACTATATATATTTATAAAAAAAAATAGTTAGTTTTTGGATCTCGGATAATCGGATTATCCGAAATTTTTGAAATTCATATCCGAATCCGAATATTATCCGGTTTTCGGATATCCAAATTTTCAAATATCCGAAATTCGGATATTTCGGATACGAATTTTCAGATATTTCGGATTCGGTTTCGGATCTGGATTTTTCTGAACACCCCTACCAAATTTTGTCGAAAAATGCCAAAGTCACATCAAATCAAGTCGACTCAAACCATATTCACGCTTCTGAATTAATTCGCCAATTAATTCGTATGTACCATCTTTAGACAAATGAATGTTAAAGCGTCCACAAATTTTCCAAGTTGTCTTTGGACACTTCACCATTTAATGCAATATGAGAGTAACAATTTGTTCACCACTTCTAATTATTCTTAGCTTCTTCCACACAATTTGCTAATTTGCAATAGCAATTAAAATCCTCAACCTTTAACCAATAGCTTAAATGTATTAATCCCAAGCCAAGCCAAGCCAACCCAACCCAAATCAAATGACTTTCAACTTGTTTCTTTTAATTGTCCAAATTCAATAACGATCCACCAATGAAAAGGAAATTAATTGTGATGTCAAAATAAATTCCCCACAATACAAAACTCCTACTTTTCGGACCTCACATAAAACTCATACGGATTTTAAGTGCCTTTCATAATGCTTTGACTTTTCAACCAATCAGTTCCCGACACGCTATCTCTGCTTTTCTTACCGGAAAATTTCTTTTAGTCTCTGTCGTCTGTGGGACTTGAACCCAAGACCTCTCTCTCCTAAACGCGTAGGTGTTTAAAGACTTTGTCTTTCTCAATGGACCGTCACCCCATTGGTGCTATCTCTGCCTTTGTTCTTCAATAAAACAAAACCTACTCCTTGTCGTTCTTTTCATTGCACCATCACAAACTAAACCTGCAAGCCTTAGTTTTATATTTTTACCCTTCGTCACACCTTTAAACCTTCATAAAAATCGACTTTGCATCATCGATCAACACACCATCTCGTTCAAGCCGAATATTCAAGATGAAAACGTTTCGCATTCAAGATGACATATGCGAGGGTCGTATTATTGGCACACCTTGGGAAATTAAATCGACACCTTCAATACGCATCGTATAGGCCTATACGATGCATATTAAGGTTGGTTCAAACTTCTAGGTCAGTCAAAAGCTGACAATGTACCCTTATAAAAAAGTAATACGCATCATATAGGCCTATACGATGCGTATTGAAGGTGTCGATTTAATTTTTTAATTTTGCAAGTTAGCTTTCCGTCACGCGGTAGCTTTCTGTCACGCGAACGAAAAAGCAGTACTTTGGAGATTTGATGGTCTTCAAACATCTAGGAAACATTATTTGAGAATACCCCTGAATTTATCGAAGCAGTAGAATAAGATCCTCCACCGTTGGGTTATCATCTTTCAACCCCATTTTCCCTAAATTTATCGATTATGTTTTTCAACGGGGATGTAATGCAATGATTCCTCTCAACTGAATAGACAGACACTTGCTTCATAGGACTCACTTGAATCGTCTCGGATGTAATAACAGTATGTCTAGCATCCGTGCCTGCTTGTATTGCAGGAAGCAAAGGATAACGAAGATGAACATTGTATTTATCATGAAAGTACTGAACAACCAAGATAACAGCTCCGGTTTCATCAGCTGCATTTGGAACAAGAAGTCCAACAATTCGTTCATTATCTGTTGTTGTCTCAACAATATGAATGCATGTAACGAAAATCTACAATCCAATCAAAGCACATTATGCGTTTCAAATCAAGGGTCCCATCATTACAACCACTTGTTTGAAAATGGCCATGAGAGTTGAAAAAACTGCAACTGGAATTGATCTTGGAACAACTTGCTCTTGTTACCATATGACACATGATAAAAGCGCTTTTCCAGACAATCTGGGATTATGTTCCATTTTAAGGTTTCTTCATCACCTGTAACAATGTCGATAAACGTTGATCGAACAAGGGTGTTGGTCTTTTCTCCCACTGTGCAAACTTGAAGAATCTTACCATTACACATTGTAGACTGGTGGGCTTGAATAGTTTTAATATATTTCATCTTGGACTATCTAGTCTAACGGGATATGATCGTGTCAAGATCTTTATCTATCATGTTGATGGGCGTGAAGTGTGTTATGGTTTTAATGTTTATTTTAAGCCCTTTTACACTTTTTTAGCCAAGTTTTAAATTTATAAAACACGATATTTACTAACACTAAACACACATATGGGCAAGTGCACCCATCGTGAGCTTAGTATAGTGTTGGTAAGATACCGAGGTCGTCCAAGGACACAAGAACTTTTAGTACCGGTTTATCCTCAATGTCTAATCAAATAAAAAAGTTAGAAAAAGGTTTTAAACTAGAAAAATAAAAACTAACTAAAATGCTGAAAATAAAATAAAAGTAAAAACAGATAGACAAGATGAATCACTTGGCTCCGACTCGTGTAAAGTGTAACCTTTGATTATTTCCGCACTTTTGCACTTTTTAAGAGATTATCTTAGTTATTGTAGTAGGCCCCTCTTTTGAAGGTGACGTTACCCTCAACCCAGTAGTTTGAGTCAGCAAGGATACAATCCTAAAGGGTCGGATTATTGAAAGATAATTAATTAAGTTATTAATGCATATTATGGTAGGCCCCTCTTTTGAAGGTGACGTTACCCTCGGCTAAGTAGTCTGAGTCAGCAGGGATACAGTCCTAAGTAGACTGGTTAAAGTATTAATAGTAGCTTACATATGAGGGGGTCAAAGAGTTTGGACCCCCGTCATCCAATACCGTTAAGTATTGAAGGAGGTCCTACTAAATTTGACCCAGGTCCTTGCAAGATCTATACACTGAACAAGGCAAGACTCTTACCAAACTGTTCCCTTAACCCCCGACCAGGTAGCCAACATACCTCCATATAGACCGTGGAGATATGAATGGTGAAAATCTTTTATTTTATATAGACAGTAAAATAATGCCAAGACACCACGGACAAACGATAAGGAAAAATCACCTTCATCATAAGAAACTAGTTATTAAAGTCATTAATACATAACCAAGTAAAAAGTGCGAAAAGATAAAAAATAAAAAGTATTACACTAGACACTTTGTCTTCACCAAGTGATGTAAGAGACTTAGGCAAACATGGCCTTGATTGTCAAGAACTCTTACGATCAATCTTGGATCCCGAGACGACTCACACACTCTATGACGGACAATGGATGATGGTGGTGGATGATGGTGTTATGGTGGTGGTGGGTGGTGGGTGAAGTGTGAGAGAGGTGGTGTGCCAAGGGATGGTTTGCACTTGAGCCAAGCACTCCTATTTATAGGCTGAACAGAAGCTCGGGCACGGCCCCGTGTCCATTGGGCATGGCTACGTGTCCATCCTTCATCTCTTTATTCATTAATTGCAGTTTGTCTGCATTAGTTGACCACGCCCCCGTGTGCAGAAGCAAATCTGTACTATCGAGATTTCCCAGATTCTGCGAATCTTAGAGTTGACCACGGCCCCGTGTCCACTGAGCACGACCCCGTGGTGGGCGATAGAAGCTTCTACAGCTTTGTCTTTTTTGCTGGCACTTGGGCACGCCCCCGTGTTCACTGAGCACGGGGCGTGTTCAGCCTTCTGTTTTCTTGTTTTGCTTGGGAAGATGCTGTCGTCGGGTCGGGCATGTCACGTTTGTTCCTTTTCTTGTATTTATGTTAGATTTAGCTGTCTTTTTGCTTCTTTTGTTAATTTGAGATCATTTAATCCTGAAAATACAAAAGGAAGACAAAAGCACACTTTTTCCAACATTAGTACTAAAAAGGTGTTAGTTTTATGCCACAATTGATGTAATTTATATGTTGCATTTTGCACACATCAAATACCCCCACACTTGAATCTTTGCTTGTCCTCAAGCAAAACTCTTTATAATATGGCTTTACACTCCCAAATGGAATGAGTAGAAGAGAAGGTTTTTGGGCTTGTCATAGAGTGTCGGGATTTCCAAGATTCTTTATTAAGTTTTATTTTTTTATTTATTTACAATCCTATTCGTCATGATTTATTTAAAACTTTTCATAAGATTTATTTAAAGCGTAACAAGCGTCGGTTTTCGTTAGACTTATTTTTGCAACTTTTATTTTGATGAAGCTTTTATTCAAACAAAGTTATTTTTGATAAACTTGTTTGTTTATTTCTCTTTTGCTTCATCATCAACATTTTTTTTTGAAAAGTCATACGAAAAACCGAGCTTTTTACTAAAACAAAAGGTTAAAAATAAAAAGGGTTTTGGTGGGTGAAAGGGTGTTTGGTTTGGGTTATGAAATGAAAAGGTTTAGGCTCAAAGGGGCTAACTAGGGGGATTTTGGGTAGGTGGTAAAAAAAAATAATGGTGTAGAAATAAAAAAAGGTTAGTTCTAATGCCTCCATCATTTACTTACTCGGGTTTTAATTGGTAAGGACCGGGAATGTATCGTCGTGGCAAGTTCTAGAGTCGTAAGAACCAAGCGGCTATTCACACAAGAAACGAAAAATGAGCATTTAATTTAAAGATATATTGCATGCTTAATAAAGGCTCAAAACTCACTTTTGTTGGAATGGGTTTTTATGTGATCAAGTATATATAATCAAATTTTAACTAAGCTTGTCATGCGGTTTCATAATTTTCTTATGTTGGTTCTTTTTATCACGACGCTATCGGTTGTAAATTTATAAAAATATAACCTTTTTAGAACTTGAAATTCCCAAGTTAAACCTAGACAAGTAAAAAAAAAATTTTGAAAAAAATTTGGGGTGATTAGCGGTTCCAATAGAGTTTTGTGTAAGGCTTGTAGTTAGGACTTGCAAGATTCAAGGTTTTAGCATCCCCCCACACTTAAATTACACATTGTCCTCAATGTGTCCCAAAAATAAGTTTTTAGGTTGATTGAATGTGTAAAAGGGTGTGAAAAAGCAAAAATTTGTTGCCAGTAACAAAATTGAAAAAGAGAAACAGAAGCCTGGACACGGGGGCATGTTGGGTGAACACGGCCCGTGTCCAGTTTACCTGAACTGGGCATTTTCTGCAGACTGTGCAGCACGGGGCCATGTTGGGCGGACACGGCCCGTGCTGAACTTGCTGTAACGAAGAAAATTTTGTCGGATGTCCCTGTTTTCCTGCATGGGGTGCTGGTTCAAGTTTCCCTTGTTTCCTTTGCCATCCCGAGTGTGTTTTATTCCTGAAAATTAAAACTAACTAGAAAACATAAAAATTAATCTAAACTAAACTAAGGATAGTTCCGCGGAATGCCTCCGTGGTGCGCCAAGTTTATAAGGGTCCTTGGCTAGACCCAAAGCCTGGTCATATGTCACCCAAGTGGGATGTTTTGCATCCCAAGCTACACCGTCGGAGAGCGTCATCCAAGCTTGAGTCTATGACCTTCATGTAGTTGACCGAGTCTTCGTCTTCTACTCTCTTTCCAACTCCAAACTTCACTTCCTCGTCCCCAAATTTCAATGTTAGTGTTCCGTCATTCATATCTACCACTGCTTGGGCGGTGGCTAGAAATGGCCTCCCGAGGATGAGAGGGACATTCTCGTCTTCTTCCATGTCTAGTATGACAAACTCGGCCGGGAAGACGAAATTGTCGACTTTGACCAATAGATTTTCAGCGACACCTTGTGGAAATTTGACGGATCTATCGGCAAGTTGTATGCTCATCTTTGTAGGGCTTGTTTTTCCTAGGCCGAGTCGTTTGAACATTGATGCGGGTATAAGGTTGATGCTAGCCCCAAGATCGGCTAGTGCATTGCGAATAGGGGATTCCCCAATCGAGCAAGGAATCGTGAAGCTTCTAGGATCAATCTTCTTTTGTGGGAGTTTGTTGAGTACTAAACCGGAGCATTCTTCGCCTAAGTTAACTAATTGCAATGATTCAATTTTCCTTTTGTGAGTGAGGAAGTCCCTCATAAATTTTGAATACTTAGGCATTTGGGTTAGGACTTCGATAAAAGGAATATTAACATGCAATTGTTTTAGTAAATTTTGGAACTTTGCGAATTGCTCATCGGTCTTTTGACGAATTAACCGACCGGGGTATGGGACCGGAGGAGTCTTAGTGGGCTCTTGAGTTAGTGGAGAAGCCTTTTCTGGTTGGGGCGCGGGTGGAGTCGTGGTTTGGCTTCTTTCAGCTGGCGGTAATGGAGCCTCCTCGGGACCCACGGTTTGGTTTCTTAATGTGATGAGATGTACTTGCGCTTTTGGGTTGGTTTCGGTATTGCTCGGTAACGCGCCTTGTGGTCTCTCGGAGAAATTTTGAGCTACTTGATTTAATTGTTTTTCAATGTTTTGAATGCTAGCTTGTTGATTTCTAAAATTCGATTCCAATTGCTGAAATCGATCCGAGTTTTTCTTTTCGGTTTCGGAGATGAGGCGAGATACAGTATCTTCAAGCCTTTCTCGTCCACCTTGTTGTTAAGAAAAGTTTTGTGGTTGTTGAAAGTTAGTTCGTTGGTTTTGTTGGCTACTACTATTGCCGGGATCTCTCCAACCAAGGTTAGGGTGGTTACGCCATCCTTGGTTGTAGGTACCCGTTGGGGGACCCGACGGCCTAGGTCTATTATCAATGTAGTTTACCGTTTCTATTTGATCATCTACTTCTTTCATACAACTCCAATTTTCATGTGGTCCACCACACCCCTCACAAGCCATAACCGAGGCCATTTTTGCCATTTCTAATTTTTTGATTTTTGAAGAAAGGGCCTCGATTTGGGCTTGTAAAGAAGTGCTTTCATCAACCTTATGGGCGCTCGGGGCAATAGATTTATTGCCTCGGGGAGTGTGCCACTGAAAATTGGTTTGAGCAATTTCCTCAATTTGATTATATATTTCATTTGGGTAACGATTACCTAGAAGTCCCCCGGAGCTAGAATCAAGTGTTTGTCTCGTGTGTGGCAACAACCCATTGTAGAAAGTGGATACTTGTTGCCATACCGCAAGATCGTGATGAGGACACTTTCTTAGTAGCTCCTTGAACCTTTCCCAAGTTTCATATAAGGATTCCCCATCCTCTTGTGAATATGTATTAATTTCAGTCATTAATTTAGCCGTTTAGCAGGAGGGAAATACTTATATAGAAAATTTTGGGCTAGTTCATCCCAGGTGTTTACCGAACCAACTGGGAGGGTGTTAAGCCAAGCCTTAGCTCGGTCTTTTAGTGAAAATGGAAACATTCAAATGCGGATGGCGTCATTTGATGCTCCATTGATCTGAAAGGTATCACATATTTCTATGAAATTAGTGATATGTAGATGGGGATCCTCGTCCGTAAGCCCATGAAAGGTTGCGGAGTTTTGAAGCATTTGTATCAAATGCGGTCGAAGTTCGAAGTTATTGGCTTCGACATTCGGTGCATTGATAGCGGCGCCGAGATTGCCTACAGTGGGCCGTAGGTAATCCATGAGGGTACGTTGGTCCGCCATTGGAAGTGGGTCCCCTGAAACTTTCTATTGGTTTTCAGCTTTAAGTCTTTTTCTGAGAAAGCGTTCGGGTTCTTCTAGAGGTTCTTTTATGTCTCTACTAGAACTGGAGCTCATGCACTTCGTAGGGAGTTCAAATATGGCGCCTGGGTTCCAAGTCCTGCAATAAAAACAGAAAAGAATGTTGGCCAGAAGGTTCACCACGGCCCCATGCTCAGTGAACACGACCCGTGGTCGGAAGTACATCGTTTGTTTTCCGGATCCCTGTTACTGGGGAGTTGGACACGGCCCCGTGTTGCACCGACACGGCCCCGTGCTCAGCTCTCTGTAACTCGGAAAATAAAATCTGCCAGTGATAATGCTGGACACGGCCCGTGTCCGACCAGGCAGGCCCCGTGCTGAGCTCTGCAGAAACTGAAAAATTATGAAAAATCCTAAAAAAAAAGAAAAATAAGAAAAAAAAAAGATTAGGCCGTTGATTCCTAACTTTCTTAAAATCCTTGTGTCCCCGGCAACGGCACCAAAAAACTTGATGTGCGTGAAGTGTGTTATGGTTTTAATGTTTATTTTAAGCCCTTTTACACTTTTTTTAGCCAAGTTTTAAATTTATAAAACACGATATTTACTAACACTAAACACACATATGGGCAAGTGCACCCATCGTGAGCGTAGTATAGTGTTGGTAAGATACCGAGGTCGTCCAAGGACACAAGAGCTTTTAGCACTGGTTTATCCTCAACGTCTAATCAAATCAAAAAGTTAGAAAAAGGTTTTAAACTAGAAAAATAAAAACTAACTAAAATACTGAAAATAAAATAAAAGTAAAAACAGTTAGACAAGATGAATCACTTGGCTCCGACTCGTGTATAGTGTAACCTTTGATTATTTCCGCACTTTTGCACTTTTTAATAGATTATCTTAGTTATTGTAGTAGACCCCTCTTTTGAAGATGACGTTACCCTCAACCCAGTAGTTTGAGTCAGCAAGGATACAATCCTAAATGGTCGGATTATTGAAAGATAATTAATTAAGTTATTAATGCATATTATGGTAGGCCCCTCTTTTGAAGGTGACGTTACCCTCGGCTAAGTAGTCTGAGTCAGCAGGGATACAGTCCTAAGTAGCCGGGTTAAAGTATTAATAGTAGCTTACATATGAGGGGGTCAAAGAGTTTGGACCCCCGCCATCCAATACCGTTAAGTATTGAAGGAGGTCCTACTAAATTTGACCCAGGTCCTTGCAGGATCTATACACTGAACAAGGCAAGACTCTTACCAAACCGTTCCCTTAACCCCCGACCAGGTAGCCAACATACCTCCATATAGACCGTGGAGATATGAATGGTGAAAATCTTTTATTTTATATAGACAGTAAAATAATGCCAAGACACCACGGACAAACGATAAGGAAAAATCACCTTCAACATAAGAAACAAGTTATTAAAGTCATTAATACATAACCAAGTAAAAAGTGAGAAAAGATTAAAAATAAAAAGTATTACACTAGACACTTTGTCTTCACCAAGTGATGTAAGAGACTTAGGCAAACATGGCCTTCATTGTCAAGAACTCTTACGATCAATCTTGGATCCCGAGACGACTCACACACTCTATGATGGACAATGGATGATGGTGGTGGATGATGGTGTTATGGTGGTGGTGGGTGGTGGGTGAAGTGTGAGAGAGGTGGTGTGCCAAGGGATGGTTTGCACTTGAGCCAAGCACTCCTATTTATAGGCTGAACAGAAGCTCGGGCATGCCCCCGTGTCCATTGGGCACGGCCCCGTGTCCATCCTTCATCTCTTTCTTAATTAATTGCAGTTTGTCTGCATTAGTTGACCACGCCCCCGTGTCCACTGGGCACGCCCCCATGTGCAGAAGCAAATCTGTACTATCGAGATTTCCCAGATTCTGCGAATCTTAGAGTTGACCACGGCCCCGTGTCCGCTGAGCACGACCCCGTGGTGGGCGATAGAAGCTTCTACAGCTTTGTCTTTTCTGCTGGCACTTGGGCACGCCCCCGTGTTCACTGAGCACGGGGCGCGTTCAGCCTTCTATTTTCTTGTTTTGCTTGGGAAGATGCTGTCGTGGGGTCGGGCATGTCACGTTTGTTCCTTTTCTTGTATTTATGTTAGATTTAGCTGTCTTTTTGCTTCTTTTGTTAATTTGAGCTCATTTAATCCTGAAAATACAAAAGGAAGACAAAAGCACACTTTTTCCAACATTAGTACTAAAAAGGGTTAGTTTTATGCCACAATTGATGTAATTTATATGTTGCATTTTGCACACATCACATGTCATCGACCAACTTCTCGAAATCCCTTTCGTTTCTCAGGCTCATGGTAACCGCACTGGTAACAAACTGGTATTGCTGGTGGCTATTCTGGAAATTGAAGGAAAAGCACTCAAATACTGCCTTGGTAGTTGTTACCATATCCATTATCCCCTTGAGTCACAGATCCGACAATAGGACCCACGGATCTTTTCAATAATCAGTAAGCAAATACACAACGGTTCTCTAATTCCAGATCAGTAATGTAATGAGAAGCGTTGAGATAACGA
The DNA here is from genome assembly GCA_030545235.1 of Helianthus tuberosus. Lineage (NCBI taxonomy): Eukaryota > Viridiplantae > Streptophyta > Magnoliopsida > Asterales > Asteraceae > Helianthus > Helianthus tuberosus. The sequence continues at coordinate 21,179,220 of CM060440.1, forward strand.
ACATCCATCAAGCTCAAAAAGAAAACTTGTGTTTCCCATAGCCACCATTCCCATAGTCACAAGCGATTGCGGTTTGTATTTCCCATAGCCACCGTTCCCATAGTAAAAAACGGCTGCGGTTTGCAATTCTCGGTTGTACCGCGAGTGGGCATAAGATTCGTGGGCCCTATTGTCGGATCTGTGACTCCATGGAAGATGTGATTAAGGTAAGCGTGCCATAAAGTTGCATATTTTAGAGAGACCTTTAAGTACGGATCCTACAGCTGCATTTGGAATAAGAAGTCCAACAATTCGTTCATTATCTGTTGTTGTCTCAACAATATGAATGCACGCAACGAATTTGACAACTGTGACAACTTATTAAAAGTAGAAATCACCTCCAAGCCTTTCCTGGTCAAATCACACAATATAAAGTTTAAACTTATCGTTATCTAACTACCGAGTTACACCAATTCGTTGAAACCACACATTCGTGTGTTGTAGTTTGGAAAGATGACCGAATAGAGATCTGAATAACAAACTGTGGAGAACTTGTTTGCTTTTTCCTTCATGATGCAGATCCGGTGATCTTCAAGAGAGAGAGAGAGGTTTAGAGTGATTTTTATAATACGCTAAAATATGGAAAAATACGCTAAAATATGCGAAAATACACTAAACTACTCCAAAAGTATGCTAAAATATGTCAACATACGCTAAAATAGGAAAAAATACTACAAAATATGCAAAAATATGCTAAAAATAAATGAAAATATGCTAAAATACGCTGTAATATGTTAAAATACGTCATATTACAATAAAATACGCTAAAATACGTCGAAATATGTTAAAATACACCGAAATACGTAAAAATAACCTAAAAATAGGTTAAAATAACCTAAAAATAGGTTAAAATAAGCTAAAATACGCCAGAATACGCTCAAATACGTCAAAATACTATAAAATACGCAACAATATGTTAGAATACGTCAAAATAGGCAAAAATACTTCAAAATACACTACTAATGATATTTCCACACGCGTATACATATAACACGACACTATACAATACATGTGGATTTCATACAAAACTGTACGTAATCATAGAATACGATAATCGCACGAACCGAACGTCACCGAAACGACATCTGTTGAAGGTATACGTCATAAAATGACAAAATATGCGAAAGTTCGTCAAAAAACGACACGTATACGCGTCAAACCGAGGAAAACACAATAAAATTAATTTTCAAATTATGCCATATACGATCGTATAGGCCTATGTTGTATCGTATATCGGCTTAATATGTGACAACTGGCATTTTTCGGGTAATTTCCGTACCATATGAACAATGTTTAATATTATTTGGTTATGTGTTTTGAACATCTGAAGTGCATGATCTCACGACAAACATTTAGAGAACTCACAAATACATTGATGATGCATGTTATTCATTTTTATTGGTCGCGACTTGAAACAGTTTAGACAGTGCACAAAGTTGATTAGTACACTTATCAGACAGACTAGTAGTGCTGACAGGGGTTCAGTACACATATAGACGACACACTTATGACACAGATTGCGTTCCAGGGTCAATATTATACTAAAGCCCATGTGAGAAGATAAGGGATTATGTTGATACTTTCCGGTAGACAAACGAACACTAAAAACTACCCGAAACTAGCTATAAATGGCCAAAACAACATAATTCAGCAAAATTCAGCATTTTCTAGCTTATGTAATAGTCAGAAATGATGTCTCAATGCCCAGAATAACTTACAAAATATCAGGAACATTATCAAGACATAATAACATATTATGCTATACAAGTTACATATATTTATCTTTTAGCGATCCGACCACAAAACAAACATTCGATTACTAGCTAGACATATTATATGAACTAGTTAACATATTCTAGCAATGATAAACTAGTGTAAATCATCATACACCAAGAAATACATCAAGAACACCTAAACATGTAAATTCCCTAACAAAGTAACACCTTTCATCATCTTTTAGCACTTAACAACTTTGAAACAAAATTGATACCCCCCTCATGACCGTCCCCTATGGGACCCACCCCCTCACCAATGTTGACTAAACTACATAGATGGTCAAAGATGCTTAATGGTAATCCATGGGTTAATAGTTTGGAGGGAAGATAATAACCATGGTGTTAAACACCTTATCTACACCATAATCCTCACATTTTCAACATCACAAAAAAATCAAACACTCTCTTCCTCTCCTCTCCTACATTCGGCCGAATCCCCCCCCCCCCCCAATCTTCACTTTTCATTCAATTTCAAGCTAATCCAAGACCATTCTAAGGTGTATCAAGCACATACAAGAAGGTGTCAAGCATCGGAAGTGGAAGGACCCCTCTAGGGAGCTATTATCCACCACCTTTGTGCCATCCTCATCATATTGTTCCTACCCTAGCCTTGTGCTAGTAGTAAGTCCCTTGTACCCCCATTTTTCATCTTGTTCAAGTAGATATAACATATGTAGAACTTAACATCTACAAGATCTTACAAAACCAAGATGAAGAACACCATAAATCAAACTAAAAATCACAAGAAAACAAGTTGGTTATGTTGTGCTATGAAGTTGTGTAGATGATTGCTTGTGTTATGACGATGAACATTACATAAAGTCTTGTTAGATGATGATTAGAAACATGATATAACAAGTTTGTATGAGGATCTTGAAAAGATCCATAGTGAACATGATGTATGAAATGGATGATCTTGAAAATGAATTTTTGTAAATGTAGAACTTGTTTCACATGAAAAATGGTTTTTTGAAGGTGTATGAACTTGAAAAGTAAGGTTGTTAAAAGTGTAGATTTTTACAACTTACAAAGTATGTTTTACTTGGAAAATAAAGGAACTTGAAAGATGTAAATTTTTAAGATTTGTAAGTTGATTCATACAAATTTTAGCCTTTGAAAGATGGATGGAAAACAAGTTCATAAATAATTTTCTAAAAAGTTTGGAAAAATTATAAGTTAAGTATGATTTTTAACCAAACAAACATACTTAAGAACCATATAAAAATACTACATGTTCACAAGTTCATCCTAGTATATTTGATGATATATTATGTTGAAAAATTGTTGTGGGAAATTGTTGATGATTTTTAAAAGAAAATGATATGTTTTGAAAACATGGAAACTCCATTTTCTAAAGGAAACTATGGCAAAATTTTTGTACAAATCAAACACTTAGAAATTTTTTTTATTACAGGGTTCTTATAAGAAAGCTTGTTCAAAAATATTAAGTGTAAAAATTCCCACAATTTTTGTATAAAAATACAAGCAAGAAAAGTATGGTTTTTCAAAAATAAAATGGTTATAAATATATATTTTAGGAAATATATATTTAGTGGTCACTTGATCTATGTGCTATGTGTTTATTGTTTGTATTAGTTATACTAAAAATTAGGGACTTGAAATAATAAATACAAACAAATACAATAAACATCTCAAATAAAAATTCCAAGAAAAATTCACACATACGCTTCGGACACGATTATTGGACTATTTGGACACTCGGACATAATGGACACACCATATATATATTCCGGATTAAAAATAATATATCAAAGCTTGGTGAAAGATATATTTTCATAACTGAACAAGTGACAAAATATATATATTTACAAGTAATATAAAAATATATCATATTTTGTCAAATATGAAAATATATTATTTTTGAAGTGTATGAAAATATTTATTTCATAAACATTTTAAGAAAATATTATTTTGGTAGAAACTAAAATATATTTTGGAATAAATCTTAAAAATAAATTATTTTTAAGATGTATGTGAATACTTGTATTTACCAAGCCTACGATATAAATAGTTCTATAAACATATCTTAAAATGTATATTTTAAGAATACAAGATTTATGATTATAATTATGCAAGAATAATACCCCGGAAAAGTTGAACTTATATTAAGTAAATACAAGAATATACGTATTGCTATACGTACAAATACATGCCCACGTATACTACCAACACTTGGTAAAATATACCATTACACAAGTATTATGCTAAATTATGAGAATATGAAGTTAAATTCACCAGATACTCATAATACAAATATACCTATACTTGGGAATATGTATAAGCGTATAATACTTAACAAATGGTACAAATGGACATGTATACCATGATAACGTGCATATGGAAATAATATATATCAAAACAAGTTAAAAATATATTATTTCTAACAAACCCATTATAGTCACGTATGATATATAAATGATGCATGAAAATAATATAAGTTAAAATATAATATTTTAACTAATATATCAAACTTGGGGTTTTATATAATTATGGAAAATTATATATAAACATCATACACCGAAAGTACAACTCAAAGCAAATGCAATTCCAAAACAAGTCCTAATAAATAATTAAGACTAAGAGTCGTTACAAGACCGAGGTGTCTAACAAAACCTAGCACATTTGTAGGTTGCAACACGCCCCGAGGAAACCGAATTTGAGTACGCACTATTACGGACACAAACTTGTGAGTTCATGTCCCCCTTTTCTTTTAATTGTTTTCGGATTTATAACTCTCGGGGGTGAAATACATGTCTTGATGGTATGTTTTAGCTAGGGAATGAACTGTTACATCATCTGAGCGAATCGTATCTCTCTTAAGTGCCATTAATCTTGTATAGACCGTGGGGAAAAAGTGGCAGATCTATCGGGTGCAGCGAGCCCCACTCTTGGGTCCTTGTGTGGCCCATGTAGTGCTTTTATTGTTTCAGCCGGGTGGACCGGTGAAAATTCGCTAGGTTTGAGTGCTTCCTATGTCGCCACACATATTAATGTCCTTGAAAAACATTAATGATCTGTTCATAGACGCTTTACATACCTGTTGTTAAAAGATCTCTCAAATGTTTTAAAGTTTATTTGGAACTCACTCAAAACGCATGAACTCGCTCAACTTTTGTTGATTGTTTCCAAACTTACATGTATTTCAGGGAAATAGATGAATCTTGGTGCCGGCGTTACTTTCAAGCTTTTGGGTCACAAGTCTCGATGTCATCCCTTTTGGAAGGTTTGGTCCATATATCTCATCAAAATATAGGATGCAAAGCCTCATGTTTAAAATCTTTTGCTGAACTAGTCCTTTCATGGAACTTAAAACTTATGTTGGTGTGTAACTTAACTTAAACTTATGTTGGTGTGTAACTTAACTTAAACTTATGTTGTTTTGTAACTTAAACAACTTGTGGGTTGTAATGTTTTAACTTATGAATGGATGAACATCGTTGTTTTAATCATGTAGTTGTTTACTATTATCGTGTGCAATGAAAACTGATCAAGTCACACCGCACGCTTCCGCAATTTGAAGGGTGTGACATAATACGCATCATATAGGCCTATATGATGCGTATTAAACTTTGAATTTTCTCAAAAATACCCCTGAATTTATAAAAAAAACAGGAGTGAATTGCAAGTTTTGTCCTTTATCTTTGGGTCATTTTGCAAGTTTTGTCCTTTATGTTTAAAGTTGACGAGTTTTGTCCTTTATGTTTGAAAATCAAGAACGTTTTGTCCTTTGGGGCAAAACGTGCCTGATTTTTAAGGACAAAACGTGCTTGATTCTTTAAACATAAAGGACAAAACGTGCTTGATTTTTAAACATAAAGGACAAAACGTGCTTGATTTTTAAGGCCCAAAGGGTAAAACGTGTTTGATTTCAAACATAAAGGACAAAACTCGTCAACTTTAAACATAAAGGACAAAACTTGCAAAATGGCCTAAAGATAAAGGACAAAACTTGCAATTCACTCAAAAAACAGGGGTATTTCAGTAAGTTCGTTGATTAATACGAATCATATAGGCCTAGACGATGCGTATTAAACTATGAATTTCTCAACAATACCCCTGAACTTATCGATTATGTTTTTCAACGGGGATGTAATGCAATGATTCCTCTCACTTGAGTCGTCTCGGAAGTACTGAACAACCGAGATAACAACTCCAGTTTCAACAACTGCATTTGGAACAAGAAGTCCAACAATTCGTTGAAACCACATATTCGTGTGTTGCAATTTGGAAAGATGACCGAATAGAGATCTGAATAAGTTTCTGGAATTGGAGAACCGTTGTTACCAACAAATGGTTCCTAGATGTTTGAAGACCAACAAATGTCCAAAGTAATGCAATGATTCCTCTCACTTGAATCATCTTGGAAGTACTGAACAACCGAGATAACAGCTCTGGTTTCATCAGTTGAATCGTCTCGGAAGTACTGAACAACCGAGATAACAGCTCCGGTTTCATCAGCTGCATTTGGAACAAGAAGTCTAACAATTCGTTGAAACCACATATTCGTGTGTTGCACATTATGCGTTTCAAATCAAGGGTCCCATCATTACAACCACTTGTTTTCTACGGGGATGTAATGCAATGATTCCTCTCAATTGAATAGACAGACACTTACTTCATAGGACTCACTTGAATCGTCTCAGAAGTACTGAACAAGCGAGATAACAACTTCGGTTTCATTAGCTGCATCGTTTACCGTGGAATGCATCCTTATTTATGTAAATTGCACAAACAAGCATGCCTTGAACGAGTCTAGAACACTCGTAATCCTCAACCGGCTTTGAAACCGGACGAAATCTATGAAGAAACTGTTCGATTTCATGGTGAGTGGAGAAATTAGTGACAGAGAAACTGTTCGATTTCATGTGTCGTGCTCTTGGTGGGCATATGATCCGTGGGCATATTGTTGGATCTGTGACTCCATGGAAGATGTGATTAAGGTAAGCGTGCCGTAAAGTTGCATTTGATTTTTAAAACATTTCCCACTGACATCGTATCTCTCCGCAACCGGCAATGCGACTCTTCTACTCTAAAAAAAAACGGTCCACCTTGCGGCAACATCTCTCCGGCACCGGCAATGCGACTCTTCTACTCTCCGACTGTCGCAACCCCCGACCCCTACCCCGGGAGCGGGCGGCCGCGAGGTCCAGATTAGTGGTATCGGTGTTTATTAATTTGGCAGCGGAAATTAACATCAGGACTGTAGTTAGGAAATAGTTTATCAGAGTTAAAATACCATACTTTATAAATAACAAATACATGGGAAAAACTCAAGTTTCCATTACAATATGTTTATAGGGATAAACCCTAATTTATTGAAATAAAACTTCTTTCTTGTTTAGGTAACTTTTATAGCCACTTTTCCAAGCCTTCAGTGCTCTCCAGCTGGCTTCTATTTGGCTTTCACATTTTGTTACCTGAAATGAGTTTTAAAAAGTTTTATGAGCAAGAAATACTGGCGAGTGCATCCCAGTTTAATCAAAACAGGATTTTATATCTTTACAGTATTGAGAGCGATTACTATGTTTTTATCTACCCAATTACCACCCACGGTACTGTCATTCCTGACTTGTGGTCATGCTACTACTTACAGTGTAGTAACAAGTAATGTATACAAAATCCCAACATACCGACAGTAATCGTAGAATCCATAGACTCAATCACTGATAATTATATTTTAAAACAATTGAGGTTTTGTAAAAGCAGTTAATAAAAATAAGATGTACTCACAAATAGTGAGAAAAAGTGAATGTACTCACAAATAGTGAGAAAAAGTGAATGTACTCACATTGCTGTTTTAGATAATACTACTGCTTTCTGGTGACTTCCTGGTTATAATCTATTAAAATTAAACAATGCACACGTGTTAGTAAGATAACCCAATTTACATTAGTTATACCCCCGAGACAGAACTCCAACGACTGAGTCAGGTAGAGCCTTGAGATGCATTACGGAGCTCTAGATCAATCGGGCAGAGTAACCAATACGTAACCGGGGGTTATAATACTTATAACGAGGCAGAGCTTCGCTTTTTAGGGGTATCATATCGAGCAATACTATTGCTATTATAGGGAAAGATGAAAGAAAAGAAATGAGTGACTGAAGACTGAGGCATCGGCCTCCTTCTATAGGCCTGATCATGGTTCTCTCGCACCCAGCGAGAGCTACAAGCTTGGCCTTCGCGGCCAGCGAGACCACTAGGGTAGGCCCTAGCTTGGTCGAGTCAACTATCTAGGTCCAACACGTATTAGACACGTGGCATCACGAGAGTTCGCCTGGTGTCAATGGGTCGCGGCCCGCAACAGTCTTGCCTTGACTGGGTCGCACCCCGCGAGGACTTGGTATATTTTTTTTAATTGAGTTTTATTAATATAAAGGTATATTAGGTCCGTTTTTCGTATGCGGGGTATATTTTAGGATGTATAGGAGTATTTTAGTGGTTTTGGGAGAGTTGTTATATCATCCCCATCTTGTTTAAGATCTCGTCCTCGAGGTCTACCAGAACAGGTGTGGATATTTCCTTTCCATCTCTGACTCGAGCTCCCAAGTGTATTCTGGTCCTATCTTGGAATCCCATTTCACTTTGACTAGAACTAATCTCTTTTGTTTGAGATTCTTGATCTTTCTTTCTTCAATCTGCAGGGGTTTCTCTACAAACTTAAGCGTCTCATTTACCTCTATGTCCTTAAGAGGTACCATTAATGATTCATCTGCTAAACACTTCTTGAGATTACATACATGAAATGCATCATGTATTCCTGCCATTTCTTCTGGCAGTTGTAGTTGGTAAGCCACTGGTCCTATTTTTCTATGAATCTCAAAAGGTCCAACATACCCGGGGCTTAGCTTTCCCCTTTTTATGAATCTGACCATTCCTCATGGAGAAACTTTTAATAATACCTTATCTCCTACTTGAAATTCCAATGGTTTTCGTCTGTTATCAGCATAGTTCTTTTGTCGATCCCGTGCTGCTTTTAGTCTTTCCTTGACTTGAATAATTTTGTCCGTTGTTTCTTTTACTATCTCTGGTCCAGACAGTTGTTTTTCTCCAATTTCTGCCCAACAGACTGGAGTTCGGCACTTTCGTCCATAAAGTGCTTCAAATGGTGCAGCATTGATACTGGTATGAAAGCTGTTAATGTAGGAAAATTCTATTAATGGTAAATGGTCGTCCCAATTTCCTCCGAAATCAATTACACAAGCTCTAAGCATATCTTCCATTGTCTGAATTGTCCTTTCGCTTTGTCCATCCGTTTGAGGATGATAAGCTGTGCTTAGATTTAACTTGGTTCCGATTGCTTTTTGGAAACTAGTCCAAAAATGAGAAGCAAAATGGCTATCTCTATCAGAAACAATAGATAAAGGAATTCCATGTAATGAAACTATTTCATTTACATATAACTTGGCTAACTGTTCCATACTGAGAGTTTCCTTCATCGGTAAGAAATGAGCAAACTTGGTTAATCTGTCTACAATCACCCAGATTGTATCATTACCTTTTCGTATCTTGGGTAATTTAGTAACAAAATCCATTGTTATCTATTCCCATTTCCATATTGGCATTTCTAGTTGCTGCAATAAACCTGAGGGTTTCTGATGTTCGGTTTTAACCTGTGAACAGGTTAGACACTTGGCAACATAGGTTGCTATATCCTTTTTCATTCTTATCTACCAGAAATTCTTTCTTAAGTCTTGATACATTTTATCATTACCAGGATGTATCGTATACTTAGACTTATGGGCTTCTTCTAAAATTCGGTGGCGTAGGTTTCCTTGTTTGGGTATCCAGATTCTTTTCTTATGGAATCTCCAAATTCCATCTTTTTCTTGTTCTAATTCCTTAATCATTCCTTTTAATTTTTCAGTATCGTCCTTGATTACTGATTCCTGTATTTCTCTAATTTGCTCGTTTAAATCTATCTACAGATTTAACTTGGGAGAACGTACTCGTCTTGGCTTTTCATGATACTTTCGACTTAAAGCATCAGCTACTACCTTAGCCTTTCTTGTATTATACTGGATATCACAATCATAATCATTGATAATTTCCATCCAGCGTCGCTGTCTCATATTTAACTCTTTTTTCCCGAAAACATATCTTAAACTCTTATGATCGGTGAAAACGGTAAACTTGCTACCATACATGCAGTGTCTCTAAATTTTAAGGGAAAAAATTATGGCTCCAAAATCTAGATCATGGGTTGTATAATTCTCTTCATGATAGTTGTCTAGAGGCATAGGCTATAACCTTTTGACGTTGCATTAACACACATCCATAACCTAACTTAGAAGCGTCACAATAGACTATAAAGTCTTTAGTTCCTTCTGGTAACGCGAGTATTGATGCGTTGGTTAATCTTTGCTTAAGAATTCTAAAAGCTTCTTCTTGTTTTGGTCCCCATTCAAACTTAACTGATTTGCAGGTCAGTTTTGTTAAAGGAATAGCTATTCTAGAAAAATCTCGGATAAACCGTCTATAATATCCTGCCAGTCCAAGAAAACTTCTTACTTCCGTTGGTGATTCAGGGACTTTCCACTTAGTAATCGCCTCGATTTTTGTGTGATCCACATGAATTCCTTCCTGATTAACTAGATGTCCAAGAAATTGTACTTCTTGTAACTAAAATTCACATTTTGAGAATTTAGCATAAAGCTTCTCTTTTCTCAGCAAATTCAGAAGTATAAATAAATGCTCTGCATGAACTTCTTTACTCTTAGAGTAAATTAGAATATCATCTATAAAGACAATTATGAATTTATCCAGATATGGTTTACATATTCTGTTCATCATGTCCATAAATACGGCTGGGGCATTGGTTAAACCAAATGGCATGACTGTAAATTCATAATGACCATACCTTGTTCTGAAAGCAGTTTTAGGAATGTCCTCTTCCTGTACTTTCAATTGATGATATCCTGAGCGTAAATCGATCAAAGAAAATAATCGAGCACCTTGAAGTTGATCAAACAGATCGTCGATTCTCGGTAGTGGGTACCGATTTTTAATCATGACCTTGTTCAATTCTCGGTAATCAGTGCACATACACATTGACCCGTCCTTTTTCTTGACAAACAAGATTGGTGCTCCCCATGGTGATGAACTAGGCTGTATGAAACCCTTCTCCAGAAGTTCGTCCAATTGTTTCTTCAGTTCTTGCATCTCCGCTGGTGCTAAACGGTAAGGAACCTTGGCAATCGGTGTTGTCCCTGGTATTAGGTGAATTCTGAATTCAACCTCTCTATCTGGTGGTAGTCCGGGTAGCTCTTCTGGGAAAACATCTAAGAATTGAGATACTACGGGAATATCTTTCAATTATTTTCCTTTAGTGTTAATGATTATGGAAATCATATACACTAGTGATCCTTTCCTTGCATAACTTGCTGTTTTCATCACAGAGATGAATTTTGTGGACCTAGTTGGCTTATCTCCTTTAATTGTGATCTTTTCACCCCTTGGTGAACTTACTTGTATTGACTTTTGATCACATATTGTAAGGACTTTCAAAAATGTCCCAAACTGACCCGGAAGTGGAAACCCAGACCCCCGAAACACTAATCCATATAAAAAATCAAGAAATCAAGATTCTTGATCCTCTCGCGGGCCGCGTAAAGGATGACCAGACCCTTACACGGGCCGCGTCAACTTGAAGTTCGACCGGATAAGCATCCGGGCCGCTTATCATCCACATGGCAACTCTACTTGTGACCAATCCGACCTACGTATAGACTAGGTGGCCACGTGGGCCGTGTAAGGGTTGAGCCAAAGCTCACGCGGGCCGCGTGAGACCCAAATTCCAGCTATAAATAGAGCGGGTCATGAGCAGTTCACTAGTGTCGACGAAAATTTCGAAATCAATCATATTCTGCTCGAATTTCACTTTCAAATTAGTGGGGTACTGCTACGATACCGGGTATTAACTCAATCGTTGCTACGATTCAATGTCCGAATGATTTAAACTATCCGATGAATGTTTAAGTGCTGCTCAAAATTGGGTTATACTTTGTCATTCGTCGTAAATTCGATGGATGTTTAAGTATTGCACTTTGTCATTCGTTGTGATGGTTTTAATCTCGTGAGTTATCGTAAATGTTGTATTAGTTACTGACCTAGTTCGTGTGCATTGTTATCTAAATTAGGTTACAAGGCTAATCAGTAGGCTAAACTCTGCCCGTATAAATCTGCAATGTGAGTCATTCTCTTTTATCAAAAGTATTTTACAATACTCCATTTTCAAATGTTATAATTACAGGGATTAAGTCGTGGTTATCTTAATCACTGGCTAGTGGGGTATTGTGCACATTACTAATTTCTCACGGTTAGGCTAATAAATCCTAACAGTGATAATCGTCACTACTTGGGAAAAGACCCAATAGTGGTATGACCATCGTCACCAGGTGACACGGCGCCAGATAAAAATAAGATAGAAGCCATTGTAATCGCTCTTATGCTGTAATTTATAACTATGTGCCAGTTTATCAAAATGAATGACTCACCAGTATTTCCCCGCTGACAAAGTATTTTTAAAACACGTTTCAGGCGACCTGCTGTAATTCAAGGAAAACGTGCTACGGAGCACTAACAAGCTTGAAGAGGTGGCTCAGTTAAAATAAATAAACATGTTTTATAAATAAGGGAATTTACTTATGAAATTCCTCTATTGTAAATTACAGGGTTTATCCCGAATTATGAAATAAAATAATCGGGCATTTACGAGTTTTAAAAGATCCTGTAAAATCTTCCGCTGTCGCATCTATTAATAAATACCACGGGTTCCTGTCCCGCGGCTCCTGACCGGGTCAAACCGGGGCTGGGGCCGTGACAGGAAAAGGTGGTATCAGAGCCACTGATTTAAACCTATTAAGTATTTAAAATACTTAATTTTCCTGATTATCATCTTGTAATTATGTGCTCTTATCTTGACTATCTGTTAGTTACAGTATGGGTAAGCAAAGAGTGTCGGATATCTATCTTAAATTAGATAGTTCACCGAAAGATAAGGGAATTTCATCTCAAAATTCCTCAAGATACTCAGCAGATACTGAGGAGGGAATATTTGTTCGTAAGACACAGTATGAGAAACCCCTTACCCCTAATAAAAGAAGTTTGATTATTAGAAAAAGTCAAGAGAAAATGAGGAAGTCACAACCAAAAGAAGGAATAATTAATAAGGAAGCCCAGAAATAAGCAATAAACCACCATGGGAAGATGAGTTAGATAAACAATGGGCAAATCTCTATATGTTAGCCACTATAGCAGTAAATGCTAACTTATAGTTTAAATCGCCAAACCAGTACTAGCACCTATGTCACCTACAAGTCAGAAACTTTACAATTTTAGTTGTAGTAAAAATAAATATTTTGTTTCAATAAAATGGTTTGTTAAATAATTGTAATTAATATTAAATTTTCTGCTTTCCATTATATGATTCTGTGAAAATTAATATTACAAAATTTTAAACTAAAAGTTTATGTGTTTCTTCATAAATGCTAAACAGCATTAATGAATTATCTGAAGCTCTTGAGAATCTCAATCTCTATCCTGTGAAAATAGAAGTTTCCAGAGACTTTACTGGTTACTTAGCCGATGTTGAAGAACCTATGGAATTCCAAGCTCCACCACCGGAGAAATCAAAGCCAAAGAAAAGAAGAAGATTTGTGGGTTGGAGGCGTGTGTGCAGAAGAAAACCAGCAACTAGGAAAATTCCCAAGATAGAAAATCCCATGGATAAACGAAAAAGGGATCGAGATCGGGGAAAGTTTTAGACAAATAGGAATAGAAATTGGGGAAAGTTCTAAGCAAGCCGAGGAATTGCCACTGCAGGAGGAACTAGATCGCATATTGGCAAATTGTGATATCGTTAGGCCTATCAATGAAAACCTCTTCCCTTATCCTGCTGAAACCCAACTTCCAGTAAACTTGGAACCAGCCATCCCAGATCCTCTGATCCACACTCAACCTCTAGGAGAAATGGACGAATGGTGGACCAACGACTCGCAGTTTCAAAACCTCCTAAATAATCCTTATACCTTTTTCCCTCAGTTCGACCCAAAACCTGCACCAAACCCACCAATGAGTAATGAAAACTTAACTGAACTCCGCCATTTTGGTGAGGAGCTGATAAATGCAGGGAATAGGATCTGTGAGGTGGGAGAACAAATCTCCTGGAAGTACGACAAAAGGGAACGTCGCTTCTGAGGTGCCAGCTGATAGGAGATAGTATGATTGTGAAGATGTGATTGTATAATAATAATAGTAATAAAAATATAACTCTGTAAAATAACCTAAAAATAAAACTTTTGTAAGATAACGGTGTGTATGGAAGCATAATATAATATATAAAATATCGAAAGTAAAAAAATCGACGATTTTGGCTATAATTGTTTACGTGATTATGTGCAATTATTTTGTTATATTTGGTTTTTAATTATTTTATACTAATTATTTATATAAATTAGCTACCAGATGGCACACGCTGGTAATGAACCCGATAATGAAGTTAATCAATCTGAGCATAACAATGAAGATCAATTTCTGAATAGGCAAGATATCAAGAATATCGTTGCTCAGGGAATAGTCAATGCTATTCCAGCAATACTTGCTGCTGCTAGAAATCCAGTTGAACCTCAACAAATTATTCCTAGTAAACGAACACACGGTGATAATTTCAGTAATAGTGTTAACGGAGGCGACAACAACAACAATAACAATAATGATAATATACTGCAAGCCCCAACTCTCAAAAGAATGAAAGCTGCAACGCCTGCTTGCACTTATAAAGAGTTTCTTGCCTGTAAACCAGCTGAGTTTGCAGGTAATGAAGGGGCGACTGCAGCGCTGCGTTGGTTGGAAAAAACCGAAGCAGTGATAATGATAAGTAAATGTGTCGAAGAAGACAAGGTCATGTATGCGTCGCATCTGTTTAAAGTAGGGGCGCTAGAATGGTGGAATACAGTACTTCAAGCCAAAGGAAGAAATATGGCCTATGACATGAGTTGGGAAGAATTTAAGCAGCTAGTGGAAAGAAAATTTTGTCCCGAGTATGAAAAGGAACAAATGGCGAATAAATTCCTGAACCACCGGATGGTGAATGTAGACTGTCGAGGGTATACTTCGACATTCTTCGAATATGCGAGAGTGGTACCAACCCTGGCTTCGCCAGAACCGGTACTTATGTCCCGTTATATTTGGGGATTGATTGGTGAAATCCGTGATATCGTTAAAGCTGCGAGACCTCGCACTATTGACGATGCGGTAGAATTAGCTAATACTCTAACTGACGGGCTGGTACGCACAAGAGAAGAAAACCGGAAGAAGGAAGTAGCCCAAAAGATTACCCAGGGATTCCGTGTGGGTAATCGTAGTAATTTCAAGAAAAAGGGAACCGGGCAATCTTCCACTGTTCCATTTTGCAATGCCTGCAAAAGGAAGCATTTTGGAAGATGCAAAGGATATTGCAATTTCTGCAAAATCCCGGGACACCAAGAAGAAGAATGTAGAAAGAAGAAAGCAACGGTCTGTTACAATTGTGGAGAAGCTGGACACTTCAGGCTAGACTGCCCAAAACTGGTCAAACCAGCCGATAACAAAGCCAAACCTGCAGAAGGAGCTACCAAGAAGAACGTAAGAGCCTTCCAGTTGACTACTCAGGAAGCAGAACTAATTCCTGTCGTAATAGCTGGTACGTTCCTAGTTCACGACGTTTATGCAAAAGTATTATTTGACTCTGGTGCAAACCAAAGTTTTATAAATACTTCATTCTGCCAAGCTCTTAACTTACCTTTAACCAACCTTAGGCAGATTTTTACAGTCGAATCGGCAGATGGGAATTCTGTTAAAATAAATAAGGTTGTGTGAGAAGGAAAGATAGAACTTTTAGGTCATAAATTTTCGGCAAACCTGTTACCTATGAATTTAGCCGGATTTGATGTGGTATTAGGAATGGATTGGTTAGTAGCCAACCATGTTCGAATTCTTTGTGATAAGAATTCCATAGAAATTCATACACCCTCAGGAGAATTAGTGGTGATTACAGGAGATAAGCCACGAAAGCCAATGAAATTCATTTTAGTAATGAAATTCGCCAGTTATTCAAGAAAACAAGAAATGGTGTATATGATTTCAGTAATCATTAACACTAAGAGTAAGGAACTTAAGGAAATTCCAGTAGTATCAGAATACCCAGAAGAACTACCTGGATTACCACCTGATAGGGAAGTAGAGTTTAGAATTCATCCAATTCCTGGAACTACACCAATAGCCAAGGCACCTTATCGGTTAGCACCCACTGAAATGTTAGAATTGAAAAAGCAGTTAGATGAATTACTAAGCAAAGGATTTATACAACCTAGTTCATCCCCATGGGGAGCGCCAGTGTTGTTTGTGAAAAAGAAAGATGGTTCGATGCGAATGTGTATCGATTATAGAGAATTGAATAAAGTTACAATTAAGAATCGATACCCATTACCTAGGATTGATGATCTTTTTGATCAATTGCAAGGAGCTATATACTTTTCTAAAATAGATTTACGCTCATGATATCATCAATTAAAGGTACAAGAAGAAGACATACCTAAACTGCTTTCAGAACTAGGTATGGTCATTACGAGTTTACAGTCATGCCCTTTGGGTTAACAAATGCTCCAGCAGCATTTATGGACATGATGAATAGGATCTGTAAACCGTACTTGGATAAATTTTTAATTGTCTTTATCGACGATATACTTATTTATTCCAAAAGCCAGGAGGAACATTGTGAGCACCTGCATGCACTCTTAACATTGTTAAGAAAGGAACAACTTTATGCCAAATTCTCGAAGTGTGAATTTCGGCTACGAGAAGTGCAATTTTTAGGTCACATGGTGAATCACGAAGGTATTCACGTAGATCCTGCTAAGATAGAAGCGATCACCAAATGGAAAGTCCCGCAGTCAGTTATGGAAATTAGAAGTTTTATAGGGTTAGCCGGATACTATAGACGGTTCATTAAGGATTTTTCCAAGATAACCATACCATTAACTAAGTTAACCTGTAAAGCAGTTAAGTTTGAATGGGGACCTAGGCAAGAAGAAGCCTTTAGGATTTTAAAACAGAACTTAACAAATGCTCCAATTCTTGCCTTACCGGAAGGAACAGAAGATTTTGAAGTATATTGTGATGCTTCTAAGCTAGGATTAGGATGTGTATTAATGCAACGCAAGAAGGTAATTGCGTATGCATCTAGGCAATTAAAAAAGCACGAGGAAAATTATATGACTCATGATTTAGAGTTAGGAGCCATAATTTTTGCCCTTAAGATTTGAAGACATTATCTGTACGGAAGTAAGTTTACTGTCTATACAGATCATAAAAGTTTAAGATATATCTTTGGGCAAAAAGAATTAAACATGAGGCAAAGGAGATGGATGGAAATCCTAAGTGACTACGACTGTGATATTCAATATCATGAAGGAAAGGCAAATGTAGTTGCAGATGCCTTAAGTCGTAAGTATCACGAAAAGCAAAAGCGAGTTCGTGCTCTTAGATTAAGTTTACAATTAGACTTAATGGAACAACTGAAGAACATTCAATAAACAGCAATCAAGGATGATGATGAAGGAATGAAAGGAAGAATAAAAGAATTAGAGCAAGGAACTGATGGAATTTGGAGATTCCACAAAAGAAGGATTTGGGTACCTAAACAAGGAAATTTAAGAAATAAGATTTTTAAGGAAGCCCATAAATCTAGGTATACCATGCATCCTGGTAATAATAAGATGTACCAAGATTTAAGAAATAATTTCTGGTGGATAGGAATGAAAAAGGATATAGCTAAATATGTTTCTAAATGTCTTACTTGTTCAGAAGTTAAGGCAGAACACCAGAAACCTTCAGGTCTACTACAACAATTAGAAATGCCTGTATGGAAATGGGAACTCATAAAAATGGATTTTGTTACTAAGTTACCTAAAACCAGAAAAGGTAATGACTCGATTTGGGTAATTGTGGATCGATTAACCAAATCAGCTCATTTTCTACCCATGAAAGAAACCTTTAGCATGGAAAGATTGGCAAAGCTGTATGTAGATGAAGTAGTATCCTTACATGGAGTTCCACTCTCCATTATATCGGATAGGGATAGTCGTTTCACTTCCCATTTCTGGATTAGTTTCCAAGAAGCAATGGGAACCCGACTAAATCTAAGTACTGCATATCATCCTCAAACAGACGGACAAAATGAACGGGAGATCCAAACTCTAGAAGACATGCTTAGGGCATGTGTAATAGATTTTGGTGGGAACTGGGATGACCACCTACCCTTAATTGAATTCTCCTATAACAATAGTTATCATTCAAGTATCGAAGCTGCCCCATTTGAAGCACTATACGGACGTAAGTGTAGAACTCTAGTATGCTGGGCAGAAATCAGAGAAAGTCAATTATCAGGTCCTGAAATAGTACAAGAAACTACCGACAAGATCACTCAAATCAAGGAAAGACTGAAAACGGCTCGAGATCGCCAGAAGAGTTATGCCGATAATCGACGTAAGTCGTTAGAGTTTCAAGTTGGAGACAAGGTTCTCTTGAAAGTTTCTCCTGGAAAGGAGTAGTTCGGTTCAGTAAAAGCGGAAAGCTAAGTCCAAGGTACGTAGGACCATTCTCTGTAATCCATAAATGCGGCTGGGGCATTGGTTAAACCAAGTGGCATGACTGTAAATTCATAATGACCATACCTTGTTCTGAAAGCAGTTTTAGGAATGTCCTATTCCTGTACTTTCAATTGATGATATCCTGAGAGTAAATCGATCTTAGAAATAATCGAGCTCCTTGAAGTTGATCAAACAGATCATCGATTCTCGGTAGTGGGTACCAATTTTTAATCATAACCTTGTTCAATTCTCGGTAATCAGTGCACATACACATTGACCCGTCCTTTTTCTTGACAAACAAGATTGGTGCTCCCCATGGTGATGAACTAGGTTGTATGAAACCCTTCTCCAGAAGTTCATCCAATTGTTTCTTCAGTTGTTGCATCTCCGCCGGTGCTAAACGGTAAGGTACCTTGGCAATCGGTGTTGTCCCTGGTATTAGGTGAATTCTGAATTAAACCTCTCTATCTGGTGGTAGTCCGGGTAGCTCTTCTGTGAAAACATCTAAGAATTGAGATACTACAGGAATATCTTTCAATTCTTTTCCTTTAGTGTTAATGATTATGGAAATCATATACACTAGTGATCCTTTCCTTGCATAACTTGTTGTTTTCATCACAGAGATGAATTTTGTTGACCTAGTTGGCTTATCTCCTTTAATTGTGATCTTTTCACCCCTTGGTGAACTTACTTGTATTGACTTTTGATCACATAGTGTAAGGACTTTCAAAAATGTCCCAAACTGACCCGGAAGTGGAAACCCAGACCCCCGAAACCCTAAACCATATAAAAAATCAAGAAATCAAGATTCTTGATCCTCTCGCGGGCCGCGTAAAGGATGACCAGACCCTTATGCGGGCCGCGTCAACTTGAAGTTCGACCGGATAAGCATCCGGGCCACGTATCATCCACATGGCAACTCTACTTGTGACCAATCCGTCGCATAGACTAGGTGGCCACGCGGGCCGCGTAAGGGTTGTGCCAAAGCTCACGCGGGCCGCGTGAGACCCAAATTCCACTTATAAATAGAGCGGGTCCTGAGCAGTTCACTGGTGTCTACGAAACTTTCGAAATCAATCATATTCTGCTCGAATTTCACTTTCAAATTAGTGGAGTACTGCTACGATACCGGGTATTAACTCAATCGCTGCTACGATTCAATGTCCGATCGATTTAAACTATCCGATGAATGTTTAAGTGCTGCTCAAACTTGGGTTATACTTTGCCATTCGTCGTAAATTCGATGGATGTTTAAGTATTACACTTTGTCATTCGTTGTGAGGGTTTTAATCTCGTGAGTTATCGTAAATGTTGTATTAGTTACTGACCTAGTTCGTGTGCATTGTTATCTAAATTAGGTTACAAGGCTAATCAGTAGGCTAAACTCTGCCCGTATAAATCTGCAATGTGAGTCATTCTCTTTTATCAAAAGTATTTAACAATACTCCATTTTCAAATGTTATAATTACAGTGATTAAGTCGTGGTTATCTTAATCACTGGCTAGTGGGGTATTGTGCACATTACTAATTTCTCACGGTTAGGCTAATAAATCCTAACAGTGATAATCGTCACTACTTGGGGAAATACCCAATAGTGGTATGACCATCGTCACCAGGTGACACGGCGCCAGATAAAAATAAGATAGAAGCCATTGTAATCGCTCTTATGCTGTAATTTATAATTATGTGTCAGTTTATCAAAATGAATGACTCACCAGTATTTCCCCGCTGACAAAATATTTTTAAAACATGTTTCAGGGGACCTGCTATAATTCAAGGAAAACGTGCTACAGAGCACTAACAAGCTTGAAGAGGTGGCTCAGTTAAAATAAATAAACATGTTTTATAAATAAGGGAATTTACTTATGAAATTCCTCTATTGTAAATTACAGGGTTTATCCCGAATTATGAAATAAAATAATCGGGCATTTACGAGTTTTAAAAGATCCTGTAAAATCTTCCGCTGTCGCATCTATTAATAAATACCACGGGTTCCTGTCCCGCGGCTCCTGACCGGGTCAAACCGGGGCTGGGGCCGTGACAGGAAAAGGTGGTATCAGAGCCATTGATTTAAACCTAATAAGTATTTAAAATACTTAATTTTCCTGATTATCATCTTGTAATTATGTGCTCTTATCTTGACTATCTGTTAGTTACAGTATGGGTAAGCAAAGAATGTCGGATATCTATCTTAAATTAGATAGTTCACCGAAAGATAAGGGAACTTCATCTCAAAATTCCTCAAGATATTCAGCAGATACTGAGGAGGGAATATTTGTTCGTAAGGCACAGTATGAGAAACCCTTTACCCCTAATAAAAGAAGTTTGATTATTAGAAAAAGTCAAGAGAAAATGAGGAAGTCACAACCAAAAGAAGGAATAATTAATAAGGAAGCCCAGGAAATAAGCAATAAACCACCATGGGAAGATGAGTTAGATAAACAATGGGCAAATCTCTATATGTTAGCCACTATAGCAATAAATGCTAACTTATAGTTTAAATCGCGAAACCAGTACTAGCACCTATGTCACCTACAAGTCAGAAACTTTAAAATTTTAGTTGTACTAAAAATAAATATTTTGTTTCAATAAAATGGTTTGTTAAATAATTGTAATTAATATTAAATTTTCTGCTTTCCATTATATGATTCTGTGAAAATTAATATTACAAAATTTTAAACTAAAAGTTTATGTGTTTCTTCATAAATGCTAAACAGCATGAATGAATTATCTGAAGCTCTTGAGAATCTCAATCTCTATCCTGTGAAAATAGAATTTTCCAGAGACTTTACTGGTTACTTAGCCGATGTTGAAGAACCTATGGAATTCCAAGCTCCACCACCGGAGAAATCAAAGCCAAAGAAAAGAAGAAGATTTGTGGGTTGGAGGCGTGTGCGCAGAAGAAAACCAGCAACTAGGAAAATTCCCAAGATAGAAAATCCCATGGATAAAGGAAAAGGGATCGAGATCGAGGAAAGTTTTAGACAAATAGGAAAAGAAATTGGGGAAAGTTCTAAGCAAGCCGAGGAATTGCCACTGTAGGAGGAACTAGATCGCATACTGGCAAATTGTGATATCCTTAGGCCTATCAATGAAAACCTCTTCCCTTATCCTGCTGAAACCCAACTTCCAGTAAACTTGGAACCGACCATCCCAGATCCTCTGATCCACACTCAACCTCTAGGAGAAATGGATGAATGGGGGACCAACGACTGGCAGTTTCAAAACCTACTAAATAATCCTTATACCTTTTTCCCTCAGTTTGACCCAGAACCTGCACCAAACCCACCAATAAGTAATGAAAACTTAGCTGAACTCCGCCATTTTGGCGAGGAGCTGATAGATGCAGGGAATAGGATCCGGGAGGTGGGAGAACAAATCTCCTGGAAGTACGACGAAAAGGAACGTCGCTTCTGAGGTGCCAGCTGACAGGAGATAGTATGATTGTGAAGATGTGATTGTATAATAATAATAATAGTAATAAAAATATAACTCTGTAAAATAACCTAAAAATAAAACTTTTGTAAGATAACGGTGTGTATGGATGCATAATATAATATATAAAATATCGAAAGTCGAAAAATCGACGATTTTGGCTATAATTGTTTACGTGATTATGTGCAATTATTTTGTTATATTTGGTTTTTAATTATTTTATACTAATTATTTATATAAATTAATTACCAGATGGCACACGCTGGTAATGAACCCGATAATGAAGTTAATCAATCTAAGCATAACAATGAAGATCAATTTCTGAATAGGCAAGATATCAAGAATATCGTTGCTCAGGGAATAGCCAATGCTATTCCAGCAATACTTGCTACTGCTAGAAATCCAGTTGAACCTCAACAAATTATTCCTAGTAAACGAACAAACGGTGATAATTTCAGTAATAGTGTTAACGGAGGCGGCAACAACAACAATAACAATAATGATAATATACTGCAAGCCCCAACTCTCAAAAGAATGAAAGCTGCAACGCCTGCTTGCACTTAAAAAGAGTTTCTTGCCTGTAAACCAGCTGAGTTTGCAGGTAATGAAGGGGCGAATGTGGCGCTGCGTTGGTTGGAAAAAACCGAAGCAGTGATTATGATAAGTAAATGTGTCGAAGAAGAGAAGGTCATGTATGTGTCGTCTGTGTTTAAAGAAGGGGCGCTAGAATGGTGGAATACAGTATTTCAAGCCAAAGGAAGAAATATGGCCTATGCCATGAGTTGGGAAGAATTTAAGCAGCTAGTGGAAAGAAAATTTTGTCCCGAGTATGAAAAGGAACAAATGGCGAATAAATTCCTGAACCACCGGATGGTGAATGTAGACTGTCGAGGGTATACTTCGACATTCTTCGAATATGCGAGAGTGGTACCAACCCTGGCTTCGCCAGAACCGGTATTTATTTCCCGTTATATTTGGGGATTGATTGGTGAAATCCGTGATATCGTTAAAGCTACGAGACCTCGCACTATTTACGATGCAGTAGAATTAGCTAATACTCTAACTGACGGGCTGGTACGCACAAGAGAAGAAAACCGGAAGAAGGAAGTAGCCCATAAGATTACCCAGGGATTCAGTGTGGGTAATCGTAGTAATTTCAAGAAAAAGGGAACCTGGCAATCTTCCACTGTTCCATTTTGCAATGCCTGCAAAAGGAAGCATTTTGGAAGATGCAAAGGATATTGCAATTTCTGCAAAATCCAGGGACACTAAGAAGAAGACTGCAGAAAGAAGAAAGCAACGGTCTGTTACAACTATGGAGAAGCTGGACACTTCAGGCCAGACTGCCCAAAACTGGTCAAACCAGCCGATAACAAAGCCAAACCTGCAGAAGGAGCTACCAAGAAGAACGTAAGAGCCTTCCAGTTGACTACTCAGGAAGCAGAACTAATTCCTGTCGTAATAGCTGGTATGTTCCTAGTTCACGACGTTTATGCAAAAGTATTATTTGACTCTGGTGCAAACCAAAGTTTTATAAATACTTCATTCTGCCAAGCTCTTAACTTACCTTTAACCAACCTTAGGCAGATTTTTACAGTCGAATTGGCAGATGGGAATTCTGTTAAAATAAATAAGGTTGTGCGAGAAGGAAAGATAGAACTTTTAGGTCATAAATTTTCAGCAAACCTGTTACCTATGAATTTAGCCGGATTTGATGTGGTATTAGGAATGGATTGGTTAGTAGCCAACCATGTTCGAATTCTTTGTGATAAGAATTCCATAGAAATTCATACACCCTCAGGAGAATTAGTGGTGATTACAGGAGATAAGCCACGAAAGCCAATGAAATTCATTTCAGTAATGAAATTGGCCAGTTATTCAAGAAAACAAGAAATGGTGTATATGATTTCAGTAATCATTAACACTAAGAGTAAGGAACTTAAGGAAATTCCAGTAGTATCAGAATACCCAGAGGTATTCCCAGAAGAACTACCTGGATTACCACCTGATAGGGAAGTAGAGTTTAGAATTCATCTAATTCCTGGAACTACATCAATAGCCAAGGCACCTTATCGGTTAGCACCCACTGAAATGTTAGAATTGAAAAAGCAGTTAGATGAATTACTAAGCAAAGGATTTATACAACATAGTTCATCCCCATGGGGAGCGCCAGTGTTGTTTGTGAAAAAGAAAGATGGTTCGATGCGAATGTGTATCGATTATAGAGAATTGAATAAAGTTACAATTAAGAATCGATACCCATTACCTAGGATTGATGATCTTTTTGATCAATTGCAAGGAGCTATATACTTTTCTAAAATAGATTTACGCTCAGGATATCATCAATTAAAGGTACAAGAAGAAGACATACCTAAAACTGCTTTCAGAACTAGGTATGGTCATTACGAGTTTACAGTCATGCCCTTTGGGTTAACAAATGCTCCAGCACCATTTATGGACATGATGAATAGGATCTGTAAACCGTACTTGGATAAATCTGTAATTGTCTTTATCGACGATATACTTATTTATTCCAAAAGCCAGGAGGAACATTGTGAGCACCTGCATGCACTCTTAACATTGTTAAGAAAGGAACAACTTTATGCCAAATTCTCGAAGTGTGAATTTCGGCTACGAGAAGTGCAATTTTTAGGTCACATGGTGAATCACGAAGGTATTCACGTAGATCCTGCTAAGATAGAAGCGATCACCAAATGGAAAGTCCCGCAGTCAGTTATGGAAATTAGAAGTTTTATAGGGTTAGCCGGATACTATAGACGGTTCATTAAGGATTTTTCCAAGATAACCATACCATTAACTAAGTTAGCCTGTAAAGCAGTTAAGTTTGAATGGGGACCTAGGCAAGAAGAAGCCTTTAGGATTTTAAAACAGAAATTAACAAATGCTCCAATTCTTGCCTTACCGGAAGGAACAGAAGATTTTGAAGTATATTGTGATGCTTCTAAGCTAGGATTAGGATGTGTATTAATGCAATGCAAGAAGGTAATTGCGTATGCATCTAGGCAATTGAAAAAGCACGAGGAAAATTATATGACTCATGATTTAGAGTTAGGAGCCATAATTTTTGCCCTTAAGATTTGGAGACATTATCTGTACGGAAGTAAGTTTACTGTCTATACAGATCATAAAAATTTAAGATATATCTTTGGGCAAAAAGAATTAAACATGAGGCAAAGGAGATGGATGAAAATCCAAAGTGACTATGACTGTGATATTCAATATCATGAAGGAAAGGCAAATGTAGTTGCAGATGCCTTAAGTCGTAAGTATCACGAAAAGCAAAAGCGAGTTCGTGCTCTTAGATTAAGTTTACAATTAGACTTAATTGAATAACTGAAGAACATTCAAGAAACAACAATGAAGGATGATTCTGAAGGAATGAAATGAAGAATAAAAGAATTAGAGCAAGGAGCTGATGGAATTTGGAGATTCCACAGAAGAAGGATTTGGGTACCTAAACAAGGAAATTTAAGAAATAAGATTTTAGAGGAAGCCCATAAATCTAGGTATACCATGCATCCTGGTAATAATAAGATGTACCAAGATTTAAGAAATAATTTCTGGTGGATAGGAATGAAAAAGGATATAGCTAGATATGTTTCTAAATGTCTTACTTGTTCAGAAGTTAAGGCAGAACGCCAAAAACCTTCAGGTCTACTACAACAATTAGAAATGCCTGTATGGAAATGGGAACTCATAACAATGGATTTTGTTACTAAGTTACCTAAAACCAGAAAAGGTAATGACTCGATTTGGGTAATTGTTGATCGATTAACCAAATCAGCTCATTTTCTACCCATGAAAGAAACCTTTAGCATGGAAAGATTGGCAAAGCTGTATGTAGATGAAGTAGTATCCTTACATGGAGTTCCACTCTCTATTGTATCGGATAGGGATAGTCGTTTCACTTCCCATTTCTGGACTAGTTTCCAAGAAGCAATGGGAACCCGACTAAATCTAAATACTGCATATCATCCTCAAACAGACGGACAAAGTGAACGGACGATCCAAACTCTGGAAGACATGCTAAAGGCATGTGTAATAGATTTTGGTGGGAACTGGGATGACCACCTACCCTTAATTGAATTCTAATAGTTATCATTCAAGTATCGAAGCTGCCCCATTCGAAGCACTATACGGACGTAAGTGTAGAACTCTAGTATGCTGGGCAGAAATTAGAGAAAGTCAATTATGAGGTCCTGAAATAGTACAAGAAACTACCGACAAGATCACTCAAATCAAGGAAAGACTGAAAACGGCTCGAGAATGCCAGAAGAGTTATGCCGATAATCGACGTAAGTCGTTAGAGTTTCAAGTTGGAGACAAGGTTCTCTTGAAAGTTTCTCCTGGAAAGGAGTAGTTCGGTTCAGTAAAAGAGGAAAGCTAAGTCCAAGGTACGTAGGACCATTCTCTGTAATCCATAAATGCGGCTGGGCATTGGTTAAACCAAATGGCATGACTGTAAATTCATAATGACCATACCTTGTTCTGAAAGCAGTTTTAGGAATGTCCTCTTCCTGTACTTTCAATTGATGATATCCTGAGCGTAAATCGATCTTAGAAAATAATCGAGCTCCTTGAAGTTGATCAAACAGATCATCGATTCTCGGTAGTGGGTACCGATTTTTAATCATGACCTTGTTCAATTCTCGGTAATCAGTGCACATACACATTGACCCGTCCTTTTTCTTGACAAACAAGATTGGTGCTCCCCATGGTGATGAACTAGGTTGTATGAAACCCTTCTCCAGAAGTTCGTCCAATTGTTTCTTCAGTTCTTGCATCTCCGCTGGTGCTAAACGGTAAGGTACCTTGGCAATCGGTGTTGTCCCTGGTATTAGGTGAATTCTGAATTCATCCTCTCTATCTGGTGGTAGTCCGGGTAGCTCTTATGGGGAAACATCTAAGAATTGAGATACTACGGGAATATCTTTCAATTCTTTTCCTTTAGTGTTAATGATTATGGAAATCATATACACTAGTGATCCTTTCCTTGCATAACTTGTTGTTTTCATCACAGAGATGAATTTTGTGGACCTAGTTGGCTTATCTCCTTTAACTGTGATCTTTTCTCCCCTTGGTGAACTTACTTGTATTGACTTTTGATCACATAGTGTAAGGACTTTCAAAAATGTCCCAAACTAACCCGGAAGTGGAAACCCGGACCCCCGAAACCCTAATCCATATAAAAAATCAAGAAATCAAGATTCTTGATCCTCTCGCGGGCCGCGTAAAGGATGACCAGACCCTTACGCGGGCCGCGTCAACTTGAAGTTCGACCGGATAAGCATCCGGGCCATGTATCATCCACATGGCAACTCTACTTGTGACCAATCCGACGCATAGACTAGGTGGCCACGCGGACCGCGTAAGGGTTGAGCCAAAGCTCACGCGGGCCGCGTGAGACCCAAATTCCACTTATAAATAGAGCGGGTCATGAGCAGTTCACTGGTGTCTACGAAACTTTCGAAATCAATCATATTCTGCTCGAATTTCACTTTCAAATTAGTGGGGTACTGCTACGATTCCGGGTATTAACTCAATCGCTGCTACGATTCCATGTCCGATCGATTTAAACTATCCGATGAATGTTTAAGTGCTGCTCAAACTTGGGTTATACTTTGCCATTCGTCGTAAATTCGATGGATGTTTAAGTATTACACTTTGTCATTCGTTGTGAGGGTTTTAATCTCGTGAGTTATCGTAAATGCTGTATTAGTTACTGACCTAGTTCGTGTGCATTGTTATCTAAATTAGGTTACAAGGCTAATCAGTAGGCTAAACTCTGCCCGTATAAATTTGTAATGTGAGTCATTCTCTTTTATCAAAAGTGTTTTACAATACTCCATTTTCAAATGTTATAATTACAGGGATTAAGTCGTGGTTATCTTAATCACTGGCTAGTGAGGTATTGTGCACATTACTAATTTCTCACGGTTAGGCTAATAAATCCTAACAGTGATAATCGTCACTACTTGGGGAAAGACCCAATAGTGGTATGACCATCGTCACCAGGTGACACGGCGCCAGATAAAAATAAGATAGAAGCCATTGTAATCGCTCTTATGCTGTAATTTATAACTATGTGTCAGTTTATCAAAATGAATGACTCACCAGTATTTCCCCGCTGACAAAATATTTTTAAAACATGTTTCAGGCGACCTGCTGTAATTCAAGGAAAACGTGCTACGGAGCACTAACAAGCTTGAAGAGGTGGCTCAGTTAAAATAAATAAACATGTTATATAAATAAGGGAATTTACTTATGAAATTCCTCTATTGTAAATTACAGGGTTTATCCCGAATTATGAAATAAAATAATCGGGCATTTATGAGTTTTAAAAGATCCTATAAAATCTTCCGCTGTCGCATCAATTAATAAATACCACGGGTTCCTGTCCCGCGGCTCCTGACCGGGTCAAACCGGGGCTGGGGCCGTGACACATAGAATACTGGAGTGGTTGGCTACTAACCAATCCATTCCTAATACGATATCAAATCCAGCCAGATTCATTGGATAAAGGTTAGCAATAAAATTATGGTTTAAAATTTCTATTCTTGCTCCCTGCAAGATTTCAGTGATCTTAATGGATTCTCCATTTGCCATTTCTACCAGACATTCTTGTTGAAGTTTAGTTAATGGTTGATTGAGAAGTTTACAGAGCGAAGTATTAATAAAACTTTGGTTCGCACCAGAGTCAAATAATACTTTAGCAAAAATATCATTAACTAAAAACGCACCGGCAATCACATCCGGAATCATTTTGGCTTCTTCAGCTGTCAGAACAAATGCTCTGGTGTTCTTGGTAGTTTTGTTGTTTGTTGCTGGAGCTAGTTTCGGACAGTTCGATTTATATGCCCAGTCTCTCCTCGGTTGAAGCATAGCCTATTGTTGGGTTTCTTTCTGCATTCTTCTTCCTTGTGTCCCGATACTTTGTAGAAGCTGCACTATATGGAACATCTTCCTGAATGCTTCTTCTTGCAGTACTTATAGTAAGGTGCAGAAGTAGAACCTGTACCTTTCCCACGGTTGGAATTACCGTAGCGAAATTCCTGGGTAAGTTTTTGGGCTAGGTTCTTTCTCTGGTTTTCTACTTGCGTATGTACTAATTCACCAGTTAAGGTATTGGCTAATTCTACCGCTTCTTATATGGTTTGTGGTCTAGCTGCCTTGACTACATGTCTAATTTCACTAATTAATCCCCAGATGTAACGGGAGATTAATACTGGTTCTGGTGAGGCTAGGGTTGGCACTATTCTAGCATATTCGAAGAATACGGTAGTGTAACCCTTGCAATCTATTCCAGTCAAATTAAGATTTAAGAACTTATTAGCGATTTTTTCTTTTTCATGAGGAGGACAAAATTTTCTTTCAACCATTTCCTTAAAGTTGATCCATTCCATATTATAAATTTTATGACTTCCTCTAGACTGAAGAATAGTATTCCACCATTCTAAGGCTGCATTCTTAAAAAGATTAGAAGCAAACATAATCTTATCTTCCTCTGCACATTTGCTTATTTTTAAGACTGCTTCGGTCTTTTCTATCCAACGTAGAGCTGCAATAGCTCCTTCATTGCCAGAGAATTCTATTGGTTTGCAAGACCAGAATTCTTTGTAAGAATAACCAAATGAAATGGTTCTTCTTCTTTTTGGAATAGGTAATTGGAGTATCGGTCCATTATTCACGCTGTGACTGGGTTCAGTAGGTGGTTGTTTACTTCCACTATTAGTTTTATTATTTTCTACTTCTTTAACAGTCTTGATGATATAGGGCATAGCGTCTATCATTCCTTGTGCTACTATATGTTGGATGTCACTGTTATCTATTTGGTTTCCATTATTATCATTATTCTGGTTTTCCTGATTTACTTCGTTGTCCATCTGGATTACAAACATTTATCAGGTATTAATATCACAGAATAAGATTTAATGCAAACAATCAGGCAAACAAATTGATCAAAATCTTCGAGCATTGCGACTTTTTACTCTTTTCATATATATATAGGGGGCCGCTAGAATGAGAACCACCACGAGTTATGAGAACCACGAGAACCAAGTGCCACGGAGGGGCGTTGACCACGAAATTTTTTTTACACCTAGATCCGTATATTTTAAGATCGGATGTAAAAAAAATTTTCAAACGGCGCGCCCGAGGGGGTAGTTTTTTACACCCAAAGTTTGGTGTTTTTAATTTTTTTTTCTTTTTTCTTTTTTTTTTTACAAACTTTGGGTGTAAAAAACTACCCCCTCGGGCGCGCCGTTTGAAATTTTTTTTTTACACCCGGTCTTAAAATATACGGATCTAGGTGTAAAAAAATTTCAACCAATAAGGATGCTTTATTTTACTTCATTATTATAAGTATTTAATGTTACTATAAGGGTACATTGGTAAATCTATATAGGTCATTAATTTGTAGTCTTCCTCTTTAATAGCTAATACATTAAATTTTTTGTAACTTATCTTCAAAATATATAATTTTTCAAAAAAATAAAATAAAATAATTTAGAGTGTAGGATAAATTACGAGTTGTGTAGGATAAATTACGAGTTGTGTAGGATAAATTTCAATGTGTAGGATGAATTTTGAAATACGTAAGATAACTTTTGATGTGTGTAGGCAAAAAAAAGTTAGTGTGGAGGATAATAGTTTTTATGACTAATTAATTAGTCAAAAATGATAAAAAATGAGATAAGTGAAAAACTATTTAATATTTTACAAAACTACCCTTTGTTATTTTTCTTCTCAATTAAATTTTTTTCTCAAATGAATCTTCCCCATATATATATATATATATATATATATATATATATATATATATATATATATATATAGGGGATCGCTAAAATGAAAACCAACTCCAGTTGTAATAACCGCGGGAACCACTTTATAGCCATTAGATCTTAAAAATGGATGGATGAGATTAAAAGTAGTTAAAAGTAATATTAAATTCTTTTTGTCTTATTATGTTTTTAATATTTTAATCTAAAAGGGTATTTAAGTATTTTTGTTTTTTTGTCTTATTAAGTTTATTGTTTTTTATTACAATTTTGTCTTATTACATTAATTATTTTGTTCTAATTCAGATTTCTTTATTAAACAAAAATTTTGAAATCAGATTTATTTATAAAAAAAATTTACGCGCGTTTTTTTACCACCCGTTTTTTACGGGCGTTTTTTTACGACCCGTTTTACGCTCCGTTTTTTCACGCCGTTTTTGCTACCGTAGTTTTTCAGTGCCGTTTTTTAGGCCCGGTTTTAGGCGCCGTTTTTTGCCGCGCCGTTTTTTACGTAACGTTTTTTACAAAGCCGTTTTTGCGCCCCATTTTTTACGTCCCGTTTTAGCGTCCCGTTTTTATGTCCCGTTTTTACGTGCCGTTTTTTTACGCCCCGTTTTTTCACGCCGTTTTTGTGACCGGGTTTTTACGTGCCGTTTTTACACTTTTTACGTTTTGCGTTAACCTTTTTAGGCTTTTTACATTTTAAGTTTTACGTTAAACTTTTTACGTTTTACGTTCAAACTTTTTACGTTTTACGTTTTACGTTAAAACTTTTTACTTTTTACGTTTTACATAGAACTTTTTACTTTTTACGTTTTACGTTTTACGTAAAAAATTTTACGATTTACGTTTTACGTAAAACTTTTTACGCTTCACGTTTTTACGTTTTACGTGAAAAAAAGTTTACGGTTGACGTTAAAAAGTTTACGGTTTAATTTTTTTTTACAAAATTTTTTTTACGCAAAAACGAACGCACCCAGAAATCGCAAACTCGGGAGGTGTCTCAGATATATTGTTATCATCATCGACACCTCAAAAAAATATAAAAACCCAACAAACAAAAATAAAAAAAACGAGTGGAATCTTAAAAAAAACGATGTTTTGGCTCAGATTTTCCGATAATCAGAGGTTGCAAAGTAGGGTTGCAGGTTCAAAAACATACCCTCCACCATCCTTGTCGCGCCCTCGTCATCAAAATATACGGGTTTTTTTTTTTTTTTGCATCATCATCGCCCAAAATCCAAAACGGATCAAAACTCACATATTCAAACATTTCAAAAGCACCTGATGAACATCATTCAAAACACATTCACCAGATTCAAACAGATTCAACATATTCAAAAAGCACCATATTCAACAGAATCAAACCCCCAACAAGATCACGTCACCGAAAACAGTTACCAAAAACAGTTACCAACAAAAATTCACCCCACCGACCACCACCTCCCTATAAAAGATCAGAACCAAAAATCACCATAAAAAAGGAAACAAGATCAGAACCAACCAAAATCCCCAGATTCAAAATCACTAGCCAAACATTCAAAATCACCAGATTCAACAAAAACACTAGCCAAACATTCAAAAATCACCAGATTCTACAAAAACACTAGCCAAACATTCAAAAAATCACCAGATTCAACAAAAACACTAGCCAAACATTCAAAAATCAAATATTTATCAAGAAAAGTAAAACCCACTTGAGATGTAGTGACCGCCGCCGGAAACACCCACCGCCCATCTACCACCGTCGTTGTCATAGGTGTGGGTGACCCACCACCATCGCCTTCATCCGCCGTCACCGACACACCGCCGCAAAAAAAATAAAAAACCACCGAGAGATGAAGATGGATCTGAGATATTTGAGGGTGGTTGTGGGTGGCGGAGAAGGGTGGGCATGAGGGGACGTTTGGCATCACCGTCGCCGGAGAAACGAGGGGGCGGCGCCGTCACAGGTGATAGGGGGTGGTTGTGGGTGAATGGATGGAGGTCCACCGTTACCGGTGATCAGGAACCCAGTGGTTTCAATTCTTGATTTTAAGAGGAGGTGAGAGACAAAAAGATGGGTTTTAATCTTCATCAGTGATGGATGAATTTCAAAATGAGGAGAGAGAGACAAAAAGATGGGTTTTAATACACTTTAAAAAAAGTTGGGGGTTATTTAATGTGGAGAGAGGTATGATTTGACAATTGGGATAAATGACTAAATTACCCTTTTTGTTGGCAGAATATGATTGGTGGAGAGTGGTTCTTACGGTTCTTACAACTGGGGATGGTTTTCATTTTAGCGGCTCCCTATATATATATATATATATATATGTTTATATTTTATTATTATTATTTTAGGGGCCGTTCCTCCAGAACTGCATTTCTCGCTCGTCGTATTTCCACACGAGCTTTTCTCCTATTTGTTTTATCCTCTCTTCTTCCTCCACTAATTCTCACCAAATGTGCGGAGTTCCTGCACATTCTCTTCACTCATGGATGGCAGTGGTGCGGGTAGTGGGTCAGGGTACTGAGGTATAGGTTCTCCATATGGGTACGGGTTGTCTAACATATTCTGAATATACTAGTCGGCATTCCAATACGGGTCTAAAGGATTAAGGTCGGTATATTGTGCTATGGGATTTGGTATCGGTTCTCCCTGTGGATAAAGTTTCTGATATTCCCTATCGTCATCTTCCTATGGATCATACGCTAAAGGATTAGGTGCTGGGATTCTAGGTATCTCATTAGGGTCAAATGCTGGTATGGGTAACTGGTTTTCTTGGGTAAGTTCTATTTCCATTGGTTAGGTTGGAAATAGTTGTAACAACCCTCATTAAAAGTCCTATTTATTTTATTATTTTATCCAATAGGAAACCCTAATTTAGACACCCAAGTGATTCTGCACAAACCCTAAAATTTTCAGAACAATCAGAATCGGGATCAGGGCCCCTAAAACTCAGGGGGGGGGGTAAACCCTAGTTACGATTATCTTAAAATCTCGTTGTCAAAATTGAATTTTACGAAAATGTCGACTCAGCAAGCCTACACCCACACGTGGCTACCCTATAGTGAAAATGTGTCCCTTACGGACCGTAAGGGATTAGGCTTACGGTCCGTAAGCCTGTCAAATTTCGTATATAAATAGCAGACTTTGGGACTGGAATTTGGGCGATTGAACGACGAAAAATCTCGTATTACACACGGAGTTACGTTCTGTTTACTATCAAAATCACTAATTAGTATAGCGGGGTGCTGCTACGATACAGGGTATTAACTCGATCGCTGCTACGATTCAATGTCCGATCGATGGAAACTATCCAATGGATGTTTAAGCATTATCCTTTGTCATTAGTCGTGATTCCGACCGGATGTTTGAGTACCACCCGAATTCGGGGAATACTCTGTCATTCGTTGTGAATCCGATGGATGTTTAAGTGATTGCACTTTGTCATTCGTTGTGAGGGTTTTAATCTCGTGAGTTATCGTAATTGCTGTATTAAGTTACCTACCTAGTTCGTGTGCACTAGGTTACAAGGCTAAATCAATAGGCTAAGCTCTACTGGTATAAATCTGCAATCTATCAAGGCTTATCTATAGATTAAACTTTGCCAATAGAAATCTGCATGTTTATAATGTGAGTCATTCTCTTTTTATCAAATTACTTTCAAAAGCATGTTTATTTTCAAGGTTATAATTACGGGGATTAAGTCTTTGTAATCACCAAGTTACAGCCGGTATGTGGGGTTTTGTATACATTACTTGATAATCATCACCATTGGGGCAGCCAATGGGGGATATGACCATAGTCACAGATCCGGTCGAGTGACAAATACCGTGGGTAGTTGGTTTGATATCAGAAACATTGTAATCGCTCTTAATACTATAAATTATAACAAACAGGTCGTTTTATTAAATAGAATGATTCACTCAGTATTTTCCGCTGACAAAACCTTTTTAAAACGCGTTTCGGGTAATTACAGTAGATTGGAGTAAGAGATGGATACTGCACTGAAAGGCATCAAGAAGTGGCTTATTTATTAATTAAATCAAATTAAGAAATATTGTTTTATGTAATTAAATTTATCTTTATTAAAGCTACCATTGTAAAACATGGGTTTATCCCATCTATTTAATAAATAAAATCCGGTGTTTTCTAAACTCTGATATTTTTCCTAACTCACGGTCCTGATGAAATTTCCGCTGCAACGTTTTCAAAATAATCACCGGTACCACTGGACTGTTCGCGGCTCCCGATTCCGTCCAGGGTGGGTCGGGGGCCGTGACAATAGTGGCAATGGTTGTGGGGCAATTATCTGATCTAGGTTTGGATCTGCTGCAGTGGTGGCTATTATATGAAAGTTTGCCAACCGTCTATTAACTGCTTCTTGGGTTTGGGCATTTACTTCCCTATTGGCTGCTGCTAACGCTATTTGTTGTTGTAACTTTCTCATTCGCTTTCACTTCTCATGTGCTCCCCTACTAAACCATCCTCTCTTTTTCGAAGGGAATGGTTCCTCGGATTGTGCCTTAAAGATGAAAATTCCTTCTTCAGTGTCAGCAGAATACCCCGAAGGAATAGGATGTGATGAAGTTCCTTCACTTTTGGGAGAACTAGCTAGGTGATGATAGGTGTCAGACGCACCTTGCTCACTCATACTGTAAACTGACATATTGTCAAATAACACAAAACAATAATATACATGTGTACACATAATCACATAGATTATTTTCTAACATAACGGATAAAATCTTGGTGTCAGCAGAACACTTTTGTGGCTTAAATAAGTGCCTGTAGCTCTGATACCACTCTCTTTCGCAACCCCCAACCCCTACCTCGGGAGTGGGCGGTCGCGAGATCCAGATTAGTGGTATCGGTGTTTATTAATTTGGCAGCGAAAATTAACATTAGGACCGTAGTTAGGAAGTAGTTTATCAGAGTTAAAATACCACACTTTATAAATAACAAATACATGGGAAAAACCCAAGTTTCCATTAAAATATGTTTATAGGGATAAACCCTAATTTATTGAAATAAAACTTCTTTCTTGTTTAAGTAACTTTTATAGCCACTTTTTCAAGCCTTCAGTGCTCTCCAGTTGGCTTCTATTTGGCTTTCACATTTTGTTACCTGAAACGCGTTTTAAAAAGTTTTATGAGCAAGAAATACTGGCGAGTGCATCCCAGTTTAATCAAAACAGGATTTTATATCTTTACAGTATTGAGAGCGATTACTATGTTTTTATCTACCCAATTACCACCCACGGTACTGTCAATCCTGACTTGTGGTCATGCTCCTACTTACAGTGTAGTAACAAGTAATGTATACAAAACCCCAACATACCGACAGTAATCGTAGAATACATAGACTCAATCACTGATAATTATATTTTAAAACAATTGAGGTTTTGTAAAAACAGTTAATAAAAATAAGATGTACTTACAAATAGTGAGAAAAAATGAATGTACTCACAAGTAGTGAGAAAAAGTGAATGTACTCACATTGCTGTTTTAGATAATACTACTGCTTTCTGGTGACTTTCTTATTATAATCTATTAAAATTAATCAATGCACACGTGTTATTAAGATAACCCAATTTACATTAGCTATACCCCCGAGACAGAACTCCAACGACTGAGTCAGGCAGAGCCTTGACATGCGTTACGGAGCTCTAGATCAATCGGGCAGAGTAACTAATACGTAACTGGGGGTTATAATACTTACAACGAGGCAGAGCTTCGCTTTTTAGGGGTATTATATCGAGCAATACTATTGCTATTATAGGGACAGAGGAAAGAAAAGAAATGAGCGACTGAAGACTGAGGCATCGGCCTCCTTATATAGGCATGATTATGGTTCTCTCGCGCCCCGCGAGAGCTACAAGCTTGGCCTTCGTGGCCCGCGAGACCACTAGGGTAGGCCCTAGCTTGGTCGATTTAACTATCTAGGTCCAACACGTATTAGACACGTGGCATCATGAGAGTTCGCCTGGTGTCAACGGGTCGTGGCCCGCGACAGTCTTTTCTTTGACTGGGTCTCGCCCCGCGAGGACTTGGTGTATTTGTTTTTAATTGATTTTTATTAATATAAAGGTATATTAGGTCTGTTTTTCGTATGCGGGGTATATTTTAGGACGTATAGGAGTATTTTAGTGGTTTTGGGAGAGTTGTTATACCGGCACAGACATGCATCAGGAAAGAAGTATATAAAGATCCTTCAAAAGTTAGAGAATATACAGACTTCAAAAGTTAAACATATTTTATTAGCTATTATACTTGCAAGTTGCAAACAAGAATATACGTTGACTTATTCATGTGACAGTCAACAAGCGTATCGTCGTTGTGGAGAACAACCTCGTTTAATAGCAAGATAAGAAGGATGAGATATCGGCAGTTAGCTCGAAGAAGTTTCTCTCGATCATTCAACACGTGTAATCCAGAGGTCGGTCTCGGGTGGGCATAAGATCCGTGGGCCCTATTGTCAGATATGTTACTCCATGGCAAATGTGATTAAGGTAAGCGTGCCGTAAAGTTGCACCTGATTTTTAAAACATTTCCCACTGACATAATATTTTACAAATTGGGAACCACATATTCGTGTGTAAAAGCTCGGAAAGATAACCTAATAGAGATCTGAATATCCCCTTGGTAGTTGTTACCACATGACACATGATAAAAGCGCTTCTTTAGACAATCTGGGATTATGTTCCGTTTTAGGGTTTCTTCATCACCTATAACAATGTCGATAAATGTTGATCGGCCGCTTAAATCTCAGTTATGTATCATTCCATTATGACAATACTAACAGGTTGAGCGTTGAGATAATGGACATCCATCAAGCTCAAAAAGAAAACTTGTGTTTCCCATAGCCACCGTTCCCATAGTCGAAAACGGTTGTGGTTTGCAATTCTCGGTTATACCCCGAGTGGGCATAAGATCCGTGGGCCCTATTGTCGGATTGTGTCAAAATCTCTTTCGTTTCCTAACACTTGAAAATGGATATGATCGTGTCAAGATCTTTATCTATCATGTAATCGACCAACTGCTCGAAATCCCTTTCGTTTCTCGGGTTCGCATTCGACACAACACACCAAAAAATAAACTTTAAAAATTCAGGGCCTTGATACGCATCGTATAGGCCTATACGATGTGTATTAAGCCCGCCGCCAAACAACAGTTGTCAGTCTGCCAAGTCTTTTACTTTATTCAATACGCATCGTATAGGCCAATACGATGCGTATTGAATTGGAAAAGTGTGCGGATAGACAAGGGGGTGTGCCAATAGATTCTCCGATATGCAAACCTACCTTGGCTGGCCTCGTGTAAAACCGAGCCGATCTCGATCCGCCAGCTTTTTACAAGCAAACTACGAGCTTCTTAAACAACCCTATTGGCTCCCTTTGTTTACATTTTTTTTTTTTTAATGTAAGGTTTTTTCTTTGACTAATTTATTATTATAATTAATTTAAAACATATTTTGTTTTTCGATTATAAATTTGCACATACATGTTTTATTAAATTCTGATTTCGTAATTGTCCCTCTTAGTTTTGTTATTACTCCAAAATTTAACACCTTCATCAAAACTTTTACAATTTTCATAGATAACTTTTTATAAATATTTAAAATTTTGGATAACATTTTATAAACCTTCATCAAAACTTGTATAATATCTTATTTATAACTTTCATACCCCGTTAAAAAAGATGACCCTTACAAAAAGAACATTTTATAATATATAATTGAAGTATAGTATTGCTATAATTTTTAAATTTAAAAAAAATGATATGTTATGTGATTAACAGTGTCTAGAAGTGTACAACAGCTGAACGGTTAACCTAAACCGAACCGGAAACAAGCAAAAATAAACCAAAATCAATCGAAAACTAAATTAACTTAAAGTCGGTTACCGGCTTCTTTTTACCCTCGTTTAACCGTATTGGAGTTAGAAAATTAATTTGTAGGAGTATGTGATTTAATTATAGAAAAGCATATTCCTTATGATTGTCAAATACTCTTTGAATAAATACGGAGATGTTATGACATTTTCGTTTGTTTCAAATGAGGCATTAAAATAACACTTTAAATGTATGATATATCATCAATTGGTGTATACATGCATAAGGAATCGATCACATTCATTCTTCATGTTGGCAACATGTAACAAAACTACTGGGTGAGTTAGACCCATAGTGGGACGTTTTTTTTTTAAATTAAAAAAAAAACGCTGAAACACGCCCCATAGCCATTACGGCCCGGCGTTTTCGGGCGTTTTCTTGGCCAAATTTTGTTTTGGCGTTTTTCAAACCACGCCAAATTTTGAATGGGGACTTGAGTTGACCGTTGCCAAACGGTCACTTGTTTATTATTATTATTTTTTTTAATTCCAATATTAACCCACTATATATATATATATATATATATATATATATTACCCACTTTTCCATATTTTTTATAAAAAAACTCACACATTGTCAAACTTTCTCTACTACTTCTTCTATATTTTATACAAAGATGCATCCATTCCGACCCCCATTTGGTGTCCCCTCAAGACCCATGAACCCGAACACAACCCAACCGCAACAACCCTTTAACCTTCAAGACATGGACCCGAACATGTTAACGTATGCGGCTTACTTGAGTGGCGCTACTCCATTCGTGCATCCCACTTTCGGATTTGGTCAAGCCGGCAGGTCGCAACCTTCACAACAACAAGCCGAACCCGGTGTGGATATCGTGCCGGAGACGCAACCCGAACCGGAGCCAGAGAAATCGAAACGCGGCAGAAGGTTGCATAAGAAGTGCCGATTTCCTCATTGATGTTTCGATTTTATTGCCTCTTTGCTGATTTTATTACCTCTTTGCTCCCTAACCTTAACTTCATCCATATTATATGTTAACTACTATAAGATAAGATAGCTTTTGTAATAAGGTATCATCAAACCATCCTATAAAATTCTATACAAAGATGTTTAGAAGGTACTAAGTTTAATTTATAATTAAATATTGTATTCTACCTTTTTATTGTTGGTTAAAACTAAAAGCATCTTGTGATGCCATTATTGATACTATCTAGAAACTGTGACACTTCGGGTTTTCTCCGAACCAACTGTCGTCTTTAAATGAACGTATGTGCATAGATATAATATTAAATGAGAACTTGTTATTTATTGTTGTGCATTATGTGATCTTTTGATTGTGTCGTGTGTATTATGTATGTATATATATATATATGTGTGAACCGAACCGAACCCGACTCGAGACCACTCGGTCTCGAGTAAACAAGTAACGATATGGGCCGGTTGGGCCGTAACCTTAGCCCACCCGGAAACCCCCCTTACCCACTCGAGATATGTAACCGGCCACCCTCACAACTTGCACCATTTGGCAACATCACTCTCTTACATCCTCTCACTCACACTCTCCCTCTCTCTCTCTCTAAAAACCCTAAAACCCTAAAGTTCTAACATCAAACTCACCTCCTCTCCTCTCCCTCTCTCGGATCAAACCGGCTACAACAAAGGGAGCTCTCGGATCATCTCGGTTCAAGCTCATTGTCATCACTCGGAAGCTTCCTTCACAAATCCTCCATACCCTCACACTCTTGACTACTAACCGGTTAGTTGTTCCTTTGCAAATAGATGAAAACATTAGATAAAGGTGCTTGCTTGATGACAAAATGCGTGATGAGTGTTTATTTGTTTGAGTGAATGATGATGTGCAACTTGTTTATGAATTTAACTATGCTTCTCTTTGATTAAAAGATGTAACCCGAGAGACATTGATACGGATAAGCTTAGAGTGTGTTGAATAATGGATTCATGCTAGAAATGTAAGGAAGAATATTGTTTGATAATGTTTTGAAAGTTGCCTTGATATTTAGATTATGACTTATGATTCCTGTTCCGAGAATGCATGATGTGTGTTGTAATATTTAGAACTTAGGAGTATGTCCATTGAATGAATCTAATGAAGAACAATATGAATGTGTAGGATGAACATTTTGAATATGTAATGAATATTTGAAAATTGTATGTTTTGATCTGTTTTAGTTAGAATTTAGACAATAAAACATGTTTATTGGAGATAGTACACAATTTGCATGAAATCAAAATGCTA
The DNA here is from genome assembly GCA_030545235.1 of Helianthus tuberosus. Lineage (NCBI taxonomy): Eukaryota > Viridiplantae > Streptophyta > Magnoliopsida > Asterales > Asteraceae > Helianthus > Helianthus tuberosus. The sequence goes on from CM060440.1 coordinate 21,220,016, forward strand.
TTGGATAGTACAGTTGGAACAGGTTCTAGAAGGATTCCTGTGCACGTATCCGATGGTTGCGACTCGAAAACTCCGGTTGCGACTCGAGACTACGTGATTGCGACTCGAGACCGCCCGGTTACGACTCGCAACCAGAACTTGACAAGTCGCAACATCCGGTTGCGACTCGCAACCAAATCATGACAAGTCGAAACACCGGTTGCGACTCGCAACCAAGGCATGACAAGCCGCAACCTCCGGTTGCGACTCGCAACTGTGTGTTCTCGACTGGGCTGTTAGTTATTGGGCCCAAGTGTATTAACTGTGCATGCTCGTTACTGTTTAAGTGGGCTACGTGTTAACTGTTAACTGTTGCTGTTAAAGAACTTAGACGGACCCAATGACTTATTGGGTAATTATATGTTGTGCATACTATGTGTTAGTTATGTGTAGATTATACGTGGTTACTTGTACCCCAATTTGACCTATATTGGTAACCATGCTAGGACGTGGTGACCAACGTGATCAACCGGGTAATTAATCTACCGAGCAACCCAAGGTGAGTTCACAACCTAAAGCATGTATTCCCGGTGGTTTGGGAAACGGAACTAAAAACAACACTATCCCTTTATAAGGGATACAACCTACTTTTCTTCCCTTGTTATTGGGAACCTTTTAGTTAATTACTGTTTATACGGATTGCAACAAACGGCACTAAACGAAACTCTATCACTTAAAGTCCCTACTACTTAATACCGATTAGTCGCCGGGGCCAGGCGAACGGGTTATTAGTTGATAGCGCTATTTAGGTCTTACCAACCTCACACCGTGCCAAGGTATGGGATCGGTCGTGAACTAATGTACTCAGGCATCCGTCAATGATGATAGAACATTGACATCGGGGCACTCTCTTGCGGATACGCAACGGTCACCTAGTGTTCGGTATTGGAAAAACAGTTTAGTTGCTAACTTTTGGGGTAGCTCCCCATGGCATGTATAAACGGATAAATTAACTGGTGAAACAAGTTTTTGGTAATTAAAACTGGACAACTAGTGAACTCACTCAGCATTATTGTTGACCCCTTACTGCATGCTTTGCAGGTAACCAGTGACTCAGGAGCTTGCAGCCTGGGAAGTGTAGTGGTCGCCTAAACCCGCATGTTGGGTTCTAAATAATTTGAACTATGAACTCTGTTTAAACTATTTTATCTATGCTTCCGCTACTTACTTAACTGTTATTTGAACCTAAACATTTGAACTTTAACTATGGTGCTTACTAACCATTATGGTTGGTGATCATCCTTACTATTATCCAATGCTCAGTATAATTGGTGGCTGGATCCTGGTCGGTCACGCCCTCAAGCGGACGGTACTCCGCAGGTGGAATTTGGGGGTGTGACAGATTGGTATCAGAGCCATTGGTTATAGTGAACTTGGTTTTAAAAAGAAGAATCTTTTTGAGAAAAACCAGACTATAACCCGTGACTCGTGACGACACTACACTCCAAGGGCAAGACTCGACATACTAGACCTCGTAGCTCGGACTTGTGTTTACTTGCTTGTTTACCTTATATTGACTGCTCTACTATACATACTAGTGTGCCTAATTAGATAGATACACATTTCTCTTCTACCTCATTCTCGCTACGTTACAACATTACACTCATACTGTGTTTTCTGGCTATGAAGACAATGAGTGGACGCGGAAGAGGAAGCGTTAACATGACTCAGGCTCAATTCGCTAACTTGCTCAACACGGTGGCTGCAGCTTTCGCAGCTCACCCTGGAGGTAAACTCGTTGCTATAGGATGTTTAGATCCTACCCCCACATCGTCTTTTCACCTCTAAACCTATTCGCTCCATTTCTCACAACAGGTCAGCCTGCGCCTGCGCAACCACGTGTGTGTACTTTCAAAACCTTCATGGATGGAAAGCCTCTCCCTTTCAACGGCACTGAGGGTGCCATAGGCCTTCTGCACTGGATTGAAAAGGCCGAAGCTGTCTTCGCTGTCTGCGAGTGTCCCCCTGCTAACTGGGTTAAGTACGCAACTGGTACGCTTGAAGGAAACGCGCTTTCATGGTGGAAAGCACAGATTCAGATGCTTGGTCTGGAAACTGCTAATGCTACTGCATGGGAAGATTTCAAGGACATGATCAAAGAGGAGTACTGTCACAGGGATGACATCCACAAACTCGAGAACGAGTACTATGCGCTCAAGATGGTTGGGTCAGAGATTGAGACCTACACCAAGCAGTCCAACGACTATGCTGCACTTTGCCCAAACATGTCCCAACCTATGTATCGAAGGGTCGAATTGTACATCAAAGGCTTGGTCCCAGAAATCCGGAGCCATGTGACCTCGGCCAACCTCAACACCATACAGCCCGTGGTTCGTCTTGCTCACAAACTCACCAATCAGGCTGTGGAGGAGGGCAAGCTGCCTCAGAGGATTGGTGCTACTGCCGGAACTTCTGGTGATAACAAGCGAAAGTGGGATGGAAGTCAGGGAAAGGATGCTAACCCCACTCAGGCCCCAGTTCAACAGAGGAAGACTGAAAGCAACAAGGGCCCTCAGCAACAGGGTGGCTATCGAGGAAACCACCCTAAGTGTAACAAATGTAACCGACATCACAGTGGGCCATGTGGAAAAGGTCAGTGTCAGCGATGCAACAAGATGGGGCATGAAGCCAAAGACTGCCGGAGCCAGTTCCCCGCTAGGCAGAATCAGCAACAACCACAGCAACAGCAGCAACAAGGAAACAACCGTGGATGCTTCAAGTGTGGAGCAATGGGGCACATGCGAAAGGATTGCCCTGAACTGAATCAAAACAACAACAATCAGGGTGCTGGGAACAATAACAACAATGCTGGAAATGGTGCTAGAGGAAAAGCTTTTGTGATTGGAGCTGGGGAAGCAAGGAATGACCCCAACGTTGTAGCGGGTAAGTTCCTACTTAATGATCGTTATGTTTCCATGCTATTTGATTCCGGAGCAGATGCTAGTTATGTATCCCTACGTATTAGTAAGAAACTTAAGCTCACTCTTACGCCGCTGAGCTCTAAGCACACCGTTGAAATAGCTAATGGTAGAAACCTCGAGGCCTCACACATAATTCGTAACTGCAAATTAGAGTTGTCTGGTCAGACCTTCTGTATCGATCTTTTCCCCATCATTCTTGGAAGCTTCGACGTCATTATTGGTATGGATTGGTTATCCAAACATCGAGCTGAAATCCTCTGCCAGGAGAAAGCTATTCGTATTCCCCGTCCCCCTGGCAAACCTCTTATAGTCCAAGGCGACAAGAGCGGAGAAGTCACAGGCATCATTTCATTCTTAAAGGCCCAGAAGTGCCTACGAAAAGGGCACACTGCTATCTTAGCACTCATTACCGATACACAGAAAAGGGAAAACAGGATTGAAGATTTTCCAGTGGTACGCGACTATCCCGAGGTATTCCCGGAGGAACTACCTGGACTCCCTCCTCACCGTCAGGTCGAATTTCAAATCGAGCTAGCTCCCGGAGCAGCGCCTATAGCTCGTGCACCTTATCGATTAGCCCCCGCAGAGCTCAAGGAGCTTTCTACTCAACTACAAGAACTTTTGGACAAAGGATTTATCCGTCCTAGTTCATCACCCTGGGGAGCCCCGGTGCTCTTCGTCAAAAAGAAAGATGGCTCATTCCGAATGTGCATTGACTACCGCGAACTTAACAAGGTTACCATCAAGAATCGTTATCCACTCCCCCGTATCGACGACCTGTTCGACCAGCTGCAAGGGTCGAGCTATTATTCCAAGATCGATCTGCGATCGGGTTATCACCAGCTGAGAGTCCGCGATGAGGACATCTCTAAGACTGCTTTCAGAACCCGCTATGGTCACTACGAATTCCTTGTTATGCCTTTCGGTATGACCAACGCACCTGCAATTTTCATGGATCTCATGAACCGAGTATGCAAACCCTACCTCGACAAGTTCGTAATCGTATTCATCGACGACATCCTAATCTACTCGAAGAGCCAAGAGGAGCATGAACAACACCTACGTCTTATTCTCGAACTCCTTCGCAATGAGCAACTGTACGCCAAATTCTCAAAATGTGATTTCTGGCTTAGAGAAGTCCATTTCCTTGGGCACATCGTCAATCAGGAAGGGATTCATGTTGACCCTGCTAAGATTGAGTCCATTAAGAATTGGCCTGTGCCTAAGACTCCGACCGAAGTTCGCCAATTCTTGGGATTGGCGGGATACTATCGGAGATTTATCAAGGGATTCTCTAAGATCGCTCAACCACTCACGACACTCACTCAGAAGGGTGTTGCTTACAAATGGAGTAATGCTCAGGAATCTGCCTTCCAGGAACTAAAGAAGAACCTTTGTAGTGCTCCTATTCTCTCCTTACCCGAAGGTACCGACGACTTCGTCGTCTACTGCGACGCTTCTATTCAAGGACTTGGCTGCGTATTGATGCAACGCGAGAAAGTTATCGCTTACGCCTCGCGACAACTCAAGGTCCACGAACGGAATTATACGACGCACGACGTAGAATTTGGAGCTGTGGTCTTCGCGCTCAAGCTTTGGAGACACTACTTGTACGGCACCAAGTGCACGATTTACACTGATCACAAGAGTCTCCAGCACATAATGGGACAAAAGGAGTTGAATATGCGGCAACGCCGATGGGTCGAACTCCTAAATGACTACGAGTGTGCAATCAAATATCACCCAGGCAAGGCTAATGTGGTAGCCGATGCCCTCAGCAGAAAGGAGACCAAACCCAAACGTGTTCGTGCTTTACAGCTCACTATCCACTCGAACCTCCCTAAACAAATTCGAAATGCTCAGGTTGAAGCATTGAAAGCTGAGAACATCAGGGCCGAGTCCCTACGAGGATCGAGACAACGAATGAAACAAAAAGAAGACGGCGCCTACTACGTAGCCGGACGCATGTGGGTTCCGCTTTATGGGAATTTACGTGACCTAGTGATGGATGAAGCCCACAAGTCCCGTTACTCAGTACATCCGGGATCAGATAAGATGTACCACGACTTAAGGGCTACCTATTGGTGGCCTGGCATGAAAGCCCACGTAGCAACGTATGTCAGAAAATGTTTAACCTGCGCAAGAGTCAAGGCTGAGTATCAGAAACCATCAGGCCTACTCCAACAGCCAGAAATCCCGCAATGGAAATGGGAGCAGATTTCCATGGATTTTGTTACTAGCCTGCCTAGGTCTCAGCGCGGAAATGACACCATTTGGGTGATAGTGGATCGCCTAACTAAGTCTGCACACTTCTTGGCCATTAAAGAAACAGACAAGTTCTCTACCCTAGCAGAGGTATACTTAAAGGAAGTGGTCTCGAAGCACGGAGTGCCTACCTCTATTATTTCTTATCGAGACGCGCATTTTACTTCTGAGTTGTGGCAAGCCATGCACAAATCTTTTGGCTCACGTTTAGACATGAGCACCGCTTATCACCCGCAAACGGATGGGCAGTCTGAACGCACCATCCAAACCCTCGAAGACATGCTTAGGGCTTGTGTGATCGATTTTGGCAAGAATTGGGAGAAGCACCTACCGTTGGTGGAATTCTCCTACAACAACAGCTACCACACCAGCATTCAGGCAGCACCCTTTGAGGCATTGTACGGCCGTAAATGTCGATCGCCTCTCTGCTGGGCTGAGGTTGGTGACAGCCAGATCACAGGCCCGGAACATGTAGTTGACACCACAGAAAAGATTGCCCAGATTAGGCAACGCATGGCGGCAGCTCGTGATCGTCAAAAGTACTACGCTGACAAAGACAGGAAACCGCAAGAGTTCCAGGTTGGTGAACGGGCTCTACTTAAGGTCTCACCCTGGAAGGGTGTGGTCCGCTTTGGAAAACGGGGCAAGCTTAATCCAAGATATGTCGGACCCTTTGAAGTTACCGAAAAGATCGGTACGGCCGCTTACAGGTTGAATCTGCCTGAAGAACTGAGTGCTGTGCACAATGTCTTCCACGTGTCTAATCTGAAGAAGTGTCTATCAGATGAAACACTCGTCATTCCTTACAAGGAACTTACTATCGACGAACAGCTACACTTTACTGAGGAACCGGTTGAGATCACGGATCGTGAGATCAAAACCCTCAAACGTAGCCAGATACCCCTCGTGCGAGTTCGTTGGAACTCACGCCGTGGCCCAGAGTTTACCTGGGAGCGGGAAGACCAGATGAAGCGCAAGTATCCCCAGCTGTTCCCAAATGAAACCCCCAGCACTGAAGCTACAACTGAATTTCGGGACGAAATTCCAAACTAACGGGGGGATGATGTGACACCCCGTTGAAACGCTCTCACTTTTACTAGCTTGTCAGTGGCTGCTTTAACTTTCGGGACGAAAGTTCTTAAAACTTGGGGATAATGTGACACTTCGGGTTTTCCCCGAACCAACTGTCGTCTTTAAATGAACGTATGTGCATAGATATAATATTAAATGAGAACTTGTTATTTATTGTTGTGCATTATGTGATCTTTTGATTGTGTCGTGTGTATTATGTATGTATATATATATATATATGTGTGTGAACCGAACCGAACCCGACTCGAGACCACTCGGTCTCGAGTAAACAAGTAACGATATGGGCCGGTTGGGCCGTAACCTTAGCCCACCCGGAAACCCCCCTTACCTACTCGAGATATGTAACCGGCCACCCTCACAACTTGCACCATTTGGCAACATCACTCTCTTACATCCTCTCACTCACACTCTCCCTCTCTCTCTCTCTAAAAACCCTAAAACCCTAAAGTTCTAACATCAAACTCACCTCCTCTCCTCTCCCTCTCTCGGATCAAACCGGCTACAACAAAGGGAGCTCTCGGATCATCTCGGTTCAAGCTCATTGTCATCACTCGGAAGCTTCCTTCACAAATCCTCCATACCCTCACACTCTTGACTACTAACCGGTTAGTTGTTCCTTTGCAAATAGATGAAAACATTAGATAAAGGTGCTTGCTTGATGACAAAATGCGTGATGAGTGTTTATTTGTTTGAGTGAATGATGATGTGCAACTTGTTTATGAATTTAACTATGCTTCTCTTTGATTAAAAGATGTAACCCGAGAGACATTGATACGGATAAGCTTAGAGTGTGTTGAATAATGGATTCATGCTAGAAATGTAAGGAAGAATATTGTTTGATAATGTTTTGAAAGTTGCCTTGATATTTAGATTATGACTTATGATTCCTGTTCCGAGAATGCATGATGTGTGTTGTAATATTTAGAACTTAGGAGTATGTCCATTGAATGAATCTAATGAAGAACAATATGAATGTGTAGGATGAACATTTTGAATATGTAATGAATATTTGAAAATTGTATGTTTTGATCTGTTTTAGTTAGAATTTAGACAATAAAACATGTTTATTGGAGATAGTACACAATTTGCATGAAATCAAAATGCTATTGGATAGTACAGTTGGAACAGGTTCTAGAAGGATTCCTGTGCACGTATCCGATGGTTGCGACTCGAAAACTCCGGTTGCGACTCGAGACTACGTGATTGCGACTCGAGACCGCCCGGTTACGACTCGCAACCAGAACTTGACAAGTCGCAACATCCGGTTGCGACTCGCAACCAAATCATGACAAGTCGAAACACCGGTTGCGACTCGCAACCAAGGCATGACAAGCCGCAACCTCCGGTTGCGACTCGCAACTGTGTGTTCTCGACTGGGCTGTTAGTTATTGGGCCCAAGTGTATTAACTGTGCATGCTCGTTACTGTTTAAGTGGGCTACGTGTTAACTGTTAACTGTTGCTGTTAAAGAACTTAGACGGACCCAATGACTTATTGGGTAATTATATGTTGTGCATACTATGTGTTAGTTATGTGTAGATTATACGTGGTTACTTGTACCCCAATTTGACCTATATTGGTAACCATGCTAGGACGTGGTGACCAACGTGATCAACCGGGTAATTAATCTACCGAGCAACCCAAGGTGAGTTCACAACCTAAAGCATGTATTCCCGGTGGTTTGGGAAACGGAACTAAAAACAACACTATCCCTTTATAAGGGATACAACCTACTTTTCTTCCCTTGTTATTGGGAACCTTTTAGTTAATTACTGTTTATACGGATTGCAACAAACGGCACTAAACGAAACTCTATCACTTAAAGTCCCTACTACTTAATACCGATTAGTCGCCGGGGCCAGGCGAACGGGTTATTAGTTGATAGCGCTATTTAGGTCTTACCAACCTCACACCGTGCCAAGGTATGGGATCGGTCGTGAACTAATGTACTCAGGCATCCGTCAATGATGATAGAACATTGACATCGGGGCACTCTCTTGCGGATACGCAACGGTCACCTAGTGTTCGGTATTGGAAAAACAGTTTAGTTGCTAACTTTTGGGGTAGCTCCCCATGGCATGTATAAACGGATAAATTAACTGGTGAAACAAGTTTTTGGTAATTAAAACTGGACAACTAGTGAACTCACTCAGCATTATTGTTGACCCCTTACTGCATGCTTTGCAGGTAACCAGTGACTCAGGAGCTTGCAGCCTGGGAAGTGTAGTGGTCGCCTAAACCCGCATGTTGGGTTCTAAATAATTTGAACTATGAACTCTGTTTAAACTATTTTATCTATGCTTCCGCTACTTACTTAACTGTTATTTGAACCTAAACATTTGAACTTTAACTATGGTGCTTACTAACCATTATGGTTGGTGATCATCCTTACTATTATCCAATACTCATTATAATTGGTGGCTGGATCCTGGTCGGTCACGCCCTCAAGCGGACGGTACTCCGCAGGTGGAATTTGGGGGTGTGACAGAAACTATGATGTGATTTTCATCTACAGATAGTGGTGTGTGCATATCCTCGAGCTCGGCTCGTTGGTAATTTTACAAGCTTAAGCCTGGCTCGGCTCGTTAATTATCTATTAATCTATATATATTAAATAAAAATAATATAAATAATAGACCCGTTTAAACTCGCAAGCTCGATAAGTAAAGCTTGGGCTTGAGCTCGTCTACTAAACAAGCTTATTTATAGGTTTGGGCTCGGCTCGTAAACAAGTTTAGTTAAGCTTGGTTTGGCTAGTTTATTAGACAACTTTAAATAAGGGGTAAATATTTAATACATCAATAAAAAAATATTACAGCAAGGCTCGATAAGGTTCGATGAATCTGATGAGATTCACATGTCAGGCTCGGATTAGATAAGGCTTAGCTTGTTTCGAGTTTTTTTCTAGAGCTAATCTCGAGTAGTTTATGAGCTGCTCGGCTCGTTTGCACACTTTTGGCTTTTGAGATTGGTAAATGTTTTATTTGCGTAAAATCTAATTATAATAAAAGAGTCTTTCTAATGCCACATATCATCTAATTATGATAATGAGTTTATCTAATGCCACATGGCATTTTCTTCATCAATTTAGTAATAATATTAATAAATATCAAATAATCTAATATTTCTGAACATATAATAACAAATAAATATAAATATCTAATTCTAATAAAACACATCAAATAATAGCACATGACATTCTCTCCTTCAATTCATTAATGATATTATTAATTCATTAATTTCTAATTCTAATTTATGATTAGATAACATATAAATTATCTATGATTTTATTATTTCTTAAATGATATGTTTACCTGTGAAAAAATATTAATTGTTATTATATAAGAGACATGGTGTTACGTTATTAAAAATGTTATTTTTTTAATTATATGCATTAATATTTCATATCAACCCCACAAAAAATATGTAAAATAATAACACTCAGATTTGAGTTTTATATATTAAAAATAGTGAAGTGAAGTGATTATTTCAACTAAATGGATGAATTTATCTATTAAATCTATTAACTCAAACAAAATTTAATTAATAGATAATAATATTATTAATGAATTGAAAGAGAGAATATTATATGACATTAATTGAAATCTTTTATTATAATTAGATATACCCATCACAATCCATATACATCGCCACCAACTCCATTTCAATTAAATTTAAGAGTCTTCTCATTATCATCCCAAAATTTTAAGGAAACCTTTATGTGTTCATCAGTTTTTTGTACTTAGTCTCATTTCCCAAGATAAGGATGAGATTTAAGAATTTACTTCATATTCTTTACGTATCATAACATAATATATAAATTTAATTATATATATATATATATTTATATATATATGTTAAGTATGTCTAATTATTATTACTAAAGTAACAAATAAATATAATGTATTTGCTTAAATGCGTCATTTATAGCGAGTAATGTTATATTCTCAATAACTTGGTATGGATAGTTCATGTTAGGGTAACATGTGTTTATATCAAAATTTATATTTAACATGTGCAATATCAAGAATAATTCAAATTTTGTAATTATTATGTTCTTCGAATACAACAAATCTTATCACTCAACCCGTGTAACACACGGGACTATAAACTAGTTGCTCTAATATAGTAATGTACCTCAGTTTAAAAAGAATAAGATATTAATTACCCTGCTATAGAGAAAAAGTAAAAATTCAATTAATTTCCCAGCACCAGAGAAAAAGTAAAAATACTTAATAACATCAGCAAGTTGTTTTCAATACTTAGCTTTCAGAGGATACATTAAATCCTTATAAACATTATAACATTTTTCGTTGTATCCCAAATTTCTCTTACCCTTCTCCACACTTACATTCGAATATATATCTGTTGGAAAAACAATTAACAAGATCAATCATGGTGGTGCTATTGTTTGTGGTTGTTGTTATTTGTGTCATAATTCATGTACTAACATGTATCGATGAGGGGACATTTGGGATGACTCAAGAAAGCATTGAGAGTGGTACAATGACGCCATGTTATGATTACAAATTGGATGGTCATGGAGGTGATGATCAGGAGGATGAGGATGGTGATGAGGATGATGAAGATGAGGAGGAGGATGATGATGCAGGTTTGGTGTGTATATGGATTTAAGTATATTTTAAGCCCCTTTTACACGTTAGTTAAGTTTTAAATTTATAAAACACGATATTTTACTAACACCAAACACACATATGGGCAAGTGCACCCATCGTGAGCGTAGTATAGTGTTGGTAAGACACCGAGGTCGTCCAAGGACACAAGAGCTTTTAATACCGGTTTATCCTCAACGTCTAATCAAATAAAAAATTTAGAAAAAGGTTTTAAACTAGAAAAACTAAAACTTACTAAAATGCTGAAAAATAAAATAAAAGTAAAAACAGATAGACAAGATGAATCACTTGGCTCCGACTTGTGTTTAGTGTAACCTTTGATTATTTCCGCACTTTTGCACTTTTTAAAAGATTATCTTAGTTATTGTAGTAGGCCCCTCTTTTGAAGGTGACGTTACGCTCAACCCAGTAGTTTGAGTCAGCAAGGATACAATCCTAAAGGGTCGGATTATTGAAAGATAATTAATTAAGTTATTAATGCATATTGTGGTAGGCCCCTCTTTTGAAGGTGACGTTACCCTCGGCTAAGTAGTCTGAGTCAGCAGGGATACAGTCCTAAGTAGCCGGGTTAAAGTATTAATAGTAGCTTACATATGTGGGGATCAAAGAGTTTGGACCCCCGCCATCCAATACCGTGGGTATTGAAGGAGGTCATACTAAATTTGACCCAGGTCCTTGCAGGATCTATACACTGAACAAGGCAAGACTCTTACCAAACCGTTCCCTTAACCCCCGACCAGGTAGCCAACATATCTCCATATAGACCGTGGAGATATGAATGGTGAAAATCTTTTATTTTATATAGACAGTAAAATAATGCCAAGACACCACGGACAAACGATAAGGAAGAATCACCTTCAACATAAGAAACAAGTTATTAAAGTCATTAATACATAACCAAGTAAAAAGTGCGAAAAGATTAAAAATAAAAAGTATTACACTAGACACTTGTCTTCACCAAGTGATGTAAGAGACTTAGGCAAACATGGCCTTTGATTGTCAAGAACTCATATGATCAATCTTGGATCCCGAGACGACTCACACACTCTATGATGGACAATGGATGATGGTGGTGGATGATGGTGTTGTGATGGTGGTGGGTGGTGGGTGGTGGGTGAAGTGTGAGAGAGGTGGTGTGCCAAGGGATGGTTTGCAAATGAGCCAAGCACCCCTATTTATAGCCTGAACAGCAGCTCGGGCACGGCCCCGTGTCCATTGGGCACGTCCCCGTGTCCACCTTCCTTCTCTTTCTTCATTAATTGCAGTTTGTCTGCATAAGTTGACCACGCCCCCGTGTCCCCTAGGCACGCCCCCGTGTGCAGAAGCGTATCTGTACTATCAAGATTTCCCCAGATTCTGCGAATCTTAGAGTTGACCACGGCCTCGTGTCCGCTGGGCACGCCCCCGTGGTGGGTGATAGAAGCTTCTACATCTTTGTCTTTTCTGCGGGCACTTGGGCACGCCCCCGTGTTCACTGAGCACGGGGCGTTTTCAACTTTCTGTATTCTTGATTTTGCTTGGGAAGATGCTGTCGGGGGGTCGGGCATGCCACGTTTGTTCCTTTTCTTGTATTTATGTTAGATTTAGCTGCCTTTTTGCTTCTTTTGTTCATTTGAGCTCATTTAATCCTGAAAATACAAAAGGAAGACAAAAGCACACTTTTTCCAACATTAATACTAAAAAGGGGTTAGTTTTATGCCACAATTGATGTAATTTATATGTTGCATTTTGTGCACATCAAATACCCACACACTTGAATCTTTGCTTGTCCTCAAGCAAAACTCTTTATAATGTGGCTTTACACTCCCAAATGGAATGGGTAGAAGAGAAGGTCTTTGGGCTTGTCATAGAGTGTCGGGATTTCAAAGATTCTTTATTAAGTTTTATTTTTATTTATTTACAATCCTATTCGTCATGATTTATTTAAAACATTACATAAGATAAATTACTTATTAGGGCATAACATGCCTTTTTTAAAATTCCACTTATATACAAGTTCACATACCTCACGGGGATCACTCAACACTCGGCCGAAGATGTATTTTAGTGAATCACTCGAGAGCGGCATGGAACTTACTCCTACCATAGGCTTGCCAAGCAATCAATCCTCCTCATTTTTAACTATAAACCTTTGTACATATCAAGAGGACTTTTTGGGGTGAAGGGTTAGGCTTTGGGTTTAAGGTAGGTGGTTGGGTTAGTGGTTAGTAAAAGGGCGAAAGGCGTAAAAGCGTCGGTTTTCGAAAGACTTTTTATTTTTGAAAATTTTATTTTGATGAAGCCATTATTCAAACAAAGTTATTTTTGATAAACATGTTTGTTTATTTCTCTTTTGCTTCATCATCAACATTTTTTTTGAAAAGTCATACGAAAAACCGAGCTTGTTACTAAAAAAAGGGTTAAAAATAAAAAGGTTTTGGTGGGTGAAAGGGTGTTTGTTTTTGGGTTAAGAAATGAAAAGGTTTAGGCTCAAAGGGGTTAACTAGGGGGATTTTGGGTAGGTGGTAAAAAAAAGAAAAATAATGGTGTAGAAATAAAAAGGGGTAGTCCTAATGCCTCCGTCATTTACTTACTCGGGTTTAAGTTGGTAAGGACCGGGAATGTATCATCGTGGCAAGTTCTAGAGTCCTAAGAACCAAACAGCTATTCACACAAGAAACGAAAAATGAGCATTTAGTTTAAAGATATGTATTTGTATGCTCAATAAAGGCTCAAAACTCACTTTTTGTGGGAATGAGTTTTATGTGATCAAGTATATATAATCAAATTTTAACTAAGCTTGTCATGCCGTTTCATAATTTTCTTATGTTGGTTCTTTTTATCACGACGCTATCGGTTGTAAATTTGTAAAAATATAACCTTTTTAGAACTTGAAATTCCCAATTTGAACCTAGACAAGTAAAAAAAATGAATGGGGTGATTAGCGGTTCCAATAGAGTTTTGTGTAAGGCTTGTAATTAGGACTTGCAAGATTCAAGGTTTTAGCATCCCCCCACACTTAAATTACACATTGTCCTCAATGTGTCCCAAAAATAAATTTTTAGGTTGATTGAATGCGTAAAAAGGTGTGAAAAAGCAAAATTTATGTAACTGGGCGTCTGGACACGGCCCCGTGTTCAGATCGCCAGTAACAGAAATGAATAAAGAGAAACAAAAGCCTGGGCACGGGGGCGTGTTCAGTGAGCACGACCCGTGTCCAGTTACCTGAACTGGGTATTTTCTGCAGATTGTGCAGCACGGGGCCGTGTTGGGCGGGCACGACCCGTGCCGAACTTGCTGTAATGAAGAAAATTTTGTCGGATGGCCCTGTTTTTGTGCATAGGGTGCTGGTTCAAGTTTCCCTTGTTATCCTTTACCATCCTGAGTGTGTTTTATTCCTGCAAATTAAAACTAAACTAGAAAACATTTAAATTAATCTAAACTAAGCTAAGGATAGTTCCGCGGAATGCCTTCGTGGTGCGCCACGTTTATAAGGGTCCTTGGCTAGACCCAAAGCCTGGTCATATGTCTTCCAAGTGGGATGCTTTGCATCCCACGCTACACCGTCGGAGAGCGTCATCCAACCTTGAGTCTATGACCTTCATGTAGTCGATCGGGTCTTCGTCTTCTACTCTTTTTCCAACTCCAAACTTCACTTCCTCGTCCCCAAACTTCAATGTTAGTGTTCCGTCATTCATGTCTACCACTGCTTGGGCTGTGGCTAGAAATGGTCTCCCTAGGATGAGGGGGACTTCGGTGTCTTCTTCCATGTCTAGTATGACAAAGTCGGCCGGGAAGACGAAATTGCTGACTTTGACCAATAGATTTTCAGCGAGACCTTGTGGATATTTGACGAATCTGTCGGCAAGTTGTATGCTCATCTTTGTTGTCACACCCCGACCACGTAAATCAACAAAACGTGGCGGAAACGTCGGGGAGTGTTGTAACAGAATCATTGTTTCACAACCATGGAATAAATAATTTCGTTTTATTGAATTATTGAACTCATTGTTTTAATACAATCAAATAAATAAAACTATTATCTTTCAAGTTTTAAAGTCGGTAAGGCACGAGTCCATCCTATGTATAGCATGCATCAACAATCAGCACATAACAGCACCTGAATCATGTGTAAAAATAGGTACGTCAGCATAAAAATGCCTGTGAGATACATAGGTTTTATTGTAATTAGGATTCATGACTTATAAGTTTAAAGAAAATGTTTTAATAAAAGTAGTCATGATCCTTGTAAAAGGTTTTTCTTTTATAAATCATACTAAAATTTATAAGAAATCGGATGATATAAAATAATAATACATAGGAAATTAAATAATTAAGTAAAATGAGTTTGTATAAAATATATTGTTTGAAAAATAATATTTTGATAAAAAAGTTTATAGCAAATATAAAAATATACTTTGGTTTTAAGAAAGTCGAATAAGTAATATATTAAAATATATTTCAGTTCCAATGTCGTTAACCCAAGTGTACTAAATAACGCCACGGTATGTAATGTGATGAAAACACTTGTATATAAGAAGTACCAGCGGCGTATCTACCATGTTTTCATCATATTACACCCGTCCCGTTATCTAAACACTAACCCAAAACCCAATTGTAAAACAAATAGTATATTAAATATACTTTAGTTGTTAAAAATAATAATTTTCAGTAGTATATCAAAAGTATACTTTGGATTTATAAATAACATATTAAACTATGCTTTAATGATTTAACAAAATATATGTTGGTTTTGTACATTATCACATATGAGAGCATATCAAACTATACTTTTGGGAGTATAACTAAATATACAAAAATAATGTGATTTAAGAATTCATTATGACCTAGTGCATCAAAATACACCTTTGAGACTATAGGAATACCACAAAGGCAATCCCTATTTGGATGGAGAAAAATAAATTGGTTTCAGACATTCCATGACAACAGGAATGGGGTGTCAAATCCTATAGCGCTATATCATACTACCAACAGGTCTGGTGAACATAAAATAAGTACTATCCAACAATAATTTTATAATCTTTAAGAAAATTAGAGTTTAGACCATAAATAATCATTCAGTTTGTAAAAAGATAAGTACTAATATGTATAATCAATTATACTTTTGAAAACAAGAACATAACAAATAGGTACACATATTTCACCCCAAAACAATTGAAAACAGTAAAAGAGGGGACTATGTACTCACTTGAGGGTGCTTAGAAGTCTTGAACAACTACCAAGCAAGCTAGAGGGAGCACGGAAATCAAACGGCACCTAATATAGGTAACTACATAAATAAACCGGACCTAAATCGGAAGATCGGATAGGATGAGGTCTCGTAAACCAAATGAGTGTGGGATCTCATATGATATGGTTTAACAAGGCCTACATACTAAAAGGAAACCTAACCTAAGTGCTTACGACCCATTATGACCCGTTTAGGTAGCTTATGCTACTTTAACGCGTCGTTTGCGCAAAACGCGTTCGGACCGCCTAACTAGGCCTATGACAAGTATTATATGCCTAAACATGTTTAATTATGTTGCATTATCAGTTAAGTGACAAAATTTTGGGTTACATATGCTTAAATATCAATTATGCATAAAAAGGGCATTTTGGTAATTTTCCTAAGGCATATAAACTACCTATCATATAACTAGCTAAACGACGTGACCATAAGGAATAACCTCGGAAGGTTATTCCTTATACAACTATGGTCACTAAACATGTTTGGTCGGATCCTAATGATCGACCAAACGGGTCTAGTTTGAAAGTCTAAGCGGTTGTTTAGACCGCTTGACTTACGACTCTACATAAGCACTAACCTAATGTGACGAGCTAAACATGCTAAAACATGTTTAGTTAAGTTAGAAAACAGGTTTTGGTATCAAAACAAACGGTTTTGATACCCAAGAGTAGTTTGGTTACAAAATACGCGAGAATACGCATTTTGGCCGAAACTACGACTCGTCACTGTACCTAGATAACGTGGTAATCAGTAGGTATAGTCACTAGGGACTATAACCATCGTGATTAAGCTCACGTTATGAAGTTCAAACGAACTTCGCGTTGACCAAACACTGGTCAATGCAGAAAGTCAAACAAAGTTCGACTTTAATGCTAAAAACGCATAAAAAGAACGAATGAATACTTACAAAGGGTCCCCGCAAGTTTGATTTTCCAAGTATTCTTAGGTATGAGGTGATAAAACACCTCAACTTAGAGAAATCTCAGAAATCAAGTGGGTTGAGAATGAAAGGGGGTGGGATATTTATAGTTTTCGGAGAGCTTTTAAGATCGTTCCTCGTGAAACGAGCTTCAATCTCAGCCGTCCAAGTGTGCCCCATGTTTTGGAATACCATGGGCACTTAAAATAGCCCCTAGAAAGCTTAAAATACCATTTGCAAGTTACCAAAACCGTTGGAACAGCTGGAAACACATTTTTGCAAGTCTGACATGCTCACACAGGCCTCGTAAGAGTAACGGAAGTCTTACGCGGGCCGCCCGTGTCTTCTGATCAGCAACCAACTTTCAGAAATTGCAGAAATGGTCCCTGTTATGGTTTAAGCTCATTTCCGACACTTCTAAGGCCCGTTAACCTCATTTCAAGGCTCTAAAATGATGTTAAAGTACAGGGAACTCAAAACATGCTCAAAAATATGTCGGATGTCGGTTCGTTTGGCCGTACGGTTGCGTTGTTCGGTTAATTACGACGGAAGTCGTAACGAACGCAAAAACGATCCAAATTAAGCGACGAATTGAATTTTATCGTGCCAAACACTAAAATAAAATATTTTAATGCTCACATAAATTTTTGGATGTCCGGATGTTTTCAGAACGTAAGCTATGCGCGAAAATGCAAACTTGTGCACTTTTTTACGCTTTTAGTCCCTATTGATCAATAAAGTTTATTTTAGCATACCGAACCCCTCAAAGCCTATTTCTAAGCTATGTAAAGGATATTTAGGGTATGTTTAACTTATGATCAAGTTCCGGAATGTTCGTTACTATATAAATTGGTATAGTTTCGCAGTTTGACACAAATAGTCCCTACGATCGAACAAACTTGATTTCAACACACCAAACCATCCAAAACTTATTTCTAAGTTATGTGAAGGTTATTTAAGGTATGTTAAGCCTATTTCACTATTCTGGAGTGTTCGTTGCATTAAACTGGTTATATTTACGCATCAGTGCGCGTATAACCTTCTAGAAAGCGATTTAAGGCTTGAAATCGAACAAGAATTGATATGTGCAAACGATACTCATATTTATACAAATCCCAACTATGAAATACAATATTTCATTGGTTTGGCATTTGTTTGATGGTTGAAGTGACACAGGTGTTACAGTCTCCCCTACTTTAGGAAATTGCGTCCCGAAATTTAATTTTAGAGGAAACTTGTGAAGACAACTGTGATGGTTTTGCTTTCGAACGAATCCCTCAAACCCTAAGTAAAAATCTGGGACATGTTAGGACTCTTAGCGAAATTGTCAACCATCAAAGTGAAGTCCTTGTAGTAACAAAACATGGAGTTTCGAACTATGGACAGAAGAATGTTTCTTATGAAGACTTATCATAGGAAACTTGTGTGTGCTTGAAATCAGAATTGGGGAGTGTAAGATAAAATGACATCGGTCAAAGTCCAGGACTTCTCCCGTATCATTATTCTTGTCACTATAGGTCTTAACACATGACAAAACTTGTTGTGGTTTCTGTGCACTGAATTCCATAATTATGTATGCATCCATAATTACGAAATTCCTTGCACAGTCCGCACAGTTCATTTCATAATGTGTAGGGGAAAAATCAATTGAATAAACATGAAGCGACTTGACTAGACCACCAAAGGATCTTTTTAACTAGATCAACGAATGATTTTTTTTTAATTAGATCAACACATGATCTTCTTAACTAGACCATCGTACAATCTTCTTAAATAGATCACTAAAAGGGATCTTTTCAATTATATCATCGCATGATATTCATAACCAGATTTCAAATCAATCTGTTTAACTAGACCACTCAAGGGGTCCAATTATAGAATAGTACTTTATAAATCCAAGGGACTTAACTACAACGTAGAAGTCCATTAAGAATTTAAGATAGTACCTTTGGATATCCTACTATGAATCCCTCAGATGAGATATGGAAGATTCTACGTGGATTTGGATGGATCACATAAAAACACAAAACATATAAGAAAACACATAAATGCAGAATCACATAATTAATTAACTTGATCTTTAATTTGTTATCTTTGGGCACGGATATTTAAAGCACACCAGGAATCCAATCCGTGGATTTCATTTGGCACTTTAATCATTTTCAAGAATCTAACTATGGAGATAGGAAGATCTTAATAGGAATTTCGGCTTTGTCCTTATTGAATTGTAATGTACGTATTAAGGCATACGAATAATTCAATTAAGGGCTCCGATTTGAACGATAATCATCCACAAAGATCTAACTGTGAAGATAAGAAGATCCTACATGGATTTTGGAATTTGTGTAATGAGAGGTGTTTCGACACCTTGCACTTGGCGTGCTTAAATCGATACACAAGGTAGAAAGTTCATGAGGTTGAGGCGCTAGATATGCCAAGGCGACATATGAAGCAGATTTTGAAAGTTGAGCAGCAGCAGGATTTGTAACAGCTTTGCTTTGGATTGCAAAGCGGCACATGTTAACCAAATGTCCCCATCGTCCACCGTGGGTACATTTAAAACAGGGTATTTGATTCGGATGATGACGGTGGCATTGATTGCACCAAGGAGCAGTTTCCTTGCACGGCTTTATCCCTGAGGCGATTCATGGTGATAGCTAAATCAACGGCCTTCTGAAGTATGACGCCAAATTGTTGGGCAATGGTAGCACCTAGTTCGGACATTGTTGTTGCGATGAAGAGGCATCATGAAGAAAATGGAAGACATGGGAGAAAACAAGGGAAATGAAAACAGAATGACAATGCATAAAATTGCGATCATTTGTTTGTTACCTAAGGCAAACAAATGAGATGGTGACTAATCAAAGTAAATGGGTCAATATAATGTATCGCGAAGACATGCTCGCCTATAAGTGGACACTCACCCCAAGAGTTCCCAGGTAAGAGTGACTGGTCCGATACTGTGGATTTGTACAAACACTCTAGCCTTAGACAGAAGACCCAGGGTACAGGCACCCACCTTTCCAGTTTGCACGTGTTCACATTATTTAGACCAAACTTTGACGAGATTTTGAAAAAATTAAAGGTTCAAAACCATATAATAAATCATCCTAGAACAGATGATTAGTTTTCAAAGTGGATTCAAAATTTGTGTTCTTATTGTGGTTGTCACCTAAAGATAGGCGACGGTATTGTTTTAAAACTAAATAAAAGATAACTTGTGTTAGGGTCCTAGGAAGGTTATAGTCTAGGTCAAAGCATTACTAATAACCTAATTCCCTATAACCATTGGCTCTGATACCAACTTTTTTGTCACACCCCGACCACGTAAATCAACAAAACGTGGCGGAAACGTCGGGGAGTGTTGTAACAGAATCATTGTTTCACAACCATGGAATAAATAATTTCGTTTTATTGAATTATTGAACTCATTGTTTTAATACAATCAAATAAATACAACTATTATCTTTCAAGTTTTAAAGTCGCTAAGGCACGAGTTCATCCTATGTATAACATGCATCAACAATCAGAACATAACAGCACTTGAAACATGTGTAAAAATAGGTACGTCAACATAAAAAATGCCTGTGAGATACATAGGTTTTATTGTAATTAGGATTCATGACTTATAAGTTTAAAGAAAATGTTTGAATAAAAGTAGTCATGATCCTTGTAAAAGGTTTTTCTTTTATAAATCATACTAAAATTTATAAGAAATCGGATGATATAAAATAATAATACATAGGAAATTAAATAATTAAGTAAAATGAGTTTGTATAAAATATATTGTTTGAAAAACAATATTTTGATAAAAAGGTTTATAGCATATATAAAAATATACTTTGGTTTTAAGAAAGTCAAATAAGTAATATATTAAAATATATTTCAGTTCCAATGTCGTTAACCCAAGTGTACTAAATAACGCCACGGTATGTAAAGTGATGAAAACACTTATATATAAGAAATACCAGCGGCGTATCTACCATGTTTTCATCATATTACACCCGTCCCGTTATCTAAACACTAACCCAAAACCCAATTGTAAAACAAATAGTATATTAAATATACTTTAGTTGTTAAAAATAATAATTTTCAGTAGTATATCAAAAGTATACTTTGGATTTATAAATAACATATTAAACTATGCTTTAATGATTTAACAAAATATATGTTGGTTTTGTACATTATCACATATGAGAGCATATCAAACTATACTTTTGGGAGTATAACTAAATATACATAAATAATGTGATTTAAGAATTCATTCAGACCTAGTGCATCAAAATACACCTTTAAGACTATAGGAATACCACAAAGGCAATCCCTATTTGGATGGAGAAAAATAAATTGGTTTCAGACATTCCATGACAACAGGAATGGGGTGTCAAATCCTATAGCGCTATATCATACTACCAACAGGTCTGGTGAACATAAAATAAGTACTATCCAACAATAATTTTATAATCTTTAAGAAAATTAGAGTTTAGACCATAAATAATCATTCAGTTTGTAAAAAGATAAGTACTAATATGTATAATCAATTATACTTTTGAAAACAAGAACATAACAAATAGGTACACATATTTCACCCCAAAACAATTGAAAACAGTAAAAGAGGGGACTATGTACTCACTTGAGGGTGCTTAGAAGTCTTGAACAACTACCAAGCAAGCTAGAGGGAGCACGAAAATCAAACGGCACCTAATATAGGTAACTACATAAATAAACCGGACCTAAATCGGAAGATCGGATAGGATGAGGTCTCGTAAACCAAATGAGTGTGGGATCTCATATGATATGGTTTAACAAGGCCTACATACTAAAAGGAAACCTAACCTAAGTGCTTACCCATTATGACCCGTTTAGGTAGCTTATGCTACTTTAACGCGTCGTTTGCGCAAAACGCGTTCGGACCGCCTAACTAGTCCTATGACAAGTATTATATGCCTAAACATGTTTAATTATGTTGCATTATCAGTTAAGTGACAAAAGTTTGGGTTACATATGCTTAAATATCAATTATGCATAAAAAGGGCATTTTGGTAATTTTCCTAAGGCATATAAACTACCTATCATATAACTAGCTAAACGACGTGACCATAAGGTATAACCTCGGAAGGTTATTCCTTATACAACTATGGTCACTAAACATGTTTGGTCGGATCCTAATGATTGACCAAACGGGTCTAGTTCGAAAGTCTAAGCGGTTGTTTAGACCGCTTGACTTACGACTCTACATAAGCACTAACCTAATGTGACGAGCTAAACATGCTAAAACATGTTTAGTTAAGTTAGAAAACATGTTTTGGTATCAAAACAAACGGTTTTGATACCCAAGAGTAGTTTGGTTACAAAATACACGAGAATACGCATTTTGGCCGAAACTACGACTCGTCACTGAACCTAGATAACGTGGTAATCAGTAGGTATAGTCACTAGGGACTATAACCATCGTGATTACGCTCACGTTATGAAGTTCAAACGAACTTCGCGTTGACCAAACACTGGTCAATGCAGAAAGTCAAACAAAGTTTGACTTTAATGCTAAAAACGCATAAAAAGAACGAAGGAATACTTACAAAGGGTCCCCGCAAGTTTGATTTTCCAAGTATTCTCAGGTATGAGGTGATAAAACACCTCAACTTAGAGAAATCTCAGAAATCAAGTGGGTTGAGAATAAAAGGGGGTGGGGTATTTATAGTTTTTGGAGAGCCGTTAAGATCGTTCCTCGTGAAACGAGCTTCAATCTCAGCCTTCCAAGTGTGCCCCATGTTTTGGAATACCATGGGCACTTAAAATAGCCCCTAGAAAGTTTAAAATACCATTTGCAAGTTACCAAAACCGTTGGAACAGCTGGAAACACATTTTTGCAAGTCTGACATGCTCACACGGGCCGTGTAAGCATGCCAAACACTAAAATAAAGTATTTTAATGCTTACATAAATTTTTGGATGTCCAGATGTATTCAGAACGTAAGCTATGCGCGAAAATGCAAACTTGTGCACTTTTTGACGCTTTTAGTCCCTATTGATCAATAAAGTTTATTTTAGCATACCGAACCCCTCAAAGCCTATTTCTAAGCTATGTAAAGGATATTTAGGGTATGTTTAACTTATGATCAAGTTCCGGAATGTTTGTTACTATATAAATCGGTATAGTTTCGCAGTTTGACACAAATAGTCCCTGCGATCGAACAAACTTGATTTCAACACATCAAACCATCCAAAACTTATTTCTAAGTTATGTGAAGGTTATTTAAGGTATGTTAAGCCTATTTCACTATTCCGGAGTGTTCGTTGCATTAAACTGGTTATATTTACGCATCAGTGCGCGTATAACCTTCCAGAAAGCGATTTAAGGCTTGAAATCGAACAAGAATTGATATGTGCAAACGATACACATATTTATACAAATTCCAAGTATGAAATACAATATTTCGTTGGTTTGGAATTTGTTTGATGGTTGAAGTGACACAGGTGTCACATTTGTAGGGCTCGTTTTTCCTAGGCCGAGTCGTTTGAACATTGATGCGGGCATGAGGTTGATGCTAGCCCCAAGATCGGCTAGTGTATTGCGAATGGGGGATTCCCCAATTGAGCAAGGAATCATGAAGCTTCTAGGATCAATCTTCTTTTGCGGGAGTTTGTTGAGTAGTAAGGCGGAGCATTGTTCGCCTAAGTTAACTAATTGCAATGATTCAATTTTCCTTTTTATGAGTGAGGAAGTCCCTCATAAATTTTGAATATTTAGGCATTTGAGTTAGGACTTCGCTAAATGGAATATTAACATGCAATTGTTTTAATAAATTTTCGAATTTTGTGAATTGCTCATCGGTCTTTTGACAAATTAACCGAGCGGGGTATGGAACCGGAGGAGTCTTAGTAGGCTCTTGGATTGGTGGAGAAGCCTTCTCTGGTTGGGGCGTGGGTGGAGTTGTGGTATGGCTTTGTACACTTTATAGGAAAAATGGACTTTGTAGCCGAACCCCACCCTAAAGGTATTTAAAGGTGTGTTTCTAACATTTAACAATGTTTAGATAACCAAAAACAACTAAACAAGTGCGGAAACTTAGATGTTATATGTGTTCGGTTCTAAACGAGCTTGATCCCATCCATGTTCATCATAACATTGACCTAATAACATTTAACAACGTTAAATGTTGGAAATAATGTGTTAGAATAAGGTTTGGTAACTAACACAATTCAACAAACAACAAATAAAAATTTCAAAGATCCCCGTAAGCTACGGTCAACGGACCGTAGCTTACAGTCCCTCATAAATCAAACGGACAGAAGGTCTTGGCCGTAGCCTACGGCCTCCAGCCATAGGTTACGGTCAGTTCTGCAGATTTATATTTTTCCTGTTTTTCCCTTTATGCAAAAACGACCATAACTTTTGACCTGTTTATCTGTTTAACCTCCCGTTTCTTCTTAGATGATCTTAATTTGATCCTTCACATTATGGACTCAACATCCACCATCCGGATCAACAAAATTCCTAACTTATAAGCTTTCAACTTAATATGTTTTTTTTTCGAATTATTTGACCCGTTCATGTATTTAACGAATAAACTCATTATTTGCATTTAAATCACATGAACAACATAACTACAAATGATTTCGATTATTCAAAGTACTATCCACGGGATTTATGCATCCGATATCCGGTATGTGTTTTAAATATTCGACCCGTTCAACTACAAGTAGTTGAACATTATTAGCACAATTTCCGTTTGCGAAATTGTTTAACTTTTAGTCATAACTCGCACTCTGAGTCTTTTGACTTTTAACCCGCGTTCCCGTTCCTCGGTTTACACATATATTCGATATCCTACCCATTATCTGGGTATTATACCGAAGTCATTATTTATGCAATCATTCTGATATGCATTAAAACTTCATTTTAACCCGTTTGGTTAATTTAACGAAATCTATCGCTTTTACAGAACCAAACCTTTATCTTTCTATCATTTTGACCCGTTTGGTTAACTTAGCAAAATCCATCGCTTTTATACAACCAAACCTTTATCTTTCTATTATTTTGACTCGTTTGGTTAACTTAGTGAAATCCATCGCTTTTATACAACCAAACCTTTATCTTTCTATCATTTTGACCCGTTTAGCTAGCTTAGCGAAATCCATTGCTTTTATACAACCAAACCTTTATCGTTATATCATTTTGACCTGTTTGGTTAACTTAGCTAATTCCATCGCTTTTATACAACCAAACCTTTATCTTTCTATCATTTTGACCCGTTTGGTTAACTTAGCGAAATCCATCGCATTTATACAACCAAACCTTTATCGTTATATCATTTTGACCCCTTTGGTTAACTTAGTGAAATCCATCGCTTTTATACAACCAAACCTTTATCGTTATTCAAATTTATCCATTCTATTCATTCGTATGAAATCCATCATTAATGAATGAACCGGATTTCATGAATATAACTACATTGTTCAACATATTGACTAAATCCTACGAAGCGTAAGCCACGTACCTTTAAAGTTTTCCCTTCAAGCGAGTGTCCACTCTATCTTGGCAACTTGATGTTTCGCCCAATTTGCCTATAGAGTTCAATCCGATTTATCGTTTAGAACTCGTAGTATGACATATGACACGTAAGTTGTCAAAATCTCATTTACGTGATTCTTTCAAACATTTTAATCAATCCATGATTACTTAGGCATTTCATCAAGCATCTCGTTTGCAAGATTTATATATTCACTTTTTTAGTCTAGACATTATCAATTAACCATGTATACATACACCTTATCACCAAATGGTTGATGCACATTAACTAGTATCTAAAATTCAAAGTATCAAACACTAAATACATTATTCACAACATTTTAATTTATGTATTCAACATATCCGCAAAACCCACTTGGATACACATAGTATTTCATTCAAATACTTATAATTTGGCATTTGATTCACAATCTTTCGCTTAGGGTTTGTTTACATCATTTAACTTACATAAATTTCATTAATTCATGAAGAGATCAGAATTTCTAATTTTTAACAAATCTTTCTAACATCACCAAATATCAAATTGTTACATACTTTATGATCCCTTGGATTAGGTGATCACAAATACTGATTCATGCACGAATTTAGACTCCTAATAAACCTTCAATTGATCAATTTTGCTGAAATTAGGTTTTGGGTGTTCTTGTTCATCGCTAGTCGCGCACACACACTGAAGTGTGTTGTGTTTTTATTTTTTTGTTTTATAAATCTATTAGTTTCTTTCATTTACAGATTTAGCCCCTCTACTTTGTTTAAACCTTTTTCTTTGAAGGTTTCTAACAAACTATTTTCATGATTCAATAGTATATTAATTAACTTAGTTAGTCAACCTTGGTTAATTATAATTTAGTATTTTCGAGGTGTTACAAGTCCACCCCCATAAAGAGGATTCATCCTCGAAACTAGAATACGTACCGAATAAGGAATGATAGAGTCGTCTCATCTCTTCTTCGGACTCCCAAGTGGTGTTCGATCCCTTCCGATGCTCCTATTTGACCTTTACTTGGTCAATTTCCTTATTTCTTAAGCCTTTGACCTTTCGGTCAAGAATTACGATAGGCTTTATTACATAATTTAGTTTACCATCTACTTCGATGTCGTCGTAACGAACGTAGGCCGTTTCATCGGCCAAACACTTCCGGAGATGTGAAACATGGAATGTGTTATGTATACCGCTTAATTCTTTGGGTAATTCCAAACGGTATGCGGCCTTGCCAATCTTGACTATTATTTTGAAAGGTCCAATAAACCTTGGACTCAATTTCCCCCTTTTTCTGAATCGGATTATCCCTTTCCACGGAGATACTTTAAGCATTACTTTATCACCGATCTGGAACTCAATAGGCCTCCGCCTTCGGTCCGCGTAAGACTTTTGTTGATCTTGGGCCACTTTCAAATGAGCCCGGACCATATCGGTCTTCTTGTTAGTAACTCTAACTACATCTTTGTGGGTGAGTTCGCGAGGACCCACTTCACCCCCAACACATCGGGGTTCGGCATTTCCTGCCATAAAGCAATGTGTATGGGGCCATTCCAATGCTTTAATGGTAACTGTTGTTGTACGAAAATTCAACTAACGGTAGATAAACGTCCCAACTACCGCCAAAATCAATGATGCATGCACGAAGCATATCTTCTAAAGTTTGAATTGTTCGTTTGCTTTGTTCGTCAGTTTGCGGGTGATTTATCGTACTATTAAAAAACTTAGTACCCATTTGCTCTTGGAAGTCATGCCAAAAATTTGAAGTGAACTAGGTATCTCTATCGGATACGATGGATACCAGCACTCCGTGGCGCGCTATGATCTCATTCGTGTACACCCCCGACATCTTTTCAGAGGTGTAAGTCTCCCTAATAGGAATAAAGTGTGCACTCTTTGTCAATCAATCCATAACTACCCAAATGGCGTCGAATCCTCGAGCCGTCTTCGACAGTTTGGTTAATAGGTCCATTGTAACATATTCCCATTTCCAAACCGGTATGTCTAACGGTTGTAGTTTGCCATAGGCTTTTTGATGCTCCGCCTTTACTTGCAAGCAAGTTAGACATTTTTCGACATACTTCGTTACGTCTCTTTTCATCCCGGGCCACCAATAATTTTGTTTCAAATCTTGATACATCTTGGTCGCCCCTGGGTGAATCGAATATCGTGATTTGTGTGCTTCATTAAGAAGAAGGTCCTTAACACCACACGTGTTTGGAACCCATATTCTACCGAACCGGGTCCTCAACCCGTTATCTCCATCTATTATATCATTTACTTGGCCTGTTATTCGTTCCTTTTTCCAATTCTCTTCTCTTATTGCTTCAATTTGTGCCTCTCGGATCCTTTCAAGTAAACCCGAGGTTACTACGAGTTGCATTGACCGCACTCGAATAGGAGTATATCCCTCCTTTTGGCTTAGCGCATCGGCTACCACATTTGCTATACCAGGATGGTAATGTATTTCACAATCGTAATCTTTTACTGTTTCTAGCCAGCGCCTTTGCCTCATATTCAACTCCTTTTGGTCAAAGAAGTATTTAAGGCTTTTATGGTCGGTGAAAATAGTACATTTCACACCATACATGTAATGCCTCCAAATCTTTAAAGCGAAAACCACCGCCGCTAACTCAAGGTCGTGAGTTAGGTATTTCTTTTCGTGAACTTTTAATTGCCTTGAAGCATATGCGATCACCTTTCATCTTTGCATGAGTACACATCCAAGACCAAGCTGGGATGCGTCGGAGTATACGACCATGTCGTCGGTTCCATCCGGTAAAGTTAATACCGGTGCACTGGTTAATTTTTCCTTGAGTACTTGAAAGGCATTGCAGGTCAACTTAGTCAATGGTTACGTGATTTTGGAGAAATCTTGAATAAATCTCCTATAGTAACCCACAAGTCCTAAGAAACTCCTAATCTTCGATGGATTCTTCAGAGGTTTCCATTTCGACACCGCTTCAATCTTGGATGGGTCTACCAAAACCCCATCGGCACTTATGATGTGCCCAAGAAATTGTACCTTGCATAGCCAAAAGGCACATTTCGAGAAATTCGCGTAAAGCCTTTCCCTCCTAAGCGTTTCCAATACTTCACGCAAATGGAGCGTATGATCCGCCTCGCTTTTCGAATACACGAGAATATCGTCGATGAATACTATCACCGACTTGTCTAACATTGGTTTGCAACCTGGTTCATGAGATCCATGAAGGCCGCGGGTGCATTTGTCAACCCGAAAGACATTACAAGAAATTTGTAATGTCCGTAACGCCTTCGGAACGCCGTTTTTGGTATATCTTCTTCTTTCACCTTCAACTGGTGATTGCCCGACCTTAAGTCGAACTTCGAAAACTAGCTTGTGCCTTGCAACTGATCGAATAGATCATCAATCCTTGGAAGTAGGTATCGATTCTTTACCGTAAGTTTGTTTAACTCTCGGTAATCGATACACATTCGTATGCTTCCGACTTTCTTCTTTACAAATAACACCGGTGCTCTCCACGGAGAGACACTAGGTCGGATAAACCCTTTATCAAGCAAGTCTTGCAATTGAGATAGTAATTCTTGTAGCTCTGATGGTGCTAGCCTATACGGTGCCTTAGCTACCGGCTTTGCACCCGAAACTAACTCGATCCCAAATTCCACCTCACGTTCTGGTGGTATCCCCGGTAAATCCCCAAAAACACATCTTCAAACCCCCGCACAACTGGTACGTCTTTAATCTCAGGTGACTCTTTATTCGAATCACGTATGTCAGTCAGGTATGCCTTACATCCGTGTTGAATGAACTTATGGGCTTCCGTCATCGAGCACATTATAGGGTTGCAACTCTTCTCCCCATAGATAGTAACATGCTTTTTTCTCAGAGACGTTAGTTATATCTCCATATGGAAACATATCACCTTAGCGTGGTGTCGAGATAACCAATCCATCTCGAACACCACTTGGAATTCTCCCATCGACATGGGTATCAAATCAACCAAGTATTCATCATCATCAATACTCAATTTGCAATCCCGGCACATATCACAAATAATAAAACTTTTATTATTACCTATTTCTACTTCTAGAGGTATAGGCAATTTTGTTAATGTAAATGTAGGGTGTTGAATAATTCTATGTGAAACAAAAGATCTATTTGCACCTGTATCAAATAAAATACGTGCAGGAATTGAATTTACAGTAAATGTACCTGAAACAACATCAGGTTCAACCTTGGCCTCAGCCGCGGTTATGTGGAAGGATCTCGCCTTTGATTTTGGGACTTCTGCCTTTGTGTCGGTCCTTTCCTTCTTTCTAATCAACTTCGGGCACCCAGATTTCTTGTGTCCCGACTTGTAGCAGTTATAGCACACCGACACCTTACCGGGGCAATTTGAAGCCTCGTGTCCCACCTTCCCGCACGTAGCACATGGTTTGTTTTTGAAGTAACACTCGCCTCGATGGGCTTTTCCACATGTTTTGCACTGAGGTGACCCCCTTTTGCGTTTCTCTTCTTTGGACCTTCTGTTTCTTTGTGGGGCTTGGTTTGCATCCAACGCCCTTCTTTCACCTCTCTCGATCTGTTTCTTCAGTTCAATCTCTCTTTCTCGTGCGGCATTTACAATCTCCGTGAGATGTTCATATTTCGAGGGAGTAGGAGCTTTTTCTTAAAAGCTTAAAGCTAGAAGCTCCTAAAAGCTCCATGCCAAACATACCCTTAGGCATTTCATCAAGCATCTCGTGGGCAAGATTTATATATTAACTTTTTAAGTCTGGACATTATCAATTAACCATGTATAGATAGACCTTATCACCAAATGGTTGATGCACATTAACTAGCATCTAAAATTCAAAGTATCAAACACCAAATACATTATTCACAACATTTTAGTTTATGTATTCAACATATCCACAAAACCCACTTGTATACACATAGTATTTCATTCAAATACTTATAATTTTGCATTTGATTCATAATCTTTCACTTACGGTTTGTTCCTAAGTTTGTTTACATCATTTAACTTACATAAATTTTATTAATTCAAGTTGAGATCACAATTTCTAATTTTTAACAAATCTTTCTAACATCACCAAATATCAAATTGTGGCATACCTTATGATCACTTGGATTATGTGATCACAAATACTGATTCATGCAAGAATTTAGATTCCTAGTTAACCTTCAATTGATCCATTTTGTTGAAATTAGGTTTTGTTATGTTGTGTTTTTTTTTTTTTATAAATCTATTAGTTTCTTTCATTTACAGATTTGGCCCCTTTACTTTGTTTAAACCTTTTTCTTTAAAGGTTTCTAACAAACTATTTTCATGATTCAAGAGTATATTAACTAACATAGTTAGTTAACCTTAGTTAATTATAATTTAGTATTTTCTAGGTGTTACAAATTTGGTTTGCAAACCTTCACAGATAATTTAATTTGGAATGCAAAAAAACCTTTAAAACAACAATTCTAAATAATTATCGGAGTAACTGAATAAATGTATGATATTATTCAGTTTGACGACGGGCCAATAGGTTGCCCAATTTGACCCGTCTTGGGCTACTCTCATGTAGGCCCAACAGATAAAGCCCAAAATTGTAATACTTGCCCATTAAGGGTTCTCTTATACAAAACGGGTGGGAAAAGGAACTATCAGAGAATACAGGGTGCATTAAATGAGCGACATGAAAGGCATCTCCGGCTGGAACAGTACCTCCGAGCCGGTATCATTAAATGAGGGTAACCATCCTACCGTTGGGGCTCAGACACGTGTCTGAGTCCTCCAAAGATGATCAGAATCCGTTGGATTGTGTCAGTATCGTCCCATAGGAGAGATAAGGGGTCTTGGTTATATGAGGAAGGTAAGAGAAAGATCTACAAGACAAGTCCAAGGTATCTCACTTAATGCTTTATTCCCTCATTTACTTCCATAATACTCTCACAATAAATACCCTCATTTATGCTTGATTCACATCAGAGAGGAACATTCTGGTGATCATACTCATCGGAATAAGCATCCCTCACTTTCCGACAAGTTTACTTACTCTCACGCCGGAGCTTGGTCACGGATCCCCTCTCTGGGGCCCTCCGTGATGAGGCTAACGGTTTCCTTTTTTGTAGCAAGCAAAGGCTGGGATATTACGACATCAGCGAAGACCCTTTGAACGTCATCCAGGGATTTGGGGATTCGACATTGGCGCCATCCGTGGGACCTTTCAATCCGGCTTATTTTTTCCATTCAAAAACATCAGCGTTGTAATAACTCAATCGAAGAGAAACAACACGGCAACACCACCAAGTGCTCAAACCATCCAAACGGTGCAAGGTGACCATGATAGGGTCACAATAAAAAATATCACTCATGAAGAAGAAAATGAGAACCGGCAAAAACCCTGGAAAGGGACGAAACTATCACTCCAGATTTCGTTGCCCTGCACAAGGAAAAGCTGAAGAAGCACCTAGAGGACTTGGAAAGACAGGAGAGGCTCGATAGCCTCAGGGATAGACTATCCTTTGATACGCCATCTAATCGGGGAGAAGTAGATCCACAAAGCAAGAATGATAGCACCGACCCTCTAGAGACCTTCATGATATAACAACCTTAAAGAAAACCGACACCCTCGAATTTTTACGATACCGTAATATATTTTAAAATATCCCAGTATGTCCCAAAATACACCCCATGCACGAAAACGGACCCCGAATACCCTAAATATTATTAAAAGTAATTAAAAATTAATATTTTGGGTTTGTCGCGGGCCGCGTAAACCTCTTAAGGGTCTTACGCGGGCCGCTAGAGATCAAAGATGTGGCGCAGCCCGGTGATGACACGTGTCATCATCGTGGCAGGTCTAGTCGATGATCCGGATCACCTACGACATTGAACAGAGTTGACGCGGGCCGCGTAGGCCTTTGTCTACTCTTACGCGGGCCGCGTAAAAGTAAAAAAACAGGCCCTATAAGTAGAGGCCATCGGATCTTCAGTCTGTTCGCTCACTTTCTTTTCTCAATCACGAAAATCTGATAGTAGGCATTATACTCGGGTATTATACCCCCCTAAATAGCGAAGTTCTGCTCCATTGTAAGTATTATAACCCTTGGATACGTATTAGATACGCTGCCCGATTGATCTAGGGTTCCGTAACGGTTGTCGTGGTTTTGCCTGACGTAGTCATTGGAATGCCGTCTCGGGGAGGGTATTACTAGTGTTAAAATGGGTTATTATACTAACACGTGTGCTTTTGTGTAAATTATAGATTGTCACCAGGAAACCCTAAAGGATAATCTAAGACAGCAATGTGAGTTGATCCGCTTTTTGTAAACCTTTTGTTAACTGTTTTTACAAAACCTCATACAATTAAATGTATATTAAGCAGTTATTGTGTATTTGTAAGAATACAATTATCATGAGTATGTTGGGGTTTTGTATACAAAATTTGTTACCACCTGGTCAAGGAGTAACATTTCCACAAGTCGGGTCTAACAGTACTATGGATGTTAATTAATATAACTTGGAAACAAATGTAATTGCGAGATCGCCCTCAATACTGTACAATGGTTTTTATTTTAAACATGATTAAACTGGGATTCACTCACCAGTATTTCCCACTGACAAATGTTTTTAAAACGCGTTTCAGGTAACAAAATGTGAAAGCCAAATAGAAGCCAACTGGACAGCACTGAAGGTTTGGAAAAGTGGCAATAAAGTTACCTAAAATAAAATATATGTTTTTATTAAATAAAATAGGATTTATTCTTATGAAAATGTGTGTATTGCAAACTTGGGTTTTATCCCATGTGTTTAATATTATGAAAATATGGTATTTTACTCTGATCCAATATTTCCTAACTACGGTCCTGATGAAAAATTCCGCTGCCTAATTAGACAATACACGATACCACTGAACTGGCTCGCGGCCGCCCGTTCCCGGGGATTTGGGATCGGGGGTTGTGACTGAAGGTGGTATCAGAGCTAAGCCACTGATTCAGCCACAAAAGTGTTCTGCTGACATCAAAATTTAAAGTGTTAGGAAATAAATTACGGAAATACGTGCATAATTGTATTTTATTGTTATGTGTTATTTGACTATTTGTTAGTTTACAGTATGAGCGACCAAGGACCATCTGACGCGTATCGTCAATTGTCTGGTTTGCCTAGAAGCGAAGGTACCTCCTGTTCTCAGCCTGCCTTCTCAGGGTACTCTGCTGATACGGAAAAAGGAATATTCGTGTTCAAGGCTAAATCCGAGGAGCCATTCCCTCAGAAAAAGAGAGGATGGTTCAGTCGAGGGGCACACGAGCGTAGGAAGCGTATAAAAAAGTTACAAGACCAGAGAGCGCTAGCAGCAGCTAAAAGAGAGACCGATGCCTATGCCCAGGATATGATTAATAGGGGTATAGCCAACATCCACATTCTAGCAACCACTGCAGCTGACCCTAACCTGGAACAAATAATAGCACCCCAACCACAACCACCAATTCCTGACCAACCAATGGAAATAGAAAACCCTGAAAATCATGTAGAAATGCATGACTTCAATCCGGAGGAAATACCTAGGGTACCTGCACCAAACCTCTTAGACCCAAATTACGACCCCTGGTGGGACGATAATAGGGAGTATGTGCAACGTTACCCGATACACGAAGACATACCCATGCCAAACATAGGAGCCTACCCAGGTTTGGATCCTTTAGATCCCTATTACCACGATGTGTTCATTAGGGAGATTTTAGAGAATCCTTACCAATTCCAGGCCCCTACACCTCCGTACCAGGAACCTGCACCCCAGATTCCGAACCCAGTCATAGAACATGCACCCACAATGAGTGCAGAAAACGTACAAGAACTTATGACATTTGGTGAGGAAATTTTAGAGAGTAGTGAACAAATGAGACAGGTGGGAGAGCGACTCGTCTGGAAGTATGACGAGCGCAATATGGATTTTTGGATGAATCCATATCCATGAATGTAATGGTGGAGACGGTAGTAATAGTAATAATAATAATAAAATAATATAATATGTGTGTATGTGTATGAAAAAAAAACTACAGATGCCTACTATTAGTAGTGTAGCTTTAAATTTCAGTCGGTATTGTAATTTTAATTTCAGTACTGGTGTGTAATAGATGCATAGTATATGAATAAAGTAAGTCGAAATGATCGAAGCTTTGGACCAAAATGCGTGTCATGTGATTTGCTATATTAAATATTATTTTGTGATATTAATACATGGTAAATGTTTAAAATTCAGATGGCCGACGAAGGAAATCAAGGAAATCTGAATAACGATAACCAGAGTAACATTAACTTGGTTAATGAGAATCCGAGCATCAATAATAATGGAAACCAAGTGGATAATAGTGCTATCCAACACATAGTGGCACAAGGAATTATAGATGCAATGCCATTTATTATTCAAACGGTTCAGGAAACGAATAATAAAAGTAAACATAGCAGTAAGCGACCAACTGAACCAGAACACAGCGTGAACAATGGACCCGTACTTCAAATGCCCATTCCCAAAAGAAGAAGAACCATGCCTTATGGTTCTTCTTATAAAGAATTCTGGTCCTGCAAACCAATAGAATTCTCGGGCAATGAAAGACCCATTGCAACTTTACACTGGATAGAAAAGACTGAGGCTGTTTTAAAAATAAGCAAGTGTACTGAAGAAGATAAGATAATGTTTGCTTCTAATTTATCTAAAAACTCAGCCTTAGAATGGTGGAACACTGTCCTCCAGTCCAGAGGAAGTGATAAGGTTTATAATATGGAATGGAAAGAATTTAAAAATATGGTAGAAAGGAAATTCTGCCCTCCCAATGAAAAGGAACATATAGCAAATAAGTTTCTGAACCTAAGAATGATCGGGGTAGATAGTAAGGGTTATACTACCACATTCTTTGAA
Organism: Helianthus tuberosus; assembly: GCA_030545235.1. Classification (NCBI taxonomy): domain Eukaryota; kingdom Viridiplantae; phylum Streptophyta; class Magnoliopsida; order Asterales; family Asteraceae; genus Helianthus; species Helianthus tuberosus. The sequence goes on from CM060440.1 coordinate 21,255,521, forward strand.
TATACTAGAATAGTACCATCCCTTGCATCACCTGAACCAGTGTTAATCTCCCGTTACATCTAGGGATTAATCGGGGAGATTAGGCATGTAGTCAAGGTAGCTAGACCTCAAACTATAGAAGAAGCTGTAGAACTAGCCAACACCTTGACAGATGAATTAATCCGTACTAGAGAAGAAGACCAGAGGAGAAACCTAACCCAAAGGCTTAACCAATAATTCCGTTCTGGGAATTACAACCGTAGGAATATGGGTTCTACCTCTGCACTATACTGCAAAGTCTACAAAAGGAAGCATTCGGGAAAATGCTCCACTCCCTGCAATTTCTGCAGGATGCCAGGACACAAGGAAGAAGATTGCAGGAGAAAATCCAGTAATGGACTATGCTTCAATTGTGGAGAAAAAGGTCACATCAAGCCGAACTGTCTGAAACTAGCTCCAGCCACGAACAACAAGAACGCTAAAAATGCTAGAGCATTTGTTCTGACTGCAGATGAAGCCAAAATGATTCCGGATGTCATAGCCGGTACGTTTTTAGTTAATGATGTTTTTGCTAAAGTATTATTTGACTCTGGTGCAAATCAAAGTTTTATTAATACTTCATTTTGCAAACTTCTCAATCAACCATTAACTAAACTCTCACAAGAATGTCTAGTCGAGACAGCAAATGGAGAAACGGTTAGGATTTCTGAAATCTTGCAGGGAGCAAGAATAAAGTTTTTAAACCAAAAATTTATGGCAAATCTGTATCCCATGAATTTGGCAGGATTTGATATTGTATTAGGAATGGATTGGTTAATAGCCAATAAAGCCAGTATTTTATGTGATCAAAAGTCAATTCAAGTAAATTCACCAAAGGGTGAAAAGATCACAATTAAAGGAGATAAACCATGTAGATCCACAAAATTCATCTATGTGATGAAAACTGCAAGTTATATAAGAAAAGGATCTATAGTGTATTTGATTTCCATAATCACTAACACTAAAGGAAAAGAACTAAAAGACATTCCAGTAGTGTCTCAGTTTTCAGATGTATTTCCGGAAGAATTACCAGGACTACCGCCGAACAGAGAAGTTGAATTCAGAATTCACCTACTGCCAGGAACAGCACCGATTGCCAAAGCACCTTACCGTTTGGCACCCGCAGAAATGAAGGAACTGAAGAAACAGTTAGATGAATTATTAGAGAAAGGATTCAAACAACCAAGCTCATCACCATGGGGAGCGCCGATACTGTTTGTTAAAAAGAAGGATGGATCAATGCGTATGTGCATTGACTACCGTGAATTGAACAAGGTCACAATTAAGAATCGGTACCCATTACCAAGAATCGATGATCTGTTTGATCAAGTGCAAGGAGCTCGATTTTTCTCTAAAATCGATTTAAGATCAGGATATCATCAATTAAAGGTACAGGAAGAGGATATTCCTAAAACCGCATTTAGAACCAGGCATGGCCATTATGAATTTACTGTCATGCCATCTGGTTTAACCAATGCCCCAACTACATTTATGGACATGATGAACCGAATATGTAAACCATATTTGGATAAATTCATAATTGTTTTTATTGATGATATTCTAATCTATTCTAAAAGTAAAGAGGAACATGCAAAGCATTTGCACGCACTTTTAAGTCTATTAAGAAAGGAAAAGCTTTACGCTAAATTTTCAAAGTGCGAGTTTTGGTTAGAGCAGGTACAGTTTCTTGGACACTTAGTCAATCATGAAGGAATTCATGTAGATCCATCTAAGATCGAGGCGATTACCAAATGGAAAACCCTGAGTCACCAACCGAGGTTAGAAGTTTCTTAGGATTGGCCGGTTATTAAAGAAGATTTATTTGAGATTTTTCTAGAATAGCCATTCCTTTAACTAAGTTAACCTGTAAATTCATTAAGTTTGAATGGGGATCAAAACAGGAAGAAGCTTTTAGAATTCTTAGGCATAGATTAACCCATACACCCATATTAGCGTTACCAGAAGGAACTGAAGATTTTGTAGTATATTGTGACGCTTCTAAGTTGGGTTATGGATGTGTGTTGATGCAACGCCAAAAGGTTATAGTCTATGCGTCTAGACAACTTAAGAATCACGAAGAGAATTATTCAACCCATGACTTGGAATTAGGAGCTATAATTTTTGCCCTTAAGATTTGGAGACATTACCTTTATGGTAGTAAGTTTACCATATTTACTGATCATAAAAGTCTAAGGTATGTTTTCGGGCAAAAGGAGTTAAATATGAGACAAAGACGCTGGATGGAGATGCTTAGTGATTATGATTGTGATATCCAGTATCATTAAGGAAAAGCAAATGTAGTGGCAGATGCTTTAAGCCGAAAGTATCACGAAAAGCCAAAAAGGGTACGTTCTCTTAAATTAAATCTACAAGTAGATTTAAATGATCAAATTAGAAAAGCACAAGAATCAGTAATCAATGATGATACTGAAAAATTAAAGGGTATGATTAAGGAATTAGAACAAGGAACAGATAGAATTTGGAGATTCCATGAAAAGAGAATGTGGATACCTAAATTAGGAAACATGCGTCATCGTATATTAGAAGAAGCCCATAAGTCCAAATATACGATGCACCCAGGAAATGAGAAAATGTAGCAGGATTTAAGGAAAAATTTCTGGTGGATAGGAATGAAGAAGGATATAGCAGCCTATATTTCTAAATGTTTAACCTATTCACAAGTTAAAGCTGAACATCAGAAACCCTCAGGATTGCTACAACAATTAGAAATGCCAGTATGGAAATGGGAATTGATAACAATGGATTTTATTACCAAATTACCCAAAACAAGGAAATGTAATGATACAATCTGGGTGATTGTAGATAGGCTAACCAAGTCAGCTCATTTCCTACCAATGAAGGAAACTTTTAGTATGGAACAGTTAGCTAAATTATATGTAAATGAAATAGTTTCTTTACATGGAATACCTTTATCAATTGTTTCTGATAGGGATAGCCGTTTTACCTCTCATTTTTTGTTAAGTTTCCAAAAAGCAATGGGAACCAAGTTAAATCTAAGCACAGCTTATCATCCTCAAACGGACGGACAAAGCGAAAGGACAATTCAGTCGATGGAGGACATGCTTAGAGCTTGTGTAATTGATTTCGAAGGTAATTGGGACGATCACTTTCCTTTAATAGAATTTTCTTATAATAATAGCTATCACACAAGTATCAATGCTGCTCCATTCGAAGCACTTTATGGATGAAAGTGCCGAACCCCAGTCTGTTGGGCAGAAATTGGGGAAAAGCAACTATCAGGACCTGAGATAGTGCAAGAAACAACCGAAAATATTATTCAAGTCAAGGAACGACTAAAAGCAGCACGTGATCGACAGAAGAGCTATGCTGATAACCGACGCAAACCATTGGAATTTCAAGTAGGAGATAAAGTGTTGTTGAAAGTCTCTCCTTGGAAAGGAATAGTAAGATTCATCAAACGAGGAAAGCTAAGCCCCAGGTATGTTGGACCTTTTGAGATTATTAGAAGAATAGGACCTGTAGCCTATCAGCTACAACTGCTAGAGGAAATGGCAGGAATGCACGATGAATCGCTAATGGTACATCTTAAGGATATAGAGGTAAATGAACAACTCAAGTTTGTAGAAAGGCCTCTACAGATCGAAGACAGGAAAGTCAAAAACCTCAAACACAAGAGACTAGTTCTGGTCAAAGTGAAGTAGGACTCCAAAAGAGGACCTGAGTATACATGGGAGCTTGAATCAGAAATGCAAAGAAAATATCCACACCTATTCCAGTAGACCTCGAAGACGAGCTCTAAAACAAGGTGGGGAGGATATAACAACCTTAAAGAAAACCGACACCCTCGAATTTTTCCGATACCCTAATATATTTTAAAATATCCCAATATGTCCCAAAATACACCCCATACGCGAAAACGGACCCCGAATACCCTAAATATAACTAAAAATAATTAAAACTTAATACTTTGGGTTTGTCCCGGGTCGCGTAAACCTCTTAAGGGTCTTACGCGGGCCGCTAGAGATCAAAGGTGTGGCGCAGCTCGGTGATGACACGTGTCATCATTGTGGCAGGTCTAGTCGATGATCCGGATCACCTACGATGTTGACCAGAGTTGACGCGGGCCGCGTAGGCCTTTGTCTACTCTTACGCGGGCCGCGTAAAAGTCAAAAATAGGCCCTATAAGTAGAGGCCATCGGATCTTCAGTCTGTTCGCTCACTTTCTTTTCTCAATCACGAAAATCTGATAGTAGGCGTTGTACTCGGGTATTATACCCCCTAAATAGCGAAGTTCTGCTCCGTTGTAAGTATTATAACCCCTGGATACATATTAGATACGCTGCCCGATTGATCTAGGGTTCCGTAACGGCTGTCGTGGTTCTGCCCGACGTAGTCGTTGGAATGCCGTCTCGGGGAAGGTATTACTAATGTTAAAATGGGTTATTATACTAACACGTGTGCTTTTGTGTAAATTATAGATTGTCACCAGGAAACCCTAAAGGATAATCTAAGACAACAATGTGAGTTGATCCGCTTTTTGTAAACCTTTTGTTAACTGTTTTTACAAAACCTTATACAATTAAATGTATATTAAGCAGTTATTGTGTATTTGTAAGAATACAATTATCATGAGTATGTTGGGGTTTTGTATACAAAATTTGTTACCACCTGGTCAAGGAGTAACATTTCCACAAGTCGGGTCTGACAGTACCATGGATGTTAATTAATATAACTTGGAAACAAATGTAATTGCGAGATCGCCCTCAATACTGTACAATGGTTTTTATTTAAACATGATTACACTGGGATTCACTCACCAGTATTTCCCACTGACAAATGTTTTTAAAACGCGTTTCAGGTAACAAAATGTGAAAGCCAAATAGAAGCCAGCTGGAGAGCACTGAAGGCTTGGAAAAGTGGCAATAAAGTTACCTAAAATAAAATAGATGTTTTTATTAAATAAAATAGGATTTATTCCTATGAAAATGTGTGTATTGCAAACTTGGGTTTTATCCCATGTGTTTAATATTATGAAAATGTGGTATTTTACTCTGATCCAATATTTCCTAACTACGGTCCAGATGAAAAATTCCGCTGCCAAATTAGACAATACACGATACCACCGAACTGGCTCGCGGTCGCCCGTTCCCGGGGATTTGGGATCGGGGGTTGCGACACATAACAGCCCTCTGGCAAATGTCACCTGAAGAAAGAGAGGACCTTATCACATGGAAATGGCAGAAGGGAAAAGAAAAGGAAAAGGAGGGTCAAAATGACGACGGTCTGGATCAGCCCTACCTCCCTCGAGATTTGGCTGAAATCTCAAAGTTCACCAGAAGAATCGCTGAGGCACCCATGCCCCCCAAGATTAAGCTACCTCGGAACTTCGACATGTATGACGGGACGAGAGACCCGGAGGATCACCTCCATGCTTTCAAGGGTGCGGGACAACTTGGGCGATGGCCTATGCCTGTTTGGTGCCATATGTTTGTTGTCAGACCCCAACCGATGGCGGAAACATCGGGATGAGACGAACAAATCGCTTAAAAGCATCATAACACTAATTGTGACAATATAGATTAAATCAAATTTCATAAATCACTAAATTCAAATACATTGTTTCCAATAAAGACAAATTACAACAAACATGGTTTATTATTAAAATGGGTATCTAGTCCATCCTAACTTGATTCCTTCATCATCTTGACTATCAACCTGCAACATGTATTAAAATAAAATCAACAAAAAATGTTGGCGAGTATACAAGTTTGATACATAGCATAGTAGAATAAAATAGTTTAACGTGCTCATATCCAACGTAAATGACATGATGCAAGTTACTAATACGCTGGGCTAGTGTCACTATATGTTCAAACCCTAGAATACAATGCGTTAAAATAGCCTAATCCCAAGAGTATAGCGGGGTGGTAGAATGGTTTAACTTAACAATACCCTCGAATACAAAAGGGGCGGTGCATTACTCCTATAGCGCTATAATTGTTAAGGTGGGCTTGTACGAAGGTAATGAGCATATAGACACTAATAGTTTACATAGCATATGAGATTAACAAGCATCAAATCGTTCATAGACTAACTCCCAATAGACTAGCAGGAGGTGAACACGTTTACATGTGGATAGAATATGATTCAAAAAGTTTCAAGTGTTTAGTGTTTTTACATTGAATATATGTTGCACCCAAAAGTGTTTAAAAAGTAAAATGGGTTCGAGTATACTCACATAATTGCTAAGTCTTCCGATTTTCCACGTGTTGACGAGTGTATGGGATTATGAGGGTGGAACACCGAGGTCACCCTATATGGGCAAGCGAAGGTGCATGAGTGAACGGAATTCCAAGAGAACGAATGAAGGTGGTTATCCTAGATATTTAAAATAACACGAACCCGCTATTACTTAATGGTTTTAAAAGGAGAATAATCCTTATATTTATGTTTTGCATAATTTGAAATTCGTATATTATATTTTATCTTAATATGAAAGTTTATTGTTATAAAACTAATTATCCACTTATGTTATAAGTTTCGAGGTTTGGTGATAAAATAAAACGAATCAAAAATAAAAATCGCTTTGAAATTAAAAATGTATTGTTTCGTGGATTTTTACGAAAAACGGGCAGAGTTTCCTCTGTTTTTGGACGATCCCGACAACACAAGTTATCGATTTGCCTGTTCAAAATTCAATAAACAACCAAACATTATAAATATAAATATATATTTGTATATATATATATTCTTTTATTAAGTCTACAAATCATGTAACATTCAGTTCCGCGATTTAAAACAACGACTAAATCTAAAACAATATAACTATTTTTCACGACATTTAAAACACCGCGGCTCGCGTTTATAAAATATCGTTAACATGAATAATACGACGAATTTCGAGGCGTTAGATTTTACCGAACATTGAATATGACCGATTTGACTGTGCGGAACTTATATTGACTGAACCATGGCTGAATCTGCGATGAACCGTAACCGAACTAAACATCAAAACTGAACCGAGTGGGTTAACTCAAAGGAACCCGAAGCTGCAACTCGAACCAAAACTGAGACGGAACAATTGGGAGCTCAATTAGAATGGAGCTTAAATTTGAATCTTAAATGAACAAAACCCACAACGAAATCTTATTATGAAATAGAACCGAAGCTTAACAGAATAACACTCAAACCCTTACCGTAACTGAGACTCGAACTGGAACCACACCACTGCCGTGAACTGCCACCATTGTTGTCACGGGTCACCGGAAACATGGCTGCCCCGAACTGTTCTTGAACCTGGAACTGAACTGAGAACAACACGACCCGAGAACCAAGACTAACCGGACCGCCGCCGTGAGCGGCGCTGCTGCCGCTGCCGTTTCTCCCTCTCGTATCGATCTCTCTCTCTCATCTCGATCTCTCGCTCTCTGTTTCGCGGCCTCGCTGCCATACATCGCCACCATGTGCCACCATACGCCACCACCGATTGGTGGTGGCCGACCGTCGACTCGAAGAAGAACAGGGGGTCGTGATGCAGGTTGCTAAGAGATTGGTTTGGAGGTGATGAATGTACAGGGGTGCCATATGTTGCAGAAAAATGGGTTGGGAGGGAAACAAGGTGGTCTCGGCTGAAAAAAAGAAAGGGTATTAGGGGAGAGGGGTGGTTCACTAGTGATAGATTCTAGTGATGGGAGCACCCAATCAAATCATGCCATGTAAGCACCCAATATTCTATCACTAGTGATAGAAATGTAGGAGGGGTGGTATCACTAGTGATGGGATTCCAATGTACAAGTATTAATGCACAACGTACAAGATACACATTCATCCCCTTACATGTTCAACGCGTTATACCCATCACTCGTTACACTTCATCACTCGTTATATTAGGGGAGGTGGCGGTGTTCCACGAGTGATAGGAGTGTATCACGGTAGATAACGACTCCACCCCGTCCCCCCTTAGGGTTTAGTTCTCTTATATAGGTGGGTCTAGTTAGTGAATTTGCACATATGGTCCCCGTGGTTTAACTAACTAATTGATTTTAAAAGTGGTTTCACTAACTAACTAAATTATCATATATATATATATATATATATATATATAGGGCAAGGCTATGTAGAAAACCCTATATATATGAAAAACCTTAGAAAACCCAACCTCCCGACATTTTTTTTTTTTTTGAAAAAATTAACACATGTAATATACATGTTTTTAAGAGTTTTGGGCCAAAAAAATCAAAAAAGCGCCGAGGGGATCTTTTTAAAAAAAAAAAAAAAAAAAATTCAGCAAATTCTGTCATTTTTGGCTAACACATGTTAGTCGACCGGACATGGCTGAAATTTGTTTATTTTTTTTAAAAAAATCCCTTCGGCGCTTTTTTGTTTTTTTTGGACCAAAACACTCTAAAACATGTATATTACATGTGTAATTTTTTTCAAAAAAAAAATGTCGGGAAGTGGGGTAAAAATGGGTTCCCATTTGGGTTTCCAGAGTTTTCTAAGAATTTGAGGGTTTTTTATCTATCTTTATCCTATATATATATATATATATATATATATATATATATATATTTAAAAGAAAACAAACTGTATAACACAAACTAACTAGGTTAGTTTACTAACTTTAAAATCTAACAAGTCTAACTAGATTATTATAAAAAAAAAATTAACTTTTAAATGGAAAAATTAATTAATTTAATTAATTTGAACAATGGGTAAATAACCATATTTATAAAGAATTGAAGTAAAGATAAGGATTTTTTTGACGATTAATTAATTGAATTAACGAAACGATGAATACTAGGACTCAAGGTTTCCGAAAATAGGAATATAAACAATGGTTTCTAAATATGGAAAGTTATGGAAACGCGGAGCGTTACAGTCTCCCCTCCTTTAGGAAATTTCGTCCCGAAATTTAATTTATTTAGAAGGAAGACTTGAAAGGGATTTGGCAAACAGAAGAGGATTGCTTTAAAATTGAGGCTTTGGAGTGTGGTACCACAGAGGATAATTGGGGTATCAGGGTGAACGATTGATCTAATAAACGATTATGAGTATAAGAATAGCATAAGTATCGGGTAGACGAAAGTAGTGTGTTAAGAATGAAGTCTCGTCGTGGATAATCGGATATAATGCGTTTGTGAGTTGTTTATAGCTTGTATTAGGTCAAAATAAATAAATAAATAAATAAATAAATAAATAAATCTGCAAAACACTGAATTTCTCACGGCACGTTTTACGAGAGTTAGGTAACATGGTGAAAATACTTATATATAGGAAGTACCAACGGCGTATCCACCATGTTTTGACCACATTACGTCTGTTTCGTATTCAGTGTCATGATATGTTCTGTGTCTTACCATACGCAGTAGCACACTCTATGGTTCTCATACGTCCATTACTATAATCCCGTGTGCACCCGCGATTATACCAATCGTCGCATGACTCGCATAGCTTGTACTAGTTGCGTATGAATCAAGGTATACATAAATTTTGGAAATAAGATTGCGTGTGTTAAGAAATGTAAACATGTTTGTGTTCCAAATAGTATAGGACCAACGTAAGCGAATCCCTCGGGTTCCGCTCGCGTACAGGCGCGTGTGTATAAATTTTGAGTAAACGAAATGCATGATCATGGTATAAGTTTAAACATTAATATGCATGTGAGCATAAACACAAAAGTGTGACAAGGGTATGAGCACAAGCATAACGTGTATGAAAAGCGAGTATAAATGTGAGTACAAATTTGAGCATAAACGAATGAATGTGAGTATAATCATAAATCGTATAAATGTGAGCATACTTATGAGTATGAGTATAACATAAATCACATAAATGAGAGTATAATTGCGAGTATGAGTATAACATAAATCACATAAATGAGAGTATAATTGCGAGTATGAGTATAACATAAATCATAAAAAAAACGTGAGTATAAATGCTAGTACGAGTATAACATAATTCGTATAAGTGAGAGTATAAACACGAGTACGAGTGTGAATACGAGTATAAATATGAACCCAAAACTTGTGCGTATGAATACGAGTATAGGTATAAGTATGTACATGAGATGCATGAATATGAATGTGAATATAAGTGTGTAACATGAATGTTTGAGTATGAATAAAATGTATGAGTATGAATATAAGTGTAGGAATAATTGTATAAGCATGAACAAGGGGTATGAACGTGGAGATAAGTGTAAGCATAATCGAATAAATAGGAGTAAAACATGATTGTGAATATTAGTGTAACCATAATTATATAAGTGTAGGTGTAAGTGAAATGTATGAGATGAATGTGAATATGACTATAGGTGTAAAACACGTTTACGTATGAAAAATGTACGAGTGGAAATATGAATGTGAACGTTAATATAAACGTAAACGAGGGGAAATGAATACAAGTACCAGTGAGCATGAATGTGTATATGGGTATGAATATAGATACAAACGAAATTGTATACGTGAGGTTATAAACGCAAATGTATGAATTTTAAATTGTAAATATAAATGTGTAAGTATGGATATAAGTGTAGACATTAAATGTATAAATATGAATGTAAGAAATACTGATTTTGTTTGTGACATTAATCGAGATTTACGAATTAAAGCACGCAAAAGATTAAGAAGGTTTGAGTAAGAAAGGGAAGAAACGAGTGGTACGCGTGAGATTGTTGCGAGATATTAACTAAAACGGGTAAAATGATATGCATATATAGTTGTTTACGCAAAACGTGAAGTTAAAATAGGTTGAGTTGTCACGAAATATAGACTCTAGTTTGTGAATGTAACGAGAGTATAAAACGTTTATTGGCTATGCGAAAAGGTACTTTGTAAAGGAATGGAAATGCTACTTTGGTTTTTGAAAAATTGATATAGTTGAATATCATTGGTTCCTATGAAGTTTCCTTGCCCACGTGTTTCGAATAATATTGACGTATCGAGTGAGGTTTTGAAAAGTTCTAGAGATTAATAAGTTTGCATCGTAACTTTGTATTGTAAAATTTCGAAGTTTACCGATTCTTGTGAAAAGTTGATCCTTAGAAGAAGGAATTTGGTAATTGCGTTTAGTGATCATGAAAGGTGTTCTTAATAAAATATTATGTTGGTTTTGAAAAGGGTTTTGCTAAACGATCGAATAATATTTGTAATATTTTGTGTGAAAAGTTGGTTTGATTATCAATTGAAAAATGAAAATCTTTAATATAATGGTGCGAGATGAGTGTGTTTAGTAATTACGTGGAATACGAAATTTTGTGGGCAATGGATTTATTAGACCGACTAGGTTGATAAGTAGCATTTCGTTAAATTTTGAAAATTGAGGAATAAGCGTTTAGGGTATAAGTTAAGAATTTTGCGTGTAAGAGCTATATGAAAATAGATTGTAGGATGAGAAATTCGTTCATATAAACAATGCATTTTGAAATAATTAATGATTTGTAACGATAAACGATCGGACGTAGACATGATCGTGTTTACATATTATAGTTTATTAAAAGGAAGTGTTGGTAACGATCACATAGGAAGGGGAATCACCCCAAATCCATTGGTGAGGTCGTTGCAATATGAGAAAGGAAGCGGAGTTAATCGTCAAGGTAAGGAAATCACTCCTATCTCGATGATATGTTTCCACTCGTTACAAAAAAGTGTAAATAAAATTACGTGGAAATATGCATGCAAATAATGTATAATCGTATGCAAAGTAATAGTATGATGCATGCGCAAAAGTGAAATCTCAAAAATGGTTCAAATTTGAGAAGAGAGAATTGCATCATAAAAGTTCGAAAATAATAAAGTGTAAATCCGGTTAAAAACTTGGATGGTTGCAAAACAGAACGTTGACTAAACCAAGTGGTCGAAAAGTCTTTTGAATTTGAGAAACATGCTTTGGCCTAATAGGTGGAATACTCTCGCCGACATGTCGATTAACGGTATTCACCCTTCCGGTTACTACATGTCTCAATTCAAACGAAAATTCGAGACTTGGCGGGATTTATGAAAATTCAAGGAGTGGGACTAGTCGACGAGATGCGGGTTTCACCCCTAACTTGACGACTTTGTACCCTAAGTGTGGTTGGTACTCGTCGGGTTACAATTTAATTTCGACACGTTGACGAGGGTCCACTAGAGTTTGAGATTTGAAATTTGAAATTTCCATTAAGATGTGGATTTCACTCCTAACTTAACGATGTAATTTCGTGCAAAAATAGAGTTAAGTGGAATGAGAGTCATTTACCAAATTGTGGGTTTCACGCCTATATTGGTAAGCTCGCCTCGTTTGTATAATATGAGTGTTTTTGAGTTTAGTAAAATCGAGTAAAATGCCTTGGGAAAGGCGTATGTTAAAGGAATGAACAAACAAGTATAAGCACGTCAGAAAGCATATCAAGAATAGCACATAAAGAGTGGGATAATAAAAAAAAATATTAACACAGAGAAAAAAAAACAAGTTAAGAGTAGCACATAAAGAATCGAACAATGGAACACGTATTAACACATAATAAAACAAGTATTAAGACATAAGAATAACATGTCAAATATTACACATAAGTGACATATATGTTTTAAAAGAGCATATGTAAGAAATAAATAAACTATCATGTAGTAGTTTCATGCAAAACATAATAATAAAGCACTAAAACTATAGACTAGGTTAAAGCATTCCTACTTTTTCCTAATTCCCTATAGTTATGGCTCTGATACCAATCTGTCACACCCCAACCGATGGCGGAAACATTGGGATGAGACGAACAAATCGCTCAAAAGCATCATAACACTAATTGTGACAATATAGATTAAATCAAATTTCATAAATGACTAAATTCAAATACATTGTTTCCAATAAAGACAAATTACAACAAACATGGTTTATTATTAAAATGGGTATCTAGTCCATCCTAACTTGATTCCTTCATCATCTTGACTATCAACCTGCAACATGTATTAAAATAAAATCAACAAAAAATGTTGGCGAGTATACAAGTTTGATACATAGCATAGTAGAATAAAATAGTTTAACGTGCTCATATCCAACGTAAATGACATGATGCAAGTTACTAATACGCTGGGCTAGTGTCACTATATGTTCAAACCCTAGAATACAATGCGTTAAAATAGCCTAATCCCAAGAGTATAGCGGGGTGGTAGAATGGTTTAACTTAACAATACCCTCGAATACAAAAGGGGCGGTGCATTACTCCTATAGCGCTATAATTGTTAAGGTGGGCTTGTACGAAGTTAATGAGCATATAGACACTAATAGTTTACATAGCATATGAGATTAACAAGCATCAAATCGTTCATAGACTAACTCCCAATAGACTAGCGGGAGGTGAACATGTTTACTTGTGGATAGAATATGATTCAAAAAGTTTCAAGTGTTTAGTGTTTTTACATAGAATACATGTTGCACCCAAAAGTGTTTAAAAAGTAAAATGGGTTCGAGTATACTCACATAATTGCTAAGTCTTCCGATTTTCCACGTGTTGACGAGTGTATGGGATTAGGAGGGTGGAACACCGAGGTCACCCTATATGGGCAAGCGAAGGTGCATGAGTGAACGGAATTCCAAGAGAATGAATGAAGGTGGTTATCCTAGATATTTAAAATAACACGAACCCGCTATTACTTAATGGTTTTAAAAGGAGAATAATCCTTATATTTATGTTTTGCATAATTTGAAATTCGTATATTATATTTTATCTTAATATGAAAGTTTATTGTTATAAAACTAATTATCCACTTATGTTATAAGTTTCGAGGTTTGGTGATAAAATAAAACGAATCAAAAATAAAAATCGCTTTGAAATTAAAAACGTATTGTTTCGTGGATTTTTACGAAAAACGGGCAGAGTTTCCTCTGTTTTTGGACGATCCCGACAACACAAGTTATCGATTTGCCTGTTCAAAATTCAATAAACAACCAAACATTATAAATATATATTTGTATATATATATTCTTTTATTAAGTCTACAAATCATGTAACATTCAGTTCCGCGATTTAAAAAAATGACTAAATATAAACAATATAACTATTTTTCGCGACATTTAAAACACCGCGGCTCGCGTTTATAAAATATCGTTAACATGAATAATACGACGAATTTCGAGGCATTAGATTTTACCGAATATTGAATATGACCGATTTGACTATGCGGAACTTATATTGACTGAACCATGGCTGAATCTGCGATGAACCGTAACCGAACTAAACATCAAAACTGAACCGAGTGGGTTAACTCGAAGGAACCCGAAGCTGCAACTCGAACCAAAACTGAAACGGAACAATTGGGAGCTCAATTAGAATGGAGCTTAAATTTGAATCTTAAATGAACAAAACCCACAACGAAATCTTATTATGAAATAGAATCGAAGCTTAACAGAATAACACTCAAACCCTTACCGAAACTGAGACTCGAACTGGAACCACACCACTGCCGTGAACTGCCACCATTGTTGTCACGGGTCACCGGAAACATGGCTGCCCCGAACTGTTCTTGAACCTGGAACTGAACCGAGAACAACACGACCCGAGAACCAAGACTAACCGGACCGCCGCCGTGAGCGGCGCTGCTGCCGCTGCCGTTTCTCCCTCTCGTCTCGATCTCTCTCTCTCATCTCGATCTCTCGCTCTCTCGCTCTCTGTTTCGCGGCCTCGCTGCCGTACATCGCCACCATGTGCCGCCATACGCCACCACCGATTGGTGGTGGCCGACCGTCAACTCGAAGAAGAACAGGGGGTCGTGATGCAGGTTGCTAAGAGATTGGTTTGGAGGTGATGATTGTACAGGGGTTCCATATGTTGCAGACAAATGGGTTGGGAGGGAAACAAGGTGGTGTCGGCTGAAAAAAAGAAAGGGTATTAGGGTTTAGTTCTCTTATATAGGTGGGTCTAGTTAGTGAATTTGCACATATGGTCCCCTTGGTTTAACTAACTAATTGATTTTAAAAGTGGTTTGACTAACTAACTAAATTATCATATATATATATATATATATATATATATATATATATTTTAAAAGAAAACAAACTTTATAACACAAACTAACTAGGTTAGTTTACTAACTTTAAAGTCTAACAAGTCTAACTAGATTATTATAAAAAAAAATAACTTTTAAATGGAAAAATTAATTAATTTGAACAATGGGTAAATAACCATATTTATAAAGAATTGAATTGAAGATAAGGATTTTTTTTGACGATTAATTAATTGAATTAACGAAACGATGAATACCAGGACACAAGGTTTCCGAAAATAGGAATATAAACAATGGTTTCTAAATATGGAAAGTTATGGAAACGCGGAGCGTTACATTTGTACAAACCCTAACAGAGGGAGCCAGGCTCTGGTTCGACAGCCTCCCTCCCGGGGGAATTGACAGCTATGAGGAGCTAAGTGAGAAATTCCTGAGAAATTTTGGTCAACAATGAAAGGTAATAAAAAACCCAAACGAAATCATGCATATAAGGCAAAGAGATAATGAAAGGATAGATCAGTACATGGAAAGGTTCGTCAAGGAAAGTATGAATATCAAAGACGTCCCGGAAGTCATGAAAATTAGCAGCTTCATCAATGGACTGAAGCATGCACAGCTGTGCGAAAAAATAGGGGAGGAGTTCCCACACACATTCGACAATCTCATGGATAGGGTCAGGGCCTTTATCAGGGGCAAATACACAGTCAGCAAGGCTAAGGAGATGGACATCCCGACCCGAAGAAGCAACCCTACTCCAAAACCTCCAGAAAAAGGTACGCCCTACTCACGAAAACCGGCTTTTGACAAAATGTTGCATGACAGGGCAAGACCCACGTACTCCCCATACAGGCCCCGGGGTAGGGGAATCACTCCCTTATTCCGATAGCTTCACCCCTCTCACTAAGACCCCAAGTGAAATATTGGCTACTGAGAGGGTGAAGAACTCTTTTCCAAGGCCACCACCCATAAAGCCGGGACCGAAGGCACAGCCGAACGAATACTGTGACTTCCACAGGGGCTTCGGCCATAAAACCGATGATTGTATGTACCTAAAGAGGGAAATAGAAGCCGCAGTAAAAACGGGTAAATTGACTCACTTGGTTAAAGAAATTAAAGAAGGGGGAGGGGATCGCAAGGGAAAAGATGTGGGGGAGCCTCGAAGGGCAGATGTAGACATGATCAGGCGAAAGGATGAGTATGACACCACCAGGAGTGTAAAAGCTAGAGTCATGGGCTCCCCAGACCACATGAGAGCCCCCATCCTGATGCCACACCTGGAGGAAAATGAGGTACAAAGGCTTCCCCTCAACATTTCAGCCATAATAGCTGGACACAAGGTAGCCAGGATACATGTAGACGGGGGAAATGGAGTAGACGTAATATATGAGCACTGTTTCCTGACGTTTGACAGGGATGTGAGGGACCGGCTTGAGGAGGACTCTATCCCCCTTGTGGGTTTTAACAACAGTGTATCTCAGCCCCTGGGAAAAATCAGGCTCCCATTTACCGTTGGAGTAAGGGACCGCGTCCGAACCATAACCCTTACTTTCACGGTGGTCCGGGCACCCTCTAAATACAATGCAATCCTAGGAAGACCCGGGATTGGTGATCTGCAAGCACAGGCCTCAACCCCACATGGAGCTCTGGTATTTCAAACACCAAAGGGCTTGGTCTGGGTAAAATCCTCATACGAGGTAGTGTCTTCTGTTTCTGAGGGGGAAGTGCCTGAGAAGCCTCAAAAAGAAGGAATAGAAGAATGGGTCCTTTGTGGGAAGCCACCTGAGTGACAAATGCAAAAGTGCTCTCAAAGAACTACTCCTTTTCAACATAGACGTATTTGCATTTCAACACGGAGACATGACGGGGATCCCAAGAAGTCTGACCAAACACCGGCTTAATACATACACCTGGGTGAAGCCGGTAAAGCAAAAGAAATGAACCATGGGTCCCAGCAAGAGAGGGCTACATGCATGGTTGCAGAAATCGGCCTAGGTGGCCGATTAATCGACGCCTAGGCGCTAGGCGGTCATCTACTGCCTAATTTTGAGCTAGGCGGTCAATTAATCGGTCATGGTCAAAAATCGGTCAAAATCAGTCCTAGGCGGTCAAACCCGGTCCTAGGCGGTCAAAAATCGGATTAATCGGACAATATTAGTCGGTCAAAATCGATCAAAATCGGTCCTAGGCGGTCCTAGGCGGTCAAAATTGGTCAAAATCGGTCAAAATCGAACCATACTATCTGAAACTTGAAGTATTTATGTGAATTTTGAAGTATTGTTTTTATATTATTGGGTATATATATATAATTTTGAAAAAAATACATATAAAAATCCCATTCCGATTAATCCCGATTAATCCCTATTAATCCCGATTAATCCCTAGGCTGTACCTCACCGCCCGACTAGCGCCTAGCGCCTTCTACAACATTGGCTACATGTGAAAAAACCAGGAAGTTGCCCAGAGCAGGAATAGTGAGGGAAGTAAAATATCCTTCTTGGGTTGCTAACCCAGTCATGGTTAAGAAAAAAGATGGAGGATGGAGGATGTGCATAGACTTCCAGGACCTGAATAAAGCATGTCCCAAAGACTGCTATCCCCTCCCGGAGATAGATGTCCAGGTGGACTCCCTATCCCAGTACCCCCTGAAATGTTTCCTGGACGCTTATAAAGGGTACCACCAAATACAAATGTCACTAGAAGACGAGGAAAAAACTGCGTTCATCACAGACGAGGGAACCTTCTGCTACACCAAAATGCCCTTCGGGCTAAAAAACATTGGAGCCACTTACCAAAGGTTCATGAACACCCTCTTCAGGGAACAACGGGGATGGAACCTAGAAGTGTACGTTGACGACATTGTCATAAAAAGCCTCACGGAGATGGCCATGATAGAAGATATAGCTGAAACCATACGGACCACGCAAGACGTAAACATGAAACTGAATCCTGGAAAGTGTTGCTTCGGGGTAGAAGAAGAGAAATTCCTGGGAGTAGTGGTCACCAAGGGAGGAATCAAGGCTAATCCGGAGAAAACCCAAGCTGTTGCCGAAATGCGACCCCCCCGGTCCCTAAAAGACATTCAACAACTGAATGGGAGGTTAATTGCCTTGAACCGTTTCAAAGGTAGCTGACAGAACCCTCCCCTTCATGAAGGTGCTGAAGGACTGTCTCTAGACAGACAAATTCAGATGGACTCCAGAAGCAGAGGCAGCTTTCCGAGAAATGAAGGATTACATCTCTAAGCTCCCAACGTTAGCCACTCCGGTTCCCGGGGAGGACTTGCTCCTATACTTGTCTGCCTCGAAAACAACCATAAGTGCAGCAATGATGGTGGAAAGGGAGGAAAAACAGATCCCCATATACTTTATTAGCAGAACCCTCAAGGGTCTTGAGGAACGATACATGCCCCTGGAGAAGCTAGCCCTGGCTCTTGTCTTTGCATCCCGAAGACTTAGAAGATATTCCCACGCACATAAGGTCACGCTGATGACGGATCAACCACTTCAAAAGGTACTCAGGAGACCGGAACTATCGGGCCGATTGGCCAAGTGGGCAGTTGAATTGGGAGAACACTCCTTGGAATACAAAGCCAGAATAGCCATGAAGGGACAGATACTAGCTAACTTCTTAGCTGAGGTCCCGGAGGATGAAGAGAAGGAACTCCTAAAGTGGGAGGCCCTAGAAAAGGAAGAAAAGGAGAAGGAGGATGAAGCAGTATGGAGACTACTCACAGATGGGGCCTTAAGCGAAGAAGGAAGTGGAGCGGGCATCACTCTGATTAGCCCCGAAGGAGTTGAACTAACTTATGCCATCAGGCTAGACTTCGAGAACACCAACAACACGGCGGAATACGAAGCCCTTTTGGCAGGGTTGAGGTTGGCTAAGAAGATGAAAGCAAGGCATGTGGAAGCCAGTACTGACTCACAGCTAGTGGTCAAGCAGTACCATGGGGAGTACGAGGCTAAGGATAGCACAATGGCTCAATATGTGGCCAAAGTAAAAGAAACAGCCAAGGCCTTCAAGACCTTCAAACTGGAATACATCCCCCGGGGGAGAAACAGGAAATCCGATGCTCTTAGCAAGTTAGCCTCCGTGGATTTCGATCACCTTGCAAGAGAAGTCAAGGTGGAGGTCCTAACCTCCCCTCCCTCGACACAGAAGAAGTGACTACAATCGAAAACACCTAGGATACGTGGATGACACCGATTGTAAAATTCCTCAAGGATGGAATACTACCTGAGGGAGACTGGGCAGCTCAGAAGATAAGAGTCAAAACTTTGCAATACGAGTTAGTCGACGGGGAACTTTACCGAAGGTCATACCTGGGCCCATCATTGAAATGCGTCGATAGCGAAGAAGCCAAGTATGTGATTAGAGAGATATACGAAGGTATTTGCGGCATGCATTCTGGGCCAAGGACAGTGGTGGCAAAAGCAATGAATGTGGGATTTTATTGGCCCAGAATGTATGAGACAGCGTCGGAGGAGATCAAGAAGTGTGACAACTGCCAGGTTTGTTGCACCTATGACACATCGCCACAAGCACCCAATGATACCTGTGTCAACATCTTTGCCCTTCCAGAAGTGGGCCATTGACATCATCGGGCCATTCCCAGAAGGCCCAGGAGGGGTTAAGTACGTGGTGGTTGCTATCGATTATTTCACCAAATGGGTCAAGGCATGGCCCTTGGCAAAGATCACAGGAGAACAAATTAGGCGATTTGTGCTAGACAATATCATATGCAGATATGGGGTGCCAAAGGAGCTAGTAAGTGACAACGGGGTCCAATTTGCGGGAAAGCCCTTTAAACCATGGTGTGAGCAAATGCACATACACCAGATATTCACCTCCGTCACTCATGCCCAGAGCAACAGGCTAGTGGAAAGGGCAAACCAAAGCGTGATCAAGGGTATGAAAGGGAGGTTAGGAAGGAAGCAAAAAGGGTGGCTGGAAGAACTGCCTTTCGTTTTATGGGCATATAGGACCACTCCCAAGGACTGCAACGAGGAAACCCCTTTCGGCTTAACCTACGGGACAGAAGCTGTCATCCCGGCTGAGATAGGGTCCTTTCCCACAAGGATGAAGCTCAGGGAAGCGGAGAACGAGCAAGACCTCCGGATGAATCTAAACCTGCTCGAGGAAAGAAGAGAAATAGCAGTGATAAAGGAGGCCAAGTATAAGAAGCAGCTTGAGAGTTATTATAATGCCAAGATGAAGAAGCTCAACCTTGTACCTGGAGACTTGGTCCTGAGGGCAAATGAAGCCAGCTTGCAAGAAAGCAACGGAAAGCTAGGGCCTAACTGGGAGGGTCCCTATCGGGTTACTTGGGCGAATGGCAAAGGAAGCTGCAAACTGGAAACACTTCAAGGCAAAGAAATCCCAAGGACCTGGAACCTTATGCAGCTCCGGAAGTACCATATGTAAACGGCGAGAATGCCTTCAATGGAAAACGGCTTAGGAGCCACTTTTGTAAAGGTTAACTGCTAGTTAGGGGATTACCCCAAGAAAAACATTTTGTAACATCTTGTACTGAAGAACAGAGTCCCCAAGAAACATATGGCAGTGAACAAATCACTTGTTCCTTTTGACAAAATTACAGATATTGTATTAGGGTAGACGTGGCAGAAACTACAAGCCTAATGACAAACAACACACGTGTAAGAGGTATATCCAACATACCAAACGCCCGGTTGTGGGGCAAAGCAGGGCCGAGCTAGCCCAAAGAAAACGGACAAACAAGTTAGAAAACATAATCTGCAGTTATAAACTTGTCCAAGGACTGGCCTCGTGCAGGCAATCCTGGTTTACAAAACGAGCCACAAAAAAGAACTCTGTAAGCAAACTACAAAAAGAGTTAACATGTACACACTAAAAAGCTTTTTTGCATAAACTACAAAACAAATGTACATAAATACAACAGGGAATCTTGCTAACCCTAAAAGAAAAGCAAATATACAAACAACAAACTTGGAAATCTAGTAAACAGACTAACGGAAATTTTGTAATCATGCTACAAATAACCAAAAGTCTTCAGGTAAATGCTGGGCTGACTCCCGGTAATAACACCTGCAAAAAGCAACACACCAAAAAAACAAAAACAAATCGAAGACATACAGTCAAAAGATAGCTAGATCATATGCTAAGATACTAGGAGGACCCCAACACAAAGGCCCTCTCCCATACATCAAAAGTTAAGCAGTATTTAAGGGTGCATAATTGTTAGGTTACAACCATATCAAAATAGTTAATGTTTTGAAACTACTGGGAATCATCCCCAGACAACGACTTCGGAGAAGAAGGGCCAGCGGGAGTCAGCAGGGCTTTAAGCTCATCAATGGACATCAAAGGACGCTCAAGGATCTTCTCAAGAAAGGCATGAGTCTTTCCCCCGAATTCTTTATCCAACTTGGACAGCCGCTTCTTGGCTTTAGAATTGTAGAGAGGGGTCTCCTTCCTTCCTAGACCTTGAGCGGAATAAACATACCCCTCCTTCAAGCCCACCTGATATCCCACATCCCGGTATGCCCTGTAAATCTGTTCAAGACTGCTTTTAAACTCCTCAGACTGAGAGACAGCAGTAAGGAAGGCCCCGAAGCCTTTAGTGATCAACCAGTACTTCTCCTTGGCTAACTTCTGGTTATCATCCGATGTCATCCCATACTCAGCATACATAGCATCTAAATCCTTTTGGGACACGGAGTCAAGCTCCCTCTGATGCTTCAGCTCGGAGGCCAACTCCTCCTTTTCTTCGACCAAAGCTGCCATCTCCCTCGCCCAAGCTCGCTCCTTCTGCTCTAGCATGACACCAGTTGTCACAGCCCCCGACCCACCCTGGACGGAATCGGAAGCCGCGAACAGCCCAGTGGTACCGGTGATTATTTTTATAAAATATTGTAGCGGAAATTTCATCAGGACCGTGAGTTAGGAAAATATCAGAGTTTAGAAAACACCGGATTTTATTTATTTAAATAGCTGGGATAAACCCATGTTTTACAATGGTAGCTTTAATGAAGATAAATTTGATTACATAAAACAATATTTCATAATTTAATTTAATTAATAAATAAGCCACTTCTTGAAGCCTTTCAGTGTCGTATCCATCTCTTACTCCAATCTACTGTAATTACCTGAAATATGTTTGAAAAAGGTTTTATCAGCGGAAAATACTGAGTGAGTTCATTCATTTTTATAA
The DNA here is from genome assembly GCA_030545235.1 of Helianthus tuberosus. Lineage (NCBI taxonomy): Eukaryota > Viridiplantae > Streptophyta > Magnoliopsida > Asterales > Asteraceae > Helianthus > Helianthus tuberosus. Next base: position 21,277,691 of record CM060440.1, read on the forward strand.
AATATATTGTTATACCTTACAGCATTAAGGTTTTTATATTTATTTATATTTACCCAACTCAATCAGTATTTGTCACTTGACTTGTTTCTGTGACTATAGTCATATCACCCATTAGCTAAATCGTTGTCCAATGGTGAAGATTATCAAGTAATTATATTTTACTTTTATTCAATTTATCTGTCACTAGGCGATTCCTGTGACGGTGGTCATATCACTGTTGATCATTCTTTCAACTAGTGACTCTGGTTATATCACTGTTGATCATTCTTTCAACTAGTGATTCTAGTTATAACACTATTGATCATTCTCTCAACTAGTGCTTTTGGTCATGTCACTATTGATCATTCTCTCAACTAGTGACTCTGGACTTAGTTGTGTCCCGTGACATTACTTTGTCAAATATATTATTTATGGCACAAAACCATTTAACCCAGAAAATGACATATATCATTTTATGTCAAACTACTATAACTTATCAAATATAATATTTTAATTAAATAATTGTAATATTATTATTTAATATATTAACGTGACTAAGACTAAAATATAATCTTAGTATAGTAGAATATATTATACTTGACTATTTTATTATGGTATACACCTTTTAGATTTATTTCAAACATACATTAAATTTATTAACGATTTAATGTTAAAATAATATTAGTTATAGGCTATGTCTACTGGGGCATAATTCCTACTGTGATTGTGGTCATGTTACTATTGGCTAACTTCCTGGCTAATAGTAACGAGGGTCAAATATTGTATAAAACCTCCCATACCGGCAGTTATTATAGAATATAAAAATTTAATCACTGTAAGTATAACTGGTAAACATTTAGGATTTTGGAAAGCATTTGTAAATATAATTGTATCACAAAAAGGTGATAAAAACTATGAGAAAAGAGAATGGACTCACATTGCAGATTTCTACGGGCAAAGTTTAGCCTACAGATAAGCCTTAATATATTGCAGATTTATACAGGCAGAGCTTAGCCTATAAATTAGCCTTGTAACCTAGTGCACACGAACTAGGTAAGTAACTAATACAGCATTTACGATAACTCACGAGATAAAAACCCTCACAACGAATGACAAAGTGCAATCACTTAAACATCCCTCGGAATCACAACGAATGACAAAGTATAATTACTTAAACATCCATCGGATTCACAACGAATGACAAAGGATAGTACTAAAACATCCATCGGATAGTTTCAATCGATCGGACATTGAATCGTAGCAGCGATCGAGTTAATACCCTGTTTGCGGCAGCACTTCGTGAATCGTGTGTGTTTTAGAAGTGTTTCTGCTATAACTCAAAGTATATTACGAATTTCTTTGTCGAACGAACGCACAGAATCAAGTCCCAATGTCTGCTATTTATACACGATTTTTGACAGGCTTACGGACCGTAAGACTAATCCCTTACGGTCCGTAAGGGATATATTTTCAGTATAGGGTGGCCACGTGTGGGTGTAGGCTTGCTGAGTCGATATTTTCGTAAAATTCAATTTAGACAGTAATTTGTGAGGATAATCGTCGAGTAGGGAATACCCCCCCTGAGTTTTAGTGGCCCTGATCCTGATTCTGATTGTTCTGAAAATTTTAGGGTTTGTGCAGAATCACTTGGGTTTCTCAATTAGGGTTTTCTATTGGATAAAATAATAAAATAAATAGGACTTTTAATGAGGGTTGTTACATTCTCCCCACCTTAATAAAAATCTCGTCCTCGAGATTTACTGGAATAAGTAGAAATACTTTTTCTCCATCTCAGATTCCAGCTCCTAAGTGTATTTAGGTTATGATATTTATTTTAGACTTATGTCATATTTTAGTCAAAAAAAATATTTTTAAGGTAAATGATACAGAATTAAAATATTGAATTTTGCGAATACAAGTTGTACAATAGGTAGGATTCAATGGTTCAACTGAATTAGTTCAAGAAATCGATGACAATCGAATAAGATGAAATGATATAATTTCCAAGGTGACTATGTTCAAGCCAAAAGATATATGATCAATAGATAATTAGAATGAATGTGAAGGACTTTTAGAATCAATAAAAATTCTTTGTCAAAAGAAAGCTTACTTTGATTGGCAACTAAGGAAGACTCAGAATCAACAAGCTCAAAAATGAAATAAAAGCACGAAAATGATTTGTCCACTATTAAACCATGATATGAGAAAATTAATGTGTTTGACATTTATGGTATTGCAAGGATACACCGAAATACAATAGAGTTTAGTGTATCATTGTCTTAATACATAATTGTATCAAGACTACTTTTCAATGATGAGTCAAACACAAGAAATACATACGTGGTTTTGAATGGTTTGTATGATTATGATTAGCCCAAGCTACAAGTTTATATCGACGCCACAAGGTGTCGAAATGATTGAAATAGCTCAATAATTATGGTGACCGAACAAATTCACCGTGTTTGTAATCAACTGAAAGTTTTAATGAAGTAAATTTGGATATTCATTTCGAATAGGATTTTAAATTGATAATGAAAAGACCAAATGAATATTATAGAATTTTCGATCAATGATGAAAGAAACGTTAAGAGGTACATCGGAATATAATACGAATTTGTGTACTCTTATCTTAACACATAATTGTATTAAGACTGTTTAAGATAATGAACCAACAAAATTTAAAATTCGTACATCAGGAGTGAAACTGAGATTAGCTCAAGCTTCAAATTAAAGAAAACGCCACCACAAGGTGTCGTAGCCAATTTAAATGATTCAATGAAAGTGAAGACCAAACAAGTCTGTTATGGTTTTGAATAGATGAAGTACTTGACAGAATGTATTTATTTAAAAACTTCTATTTATATTAGGGTTAAATAATAACTTAACTTAGATATTACATATCAGCGATTACGTCTGGAATCATTTCTGCTTCTTGCGTAGTAAGTACGAATGCTCGTGCGTTCTTCTTAGCTCCGTCTGTTGTTCTGGCCTTGTTGTCGAGTGTTTTGGTTAGTTTCGGGCAATATGGTTTGATGTGTCCTATTTCTCCGCAATTGAAACAAACATTAGTTTTCCTTCTACACACTTCCTCTATATGCCTGGTCATCTTGCAGAAGTCACAGTAGGGTGTTCTCCTAAAATGGCATCTTCCTGAATGCTTTTTTGTTACAGCTTCTGCAGGTAGGTTGTTCCAGTGATGATTCAGTTTCTTTCTTCTTGAATTCTTGGAAAATTTTCTAGGCTAACTCTTTCTTCTTGTTTTCTTCTCTTGTGCGGATTAGTCCATCTGTCAACATGTTAGCTAGTTCAACTGCTTCTTCAATAGTCTGTGGTCTAGCGGCCTTGACTATGTCTCGAATTTCGCTAACTAATCCCCAAATATAACGAGAAATTAGTACAGGTTCTGGCGAAGCCAGAGTTGGTACCATTCTTGCATATTCGAAGAACGTTGTCGTATATTCACGACAATTCACATCTATCATTTTATGATTTAGGAACTTGTTAGCCATTCATTCCTTTTCATAAGGGGGACAAAATTTCCTTTCTGTCATTTCCTTGAATTTTTCCCAATTCATGGCATAAGCCATGTCACTTCCTTTTGCCTGAAGGATTGTATTCCACCATTCTAAGGCTTCTTCCTTAAAGTGGTTAGATGCATACATCACCTTATCTTCTTCAGCACATTTGCTGATTGTAAGAACAGCTTCTGTCTTTTCCATCCATCGCAGAGCAGCCGTGGCTCCTTCACTGCCTGCGAACTCAGTTGGTTTACAAGCTAGAAATTCTTTGTAGGTACACCCGAGAGTCATCGCCTTCTTTTTCTTGGGAAATGGGGTTTTGATAATATCATCATTACCTCCATTGACACTATGGCTGAAACAGTCGTCATGAGTATGCTTGCTACTCACAACTTTGGTGGGTTCTACGGGGTTTTTAACAGCTTAAATTATTAAAGGTAAAGCATTAGCTATTCCTTGAGTTATTAAATTTTCTATAGCATTTTTATCCAAAGGATTTTCATTATTAGCATGAACTTCTGGATTATGTGGTACTTCATTCGACATCTGAATTGCAAACATTTTCACTTATTAATATCACAGAATAATTAAAACAAAACAATACTTCCAGGATATTATATGTGCATATCGACATATATATATTCATATATAACACATATGTTAATTTGTATCAGTTTCCAAACTTTATTATTTAAATTTAGGTATTAAAAGAACACCTAAATAGCTTAAACAAGTGGCTCTGATACCACCTTCTTTCACGGCCCCCGACCCACCCTGGACAGAATCGGAAGCCGCGAACAGCCCAGTGGTACCGGTGATTATTTTTATAAAATATTGCAACGGAAATTTCATCAGGACCGTGAGTTAGGAAAATATCATAGTTTAGAAAACACCGGATTTTATTTATTTAAATAGCTGGGATAAACCCATGTTTTACAATGGTAGCTTTAATAAAGATAAATTTGATTACATAAAACAATATTTCTTAATTTAATTTAATTAATAAATAAGCCACTTCGTGAAGCCTTTCAGTGCCGTATCCATCTCTTACTCCAATCTACTGTAATTACCTGAAATATGTTTGAAAAAGGTTTTGTCAGCGGAAAATACTAAGTGAGTTCATTCATTTTTATAAAATATATTGTTATACCTTACAGCATTAAGGTTTTTATATTTATTTATATTTACCCAACTCAATCAGTATTTGTCACTTGACTTGTTTCAGTGACTATAGTCATATCACCTATTAGCTAACTCGTTGTCCAATGGTGAAGATTATCAAGTAATTATATTTTACTTTTATTCAATTTATCTGTCACTAGGCGATTCCTGTGACGGTGGTCATATCACTGTTGATCATTCTTTCAACTAGTGACTCTGGTCATATCACTGTTGATCATTCTTTCAACTGGTGACTTTGGTTATATTACTGTTGATCATTCTTTCAACTAGTGATTCTAGTCATAACACTGTTAATCATTCTCTCAACTAGTGCTTTTGGTCATGTCACTGTTGATCATTCTCTCAACTAGTGACTCTGGACTTAGTTGTGTCCCGTGACATTACTTTGTCAAATATATTACTTATGGCACAAAACCATTTAACCCAGAAAATGACATATATCATTTTATGTCAAACTACTATAACTTATCAAATATAATATTTTAATTAAATAATTGTAATATTATTATTTAATATATTAACGTGACTAAGACTAAAATATAATCTTAATATAGTAGAATATATTATACTTGACTATTTTATTATGGTATACACCTTTTAGATTTATTTCAAACACACATTAAATTTATTAACGATTTAATGTTAAAATAATATTAGTTATAGGCTATGTCTACTGGGGCATAATTCCTACTGTGATTGTGGTCATGTTACTATTGGCTAACTTCCTGGCTAATAGTAACGAGGGTCAAATATTGTATAAAACCTCCCATACCGGCAGTTATTATAGAATATAAAAATTTAATCACTGTAAGTATAACTGGTAAACATTTAGGATTTTGGAAAGCATTTGTAAATATAATTGTATCACAAAAAGGTGATAAAAACTATGAGAAAAGAGAATGGACTCACATTGCAGATTTCTACGGGCAAAGTTTAGCCTACAGATAAGCCTTGATATATTGCAGATTTATACAGGCAGAGCTTAGCCTATAAATTAGCCTTGTAACCTAGTGCACACGAACTAGGTAAGTAACTAATACAGCATTTACGATAACTCACGAGATAAAAACCCTCACAACGAATGACAAAGTGCAATCACTTAAACATCCCTCGGAATCACAACGAATGACAAAGTATAATTACTTAAACATCCATCGGATTCACAACGAATGACAAAGGATAGTACTAAAACATCCATCGGATAGTTTCAATCGATCGGACATTGAATCGTAGCAGCGATCGAGTTAATACCCTGTTTGCGGCAGCACTTCGTGAATCGTGTGTGTTTTAGAAGTGTTTCTGCTATAACTCAAAGTATATTACGAATTTCTTTGTCGAACGAACGCACAGAATCAAGTCCCAATGTCTGCTATTTATACACGATTTTTGACAGGCTTACGGACCGTAAGACTAATCCCTTACGGTCCGTAAGGGATATATTTTCAGTATAGGGTGGCCACGTGTGGGTGTAGGCTTGCTGAGTCGACATTTTCGTAAAATTCAATTTAGACAGCAATTTGTGAGGATAATCGTCGAGTAGGGAATACCCCACTGAGTTTTAGGGGCCGTGATCTTGATTCTGATTGTTCTAAAAATTTTAGGGTTTGTGTAGAATCACTTGGGTTTCTCAATTAGGGCTTTCTATTGGATAAAATAATAAAATAAATAGGACTTTTAATGAGGGTTGTTACACCAGCTCCCTGAGAAAAAATGTTACAAAAGCTCCGAAAAGGTTAAATAAAAAAAAGGAGGGGGGAGGAGGATTATGCACCTTCTCCTCCTGCAATTTACGCTCAGCATCAACCACCTGAAACCGAAGCTCAGCAGCAACGGTTTGAGAAGTCTTAAGGTCACTCTTGAGCCCCTCATTCTCCCTCCTCAGATCATCAACTTGTTGTAACATACCAACACCCCTGAAAAGCCCTTCGCATAGCGACATGCTCTATTGATCATCAAAGAGATCATCCCTCAGAGCAGAATTCATAAACCTATAGGAGGGAGGAACAGCATGAGCCAGGAAGTCCCGGGCAGTCTCAGGGGTCCCCATTACTGAAAATTGAGTGATCTTCCATCAGGGGATGTATGGAACTGGAAGGGCGTCAGCAAACAAAGGAGCCAGGGGGGATCGGGAGACAAAACCTTCAAAGTGAGAAGGTTTGCTGGTTCCAGTAGTATGGTGAGGAGAAATCTCAAAAGCTGGGACAATGCGGGCAGCACTCACTTCAGGAGTTTTATCCCGAACATGGGAGGAAGAGGGAGCGGTAGGAATTTCGATCGGAGCATTAGAGCTTCCCTGCTCCAAATAAAAAAAAGGTGGCGGGGAGACATTAGAAGCCTATCAGAACAAAATAAATCCAAAAACAGCAAGGGTCAGAGAGCCCACTATACTGGTCAAAACAAAAGATAAGTGGAGGACTTACCAATAAAGGCTATCACTCACAAGGCTGGAAGATCGCAAATGCTTAGACAAGGAGCCTTTAACCCCAGTAGGGGGAAGTTCAGAAGCGGCTTTTGTGGCAGGGAAGGATTTTTGACCACTGGCACTCCGGAGTCTCAGCCGGATATCCCGTAGGTCAGGAACTTGTTTAGGACTAGCCGCCTTTTGCTTACGGGCTAAGCGGCTCTCCAAGTCTTCATCATCGTCATCACTTGAACTCCTTGCTTGAAAGGAACCCGGGGGGACCCTTCTTCTCATTAGAGGAAGCCTCCTCATCCTTCTCCTCGGCAGCAGACTCCCCTGCCTGAACCGATCCCTCTGCAACCCTCCTCTCGACACCCCGGCTCATGCCCGGCTCAACTTTGTCACCTACCACAAACTTAACATCCCTGCAATCTCCCTGAAGCAAGCCCCACATGGTCATCTCTGCACAAAAGACACACTAAAGATGACTACACAAACTACTGGGAAGTTTTCAAAGCAAGCACAACAAACCAAGAATAGGGGAATACCTTTCTTGCCGAAAAAAGCTTTCGGACGGACCGAGTAGAAGGGGCTCAATCCTCCCATAGCCAAGACCCCCACGGGAAAAGTAAAAGCTCTTGTAAGATTCTAGTACATACGTTTCCACTGGACAATTTCATCAGCAGACAAGATAGGAAAACTGTCTTCAATAGCAGCCTTGGCATCCCTCAACGGTGGAGACTCTGGTATCATAGTAGCAGAAACGAAAATAAACCTGCCTTTCCATTCTTTAGGGTAGGTAGAGATCGGTATAAAGGAGTAACAAGGCTGAGATACACTATCCTTCCGTTTGGCAAAGGTAAACCAGTCCCCATCCGAAATTAACTTGTAAAACATGCAAAACAGGGGAATCGACGGCTCACCGGAAACCGCCAAGCAGGATAACTCAAAATGCACAACCCTCATGAACCCTAGAGGGTGCAATTGGGAGAAATGAACTTTAAAATGATGTAACAAGTTTACCTTGAAAGGCGAAAGTGGGTAACAAACACCACAAGAGGAAAATGACAGAGTATAAAGAACAATCCGGTCAGGGGTGCACTCTGCCGAGTCATCAGGACTGGGTAAGGTGGGGGAGAAACGCTCCGGTATCTTGTAAGTTTCAACGAAGGATTCCAAATCCTTTGCCGTCAAAATCGAGCGGATCATGGAACGGCCGGTACGGCTCATGGCAAGACAGAATGGTGATCGGAAAGATGTAATGGAAGAGAGAAAAGGGGGGAAGTATGGAAGAAAAGTGGTGTAAGTTAAAAGAAATTCAAGGGGCTGTGAGGGTTTTTAAAGAAGGTAACTGACGTGAGAGGAAAACTGTCACATCACTATCTTTTCAAATTTAAAACCACCTTGCACGTGTATTAAGGGGATTAAACCCCCGCCATTGATATTCGGCGATTAATGATTCTCGAAAAGAGAAGCGACGCGTGATGATTAGCTAAGGGTGGGCCCACATTCTTAGCCCAAGAAAGCTACCCCCATGAACAGTTATGATTCAGCCCCGGATCATGAGATTTGAATCTCAGAACCAGGGACTAAAGATGACTTGACGACGGGCCAATAGGTTGCCCAATTTGACCCGTCTTGGGCTACTCTCATGTAGGCCCAACAGATAAAGCCCAAAATTGTAATACTTGCCCATTAAGAGTTCTCTTATACAAAACGGGCGGGAAAAGGAACTATCAGAGAATACAGGGTGCATTAAATGAGCGACATGAAAGGCATCTTCGGCTGGCACAGTACCTCTGAGCCGGTATCTTTAAATGAGGGTAACCATCCTACCGTTGGGGCTCAGACACGTGTCTGAGTCCCCCAAAGATGATCAGAATCCGTTGGATCGTCTCGGTATCGTCCCATAGGAGAGATAAGGGGTCTTGGTTATATAAGGAAGGTAAGAGAAAGATCTACAAGACAAGTCCAAGGTATCTCAATTAATGCTTTATTCCCTCATTTACTTCCATAATACTCTCACAATAAATACCCTCATTTATGCTTGATTCACACCACAGAGGAACATTCCGGTGATCATACTCATCGGAATAATCATCCCTCACTTTCCGGCAAGTTTACTTACTCTCACGCCGGAGCTTAGTCACGGATCCCCTCTCCGGGGCCCTCCGTGATGAGGCTAACGGTTTCCTTTTTGTAGCAAGCAAAGACTGGGATATTACGACGTCAGCGAAGACCCTTTGAACGTCATCCAGGGATTTGGGGATTTGACACAGTTGATAATTAAATAAGAATCCTAAAAAGCATCATCACTGGATAAATTCATTAATCAACTATTCTGTGTATATATATAAAAGTGAGGGGTATAGCTTAAAACCATATCCTTACGGGATAGGTGATTACCAATATAAACAAATTTCTTATGTTAAACGTGAGAAGATAGAGACAAGAAGATGATGAAACATATTAACATCAACATCGTATTTATTATTTAAAATGTATACCTACCTACTTATTCATTACACGTTGGAAATTCAGTTGTTTTCAGTTTAGTTATTACAGTGCTAACAAGTTAAAATATGGATGAGCTCGGTACCGGTAACGGCACCGAAAGTACCAATCCGGAAAATCATGGAAATTAGGTACCGGCACTGAAAATGCTCGGTACCATACGGTATGGTATTTGAAAGTAAAAATCAGTAAATACAGGTATGGTGCTAGACCAGTGTCGAACCGAAGGTAACGGTTCTGAAAACGCCAAAAGGTGGGTACCAAATTGGTGCCGAAAATGATTGGTATAGTAAATTTGGTACCAATACAATACCGGTTTGATTACAGGATTTGATATGATTGCTCATCAACAATCTAAATATCCAACTTAGTTTTACATGGTACAATTCATTCATTATAGAAAAAGACAAAAAAGAAAACAAAATAAGTTGATGTGTATATAAAACCTCATTCAAACAAAATACAGTTTATCTACAGTGTGCATGAAAAGTAATCTAAACGGTGTAATTGCTTGCGTTGCTACGTTGCTACAGGATTTGATGAGCTCGGTACCAACCGGTACCGAAAATACCATTACCGAAGATCCCCAAAAGTGGGTACCGGTACCGAAGATACCTAGTACGGTATCGATATTTGAAGGTAAAAACCGTTGAATACCGGTGCCGAACCGATACCGAAAATGTCAAAAATCGGTACCGATTCGGTACCGAAGATATATCTGGTTCTTTCATTCACATTTTTTTCCACCAAGAACGTTTTATAAAACTTTTTGACTCCTGAATTTGGAGTACCCGATACCATTTGCTCATCCCCTTGATGATGTTACTATTCATTGGGTTGTGTATGAAAAGTAATCTAAACGGTGCAATTACTTGCGTTGCTACAGGATTTGATGAGCTCGGTACCAACCGGTACCGAAAATACCGTTACCAAAAATCCTCAAAAGTGGGTACCGGTACCGAATATACCTAATACGGTACGGTTCGATACCGGTCGGTACTGGTACAGTACCGGTATTTAAGTGTAAAAACCAGTGAATGCTGGTGCCGAACTGATACCAAAAATGCAAAACTCGGTACCAATTCGGTACCGAAAATATACCCCGATTTGGTAAATTTGATACCGGTACCAGTACCCGATACCATTTGTACATCCCCTTGATAATACCTACACTTTTAATAAAATCACTGTTCATTCACTTTACTTTTAATAAAATCACTGTTCATTCACTTTGGTTTTTAATATAAGGATAATTGTAAATTATTTCTCCATGTATAAGGGAAATAAGTTATACTAATGATAAATTATTTCTCTATGTATAAGGGAAATAAGTTAAATGATCGACATAAAGTTCCTTATTATTTTAACAAGTGAGTTTTGAGCCTTTATTGAGAATACAAGCATATATCTTTAAACTAAATGCTCATTTTTCGTTTTTTGTGTGAATAGCCGCTTGGTTCTTACGACTCTAGAACTTGCCACGACGATACATTCCCGGTTCTTACCAACTTAAACCCAAGTAAGTAAATAATGGAGGCATTAGGACTAACTCATTTTCCTTTCAACACCATTATTTTACATTTTTTTTATCACCTACCCAAAATTCCCCTAGTTAACCCCTTTGAGCCTAAACCTTTTCATTTCAAAACCCACAAAACAAACACCCTTCACCCACCAAAACCCTTTTTCTTTTCAAACCCTTTATTTTAGTAAAAAGTTCGGTTATCTTGTGACGTCTCTTATCGAAAAAAAATGAAAGTCTTGCAATAAACAAACAAGTTCCTCAAAGAAACTTTGTTTGAATATGCTTAGTTTGAATAAAAGTCACAAAAACAAAAAAGTTTTACGACGACCGACGCTTTTTACACTTTTAGCTCTTTTTACTAACCACTAACCAAAACCACCTATCCTTAGCCCAATCCTAACCCTTTCCCAAGGTCCTCTTGATATTTACAAAGTTCTATAGTTAAAAGCAGGAGGTTTGATTGCTTGGCAAGCATATGGTAAAAGTAAGTTTCATGCTGGTCTCGAGTTTTCACAAAAATACATCTTCGGCCGAGTGTTGAGTGATCTCCCGTGAGGTATGTGAACTTATATATAAATGAAATTTTAAAGAGGCATGTTATGCCCAAATAAGTAATTTTTCTTATAAAATGTTCTAAATAAATCATAACGAATAGGATTGTAAATAAAATAAAAATAAAACCCAACAAAGATCTTGGATTCCCGACACTCAAGGCAAACCCAAAACTTCTCTTCTACCTATTCCATTGGGTGTGTAAAGCCACATATTAAAGCGTTTTGCTTGAGGACATGTAAAGATTCAAGTGTGGGGGTATTTGATATGTGCAAAATGTAACATATAAATTACATCAAATGAGGCATAAAACTAACCCCTTTTTAGTACTAATGTTGGAAAAAGTGTGTTTTTGTCTTCCTTTTGAATTTACAGGACCAAATGAGCTTAAACGAGCAAAATGAACAAATATACAGCAAAAACCAACATAAATACAAAGAAAAGGAATAAATGTGACATGCCCGACCCCTCGACAGCATCTCCAAAGGCAAAAACAAGAAACAGAAGACTAACCACAGGTCCTGCCCACTGGACACGGGGGCGTGGTCAGCTGCCTGTAGAAAAGACAAAGCTGTGGAAGCTTCTACGCCCACCACGGGGGCGTGCCCAGCTCAGCACGGGGCATGGTCAACGCTAAGATACGCAAAATCTTGGTAGTACAGATACGCTTCTGCACACGGGGTCGTGCCCGCTGGACACGGGCCGTGTTGAGCCCTCTGCTGACACATACATTTAATGAAGGAAGAGAAAAGGATGGCCACGGGGCGTGCCCACCAGACACGGGGCCGTGGCCAGGCTTCTGTGCAGGCTATAAATAGGGGTACTTGGCTCACTTCAAAGGCATCCCTTGGCAAACCACCACTCTCCCACTTTGCCACCACTACAACACCCGCATCCACCACCATCATCCACCTTAGAGTGTGTGTAGTAGTCTCGGGATCCAAGATTGATAATAAGAGTTCTTGCCAATCAAATGTCATGTTTGGCTAAGCTTCTTACATCACTTGGTGAAGACAAGTCTTTAATGTATTACTTTTGATTTTTAATCTTTTCGCACTTTTTATTTGGTTTTGTATTAATGACTTTAATAACTAGTTTCTTATGTTGAAGGTGAAACTTCTTTATCATTTGTCCGTGGTGTCTTGGCATTACTTTATTGTCTATATAAAGTAAAAGATTTACACCATTCATATCTCTACAGTCTATATAGAGATATGTTGGCTACCTGGTCGGGGGTTAAATGAATGGTTTAGTAAGGTTCTTGCCTTGTTCAGTGTATAGATCCTGCAAGGAGCTGGGTCAAGCTTACTAGGACCTCCTTCAATACCCACTGGTATTGGATGGCGGGGGTGCGAATGGCTTGATCCCCTCATATGTAAACTACTATTAATACATTAAACCAGCTACTTGGGATTGTATCCCTGCTGACTCAAACCACTTAGCCGAGGGTAACGTCACCTTCAAAAGAGGGGCCTACCACTTTTCGCATTAATTACTTAATTAATTATCTTTCAATATTCCGACCCTTTGGGATTATATACTTGCTGAATCAAACCACTGGGTTGAGGGTAACGTCACCTTTAAAAGAGGGGCCTACTACTATAACTACGATAATCTCTTAAAAAATGCAAAAGTACAAAAGTCATCAAAGGATACATTAAAGGCGAGTTGGATCCAAGTGATTCATCTTGTCTATCTGTTTTATTTTATTTTTATTTCTGCATTTTTAGTTTTTATTTTCATTTTTAAAACCTTTTCTCAAAAATTTTAGATTGATTAGACGTTGAGGATAAACCGGTACTAAAAGCTCTTGTGTCATTGGATGACCTCGGTATCTTACCAACACTATACTACGCTCACGATGGGTGCACTTGCCCAAGTGTGTGTTTAGTGTTAGTAGATTATCGTGTTTTATAAATTTAAAACTTGATTAATGCGTAAAATGGGCTAAAAATATCAATAAAATCGTATCACACCTAACGCACACCAATAAATATATGTATGTATGTATGCATGAAGTGGGATTAAATGTATATGAAAGAATAAACATGCATATATGTATACATAGCTTCAATCGTTTGAAAGTTAACGTTACTAATCATGTGACTTAAGAACGAAATGAAAGTGCAGGTACGCTAATGTTGACATAGAAAGTTATTTCGAAATGATTAGCATGAATAGAAAGAATCTGGCATGGTCATCTAATTACGCATGTTTTGATTATAAATGACATTACCAAGTATTAATGATATGTATGTATGTAGTGGTTGCAGGTTGTACAGACTTATGAATCATCATCATGAAAGACAAGTGATTGAAGACCGAGTTAATGAGCAAGGATTGTACGAAAAAGAAGATCGTTTAGTAGTTCATTGTTATTAACATTGATGTGATAAATTAAGATGAAAGTTATAATTCTTTCAGAGATAAACATATGTCATGTTATTAATGGACTTTAAAGTACGTCAAATCATTTATAAAGAAAGAAATTTTATGGTATGAATTTTCGTTGCGTGTTTATGGTCAAACGTGATAGGGTATTACACAACAACTATAAGAGAAATGAAAATGCAAGATTATAATAAACATAAAACTACAGAAATTACATGTCAAACCATCAAAACCATTCGTTTAACCAACCGACCCTCCCAACCCAACCTATTTAGTTTTTCTTTTTTCAATATGGTAGTTAATGGTTCGACGTAAATTTATTTTAAAACTGATTTAATCAAACAGTAAACATGATGTTTTGCCATTAAATCGTCTCTAAAGCTTGGTCACTTTTACCCCTTTAGTCAACTATGAGTTTTTGGCCAGAGGGCAGCCCGAACCCCACCAGTTTTTTGTTCGTAGTGATGATGTTACAGAAAATTTCTATTTTTTGTTATAGCGTAAAATAGTGGATTTTTTAAGAGTCAAACCCCCACCGATTTAGATTTTGAGAGTCCGGCCCCCACTGAGTTTTTTTTCAAGCTCCGCTACTGTATACACACACCATACACACTCTTTCTTTTATATCATTCTCTCTTCTACATCTCCACCTCCATCACCACCACCACCACTACTACCACTACCGCCGCCACAACCACCTCGTCTATCTTGGAACTCGTACCTCATATCCCTTTGTCGACCCGTCGTACCAAACATCACAACCGCTCGTCTCTCCCGACCTACCAAATACCATTAATATATTATTATTTTTTATTTAGAGGTCAAAAAGAAAATTAAAAAATAAGTGTGTAAATAAATGTGTGTGTATATATATATAAATGTGTGTATATGTATATATTTTATCTATAATTATTTTTATTTAAAGATAAAAATAAAATTTATAAAATTAAAAAACAAAAGAATAAATGGGAAAGTGCCAAAATCGTCCCTAATGTTTGAGAATTACCAAAATCATCCATGGGAGTTAACGATACATTTTTACTTAGTTAGTAATTTGGATGAAAATGACAACAAAAATAAAACAACAGATAAAGTTAAAAAAAATCATTTTTGCACAGAAGTGACAAAACCTTATGAATGATTTTGAGATTTTACTTTTTTAGCAAAGAGATATTTCAAACTTTTACATATCATAAAAAATTAAAATGTAAAGATATATTTCAGTTTTTATCTAGAAACTAGTTATAAAAATCGTCGTCTCGTTGCGTCGAACTTCTTTTGTTATTTTGTCTGTGTTTATATGTTTTTGAAATCACTACGAGCGCGTTGCACATGGAATCGCTGACAAGAATCAAAAGAAAATGTAGAAAAAAACACTAAAAAATAACGTAAAGAAAATCAACTAAAACAATTGTATGGTAATGATGTTGTTCGGTAGAACCCCGTAGTCAGGGATGAGCAAATAGTAATGGGTACCGGTACCGAATTTCCTGAACCGAATGGTCCTTAGTACCAGTTCGGTACTGACGTTTGGCGTTCCTGGTACCGGTTCGCTATCGGTTTTTACCTTCATATACCGATGCCGTAACCGGTATTTTCGGTACCAATACCGATTTGGTATTAGTTGGCACCGAGCTCATCCCTACCCCTGAAACTAAAAAAAAGTTGTACGGTACCGTTGGTGTTCGTACGGTACCCGTGATCAGGGATGAGCAAATGGTATTGGGTAGCAGTACCAAATTTCTCGAACTAAAAGATTATCAAAGTCAATCCGGTACCGACTTTTAGCGTTTTATGTACCAGGCTGGTGCTGATTTTTACCTTAATGTACCGATAACGAACCGGTATTTTCGATACAAATACCGGTTAACACCAAGCTTATCAGACTTAAAAAGTAAAGGAGATAACAATTATTATAATATTAAGATAATAAAACTATAAAAAACTGTATATAATATTTTATTATATTATATTATAGTTTTTTTGGAAGGAGACTTTCTGTACAAGACCGATTGGTCTCCGGGGACATGTCTAAGACATTCCCCGTCAACCCTGCATCTCCGAACGCTATGTTCGATCGGGCCCCGGCCGGCGCGCGAGCTGACTTCCGCCCGGAAACCATGCTGCCCCCACACGAGTTGCTGGGGTAACAGTTGGGTAAAACCGGGTTGCCCTCAAGACCGCACCATACCTCGGAAGGATACGATCCATCATTGGGACGTCCCCCCTAAAGCCGCAAGTGGGAGTCGAACCGGTGACCTCCCAAAGGAGGAACCGGCCGCCAACCACTGGGCCACGGAGAGAGGATTATAGTTTAGTGTTCATTTTATTCATTTGTTAATATTCAACATATACAAAAATAAACTGCGGCAATAGTACTTTTATTGAATTGGTTGAGTTGGGGATCACATGCCACCCATATTTTTTTTTACCAAATTACGATTTTGCCCTGTTTATATTTATAGTCATGCATGACACTCCCTTATTGGTCCAACAATTTTACCAAATTACAATTTTGCCCCGTTTATATTTATAGTCATGCATGACACTCCCCTATTGTTCCAACAAATTTACGATTTTATCCCATTTGAAAATTACGCTTTTACTATCAGTTCAAAATTATGCTTTTACCCTCACTTAAAAATAAATTTACGTTTTTGCTCCCAGCTAAAAATTTTCTATTTTCCCCTCGGTTCAACATTACGATTTTGTCTCGTTTAAATTTACAGTTTTGCCATTAGGTTTTTTTCCTTATAATAATGATTTCGCCATCTTTTCAAAATTATGTTTTTACCCTCATTTAAAAAAAAACTACGCTTTTGCTTCGAGCTAAAAATTTCAATTTTGCCCTTGGTTCAAAATTACGATTTTGCCCCGTTTAAATTTACAGTTTTGCCATTAGTTTTTTTCTCACACAGCCAAGTTACGATTTTGCCCTCAACCCCATTGGTCCATTTAATTTACGATTTTATCCCTAAAACAAAATTATGATTTTCCCCTCAGTTCAAAGTTGCGTTTTCCACATCGTTTTAATTTTTCTAACAAAACTATAAAAGTTTTTTCTTTTAATTCGTTGACTCGATTTAATTTTTTTTCGTCTAAAGGAGCTGCCTAACACTCGCTCTTTAGTCCTGAAAAATTACAGTTTTGCCCTGAGCCCAAAATTACGGTCTTATCATCGTTTTAGTTTTTTTTTAGCAAAATTATAGTAGTGTTTTTTTAATTGATTGAGAACTATTCGGCCATCGCCCCGCAATGCGGGCGGGAAGTATCACCCTGCCGTTGGTTCAAATGGGCGGCGAGCAATACACATTGGACCAACCAGTTTATTATTTTATCTCCATTTTAAAATTACGTTTTTGCCCCCTAGTTAAAAAATACGGTTTTGCCTCAACTTCAAAATACGTTTACCCTTTTGCTCCGAGCTAAAAAATACGTCGCCCTCGGTAAAAAAATACGCTTTTACCCTCAGCCAAAATTACATTTTCGCCCCAGTTCAAAATAAAATTTTGTTTTCCCCCCGGCTCAAAATTACGAATGTACGCCAGTTTATTATTTTTTACCTACTTTAAAATTACGGTTTTGCCCACAGTTTAAAATTTCGTATTTGCCCCCAGTTCAAAATAAATTTATGCTTTTGCCACCAGCTAAAATTTACGAATTTCCACTCGGTTCAAAATTACGATATCACCCTCAATTCAAAATTACGTTTTTGCCCCCAGTTCAAAATAAAAATACGGTTTTCCCCTAGCTAAAAATTAGGATTTTACCCTCTGAAAAAAAAATTGATTTTTCCCCCAAGTAAAAATATAAATATGACTTTGCCTCCAGCTAAAAATCGTGTCAAAAAGCTGCCTAACACTCTTTTTGCTTTTTATTTCTAGCAAAACTTTATAGTACTGTTTTTTAATTAGTTAAGAATTACTCGGCCATCGTCCCGCAACGCGGGCGGGGCATCACCTAGTTAATAATATATATAGGATTTACTGTTCATTTCACTCATAAATTAATATATAGGAGAATTTGTTTAATTCTAATAAGTAATTCCTAACACCCTAAGGGTGAGAGGGGCACTCCCCTCTTAGGGGAGTCCCCTCTCTTATGCACACCCAATCAGGTTATGCCACGTCAACTCCCCTCTTAAACTCCCCTCACACCCCAATTTGATGGCGGCACTCCCCTATTAGGTGACTTGTTTTTTATTCAAAAAAAAAAAAAGAAATAATTGATTGGTTTGAAAAGAGGGTGACCCCACACTCTCCCCCTTCCTTCTTCGGTGAACTCACCCCGACCCACCTCCCCGATTTGGGTCACCGCAGGGATGGCGGCGGTGTTCCCGCTGGAGGAATAGGGTCACCGAGGCCACTCCCCGCTGGTGCCCCGGATACCCTAATACAACCATTTTATATATTGTTTTTTCTGGCTATTTATATGATATTCGTAGAGTGTAGCAAAACATGTGGCATGATACTTTAAATTCGTAACAAAGTTTTTTTTTCTTTTGTGACACAAAATATAAAGTTTCCATAGTGGTTTGTGGGATCTTTTTCACTTTGACTTAATCGACTTAATCTTTAAAATACATCCATTCAACTTTGTTTGTGACACAAAATATAAAGTGTTGTAATATTTTCAAAATGAAAGAGTTGTCGACATACCTTTATTGTGACAAAGAGAATTTTTCTAGAAAGTTTGTTGAAAGGATTAAAATCTGATCTTATCGTCAAATACATACTTACTTAGTTTGGCCAAGACAGGATAACATTTTTTATTGGACAAATAAAAATATTGACACGACATTACTACATCAAGTCAATAGTAACATCACGAAAGAAAGCATTATGATTTGTCTTTTTTTATAAATACTTTATTAACAAGGTCGTTGAGGTAGTAGTACATCTTTAAAACTAGGTTTCTTTGGTGGTATTTTATGATATCATAACTAAAGTAAAAAAGGAAAGGAAGCTAATTACTAATCTAGCTCGCTACCTCATGTTGAGCAAGATTATTTAGTTGATTTTCGATATTTTACTTCCGATCGTTTGTAATGAGGTTTTCGTTTGAGAGCTAGATATATCTGAGTGCTACTCGTAAAGCCCTTGAAGTTCTTAAACCGTTCAGGTGTATTATATTTTTCTGTCAACACGGATAGCAAGAATCTCGATCTTCTCATGTTGTTTTCACAATAACTATAAAATTGTTATCGTGTAAGAAGATACGTATGTATACATAAACTTATTAGGGTGTACGGGGCGTTCGCGGGGAATGGGTTCGGTGACCCTAGTCACCGATCGGGAACACCGCCGCCATCAAAGCGGGGACCCGATTCGGTGATAGGGATCGGTGGGGAGATACCGCGTTGTTTGGCTCGATTTTCGAAAGAAGACCGTTTAACAACGGTCATTTTTATAAAAAAAAATCAACTTTTTTAAACAATATATATTAACCAACCTAAATCAAACTCACAACTCTCAAACTCACACCAAAACTCTCAAACTCAAATCTTTCAAATACAAAATGGATCCCAGGCTTCCGTTTCTTTCAACCCTACCCGACTTTCCCGACGATGGAGATGCATCGTCAAGCGATACTAGCTTAATTTTCTTCCAAAATCTCATCCAACAAGCGGAGCTACTAGACACGGCATCGTCTAGTAAAAAAAATTTTGTCCGTCGAGATCGTGAGGGGGGCCATGAGACACTCATGGCCGATTATTTTGATGAAAATCCAAAATTTAATGACGATACTTTTCGTCACAGATTTCGTATGTCCAAGTCGTTGTTCCTAAAAATTGTTAGTGACGTGGAAGCGTTTGACGAGTGGTTTAAAGAAGGCTTAGACGGGAGAATGAAGAAAAGTTTCACACCGTTGCAAAAGGTTACTTCGGCGATTAAACAACTTGCAACCGGTAACCCACCAGACGAGGGGGACGAGTATTTAAATATGTCTGAAAGGACCTCTCGTGAGTGCCTTGAATATTTCTGCGAGACGGTCTGTAAAAGGTATGGCGGTGAATTCCTACGTAGACCAACGAGCCACGACGTCGCGCTATTGTATCAGGCTCATGAGGATAGGCATCACCTACCTGGTATGTTGGGTAGTCTGGATTGTACACACTTCGTCTGGAGAATGTGCCCCACAGAATTGCGTGGACAATACATGAGAGGCGATCATCAATACCCGACGGTTATGTTAGAAGCGGTGGCGTCTCAAGATTTGTGGATTTGGCATGCTTTTTGTGGCCCGGCGGGTTCACAAAACGACATCAACGTGCTGCAACAATCTCCATTATTTCTTGCTCAACGAAACGGAACGGCGCCAAATTGTCCGTTTCAAGTGAACAACCACTTATACAAACGCGGGTATTATCTTACTGATGGGATCTACCCTACCTGGTCCGTGTTTGTGAAGTCTTTTCCATATCCACACGACCCGAATGAAAAAAAGTTCAAGAGGCAACACGAGGCCGCAAGAAAAGATGTGGAACGGGCGTTTGGTGTGTTAAAGTCGAAGTGGGGAATACTAAATCGCCCAATGCGTTCGAAAACGGTGAGAAAGATAAGGTCCATCGTGTATACGTGCCTTATTTTACACAACATGATTATAAAAGACGACGGAAGGGCGATAGCACCGGTACATATTCAAGATCCTCCAGTCGAACCCGTCTTCGATGATACAGCTTATACGGAGCTCATTGACGAAGACACGCATTGGAGACTAAAACACATCTCGTTGAGCATCTCGGAAGTTTAGACCTGCCTCACCTTGAAGTTGATTCGGACGACGAGTAGTTTGTTTTTATATTTTTCTACTTTGAATGTATTTTTTTTTCTAGTTTGAATGTATTTTTTTTAATTTAATGAAATGTCTTTTATTTAATTTTTTTTATTAATATTTTTTTAATTTGTAAACATTAATAATTTTACAAAAAAAAAAAAAAAAAAAAAAAACCAAGTCACCTAAAGAGGGGAGTGCCGCCATCAAAATGGGGTGTTAGGGGAGTTTAAGAGGGGAGTTGACGTGGCACTAATTGATTGGTTGGGCGTAAGAGAGGAGACTCACCTCTTAGGTGAGTGCCCCTTACACCCTTAGGTAGTGTCTGAGTGTGTATTTTAACTTTGTAATAAAATTAAATATGGTTTTTGCTAAGATCTAAGAGCATTCATATCTTGTTCTCCATCCTAATTCATATAATTTAGTTAAAACTCTCATTTATCTCTAAAATTTGTTTATCTTTAAAAACCTCCTACATCTCATTCCTCATATTTATTAATTTTCAATTAAAAACTATTTATTTATTATTATTTTTATTACTTTTTCTCTATCTTTCACCCATAAAAATTGTGTCTAATAGATATTGGGTGTGAAGAGTAAACCCTAAATATGATAAATGGGATTTTAGTCCCTAAATTTGATCTCAATTTTAAAGAATTAGTGTAAAATTTGATTATAATCTTAAAGTTATTCCCACACTATAGGGAACTAGTTGATATAGAAAATGATACGTGAATACTCCAAATAATAGTAACTTTAATAATTATACTTGTGCTTTTCTTATAAAAAAAAACTATAACAAAAGATTTGTTTGGAATCATATATTCCTATACATCATTGTCATTCTAGTATTTTGAAAAGGATGATTTATAGTTAGTTTATAAACAATAATACCAAGTACAATCATTGCTTGGGTTATATTATATTATTTTGATGATTAATTTCATTTTTTTATAAGCACATGATAGTAGTATGTCTCCCTTTTGTTTCAAAGCGTTTTAACAGATCTTGTAACTTTTGTAAGATGAAATGAATTAAGTAAGTGAAGACAAAGCCTATTTCAGATCTCCAAGGGAACATTTAATTTCAGTCCTTTGTTTATAAAAAAATATTGCAATCAATTTCTTCAAATAAATCTTTAAATTCTCATCCTGCAATTTTCATTGGTGAATAGAAGTGCACAAACCCGGTTTTGAGCCCCAACCAGTTCGAGTTCGATAACAAATAATTAAAACTGATGTTGGTCAAATGGGGTCGGGATGAAATCGGAATATAAAGGGAAAAGGGACCTATTCAGGTAGAAATCGGTTCAGTTTAATATCGGATTCAAGCAGTTTCAACCAAGGGATTCTCAACATGGTTTCTATCCAACATTTGTGTCGGATCCAAACTGGGTTCTCTCAAACTGAATTTAAAAATGGGTTCATTTCAGGTTAAAAATCGGTTTCCAAATATAACCTGGTTTTTATTATTCATGGTGAGTAAAAAAATGTAAATGGGAGAATTTAGTGTAAAGTAAAATAACTATAAAACAAGAATTTACATCTCATGTTGCTAAAGAAAAAAAGTGGTGTGTAAGAAAAATATATTGAAAAAGACTTCTCTAACCCAACATCACAGGTATGTGATTTATTAAGGTTGCCCTTTAAAAAAATAAAAGAAATTGAACGATGTTGAAGGAATTTGGATGTTTATACAAAATGTTATTCATATGATTTGGGAAGATATGTATCTTAAGAGAATTTTATTTGAAATATCTGGAATCAAGTTGTGGCAAGTTTTGAGTTTTAAATTCATAATCTGAGTTTGGGTAGAGAAAATGACAATTTATAATTTCTTGATAAATAAAGCAAAGAAAGTGAATTTCAAATACATCAAAAATGTTTTTATATCATGTAAGGTTAGGTTAAGATACATAAATATTTTTTTTGAATAGTTGTATTTACGTTATATTTGGATTGTGATAAATCATCTGATTTACATTTTGCAGAAATTGAAATCTTGTCGAGAATAGATAAAAAAAAATTGTAAAAGCTTATTCATCCATCGCTATTTTTCCTACACGAGTCTGCACCGCAAGCCCCATTTTGTCCCTTGTCTTAAGAAAACCAGCCATTGCATCATTGATGCAACCTAACCTATCCATGTCTCAAAGGCTAGGGGCAAGCCCAATTAGTAAAGATCGGTACCACGTGACACTAATAAAAATTCATTCATGTGTTTTACGTGATACTCGGTATATACGTATTCAACTATTGCGTAACACTAGTTACGTAAAACATATTATACTTGTGTTGGGGAGTGTTTATGATTGTTTAGGTTTCGATTTGGAAATACTATAGCTAAACAATAGCCTATTTCAGTTGTATTCATATCATATGGTTTCCAGTTGAAAACAATTTTATAGATCAACAAACTATTAGATTTAACTTTTACGGATCAACAACCTATTAGATTTACTTGAGCTAGGTTTACATTTGCCTTAATAATAAGCAACAACCTACCTTAGCCTATTTCCATTTAGCCCGTTTTGATGGTCTTTTTCATTATTATTTTCGGTCAGTTCTAGCTCGAGACTAAAATTGAAACTGAAACCAAAATTTAAGGAAACATGAATTGATCGAGTGATTTTCCTTTTTCGGTTTGGTCACTGATTTGAATGGTCCATGCCTGAAATGCCCTTCCTAGGTGCAAAGGAGGGGAAGGGGATGCATGCTTTTGGTTTCACAATATGATTATGAAGAGGTATGGTCCCAATTCTTTGCCTACATGGCAAGGACCACACCACTTTTTCATCCAACATGGCGCCTACATCAGCAAGCGAATCCAGAAGCTTCTAGAAGCTTCTGGAAGACGCCAAGGTGGCACCAAAGATGTTTCACCCGTCATCAAGCGCCATGTAGGCCTGCATCAAATCCAGGAGCAGACCGACAGCAGCAGTACGATGTTTCCAGCATGGACGAATATAGGCGCGCCACGTGTACCACCACCCTGACCACAGCAGAGGGGACCAAGAGGATATTCCCTTTGGTCGGACAGCTGGCGCCCTATAGCAGCTGGCAAGGTTGCTCCTCCCTCTTTCACCCTCCGGCTATAAATAGGACCCTTCATCATTCAGGTTAATTCTATTCGAGTCTCTACTCTCTCACACTCAACACACACTGTTTTCTTCCTCGGAACAGTACTTATTCTCACGCCGGAGCCCGGTTAAGAGGGAAATCCCCATATTCCCCTCTTAACGAGCTAACGGTGTTGCTGTTTGGCAGGACCCTAGTCATTTGGCGAGTAAAGAAGGAGATTGAACCCACAGAAGAGACAATCCAGCTAGTTAATCATCGGATTTAACCAGTGTTTCATCATATTACTACAATTTAAAAGTGCAAAGTAATAATATATTGTAATAATATTGCAAGAAAAAACCACAATTTGCTCTCACATTACTTTAGGTCGTGGTTAATTTTCAAATTTTTAATTCAAGAACTTTTCATTGTCTGAAATAATATTTGATAGTTATTGCTTATAAATTATATAACTGAAATACTAATACATATATAAAATTAATGCAAAAGTAAAAAAGATGGTATAAGTCACATGAATTACATCATTCAAAGGTAGGTGGTATAGCAAAGTATTAGTGGGTGGGATTCTGATTCCTTTGAATTATTGCATATAAACTATTTAGATTTCATGTTTTTATTTACTTTATTGTGGGTCATAAATAAACTAAAAATTTTTTTTAATATTTTTTTAAGTTTATTGTGGGTCATAAATAAATAAATAAAAACTTTAATAATTTTGTAATTAATGTATCAGTGGGATGTAATGTAAAGATGATAATGTGTCATCATATACTGGGATACTCCGATGCCATTTAAACTAGACGATATACACAAGGAATATGCTATCACCCAAAATCGCTAGCCCGGCTCCGGGCTCCGTGTCTGATAAACCGACTCGTCTCATAGTCCATGCTCGCCATCGTCTTTTGGAAAGATTTCTTTCCGGTCTCTCCCATCTCAAACGCATTCTCTTACTCTAAAGTATATGTTTGAAAGGTTGTGTATTTAACTCACGTGGTTTTCTTTCTAACAATAATAACTTTTATTAAAAAGTAAGTTAAATTGGTGTAAAATTAATTTTTTTTGTTTTTACTTTTTTTTAAATAGACAGGCTCGTCTCAGCTCTTGGCTCGTTAGTCGTTAACGTACTAACTTTATATTCTAGTTGAACTTATTTTTCTTCAAAATAAATAATACTACTGTTTGTATAAGTAACAATATTGTATAATTTATTATCAAATAAATGTTGTGTTTAATACATAATCAATTAGGTAAACCACTAAGAGAGACTTATGAGTACTTTTAGGTAGTGCTAATTAGATATAATGGTGGAGCGAAAAGAAACATTTACTAAGTTACATAACCGTCTTATTTTTTAAAACTAAAGCAATATACATAAGTGTTTATATCATTTTTCGGTTCAATACTTAAAATTGAAATGTATTATAGAAACTTAACATAACATCTATATCTATAACACACATAATACATGCTTAATTGTAATTAAAAGACATACATAAGGAGCCATGATAGTATAATAGAATAAGGAAGTTAGGCCGTAGGATGATGAATAATGTTGTTATTGTCCTCTACGCTCAAGTCTCAACCATTACTACATGTCTACATCTCATTTGGGGGTCCCGATTCCTTATTTTTGGACACTCATACGCCATCCATCAAATTTGCCTTTTAAATTGTTATTTTTTCAAAGATTCCCTGTCAAATTCTTTAATATATGTGGCATTTTTTATTATATTATGATCTTTACTATATACTTGTAGAAATATAATTATATAAGTTCGTTGTGTGTGTCTATATATACATATTTGTAATATATTTATATATCTAGGAAAAGGTAAAATGAGAACTATTTTAAGTTGTGAGAACCATGAGAACCAAATATGAAAGATTTTCTCAAAAAAAAAATCTTAAAAACAAATCACATATTCTTGCAAAAAACGTCGTCTACAAAAATTTACATCGATGTAAAAACTATTATTGGTGACGTTATCGTTCCGCAAAAAACTTTACATCAGTATTAACTACTGACTCTTTTTTTTCTTTTTCTACAGATATCTTTGTAACATTTTGATCTACGTTTGTGTAAAAAATAGTAGTCAAACTTGTATGAAAAAGTAGAAGTTCTCATAGTTGTCTTTTGGGAAAAGGAGGTGGTGAACCCTATTGGTAGGTCGGGGAGACTCTAATTGGGAAAAGGAGGTGGTGAACCCTATTGGTAGGTCGGGGGGTCTTCTATGTGTTTGGGAAAAAGGTTTTTTCAAGCTGAATGCGATGGAAAAGGATCCTAACTTCCTTGTGTTATCGGGTCAGGTTAGAGGTTGTGATATGTTGTTTAATGTGGTGAACGTGTATGCTCCCCAAAGCCAGGCGGGTAAGAGGGATCTTTGGGCTAGACTCTCGAATATAAAGGGCTCTGGGTCAGGTTTGTGGTTTTTTGCGGGTGATTTTAATGTCGTTAGAGGCCCCGAAGAGCGAAAAAACTCTAAGTACAAACCTCTCTGTGCTAGAGAGTTTAATAAATTTATTTTTGATATGGAGCTGTGTGAATATGAGTTAAAGGGATCTAGATTTACTTTTATGATGGAAAGTGCTAACGGCAGGAAGTTCAGCAAGATCGATAGGGTGTTGGTATGCAAAAGTTTTCATAACAAATGGCCTGAGGCCTGTGTCAGAGTTCTGCCCCGGGGATTTTCGGATCACAGTCCTGTTATGGTGACTGTCAATAATTTGAATTTTGGGCCTAAACCTTTCAGGTTTTTTAGCTCGTGGCTAGAAAGGGTTGACTTTCAAAAGGTTGTGGAGGACACTTTGGCCGAGTTCAGGTTTTCTGGGCCTCCTGATAAGAGGTTGATCGCTAAATTTAAAGCTCTTAGAGATAAAATCAGAACGTGGAGGGATAATCTTCGGTTTAGAGAAGGTGAGGAGGAGGCTCGGGCTAAAGAGGAACTTGAAGAGTTGGATTCAGTTTTGGAAGATAGAGAATTAACTGATGAGGAGGAATGGATTAGGCTGGAATGCAAGAGAAAGCTTCAGTTTTTAGAAGATATGAAGTCCAAAGATATTAAACAAAAAGCTAGAACTCGATGGGCTATGGATGGGGACGACAACACCGCGTTTTTTCATGGCATGGTCAATAAGAGAAAGTCTTCAAACAACATCCCCGGTCTCACGGCTGATGGGGAGTGGGTATCTAAACCTTCGAAAGTAAAAAAGTTGGTTTTCGATTTTTTCAGGTCCATTTTCAAAGAAGATATGAAGAATCGGCCTTTTATGGATTGTTCGTTTGATAAAAAATTATCGAAGGATGAAGCCAACTCCCTTACTGAAGTCTTTACTAAAGAAGAAATCAAAGCGGCGGCTTTCGAATGTGGCAGTGATAAAGCTCCCGGACCGGATGGGTTTAACATGAAGTTTATTAAGCACTTTTGGAGTTTGTTTGAAGCCGATTTTGTGGACATTCTGAACAGGTTTTACGATGAAGGAAGCTTTTCTAAAGGGTGTACATCTTCGTTTATCACGCTTATTCCCAAGTCGAAGGACCCGATTGGATTAGGGGACTACCGTCCTATTAATCTAATTGGTATTATCAATAAGGTGGTGTCAAAAATTCTGGCGAATAGGCTGAAAAAAGTTATTGGGTCAGTTATTTCGGAGTCTCAGACGGCGTTTCTAAAAGATAGGTTGATCCTTGATGGTCCGCTTATCCTAAACGTGGTGATCGCATGGGCTAAGAAAGTTAAGTTTAAAGGTTTCTTGTTCAAGATTGATTTCGCGAAGGCGTATGACAACGTGAATTGGGATTTTGTGATATCGATTATGACTCAATTAGGCTTCCCGCCTCGGTGGTGTCGGTGGGTTTACGGGATTCTGGTCTCAGCAAGGTCGGCGGTGCTTGTAAATGGGGCCCCGACGTTTGAATTTAATTGTTTTAAAGGTATGAGACAAGGAGATCCCATCTCACCTTTTTTGTTTCTGTTCGTTATGGAGGCGTTCTCCAACTTGGTTCGTAAATCGGTTTCGGTGGGAGTTTTGAAAGGCATTTCTCTTCCGAAAGATGGCCCTGTGCTATCTCACCTTCTGTACGCAGACGACTGTGTGTTTCTAGGGGAGTGGTCGGATAATAATTTGAAGTCTGTCTTGAAAATATTGAGATGTTTTCACATTTGTGCTGGCCTCAAAATTAACATTAAGAAATCTGTGCTTTTCGGGATGGGTGTCGGGTCGGATGAAGTCAGCAGGATGGCGTCCACGTTTAATTGCAAAGCTGGAGAAATGCCGTTCATTCATCTAGGGGTCTTGGTGGGAGCGAAAATGCATAGGCTGAATAGTTGGAAAATCGTTTATGACGTTTTTGAGTCTAGATTGGCGATGTGGAAGACCTCGTGTTTGTCCATAGGTGGCAGGTTAACGTTGATTAAATCGGTTCTCGAGAGTATCCCCAACTATTTTTTTTCGCTTTTCATAGCTCCTTCGGGAGTTATCAAGGGTCTGGAGAAGATCATTAGGAAGTTCCTTTGGGGGGGCAACCTGGACTCTAATAAAATTCCTTGGGTTTCGTGGTCCCGTGTCACAGCTCCGATCAATGAGGGTGGTCTCGGAATATTTAATTTGAAGGATGTTAATATTTCGCTGCTTTCCAAATGGTTTTGGCGTTATAAGAATGATGACAATGGGTTATGGAGAAAAGTGATTGACTCCATTCATTTAGGTAATTCATGCTGGAAATCGGTGCCGTTTAACAATAATGTCAGAGGTATTTGGAAAAACATATCGCTGCGGTGGACAAAACCAAGGTTGGGAACATGAAGCTGGTTCAGAATTTCAGGTGTAAGTTAGGTACGGGCAGCAACATTAAATTCTGGTTGGATACGTGGGCCGGTGATTCGGCTCTCAAAGATAGGTTCCCGGCTATTTTTCGGCTCGAAACGAACAAAAATTGTTGGGTTCGTGACAGATTTAATTCCGATTCTCTCTTGTTTTCTGGTATGTGGAACTGGTCAAGACCGATCACTTCGGAGATTGAGTTGGAAGAGTTGTTGTTGCTGGAAAGCTTGCTACACGGCTACGTTCTTACGGGGTCTCGGGACAGGTGGGAGTGGAATGGAGACAAGAATAAAGACTTTTCTGTGAAGGAGGTAAAAAAATTTCTTAGAAAGGGATACGACAACAGCGACAACTTCAAGTTTAGATGGGTGAAGTGGGTCCCGAAGAAATGTAACATCCTAGTTTGGAGGGCGGAAATGGGAAGGATCGCTACGATGGATGCGCTCATTAAGCGGAATTGTTTCGATGGTAATGCTTTATGTTCGCTGTGTGAGGACGGTGAGGAGACGGCTGAGCACCTTTTCTGCTCGTGTTCGGTTGCTTCTAGTATTTGGTCCCTTATTAGCCAGTGGTGTAAGATAAGTCCGATCTTCGCTTTCTGCATCAGAGATTTGATGTTTATTCACGATCATGCCGGGCTCGATCGGGCCGCTAAAGACGCTCTTCAAGGTATCATTTTGATTGGTTTTTGGTGCATTTGGAAGGCTAGGAATGAAAGGAGATTTAACAACAATAGAAAGGAGATTTTGGATATTTTTCAGGACGTTAAAGTTTTAGGTTTTCATTGGTATAGAAATAGATCGAAAAATAGAGGAATTCTTTGGCATGATTGGTGTTCTTTCAACTTGATGTAATTGGTTTTTTGTTTTGGCGGCTCTCGGTTTGAGGGTGCGCTTGTGAATAATAGTTAACTTTCAAAAAAAAAAATATATTTTTACTTTTTGGGTCAGATTTACTTTGTTGGTTAATTCAATCAATAAAAAACTATTTTTGACATGTGTTCATATTTACCGAATAGAACATTTAGATTTTAGAATATAAAATACTGCATGTCAGCAACCACATGTGCGAATCACTATAAATAGCTTCAAAACGATGAAAAAGAACTCAAAGACGACACAATCTCTATCCGTGGATTAACTTTTCTTTAAGGCTTAAAAGCGAATTATAACATCGGGGTTATTTTCAATAATAAAAAAGAAATATATATTTTACTTATATACGTGAATAACACAATTTTTTATACGTTTTATAAAAAAACGTATAGTTACACATGTTAGCGTATGAGTGTAATTTTGATAATTACTTAACAAAAACAAAATTACTCTACAAGAACATTTTACAAAATTACTCTACAAAAGTTCAAAATTACCCTAAATGATCATTTGTAGAGTAATTTTAATAGTTACTGATAATTACGAAAATTCCACCGCGTTTTTTTGTCTTTTCCTTCAATTCGTATGTTTTGTAATTAACTTTATTTGTATTTGATCTTTTACCTTTACTTATATACGGGAATATCACAATTTTTTATACGTTTTGTAAAAAACGTATAGTCACACATGTTAGAGTCTGAGTGTGTTTTAGTGGAATAAAACCTTTCTATAAATACCGGTTTTTTTTGCCCTCGTTAAAATCTGAAAACTAAACGAAGTTAAACCTTAGAAATTAAGGTACCCAAGCTTCACCTTATTGTTGGTTGATTTATTTTGATTATTCTTACAGTCAAATCACACATGTTCAAACCTTATTAAAATACTTTAGTTAGTAAAACAAATTATTAAAATACATATCAAGTAAAATATTAAGTCTTTTGATACGTTAAGACAATGCCAAGCCAAGATATATGCTTTAGTCATGGGAAAACATGAAGAAAAAAAATACCATTGTTATGTAAAAGACCAGAGTTATTTTTAGTTTTACTTAATACCATTTTTAAAATTATTTATATGTTCAATTCGTTACATATATATTTAAAATTTGAGAGAATGTTAAATGGCAATCAGTTTACCAATATTTTATTATGATTAACTGATTATTAGTTGATTATATATTAAATTTTCAAATGAGTGATACAAGAAATTTTGTATTTTTGAAGGACTTAGAATTGACTAGTTATGTTAGAAAGAATAATACCTTTATTGAACATTTGAACGTCTATAGACCGGTCTTTGCAACTTTGTTAGATTACATCCAAAAGTACAATTGATACTTAACTTTTCAAAACCACAAATGAAGTCCTAAGGAGTCAGACAACCACTTTCTTTAAAAAAAAAAAGGTTAAACATCTGTTGCTACACAAAATTTCCAACTTAACCCTACAACATGTTAAATGCATTATTCATTACTTTAAACTTGGTTTAGTATAATAATTCTGTTTATCTAAACTCATAAATTGTCTTTTGACATAAGGATTTGTAAAAAAAAAAAAATTAAAAATTGTTGTATGTTTCGCTTAATCATAACTAGTTGATCATCATAAATTCGACATTGTATCTATAGTTAGCCAACACGGTATGAGTGCATCACCATGCCACCTTACCAAAAAATGATCAGTTGTGCCCTCCTCCTTCATACCACGGGCGCCAATAAGGGGGCGCTGTTGTTGGTTTGTGAATGCAATAGCGGAGGAAAAGTGAGACCCACCTCAATTTTAAACCTTTAAAACTAAATAAATAAAAATGGTGAGCACTATTGGGGGCTTAAACCTATACCATATGTGTTATTGAGAAGATGTAATAGAGCCCCTTGTTCTTCGTGGCGCCTGCGTGTCGATGATTTGTCACATTAAAGCCCTTATGGAGCTCCAACCATACCTCGCAGCCTTAACAAGATCCAAATAATGCATAAGATTTTGAGAAGAAATTTTTTTTTTCTAGATCCCAATGGACATGGCAAGATCCAAATAATGCAGAAGATTTTGAGAATAATTTTTCTTCTGAATCTTACTGGACATGATGTGGTGATAAGATGTCTTAGAGGTTTGTTAGTTTGCCCTTAAAATTTTTTTTTTTTCTTAAATTTGGTGATAATATTATATATAAGGTCAAACAAATTACACCAAGATAGCCGGTAAGCGGGCAACAAGCTGCGCCGCTACCCCCTTTTGAATAGCGAAACCTAACCTAGTAAAAACGAAACCCTGATCTCTAGGAGACGAAATGTTGCTGTGAACAACCCGTTGGACCCGTTCAAGAAATCGGATGGCTTCTGGGGCTAGCGAGCCAAAGGTATCAAAGGCAAAAGGGATAAAGGAATGTTGATTATCCTCGCAGGCTTTTGCGTGTTTGTCCATTTTCTTTGCTGCCGCCCTTGCAATCGCCTGACCAGGGACAAAACCTGTATCCCGAAAGCCTACAAGGGGGGAAACCCCGGTAAGATCAACACAAGCGTGTTTACCTGCATCCCACCCGAAAACTAAAACGTCCGCGGGGCGCAATGTGGATCTTCCTTCCCTCGGATCTGTCAAAAAGTTTACGGGGGCTTCTTTCTTCACCGAGATCCCCGCCCGTTTGAGGATGTCCCCCAAGACATCCCGCACCCAGTCGTGCCTATACTTAAAACCTGACAGTTCTTTACAGTGCAGAGCATGCTCCCCAAATTGGTCTAAGCAAGCTTTCCGGCAAATCGGGCATTGCTCATCATCAGGGAACATAGGAATCATGAGCCGATATTTTAAGATAGCACGATATTCAACGGCTGACATCTTTTGGCCTAAGCCCTCGATGGGGATGACCGATAGAAAATCTTGGGCGTGGGGGCCCCGCAAGCATTCTAGGACGGCGTTCTGACGAGGGGTCGTACAGAAATCTGATCCAATATTCTGAGCGATACGACAAAACAGAGCACTCGCCAAAGTCTTCTGGGTCTTCGGTGGGGCGGTGTCCCTGTTAGCGAAACCGCCAATATCCAATTGAGCGTGATTGTCACTCGCGTGATTGTCACTCGCGTCCAATTGAGCGTGGTATAGATTAAATTACCGTTGTGTACCTGTCAAAACCTTTATTTTTTTCACAAATCCTCGTCTTCTAGTCTCGCCATAATGTACTTGTCCACAACAACGGTCCCCATCCACCATTATTTATATCAAATTCATCTCAAATTCACTCCAAATTCACATTCACTCTTATGTGGGGTTTGTTTTATCATTCACTCCTTATAAATACTACTCTATATGATCATCATACAGTTTAACACTTCCATTACAATTCAGTTGCCAGATTATCCGGACTCCGATCACCGGAGCGGTTAACGGGTTAACGTGTTATGATCGATGGCAAAAGGTCGGACACTTACAATCAGCCGAAGCGAGCGGTTTTTCGGGAGCTATGGGTACAACGGCAACGACCATGACGCGGTGGACAATGATGTAGAATTAAGAGAAGATGACGTATGGTCTATGGTTGATGATGTGGTCAACGGCACGGGTTCCAACGAGGGCGATCAACATATTATCACTAGTGATTGGACCTCACGCGCCTCTATGGGAGGTGCTACAAGAAGTCGTGGTCGTGCGGGCGGATTGTCCGTGGTGTTTGATGATCAGCCTGTAAAGATGGCTTCGGCGTCAAAGAGGATCGTTCACCAGTTTTGCAACGGAAGTGACAACATGGCGTCTCCACGTGGACGCCATGTTGCCACTTCCGCACCGGTGAACGTGCCTGATTGGTCAAAAATATATCGAGTTGACTCAGTTGAGTCGATGCATGACTCGGATGATGGGACCGATGAACATGACTCGGATATGGTCCCACCACATGAGTACTTAGCGCGTAGCCATAGATCAGCCGCCAAGTCGGTTTTTGAAGGCGTTGGTCGGACCCTTAAGGGCCGAGACATGAGCCGGGTTCGTGACGCCGTTTGGAGCCAAACCGGATTTGATGGCTAGAACAAATATTAAACATGATTTTTTTTTTGTTATTTATTCGTCATTATTTAGACCCGAATATATAAAAAAAGAAAATATTTCGATTTTGAACTGAAAATTAACCTTCCAAGTAACCAATCTCCAATCCTCAGATAGATTTCTGTGATTTATTTTTAATTGTTTTTTATGAAATTATAAATAATATCTTTAAACAATTTCAAGTAAAATAAAATGCTTGATTGAGACAAATCAAAAGGTCCACCATCAATAGTTAGTGACTTGGTTCTCTCTTTCTTGTATAATTGATATTTTGTGTAATAATAAAAAACATTGAATGTAATCCGTTCATTTTAGAAAGAAAAAAGGTTTTAAAACCCAAAAAAAGGACTAGATTTTTTAATTTTGTTCGTAAGTACGTAACATTACATACTAAAGATTAAAAAAAATCAGTAAAAACTAATGTTTACATGATACTGATGTGATACTCACTTTATGATGCAGTAAAAACGAGAAAATTCATTATATATTTGGTATCATATATATTACACACGAAAGATAAAAAAAGTAAGTAAAAACTAATGTTTGCATGATACTAATGTAATACTCGCTTTATGATGCAGTAAAAACGAGTAAATCGATTTTACATTTGGTATCATATATAAAACAACGCAAATTGCAATAAAGACAAGAACGTCAATGGAAATCACTTTTCAATGAATATGATTGATTTAATAAATAGAAGAAAAAATTGCAGAAAACAACCTTTATGTATACCCCAAACTGCACTTCATACCTTTCACTATGAAATCCGTCAAAACCAACCTTTACGTTCATGTATTGTTACAGATCACAACCTTTACACCAAACCTAGTCAAAAAAGTCAGTTAACTTACCTCACATGCAAATTTAGTCTTTTTAAATCCTTATTTTCTTTTCTATTTTTTGTTTCATCAGTCAAACAACATAAGTCAAATATTCTTTGATTTTCTTTTAATCTCTGCACATACACACACCTAAAAATATATATAAAAACACATACACAAATTTAACAAACTCTGCACGAGATCTGGTGTGTATGTATGAGTTTGTTAAATCCTTTTTTAATATATATATTTAAAAAAAACCCACAAAACCCACCATATATTTAAAAAAACCCACAAAACCCACCATGAGTCTCATCTTCATCTCCAGTAACCCACCACAAAACCCATATCAACCTT
The DNA here is from genome assembly GCA_030545235.1 of Helianthus tuberosus. Taxonomy (NCBI): domain Eukaryota; kingdom Viridiplantae; phylum Streptophyta; class Magnoliopsida; order Asterales; family Asteraceae; genus Helianthus; species Helianthus tuberosus. Next base: position 21,312,518 of record CM060440.1, read on the forward strand.
TTACCCTTCATCTTCATCCTGACCTCACTACCTTACGGTCGTTAAGAATGGATGGAGAAGGTGGTTAAGGTGATGGATGGAGAAGGCGGTTGTCGAGTGTGTTGTTTCGTGGTGGTGACGCTGTGACGGGGTGGAAGTTGATGGTGAATATTTGGGGTTTACGGTGGTTGTGAGGTGACCGGAGGTGGTTGGTTGTAGGGTGTGGTGGTGGTGTGGTTTTTGTTAGATTTATTAAACTAAGTTATGTTTTATTATTATTCGGACATATAATTAGAACTGCTTATTAGTTAGTTAGTGATATAATTATGTAATAATCGGTAGATAAGCGGGAAAGCTTTTCAAATAACTGTCAAGGACCAAGACTTTTCTTATTCCTTCTAAGAATTCAAGTTACCGGAAACAATATCCGGTACCAAGACTTTTCTTATTCCTTCTAAGAATTGTCCGCTTAATCATTCCATTGATCACCAACAGTTTTTCGTGGTGGTGACCAACAGTTTTTCGTGGTGGTGACCCGGTCAACCATGTCGTCTGATCACCAACAGTTTTTCGTGGTGGTGACCCGGTCAACCTGATCGAACTCCGATGGGTTCAAACTCCGGCGAACTGGGTTTTATATCTGTTTATTTACAGCGGTGGGTTCAAGCTCCGGTGAACTTGGTTCAAATTCCGGTGAACTTCGCGATGAGCCTTGTTAGGTTTTGGATGATACACGATGAGGTGATGTTTCCTACTTTGAATCTAGGGTTTAAATGAAATGGTGAATCAAGTTGTGTTGCTGCTGCTGTAAAGTGGGAAGAAAGAATTTATATAAGTTAAAAAGAATTATTAATTAAAAAGATGGGTGAAAAGACATTAATACCCTCACATGCAAAGCATGTGAGGTAACTTAACCAAGAAATCTAATGGTGTTAGTGGTAAAGGTTGAACTTGTAGCAAAACATGAACGTAAAGGTTGGTTTTGGCGGATTTCATAGTGAAAGGTATGAAGTGCAGTTTGGGGTATACATAAAGGTTGTTTTCTGCAATTTTGTCTAAATAGAAACACAACTTGATAGAGCGGACGACAAAAAAATGATAAAAATGATAAATTTTCTGTAGATTTTTTATTTTATTTTATTTTTTGTATAAATTTATAGAAAAGTTTTTATAAAATTAAACTGTTAACAGTGGTTTAACAGCTCATGGCATTATAGATTTTTTTTTTTTCAAACTAGTATTAGTGGAAAAAATATTTACCAAAATAGTGTTTGTTAGAAACTACTTAGGGCACACGGGGTGGTCCGTTATACCACACCGATCACGCATTAAAAACCAACGGAACACCGCCGCCGGCACCAAATCAACGCGTTATTTTTTGAACGCGTTAAACATATCACGCGTTGAAGTTTGAAAAATTCGACCGTTTGTTTGATTTTTTGACCGTTTAAAAACGGTAACATTCATTTAAAAAAAAAAAAACTTAACCATTTTATCTATTTATATATCACCAGTTTAAACCATTTTACACACACCAATCTACATATTTTACACAATTTTTATATCTTTCTCAAATGGAATTCCCTACGGATTCGACGTTTCCGAATGTCTAGCGATAGCGATACCAAGTCGTCTTCCGACAACGAGACGCTAAAATATTTTGTGTCGGTGTATAACGAGCTTGATGCCGAGTCGTCCAGCCCAAAGAAGAAGATGGTCAACCGTGATCATATACGTGCCAACGAAGTTTTGATGAACGATTATTTTGTGGAAAATCCGCTCTACAATGCCGAAACGTTTATAGATCGGTTTCGTTTACCCAAAGAATTATTTTTAAAGATTGTTGGAGACATCGAAGCAAGCGAGGAATGGTTTCAAGAAGGTTACGATGCGAGGGGCAAAGCAAGCTTCACGCCGATACAAAAATGCACGTCCGCCATTCGCCAACTAGCGACAGGTAACCCTCCCGATCAATATGATGAATACCTAGCTATGTCGGAAAGAACTTCACGTGAATGTTTGCAATTTTTTTGCAACGCGGTCATTAAGTTGTATGCTAACGAGTTTTTACGTAAACCGACGAGCCACGACATCTCACGTATTTACGCCGCACACGAGGCTAGATGGCATTTTCCCGGGATGCTCGGTAGCATCGATTGTACACATATCGAGTGGAAAAATTGTCCAAGAGAGTTGCGAGGGGCGTATGTTAGGGGAGACATCAAAAGACCAACCATCATACTAGAAGCGGTGGCGTCGAATGATTTATGGATTTGGCATTCGTATTTCGGTGTTCCAGGTTCAAACAACGACATCAATGTGTTGCACACGTTGCCGTTGTTCCAAAGCGTAACGGATGGTACCGCACCTTTCGCTCCTTTCTATGTTAACGGTCGACATTACAGACGAGGCTTTTATCTTGTGGATGGTATCTACCCGTCTTGGTCTGTTTTTTTGAAAGCTCCCTCATTTCCTGTCGAGGCTAAAGAAAAGGCGTTCAAAAAATTGCAAGAATCAGCAAGAAAAGATGTTGAGAGGGCATTTGGTGTTTTAAAGGGTAGATGGGGTATACTACACCGACCGGTTCGTGCGACGAGCAAGAAATCAATACATAGCATAGTGTATGCATGTCTCATATTGCACAATATGTTGATCAAAGAAGACGGGCGTGCAATATCCCCGGATTGGGTGCCGGATCCTCCTACACAAGTTCAAGTTCCACAAGATATCCATCTACAATTGCGTAACGAAGAAACTCACTTTCGGTTAAGATTCGATTTAATCGAACTAGTAGGTTCTCTAGGTTTGGTGTTTGATGATTCGGACGAGGAGTAGGTTTTTTTTTTAAATTGTATGTTTCTAGTATGTTAAATTGAAGTAGTATGTTTTAAATTTAATGAAATTTTTACTTTTAGTGTTTTATTGTTAATTTATAATTTTGTTTTAAAATAAAATTTCTAATTTCTAATTTTAAAATGAAAATTAAAAAAATTTGAGAGTGATAGAATTCCATCACTAGTGATACCACCCCGCCTACATTTCTATCACTAGTGATAGAAATTTGGTTGATGACATGACATGATTTGATTGGACAATGGGAGTGATAGAAACTATCACTAGTGAACCTCCCCTCCTCCCCTTATCTAACAAGATAGTGTTTTACTTTTCTTTCGGAATTTTCTTTTAACCAAACTGTTAAACTTTTTGTTTATATATTTCTATTCCATTAATTCATAATCTATTTATTTATTCTTTTGTTATATATTTATATTTTTCAATCAAACCAACATTCTTTTTTTATATTTATATTTTTTCAGTTAAACCAATATTTTGTTTTTGATTTTTTGGGGATGGGATAAGTCTTACTGTCTTAGAGACCATTAGATCCAAGATTTGATTCCCACAACAGGGTTTTCCCACATTTATTTGGGTTTCCTACTGAATTGGTGTTTAGCCTTTATAGCCTAGTGGAGATGGATATGATCGGGTAGTTCCGTGTAACAACCCGACTTTTTAAAGTCAAAGTCAAAGGAAGAAAAGATTGCTAATTGCGATTTGTCACTCCTTGCTTAATTACTGATTGTACTCTATGACTTGTAATCGATATTCTATTTTAATTCACCTTAGTTGTATTATATGGAGTACTCGTTATTTAATCGCAGTTAATCGTTAATCGTCTTATCGCTAATCGCATCGTTATCGCATCGCAACTCCAATTATGTGTTCTGGATATTGTTTTACGTGTGTGTGCTACTATGTGTTACTTGTGTGTGTAGATGATATGTTTGTGGTGTTTAATCGAAAACGCACTAGCAACTCTATCGCAACGCAATCTAATCGCAAACGCTAAACACAAGTTATTTATGTTGATTGTATGTTATATATAGTAGTTAGGTTATTTGTGTAACTAATGGGTAATACTATCGCATCTCTCACTCAAAAGGCATCGCAACGCTCAACACGCAAAACGAAATGCCGAAACCTAACTCGCCGAACCACTTCGATCGAATGACCATTCGGTCGAATGGTCATCCGAACGGATGAACATCCGATCGGATGGCCATCCGATCGATGTGCCATCCGATCCGTTACATGTGCGCACTATCCTCTTTTGTAATCCTATAAATACCCCTGTCACATCACAAACAGTGATGTGACAGCTCCCTCTTCCGACCAGCGTGCTCAAGCTCTCTTTTCCCCTCGATTTCTCGCGATTCTTGTAAGTTTTCAACTCAAATCTTGTACTTCTATGATCTATTCGGACTTCTTCATCATTTTCACCTTTGAATATTCACTTTTAACCGTGAAATCAGCGGATTTGAGGTGTTCAAGGAAGATGTCATCAAGGGGTTTTATGAACTTCAAGATTTGGCTGCATTCCACCAAGAACAACTCAGATCTACATGATTTCCACATGTTTTAATACTATTTTCGCATAGATCTAAACATTTTCATGAGTAGAAGGATTGAAAGATGGTTTCACAACTTTCTTTCAACTCTTTTACACTTAATGCACTCAAAACCGATAGAATCGGAGCTCGTTCAGGTCTTCTACTTGTTTCTAGTGAAGTGTCGGTCTGAGATCTGATTCCTATCAAAGAGACAACCGATTTCGGATTGAACATGAACAACCGTCACGAACAGTAAACTGATCGGACTGGGGTGGTTCCCACTTCGGTCGGACGACTGGGACTTGATGAGGTTATGTTGTTCAATATGTTGTCGTACCGTCTTGATCAAACCACAAAACCTTTCAAACTTAACGAATTTCAAAACGAATCAGTCACCCAAACGGACTGCCATCCGATCGGATTCCCATCCGATCGAACAACCATCCGATCGGATTGACATATGGTTCCAACACTTAAACTTTTTATAAATTTTCAAAGATCATCAGTTTCTAACGGATTTCCATCCAATCGGAAGACCATCCGATCGAATGACAATCCTGCTGTGAACTTGTTCTCTGAGAAATGTCTAACCAACGGATCGCCATCCGATTGAATGACCGTTCGACCGGGCGACTCGAAAGGTAGAGATACTTCTCTGTTTTCAAAATGCTACAACGAAAACTTCAAAGTCACATCATACACAAACACATCCATCCCAAACGAATGTCATTCCGACCGAATGGCCATCCAAACGGATGACCATCCGAACAGATTGTCATTCGATCGAATGACCATCCGTTCGGATTGTCATCCGATCGGATGACCATTCGTCACTTGGTTCACTGTTCACCGTTTAACGCGCCGTTCATTCGCTTACGCTATCGTTAACTGTTCAGGCTAATCCCTCAACGCTCCCTTCAATCCAAGAGAGTGTTTATTTACTAAACACGATCTGTGAGTATACTCGATCCCTTTTTGCTTTAAGCACTTTTGGGTGTTACATACGTTACCTATATCAAATCACATCGATTACACAACGCAAACACTTTTATACGCTAACCGTTACTGCATGTTATACGTGTTACTCGATGAATGCTTGTATGTTATGCTTACACAGTGATTGTTGCCTGATGTAAGTACTTGCAAAAATGTCCCAAAACGACCCATAAGTGAAAACCCGGACCCCTGAAACCCTAACGTGCATGAAAAACCAAGAAAACAAGGTTTTTGGTTTTCACGCGGACCGCGTAAACATAAGAAGACCCTTACGCGGGCCGCGTCAAACTCAAGTTGACCGGATAAGCGATACAGGCCACGTGACGGACCTACCTGTGACACGGATGCCCTAGTCGTAGACTAGGTCGCCCTCGCGGGCCCCGTTAGATGAAGAGAGGGTTTACGCGGGCCGTGTAAAACCCTAAATTTTGCTATAAATTGCTAGGCCATGAGCAGTTCACCTGTGCTCGAGATTTCAGTCAAAAACGAAGTTCTACTGCTCAAAATCACAATTTCCATTAGGGAACCGCTGCTACGATAAAAGGTATTAACTCGATCGCTGCTACGATTCAATGTCCGATCGATTGAAATGTCACACCCCGACCACGTAAAACAACAAATCGTGGTGGAAACGTCGGGGAGTGTTGTAACAGAATTATTGTTTCAAACCATGGATACAAGAGTTTCGTTTTATTGAATATTAAACATTGTCTTAAAGTTAAACAACCAATTCAAACATAGTTTATCATCGTTATTAAATCACTAAGGCCTCGTCCGGTCCTAAGTGAGCATGCATCCTATTCGCAATCAACATTAAGCAACATCACCTGAAACATATGTAAAAACAAAGTCAGCAAAGAAATGCTGGCGAGTACATAGTTTTTGTGTGAGTATCAGATTCATGGCTCGTTTGTATGTTGAAACAACTTGTACAACTTCGTTAATTGATATTAGAAAACCTTGTTTTGTAAAATGTTTGTATTGTAAATGAATAACCAAGTCAAAATAGATTGGTCATAATTTATAACCCTTGCCATGAATCTTAACCCAAAACATTTGTTTATGTAAACCAAATCATAAATCGTTCTTATAATAAAACTTGAATGGTTTATATAGTTTCGTAAACATCGTTGTGTAATATTGTTTAACTCATTCTCGTTATAGAACATCGTTCATTCGTTTAAATCGTTCTCGTTTTAATTGTGAAAACTACTTTTGGTCGTCTCGCTAATAACATTCAAACCTTTGTGACTCGTTCATCGTTCAACTCGTTCTTGCATTAACAAACCTCCAAAGGGTAAGTTAACAATCATCAGATTTAGTCATTACCCACTTAACCCACACATAACCATGGGTCCAGTTTGATAACGGGATTTGTCGGATCCTATGGTACCATAACCTAATACTGGTCGGTTTGGCCGAAATTAATGAATGTCATTCGTTACGTAACTACCACCAACAAGTTCGTTCACATTGTCGAAATTGTTATTAGTTTTGTATAAACCATCTCAATCCTTTTGAAACCATCGTTAGAATATCGAAATCGTTTTGATACATATGAATCACCCCAAAACAATCGAAAACAGTAAAAAGAGGGGATCTATGTACACACATTATTTTGCAGGCGATTCCGAATACGCAAGTCAAGATTAAAGTGTCTGATAATAAGGAAACTCAAGTTGTCCTAATGAATCGTACAAGAATAATGTATCAATATTGAGGTCGTATAGTGTTGACGGGATTTGTTGCGTATTTATTGTATTTGATAGTGTTTAGATTAACAGAAGGATCTTGTGAATTATATGTTTAGTGGGCTCGGAAAAATGATCATGATATAGAGGAATTATTTATGAAAAATATTTATTTATTATAAATAATTAAATTGCAAAAAAATGTACAATCGATTTAATATAAACATTTGTAATAATAAATCAAATATATTTAACTAGTATCATAATTAAATATAATGATTATTGGCAAAATATTGTACAAGTGATATAATTAATTTATATCATAATAATTAAAAATAACATTTTTAATTATTGAACTTGAATATTACTGATTTAATCATCTAAATATTGAAATTATATAAAATATCAGTAGCAACATTATTTTTGTAAAGATCTACACTTAAAATAATTAATCTGAAAATTTCAGATTTTAATTCCTAAAAATCGATTTATTATTAATTATTTAATAATAAACTGTTGTAATATTGTAAAAATTAGTTTTATAAATAAATTGACTAATTTCACATTTTTAATAAAAGCAACATTGATTAATAATCTTATAAAAATTATTGGAATGTTGAAAATATTAAAAATTAATTGATTAAAAAGAAATGCAGACCCCTGGGTTCGAACCCGGGTCCATACTGAAGGCAAGCATACACACAACCACTAGGCTAGCCTGGTGGTTTGTGTTTATGTTTAGTTTAATTAAATTAAATACATAAATGAATTTAGTCATCTTCCCCAAATAGAGTCAACAGAAAAGTCAGCCCTCGCAATTCATGATCAAAACTGGTTTATAATTTAATTAACTTTGGGGAAACATTGTATAAGCATAAATGAACTAATTGAAACAATAAAAACGAACCGGTATTGAAAGGATGATCGATTTGAAAAATTCCGGCGAAAAAGTGAGTATTCCGGCGAGTTGCAGGTTTTAATCCGACGATTTCGGGTGTTTAAGTGTTTGTAAATGGTGTGGAATGTTGCTAGGAATGTAGGGAACTTAAATACACGAAGTTTGGATCTCAGATTCGACACAAATTAGTGGATTTGATCTACTTTTAATTTTTTTTTAATTCTTTTTCTTTTGAGTGTTTTGGCACCATAATGTGTCGTTTGAATGATTGGAATTAGTTGGGATAGGTTGGGAATCATGTGGGTAACTTTACAGGTCAAAAAAATGGATTATAATCGAGTTTTCGTGTTTTTCTTGTTTGATCCGCGACCTGCGGTTCTGAAAGGAATATTCAGATCGATTTTTATGTCAATATAAATATAATACATCTCCTAAGTTAACACAACCAAGCCGGTAGCCCAGCTGGTTGTGCGCGTGCTTGTTCTTTGAGAGGTTGCGGGTTCGATTCCCGTTTGGGGCGTTTCTTTGGGATTTAGTCCCTTTTTATTTCTGATTTAATTTAATTAAAATATTCAAAATACTAAAGTGTATATAAATGAATTTAAGTTCCTAATTCTAACAGCTCTGTACAGAGGATAAACTTGTTAAGTCGTTCGTGTTACAACCGAGAGGTCGCGAGTTCGAAACCCGGCAGGGGCCGGTCCGATACAGAAGGACCCCCCTTTTATTCGTATTTTTGGATATTTACACTTTGGTCCCTGTAGTTTGATAATTGGCAGATCTGGTCCCTGAGGTTTCAAAACTGACACTAATGGTCCCTGTAATAGTTCAGTTAAATATGCTAACTGAGTTATGTTTAAAGAAGGAATTCTTTGTATGAAAGTTAACCAGGTTAGGATATTTAGTTAAAATGAGTTTCAAAAAGTCAGTTTTAGTCCCTAGAGTTTAAGTTTCAGAAAATGACCAAATGAACCTTGGACTTTTATTTCAAAACTATATGTTTATCTCTTTATAAAGTAAGTTTCTAAAGAATGTCAAATAAGTCCTTTAGATTGTAGTTTCACAAAATGTCACAATAGGCCATTATAGTTTATGTAACCTTGTTTAATAGCATAAAACTCAACAAATTAGCAATTGTTTCACGTGTTTGTATTGGTATAAGCATGTATAAGCACAAAGCAAGTATGTTCAAATAAGTTTTATTCCAAATACGGTATTTGTTACAATGAAAGTCAAACAAATACGAGTGTGAAAACCAAGGTGGTCACATGAAACCAATCCGACGGATGTTTAAGTGCTGCCCACATTAGGGCTATACTTTGTCATTCGTCGTGAATTCGATGTATGTTTAAGTTTTGCACTTTGTCATTCGTTGTGAGGGTTTTAATCTCGTGAGTTATCGTAAATATTGTATTAAGTTACTGACCTAGTTCGTGTGCATTGTTATTTAAATTAGGTTACAAGGCTTATCAGTAGGCTAAACTCTGCCCGTTTAAACTTGCAATGTGAGTCATTCTCTTTTTATCAAACTGTTTTCCCAAACCCTACTTGTTTTCAAAGTTATAATTACATGGATTAAGTTTTTGTAATCTTCAATTACTGCCTGTATATTGGGTTTTGTATACATTACTTGATACCCGTCACCATTGGATAACGGGTTAGCCAATGGGTGATCTGACCATAGTCACAGATACAGTCGAGTGACAAATACCAATTTGGGGTAATTGGTTGATAGAAACAATGTAATCACCCTTAATACTGTATATTATAACAATGTGTCATTTTGTGCAACTTGAATGACTCGCCAGCATTTCCCCGCTGATAAAATACTTTTCAAACATGTTTCAGGTGACCTACTATGAATCAAGGAAAAGTCCTACGGAGCACTAACAAGCTTGAAGTAGTGGCTCAAATAAATAAATAAACATGTTTTGTAAAATAGGGAATTTCCTAGAAAAATTCCTCTATTGTAAATTACGGGGATTATCCCAAATTATGAAATAAAATAATCGGGCATTTTCAAAGTTTAAAAGATCCTGCTAGACTTCCGTTGTCAACTCAAATAATAAATACAACGGGTTTCTGTCCCGCGGCTCCTGGACCGGGTAAAACCGGGACGGGGGCCGTGACAGGAAAAGGTGGTATCCGAGCCACTGATTTAAGCCAATTAAGTATTTAGCAATACTTGATTTCTTCTGATTGCCATTCTTTGATTCTGTGAAAATTTAATTTACAAAATTTTAACATAGACTTTTGTGTGTTTCTTCATGTATGCTAAACAACATGAATGAACTATCAGAAGCACTTCAAAACTTTTATATCCATAGCTTAGATATGGATACCACCAGTACCTTTACTGGCTACCAGGCTGACACTGAAGAGCCAATGGTATTCCAAGCCCAACCTCAGGAAAAACCTAAACCGAAGAAAAGAAAAAGACTTGTAGGCTGGAGGCGTGTGCGTAGGAAGAGGCCAGCAACACAGAAAGTTGTAAAGATTGAGGATCCCAAAGATAAAGGCAAAGGAATAGAGATCGGCGAAAGTTCAGGGCAAGCCCAAGAGATGCCACCCTAGGAGGAGCTGGACCGCCAACTGGCCAATAGCGACCTCATCGGACCCGCCGATGAAAACCTTTTTGGTTACCCAGCAGAAGCCCAACTTCCAGTCAATCTGGAACCGGCTATTCCAGATCCCATTTTTAACTCCCGACTTCTAGGAGAACTAGAAGAATGGTGGACCACTGACTGGCAGTTTCAGAATCTCCTAAATAACCCTAATACCTTTTTCCCCCAATTTGATCCTGAGCCTCCACTACACCCACCAATGAGCTCCGAGAACTTGGCTGAACTCCGCCACTATGGCGAAGAGTTGGTGGATGCAGGAAACAGAATCCGGGAAGTAGGGGAGAGGATATCCTGGAAGTACGACGAGAGGGAACGTAGTTTCTGAAATGCCAGCTTACAGGATCGTATGGGGTTGTGGGAATGCGTGTTTAATAATAATATAATAATAAAAATATAATCATGTAAAATAACTAAAAATAAAACTTTTGTAACATAACTGGTGTGTACGGACGCATATTAAAATATATAAAATATGAAAGTCGAAAAATCGACAATTTTGGCTATACATGTTGGTGTGATTATGTGCGATTGTTTCGTTATGTTTGGTTGTTATTTATTTTATGCTAATAACTTATATATATTAATTATCAGATGGAACACGCTGATAATGAACCAGTTAACGAGATTAACCAATCTGAGCAAAACAATGAGGATCACTTCCTCAATAGGCAAGATATCGAGAATATCGTTGCTCAAGGAATAGCCAATGCTATTCCAGCAATCCTTGCTGCTGCACGAAATCCAGTTGAACCTCAACAAATTATTCCTAGCAAACGTACTCATGAAGATAACTTCAGTAATAGCGTAAATGGAGGCGGTAACATTAATAATAATGATAATGATGTACTGCAAGCCCCAATTCTCAAAAGAATGAAAGCTGCAACGCCTGGTTGCACTTACAAGGAGTTTCTTGCCTGTAAACCTGTTGAATTTGCAGGCAATGAAGGGGCGACTGCGGCACTGCGTTGGTTGGAGAAAACCGAGGCAGTAATCAAAATAAGTAAATGTGCCGCGGAGGATAAGGTCATGTACGCTTCTCACCTTTTCAAGGAAGAAGCATTAGAATGGTGGAACACGGTATTACAAGCTAAGGGAAGTGACATGGCCTATGCCATGAGTTGGGAGGAGTTTAAGCGTCTGGTGGAAAGAAAATTTTGCCCAGAATATGAAAAAGAACAAATGGCGAACAAATTTCTGAGCCAACGGATGGTGGATGTTGATTGTCGAGGGTATACTTCAAAGTTTTTCGAATATCCTCGAATTGTGCCTACTCTGGCTTCGCCAGAACCGGTACTGATTTCTCGCTACATTTGGGGTTTAATTAGCGAGATCCGTGACATTGTCAAAGCTGCGAGACCCCGCACAATCGATGATGCGGTGGAATTAGCCAACACTTTGACTGACGGTCTGGTGCGTACGCGAGAAGAAAATAGGAAGAAGGAATTGGCTCAGATAATTACCCACAGATTTCGTGTGGGTAATAATAGCAATTTCAAGAAAAGAGGAACTGGGCAATCTTCCACTCTGCCGTTCTGCAGAAACTGTAGAAAGAAACATTTTGGAAAGTGTAATGAAACCTGCAACTTCTGCAAAGCTGTAGGACATCGTGAAGAAGATTGCAGAAAGAAAACAAGGGTCTGCTATAATTGTGGAGAAGCTGGGCATTTCAGATCAGAATGCCCTAAGTTGGTCAAACCAGCAGATAACAAGGCTAAACCTGCAGAAGGAACTACCAAGAAAAACGCCAGAGCCTTCCAGTTGACTACTCAGGAAGCAGAGCTAATTCCTGATGTGATAGCTGGTACGTTCCTAGTTCACGATGTTTATGCAAAAGTATTATTTGACTCTGGTGCAAACCAAAGTTTTATAAATACTTCATTCTGCCAAGCTCTTAACTTGCCCTTAACCAACCTTAGGCAGATTTTTACAGTCGAAACGGCATATGGGAATTCTGTTAAAATAGATAAGGTTTTGCAAGAAGGAAAGATAGAACTTTTAGGCCATAAATTTTCTGCAAACCTGTTACCTATCAATTTAGCCGGATTTGATGTTGTGTTAGGAATGGATTGGTTAGTAGCCAAACATGCTCGAATTCTCTATGATAAAAATTCTATAGAAATTCATACACCCACAGGAGAAATAGTGATGATTACAGGAGATAAGCCATGTAAGCCACTGAAATTCATTTTAGTAATGAAATTGGCCAGTTATTCAAGAAAACAAGAAATAGTGTATATGATTTCAGCAATCATTAACACTAAAGGTAGGGAACTTAAGGAAATTCCAGTAGTATCAGAATACCCGGATGTATTCCCAGAAGAACTACCTGGATTACCACCCGATAGGGAAGTAGAATTTAGAATTCATTTAATTCCTGGAACTACACCGATAGCCAAGGCACCTTATCGATTAGCACCCACTGAAATGCTAGAATTGAAAAAGCAGTTATATGAATTACTAAGTAAAGGATTAATACAGCCGAGTTTATCCCCGTGGGGAGCGCCCGTTTTGTTTGTAAAGAAGAAAGATGGTTCGATGCGAATGTGTATCGATTATAGGGAATTGAATAAGGTTATAATTAAGAATCGATACCCATTACCTAGGATTGATGATCTTTTTAATCAGCTTCAGGGAGCTAGATATTTCTCTAAGATAGATTTACGCTCTGGGTACCATCAGTTGAAAGTACAAGAAGAAGACATACCTAAAACTGCTTTTTGAACTAGGTATGGTCATTACGAGTATACAGTCATGCCCTTTGGACTAACAAATGCTCCTGCAGCATTTATGGATATGATGAATAGGATCTGTAAACCGTATTTGGATAAATTTGTAATTGTCTTCATCGACGATATACTCATTTATTCCAAAAGTCAGGACGAGCATTGTGAGCATTTGCATGCACTCTTAACTTTGTTAAGAAATGAGAAGCTTTACGCCAAATTCTCGAAGTTTGAATTTTGGCTACAAGAGGTACAATTTTTAGGACACATGGTGAATCATGAAGGTATTCACATAGATCCCTCCAAAATAGAAGCTATCACCAAATGGAAGGTCCCATAATCAGCTATGGAAGTTAGAAGTTTTCTAGGGTTAGTTGGTTACTATAGACGATTTATTAAGGACTTTTCCAAAATAGCGGTGCCATTAACTAAGCTAACCTGTAAGGCAGTTAAGTTTGAATGGGGACCTAGACAAGAGGAGGCTTTTAAGGTCTTAAAGCAAAAGTTAACGAATGCCCCAATTCTTGCCTTACCAAAAGGAACAGAAGATTTTGAAGTTTACTGTGATGCTTCTAAGCTAGGGTTAGGATGTGTGTTAATGCAACGCAAGAAGGTAATTGCGTATGCCTCAAGGCAATTGAAAAAGCATGAAGAAAACTATACGATGCATGACTTAGAGTTAGGAGCCATAATTTTTGCCCTTAAGATTTGGAGACACTATCTGTATGGAAGTAAGTTTACTGTTTATACAGATCATAAGAACTTAAGGTACATATTTGGGCAAAAAGAATTAAACATGAGGCAAAGAAGATGGATGGAGATTCTAAGTGACTACGACTGTGATATTCAATATCACGAAGGAAAAGCAAACATGGTTGCAGATGCCTTAAGTCGTAAGTATCACGAAAAGCAAAAGCGAGTTCATGCTCTTAGATTAAATCTACAATTAGATTTAATGGAACAATTAAAGAATGTTCAAGAAACAACAATCAAGGATGATGCTGAAGGAATGAAAGGAAGAAAAAAAGACTTGGAGCAAGGAGCTGATGGAATCTGGAGATTCCACAAGAAAAGGATTTGGGTACCTAAGCAAGGAGAGTTGAGAGATAAGATTTTAGAGGAAGCCCATAAATCTAGATATACCATGCATCCTGGTAATAATAAGATGTACCAAGATTTAAGGAATAACTTCTGGTGGATAAGAATGAAAAAGGACATAGCTAGATACGTTTCTAAATGTCTTACTTGTTCACAAGTTAAGGCAGAACACCAGAAACCCATAGGTCTACTACAACAATTAGAAATGCCTGTATGGAAATGAGAACTTATAACCATGGACTTTGTTACTAAGTTGCCCAAAACCAGAAAAGGTAATGACGCAATTTGGGTAATTGTGGATCGATTAACCAAATCAGCTCATTTTCTACCCATGAAAGAAAGCTTTAGCATGGAAAGGTTAGCCAAGTTATATGTAGACGAGGTAGTATCCTTACATGGAGTTCCACTCTCTATTGTATCGGATAGGGATAGTCGTTTCACTTCCCATTTCTGGACCAGTTTCCAGGAAGCAATGGGAACCCGACTAAATTTAAGCACTGCATACCATCCTCAAACAAATGGACAAAGTGAAAGGACGATCCAAACCCTGGAAGACATGCTTAGGGCATGTGTGATAGATTTTGGTGGAAACTGGGATGACCACCTACCCTTAATCGAATTCTCCTATAACAATAGTTATCATGCAAGCATTGAAGCTGCCCCATTCGAAGCACTGTATGGACGAAAATGCAGAACTCCAGTTTGCTGGGCAGAAATAGGAGAATGTCAGTTATCAGGTCCCGAGATTGTGCAAGAAACCACCGACAAGATCACTCAAATCAAGGAAAGACTGAAAGCGGCTCGAGATCGCCAGAAGAGTTATGCAGACAATCGACGCAAGCCACTAGAATTTCAAGTTGGAGATAGAGTACTCTTAAAAGTTTCTCCTTGGAAAGGAGTAGTTCGATTCGGTAAGAAAGAAAAGCTAAGTCCAAGGTACATAGGACCATTCCCAGTGATACAGCGAATTGGACCAGTCGCCTATCGCTTACAACTACCAGAAGAGTTAGCTGGAGTACATGACGTATTTCATGTATCCAACCTTAAGAAGTGTTTATCTGACGAATCCTTGGTAGTACCTCTTCAAGACATAGAGGTAAATGAAAAGTTGAAGTTCGTAGAGAAACCGCTTCAAATAGAAGACAGAAAAGTCAAGTTTCTCAAGCATAAAAGACTAATACTAGTCAAGGTTAAGTGGAATTCAAAAAGAGGACTGGAATACACCTGGGCGCTGGAATCGGAGATGAAGCGAAAGTATCCTCACTTATTTCAGTAAATCTCGAGGACGAGATTTTAAATAAGGTGGGGAGAATGTAAGGACTTGCAAAAATGTCCCAAAACGACCCGTAAGTGAAAACCCGGACCCCTGAAACCCTAACGTGCATGAAAAACCAAGAAAACAAGGTTTTTGGTTTTCACGCGGGCCGCGTAAACATATAAGACCCTTACGCGGGCCGCGTCAAACTCAAGTTGACCGGATAAGCAATACAGGCCACGTGGCGGACCTACCTGTGACACGGATGCCCTAATCGTAGACTAGGTGGCCCTCGCGGGCCGCGTAAGACGAAGAGAGGGTTTACGCGGGCCGCGTAAAACCCTAAATTTTGCTATAAATTGCTAGGCCATGAGCAGTTCACTTGTGCACGAGATTTCAGTCAAAAAATGAAGTTCTACTGCTCAAAATTATAATTTCCATTAGGGAACCGCTGCTACGATACAGGGTATTAACTCGATCGCTGCTACGATTCAATGTCCGATCGATTGAAACCAATCCGATGGATGTTTAAGTGCTGCCCACATTAGGGCTATGCTTTGTCATTCGTCGTGAATTCGATGTATGTTTAAGTATTGCACTTTGTCATTCGTTGTGAGGGTTTTAATCTCGTGAGTTATTGTAAATGTTGTATTAAGTTACAGACCTAGTTCGTGTGCATTGTTATTTAAATTAGGTTACAAGGCTTATCAGTAGGCTAAACTCTGTCCGTTTAAACTTGCAATGTGAGTCATTCTCTTTTTATCAAATTGTTTTCCCAAACCCTACTTGTTTTCAAAGTTATAATTACAGGGATTAAGTCTTTGTAATCTTCAATTACTGCCGGTATATGGGGTTTTGTATACATTACTTGATACCCGTCACCATTGGACAACGGGTTAGCCAATGGGTGATCTGACCATAGTCACATATACAGTCTAGTGACAAATACCGATTTGGGGTAATGGGTTGATAGAAACAATGTAATCACCCTTAATACTGTATATTATAACAATGTGTCGTTTTGTGCAACTTGAATGACTCGCCAGCATTTCCCCGCTGATAAAATATTTTTCAAACATGTTTCAGGTGACCTACTTTGAATCAAGGAAAAGTGCTACGGAGCACTAACAAGCTTGAAGTAGTGGCTCAAATAAATAAATAAACATGTTTTGTAAAATAGGGAATTTCCTAGAAAAATTCCTCTATTGTAAATTACGGGGATTATCCCAAATTACGAAATAAAATAATCGGGCATTTTCAAAGTTTAAAAGATCCTGCTAGACTTCCGTTGTCAACTCAAATAATAAATACAACGGGTTTCTGTCTCGCGGCTCCTGGACCGGGTAAAACCGGGACGGGGGCCGTGACACCTGACACCTTAGCAACGATAGTACTATAGTTTGGACTCAGCACCTGTCGTGGACAGGGGTTGTTAAGGGCTTTTCTCGCATGTCATGGTGGTAATATGGGTTGCGCATTCTACAACTCGCAGTCACGTCTGTGCATATTTCATTGTCAATAACCTACTTGCTTCACATTATACGTGTTACATGCTGGTTATGCGTAAACTCGCTTTCGCTATCTATTATACTATTAAACTTGTATGCTCACCTTTATACTATGTGTATTGACCCATATTTTAACGTATGTGACAGGTGTTTGAGATGCTAGGATGTTGCTTGCTTTCATGGAAACGAGTAGGAGAGTCTAGAAACAAAGACAATTTATTTATTTTGAGTTGTCAGAACAATGATTTGCCTAGAGATATCTATGTCTGTAATAACTGATTTATTTGATGGGTTATGGTATGGGACATAATATTAACTATCCGGTAATTTAGTTGTTATGGAATTTCTCTTGGTCAATCTGTTTCGCTCAGTGCCTCACCCCGATGTTTCCGCCATCGGTTGGGGTGTGACATTCCGCTCCAGTGGCGTACCCATGAATTATTTGCTGAGGTGCGAATAAGTGGTTCAACCAAATTTTCAAGGGGTGCGGTCGGTTTTTTTTTCAAGGGGTGCGGCCGCCCACCCAGGGTACAACCTGGGTCTGCCCCTGTTCCGCTCGTGGCACGATAATAATCCAGTGATCCGTCAGTGATCCAAATTTGCCGTTCGAAAAAAAAAAACAGCGGTTTAACACGTGCCTTGCTACGTAAATAGCGATAGTTGATGGGTAAACGAAAAAAACTAGCATATAAAGGCAAATTCTCTATACATGATTATTTTCTTTGTAGAGTAAATTGCCATTTTAGTCCCCGAGGTTTGTCCAAATTTGCTATTTTAGTCCAAATAGTTTTTTTTCGCCTCTGGGTCCCTGACTTTTCCCTTTTGTTGACATTTTGATCACATACCCTAACTTCATCCAAAAACCAATTTTTTAACCAGGGACATTTTGGGGATTTTCACTTTAAATCTTTTCAATTGCCATTTTAATCCAATTCTTAAAAAAAACAAAAAAATAAAAATAAAAAAATATATATATAATATTAATAATGATTATTATTTTATTATATATAATACAATCATATATACACGTATACATCTCTAACACACATACATTAACCAACATCAGCTACCACCCCACCCACCACCATCATCACCGCCACAATCTCCGATGACCTGCAACCCCCAAATCCGATGACCTACAACGACAAAATCACAAAATCCATTAAACCCCCAAAATCACAAAACACATTTCACACCCAAAATCATGATGTAACCCTCCAAAACCCCTCACCATGTTCCTGATATAAAATTCCATTAAACCCCGAAAATCACAAAACACATTTCACACCAAACAAATCTTTTGGTTCACAATAGAGACGACGGCAAGGTTTTCCGGTGAAAATCCGACGAGAATCAACTAGAGTGGGCAGATGAGACAATGATGATTCGAGCTAGCGATGGAGATGAAGGTTGCCCGTGAACCGACAACGGCGTTAGGGTTTCAAGAAAAAAATGAGAGTGACGGTAAAGATCTGACCACTTTGTTTTATTTTTCCGGCAACCATTGCAAATGACTTGACAATATGGGTTTTTCAAATGGTTGTGGTGTCAGATTTGGTGGACTAGAGAATTATGGTGAGATCTAGGTGAGGCAATGATGGTGTTTGGTGACTGTGACGGTTACCGAGATGAAAACAGTGGTGGCCGGAGGTGGACGTGATGGTGGTGGTGTGATGGAGGTGATGGTGGTGGTGTGGTTGAGGTTGAGGTGACGGTGGTGAGGTTAGAGAGAGAGAGAAGGGGGTGGGAGATTTTATGATCAGATTTATATTGTTTATTTATATAAAAACAAAAAAAAGTGTTAAACACTATTTATATTATAATTATATTTCTATTTTTTTTGTTTTTTTTAAGAATTGGATCAAATGATAATTGAAAAGATTTAAATTGAAAATTCCCAAAATGCCCCTTGTTAAAAATGAGGTTTTTGGATGGAGTTAGGGTATGTGATCAAAATGACAACAAAAGGGAAAAGTCAGGGACCTAGAGGCGAAAAAAACCTATTTGGACTAAAATAACAAATTTGAACAAAACTCAGGGACTAAAATTTACTCTTCTTTGTATAAATAGATAGAATTACAACTTTAGAGTTTTTGAAACTAATGTGTTAACCATTTCTCAATAGAATGACTTGCACACATTAGGTATCACATATTTGTGTTAGGGTTCTTGTTCGTATAGCCTCTCAAAATTAAAGATTAGAATAAAATATATAACAACGTAAATTGTGACTTTCGGGACTGATTTCAGCAACAGGTAAATTATACATTGGCAGGGGCGCAACTATTTAGGGGCCAGGGGTGGGGGGCGCCCGACCCCTCGAACTTTTCGCTCAGTAGTGTAATATATGTGGTTTTCGTATGAAATTTTTGGGTATATACCTGGTTCTATGGAAATTTTTTGCTATATACGTTTTCGACCCCCCGTCGGAAATCTCTAGCTTCGTCACTGTACATTGGTGTAGTTGGATCCCGTTGAAGTGCAACATCCTCGCTTGGAGGGCTGATATGAGTAAATAACTATTTTCTTTATATAAATTAATAGAAAATACTACTTCAGAGATTTCAAAACTATATTGTACAAATTGTTCAAGAGATCGATCACTTGCAGACATTAGGCATCACATGTTTTTTAGGGTTCTTGTTTGTATAATCTCCAAATATAGAAATTGCTAGGATAAAACATAAATAACGTAAATTAGGATAAAGACAAAAATGTAAATTGAAGCCACTTTTCAATGAAAATGATTGAGCTAACAAATAGAAACCCAATTAGTTAATGGGTAGGGAAAAAAAAGATAAAAGGTTAGATTATATTTATCTGTACATTTCTTTATATAAATCAATAGAGAATACAACTTCAGAAATTTTAAAATTAAATTGTTAACCATTGTTCAAAGGACGACTTGCACACAATAGGTAACACATGTTTTTTTAGGGTTCGTGTTCGTATAATCTCTCTAAAAAGAAAAGACTAGAATAAACTATTAAACAACGTAAATTGTAAAAAAAAAGAAAAAAGAAAAAAGAAACACACACACCCAGTTTTCAATGAATATGATTGGGCTAATAAATAGAAACACACCAAGTTGATGGGGTAGGTGGAAAAAAAATAAGATAAAAAGAGAAATACTCTGTAAATAACTATTTTCTTTATACAAATCAATAGAAAATACAACTTTCGATATTTTAAAACTAGATTGTTCAAGAGATGACTTGCACACATTAGGCATCACATATTTTTGTTAGGGTTTGTGTTCATATAATCTCTAAAAATAAAAGAATAGAATAAAATATAAAATGACGTAATCAGCAACAATGACAATAACAAAAATTAAAATCACTTTCTAATGAATACGATTGATCTAATAAACAGAAACACAGGTTAATAAGTTGAAACCACTTTCTAATGAATACGATTGATCAAATAAATAGAAACACAGGTTAATAAGGTATAAAAAAATGATAAATTCCTAAGCAATATAGTAAATATGACTTTGGAAAATTAAAAATCATGTTAATTCACGTAGGACATTAATCATTTTTTTCATTTAGATAAACATGACACGGGTATATAAAAATAATTCCAAAGTTGAAACATATATATGAACATACATTATTAATTTATATTTTAAAATAAAAATAATATATGACGTCGACAGCTATTTCTTATGGTTAAAAAGAAAATGGGTGGTAGTGGTTGAGAACAACATATTGGATTTGGACGGATGGTTGAAGATATACTTTTAATTGGTCACCTTTATTAAGAAAGTGACCCATTTGGTTTTTTTTATTGGCCCACTTTTTTTTTTTCTGGAAAATAAAACAAATTCATGGATATAATTTAATTTTCTACCTCACTTAGGAATTAAAACTTGTAAAAATAAGATATTTAGTGTTTTGTTAGAATCACTCATCTACCACTAAAATAACATAATTGTCCATTTTATCGACATCAATGTGACAAAATACTTAAAACAAAATATTTTAAATGCTATTTTTTTTCTAACAGCCGCATTTGAAAATATTTAATCTACTTTAAGCCAAATATTTAATCTACACGTATGTGTGTGTTTGTGTGTGATAAGTTATTTAATAAGATGTTCTGTGTTTGTATTTGTGCATCTGCCAAATCGTAAGTATTTTACTCGATTTTTATTAATATATTTTACTTTCTATATAGCATTCTTTATAATACATTGTTGTTGTTTATAATACATCGTTGTTGTAGGGTTTGTGAAAATTCACCTCAGTTAATTAAGGATATATTAATATGTATCTATAATAATACAATGGATATACATCATAACCTAGTCCAAGACAAACATGAGAAACTGCTAAACTAGATTAGGATAAGCATAAATAATAAACTGAATAATATAAATAACAATTTTACCCTTTTCAAGTGTATATTTAATACCTCCAGTCAAGCGAATAGGCGGCGGAACAAACGGACTAAGCATGAAGGTCTTCAAACCAAGGTCGTGGAAGGCTTATAGTACAGATGTCAGCCATTTGAAGCTTGATAGGAGCAAAATTTGTATATAACCGATATGATAAAACTTGTTCATGAACATGGTATGAGTTAATACTTACCCCATTTGTGAGTATGGTTGTAATCGAATCGAGTTGAGTCACCATTCCCGAATCATAGAGAAATTGAAATCACATTTGTGGATGAAAACGGAAGACCCAAGTCCACGAAGGTTTGGGTCCCCATCTCCAACTGATTGTTTGAGACTTTGAGTACATGTGCAGGGTGTTCCAGTAGGAACTATCAAGTTAAACGAGCCAACTCGACTCATTTATTTTATTGAGCTGAAAAGTCGAGCTTGAGCTCGGCTAGTAAAATATTCGAGTAAACTAGTGTCAAATCGAGCTGACTGGTTAATTTTTATTTATTTTTTAGATTCTTTATACATATATTGATAACATAAAAAATACACATATATCTTTATGTACTATTTTTATTTTTCTAATATTTAAAGACTGAAAGGCATACTAAAAGCATTATATGTATATTTTTGTTTAGTTTCCTATATTTTTATATGTTATTGTTTAATAAAACTTAAAATGTTAACATTTCAACTCTCTTCAACATATTTTTTGTTTTAATACATTAAAAGTAAAATTAAAATAATCTATATAAAATAAAATAAAATAATCGAGCCAGCTCACGAGCTGAGCCAGGCCTAGCTCAGGCTCGATTCGTTTACAACAAAACTTTCTTCTAGCCAAGCTTTTTCTATCTTTTATCGAGCAAGCTTCGTGCGAACCACAAGCTTTTTGAAAATCAGTATTTGTGAGAGACAAGATTTTAACTAAGAAAGATGGCAATGAGATTGTCACAAAGGAGTGTAGGTCGGTCAGGTGGCAAAGCATGAAGTGTGCGGCGAAGGTGTGTTATCCACTCAATCTCAACATAAGTGTTGGTCATAACACGATATTCAAATTTACAACTTAGATTGATTACTTTTTAATACTCAATTAGACAATACAATATATCCACTAACGAGATAAAGTAGTCACAAGTGGAATGTCTTGTTTTGGTCCAACATGTCCAATCCGCATCCCGATATCCAATTAGTGAAGATTCATAAAACACTTTAATATAAATCATATGACCAGCGTAGTGGGCATTATTAGGCATTGTTGAGCAATCAAACAAGCCTAATCAAGCCCCCTCCCCACCCCTCTGAGCATTATTGGGCATTATTGAGCAATTTCTCCCCCTAGGCGGTTTTTTAATAACGCCTTCTCCAAATTTCAACCGCCAATCACCATTTAATCTTCCTTTTTCTTGGCCAATAGTTTTTTTTGTTGGTTTTTTTATTTTTATTTAATTCTCTAGACCCTTTTAACATAATGCCCACACCCCACTACACCCATTTTAGAAAAACGCGCAATAATGTCCCTTGCTGACTGTACTGCCACATGGCGGAAAACGCCCAAGGGTAGGGACATTATTCACCTTTACCACTACGCATGGTCTAAGAGATGGTGTCCTTATTGTACCGAAAAACGTGCTTGACTAACTGAAAAAATGAGAGATAGTCGAAGCATTAATAAACTAACTAGCTTGATTTACAACACGAGAGGTTGGGAAATATAATGGTAAGATACGAGATGCATCTACAAGAGGAGAATAATACATTGTAGGATCATGAAAATTCGAACCCGTCTTACAAAAACGCCTTAGGGGGACGAGTCACCCAGACTAGGTACCATAACTCTCACCAATCTCTTTGTGTCACGTCACTTAGACCATCCACTACCATAAACTACCATCTTTAGTGGCACCACTTAGACTTTCCTACCTCTTCCTTATTTCTTTTTTTTGTTACAAATATAAATATATAAATTTAACTTAAAATATAAAAACAATAAATTAAATAAATTTTTCATAACTAAAAATATCATAACGCGACACATCATAAATCAATTAAAGTTAAAAGCATTACACAAAGTACATAATTAAACCTACACAAACTAGATAAATAAATACAAACAAACTACATAATTAAACGAACACAAAGTAGATAAATAAATGTAAACAAACTAGATAATTAAAAAAACTAATCATCAACGCTTGAACCGTTGGAGTCTGCATCCGGATGCATAGCTAGCGACATACGAGGATGGTTTTTTAGTATCTGCAAGGCGCGATGTGAGTAAATATTCCGTTGTATCTAATTTGGTATTCACGACGGGCTTGGACAATCCATTGTGCCTCTGTTAAGTCGTCACCGTTGGCCTTCATAATGTTGAATAGTTGATGAAATTTGCAAACCTCCTTGAACATAATACGAAACATTGCTGAAGCTTGGTTTGAAGAGCGATTGGTTTCACCTACACGTTGGCGGAATTCTTCAAATAAGGATATTCTAAATGCAACGCCTCCTCGTCTGTTTTCGGACACGTCCAACCAAGAGGTTACCAAAGCTATGTCTTCATCTTCGTTCCACGGTCTTCTTCCCCGTTTTTTAACGAGTGTATAGAGATGAATGAGAGTATGTGAGAGTATGAGAGCGGGGTAGAGATAGGAAGAGTGGTGGTTGTAACACCCCATGTTTTCATAAGTGAAAGTCAAAGTCAAGGTCTGAGTCAACGACCGATTTCGCGCAACTTGACTTGTAGAAACTTAGTTATTTTAATTGTATTATGTGGAGTAAGTGTCGTTAATGACAATAATCGAATTGTGTTAATCGTTACTCGATCGACCAACGACTGTGAACTATAGGGAGTAACAATGCGATAAAGTTAATCAACTGATAATCAAGCTATGCTAATCGAATCCACATCGAATCGTAACTCGAACTACGTGGTTTTACTTATTGTTTATACGTGTGTGTGTGTGCCTTACGTGTTACCCGTGCATGTTTATTTATTTATGTTGTGGTAATCAAGCGAACTCAATCGAAACTTGAAATCTAACTCGAAATATAGTCGAACTCGAATCATGATCATGATAGATAGTGGAGAATAGATTACGCAAGGTACGAAGTAGTTGGGACTAAAAGTAATTTGACTAGGAAACCCTATCGAATCGCTCGCAACCGGAACCGAAACGCCAAAGCTCGTCGCACCAAAACACACCACCCAGGCGGCAATCCGCACGGACGGACTGACGTCCGCACGAACAGGCCATCCGCACGAACAGGCCATCCGCGCGGATGACCATCCGGGTGATGTGTAATCCGATCAGGGTTACTATCCGCACGGATGACCATCCGGGTGATGTGTAATCCGGACGAATGGTACTTTCCTCTTTTAGCATCCTATAAATACACGGGTCACTCTCCAAACTTTCCACTTTTGGCAAGTGACGTCCGACCAGCACGCTCTCTTCACCTTTTCTTCGATTTCTCTCGATTCCGGTAAGTTTTCCCCCTAAATCTTGTACTTTCTTGATCTATACGCACTGCTACACCTTTCTATCTTTTAAACATTAACTTTTAACCGTGAAATCATCAAGATTTGAGGTATTCTAGGATGACGTCATCATGAAGTTCCCATGAACTTCAAGTCTGACCTCATTCCACCGAGAATAACTCGGATCTGAACGATTTCCACAAGATTTCACAAATAACTTCGCATAAATCTGAAC
The DNA here is from genome assembly GCA_030545235.1 of Helianthus tuberosus. Classification (NCBI taxonomy): domain Eukaryota; kingdom Viridiplantae; phylum Streptophyta; class Magnoliopsida; order Asterales; family Asteraceae; genus Helianthus; species Helianthus tuberosus. The sequence continues at coordinate 21,337,787 of CM060440.1, forward strand.
TTTTCAAAGGATAAAATAGTTGAAAGGAATAAACAAAAGTTTTCTTCTTCTTTTACACTCTAAAACGGTAAGAATCGGATCAGTTCTAGTCGTCTGCTCAATGTTAGTGATGCACTAGTCCTAAATCCGGATTCTACCCGCGAGACACCTGATTTCGGGTTAGACCAGAATGACCGTTCTGAGCCGCCGACCGGCCAAGCTGGGGTGATCCCTGGCCGGCTTAGTCATACGGGTAAGAATGCAATTCCGATTGGTCGACACGTGATCAAAACATCTCGATAGAACGATAAAAGCGACCAAGGGTAGACGAACGGAACGACCCAAACGAGATGCTGTCCGGACGGAGTGATGTCCGCACGGACAGGCTATCCGGGCGAGTTGCCATCCGGACGGACTACACTTGGGACCCACATTCAAACAAGGTTTGAGTATCGACGAATGAATAATCCGCACGGACGACCCTCTGAATGGATTACTCTTCGGATCATGAGATACTAAGACCTTAAACAATTTCCAACATGTTCATCCGACCGGACTACCATCCGGACGGATTGTCGATGTCCGCACGGACCATCCGGACGGATTGTCGTTGTCCGCACGGACTACCATCCGGACGGATTTCACCAAGTGACTCACCATCAACGTCGTTGTCCGCACGGATTACCATCCGGATGGATTGTCGTCCGCTCGACCTACTTGAAGGATAGAGAAACTTAAATGTTTTCTAAATACTACAACGAAAACTTCAAAAGACAAACCATCATACACAATCACATCTCACCCATAGGAAGAAACAATCCACTCGAATAGTTATCCGCACGGACAAGCTGTCCGCACGGATGACCAACCGAACGGATTAACTATTCGCACGGATTGCTGTCCGCACGGATGACCATTCGTACGACCAGCCATCCTACCCACTCTCAACCTGTATTGTTTTACGCGCCACTTATCGCTACGCTATCGAATCTATTCAGGTTAACCGAACTCGCTAAGCGCTCCCTTCAATCCATAATCGCTGTGAGTATACTCGATCCCTTTTTGCTTTAAGCACTTTTGGGTGTTACATACGTTACGAATATTCAAACTACAACTATCACACTACTCAAACTATTTGAACGCTAACCATTAATGCATGTTATACGTGGCTTATGAATGCTTGTTTGTTATGTTTACACATGGAATGCTGTCTACCTGCCTTACCAACGATAGTACTATAGTTTGGACTCAGCACCCGTTCACACGGGGGTTGTTAAGGATCTTTTACTTGCATGGATTACGGTGGTAATCATGTATTGCGAACTGCCTCGGGCAGTCAACCCGCAGTCATTGGTATCGATGGATCTATGTCAATAACTAACGTGCTTCATTTAACTATGTGTACGTGCTGGTTATGCGTAAACGAATTCGAACTCTATATGCTATTATCAAACTTGTATGCTCACCTTTACTGATGTGTGTAAAATGCAACATATAAATTACATCAAATGAGGCATAAAACTAACCCTTTTTAGTACTAATATTGGAAAAAGAGTGTTTTTGTCTTCCTTTTGTATTTTCAGGATTAAATGAGCTCAAAAACGCAAAAGAAGCAAAAAGACAGCTAAATCCAACATAAATACAAGAAAAGGAACATTAGTGGACTGCCCGAACCCTCAACGGCACCTTCCAAAGCAAAATAAAGGAAACAGAAGGCTGAACACGCCCCGTGCTCAGCCAGCACGGGGCCGTGCCCAAGAAGCAGCAGAAAAGACAAACCTATAGAAGCTTCTATTGCCCATCACGGGGCCGTGCTCAGCGGACACGGGGGCGTGTCGAAAGTACAGCAGGCGCATTTATTGTAATTGCGAATTACAATTAATGAGGAGAGAGAGTGTCAGACGGACACGGGGCCGTGCCCAGCGGACACGGGGCCGTGCCCAGCGGACACGGGGCCGTGCCCAGCCCTCTGTTCAGCCTATAAATAGGAGTGCTTGGATTCATTTCATCTCATCCCTTGGCACACCACCTCTCTCACACTTCATCCACCACCCACCACCATCACAACACCATCATCCACCACCATCATCCATTGTCCATCGTAGAGTGTGTGAGTCGTCTCGGGATCCAAGATTGATCGTAAGAGTTCTTGACAATCAAGGCCATGTTTGCCTAAGTCTCTTACATCACTTGGTGAAGACAAAGTGTCTAGTATAATACTTTTTATTTCTAATCTTTTGCACTTTTTATTTGGTTTTGTATTAATGACTTTAATAACTAGTTACTTATGTTGAAGGTGATCTTTCCTTATCGTTTGTCCGTGGTGTCTTGGCATTATTTTACTGTCTATATAAAATAAAGGATTTTCACCATTCATATCTCCACGGTCTATATGGAGGTATGTTGGCTACCTGGTAGGGGGTTAAGGGAACGGTTTGGTAAAGGTCTTGCCATTGTTCAGCGTTTAGAGGTCCTGCAATGGACCTGAGTCAAATTTAGTAGGACCTCCTTCAATACTTCACGGTATTGGATGGCGGGGGTCCAAACTCTTTGATCCCCTCATAAGTTAACTACTATTAATACTATAACTCGGCTATTTAGGACTGTATCCCTGCTGACTCAGACTACTTAGTCGAGGGTAACGTCACCGCCAAAAGCGGGGCCTACCACAATACTGCATTAATAACTTAATTCATTATCTTCCAATAATCCACCCCTTTAGGATTGTATCCCTGCTGACTCAAACTACTGGGGTGAGGGTAACGTCACCTTCAAAAGAGGGGCCTACTACAATAACTAAGATAATCTCTTAATTATGTGCAAAAGTGCGGAAATAATCAAAGGTTATACTAGATACGAGTCGGAACCAAGTGATTCATCTTGTCTATCTGTTTTTATTTTTATTTTTATTTTCAGCATTTTAGTTAGTTTTATTTTTCTTAGTTTAAAACATTTTTCTAAATTTTTGTTTTGGTTAGACGTTGAGGATAAACCGGTATTAAAAGCTCTTGTGTCCTTGGACGACCTCGGTATCTTACCAACGCTATACTACGCTCAACGATGGGTGCACTTGCCCATATGTGTGTTTAGTGTTAGTAAAATATCGTGTTTTATAAATTTAAAACTTGGCAAAAATAAGTGTTAAAAAGGGCTTAAAATATACACCTAATATATACGACACTTACCGCACATCATTTACATTTTATGTATTGACTTTATTTTAAACGTATGTGACAGGTGCTTAGGACGCACACGTGGTAGGAAATTGAAGCTAGAATAAAGCTTTAGAGCCCAACAAATAGTTGTCTGTAGATAACGAATCAGGGGTCTCTAGAAGCAGATAAACAACTACTATCTATGTTTGAATCTGAGTTGTCGGAACAGAATATTTGTCTTGATGTTTATCTGTAATAATTTGTTTGCTATTTGAGACATGGTATGGGACATGTTAACTTAAATTGAATGGTAATGATAGTTGTTATGGAAACTTCTGGACAATCTGTTTCGCTCAGTGTCATGCCCCGATGATTCCGCCATCGGTTGGGGTGTGACAGTGGTAGTGGTGGAAGGAGGTTACGGCGGTGGTGGTGGTGGAAGGAGGAGGTGATGGTGATGGTAGAGAGATGGAGCACAGAGTGGAAGAGTTTTGTTTGTTTAGAGAGAGAGAAAAAAAGATTAGTTGATATATATTTTCTTATAGATGTTTTTTTTAAATAGGGTAAAAAGACAATTCTACCCTCATTGCACATGATCTGATTTAACAGAAAATATTAACTGGGTTAGGCTTAAATGACAGAGCGTGCAAGATTTTGAAACAATAAATACAAAACTCGTCAATTTTAAAGACAAAGGACACCGCCTAAAATTTGGTGTGATATGTGTATGTATTTATAGGGTGAGTTAAGTTAAAATATAATAATAAATAAATGAAAAATAACCATTGAAAGCTCAAATGTATTCAAACCAATTAACAACAACGGCTTATACTCAACCTTTACCCTACCCGCCTGACCGACAGCGATGTCACCTGGGCACCCGCTAGCCAAAGACCATGAACTGGTGGAATCTACTAAACCGAGGCGAATAAGTACATCATGATCATACTTAACTTGATTGAGAAAGAGACCGTTGTCTTTGTAGGTCACCGTAAGGCCCAAACAAATAACTTGGCATTACATGATCCTTAATTGGGAATTCTTTGTTTAGCCAAACCATAAATGATTTAATATTAGCTTGATTATTCCGTGTTAGACCATGTGCTAATGGGAGAGGGAAGATAATGCCCCATCCTTGGGCATTATCCGTCATGTGGCGGTCCACTCAGCTTTTGGGCATTATCGGACATTATCTTATAACGGGTGTAGTGGTATAATGCCTCTGCAATTATTACCCATTATTATTTTTTGCTTTTATAAAATAAAAAATAATGTTTAAAATGGATGTAGTGACGTGATTGGCTAAAAGAATCTCACCAGACGTTTGATTTGGAACGCCCCAAGCAAAATTTTGAAGAAAAACCCCCTGGGGGCGGCAGAGGGGCATTATAGGGCATTTTTTTAGGGAAAAAAGCCAAAAAAACCCCACTACGGGTGTTCTTAGAACAATCACTACAGTCAACCAACCGGTACACACAGGGGCGGTGCTTTGAAGGGGCAGGGAGGGGCGCCCGACCCCCCGAACTTTTTGGCCAGTAGTGTTATATATGTAGTTTTCGTATAGAAATTTTTGGGTATATATGTTTTTGACCCCCCAGTTCTATAGAAAATTTTGTGTATATACATTTTCGACCGCCCCATAAAAAATTTCAAGCTTCGCCACTGGATACACGAACGCAAGAATTTCGTTTGAAAACCAAGAAAGTGGTGTCAACTCGATTACACATAAACCTGAGATGTAGTGTTTGCGAGAATTTACAATTGAGGATGTCCTACAAGTATTTATATTTATAAGAGTTAATTACACCGTTAGTCCCTGTGGTTTATGGAAAATAACAAGGTCAGGTACTAATATTTTAAAATCACGTTCTAAGGTACTAACTTTTCATTTTTAACAATCTAGGGTATTAACACTAACTTTTGTTAATTTTTCTGTCAAGTTTAAGTAAAATTACTAAAATACCCTTTTGCAACTAGAAGTGCCATTAATGTAATTAACTTTATTTTAATCTAGGGACCTGTTGTGTAATTACTCTAAAAATGTTTTCCCACTTTGTTAAGCTTCTACATGCGACATTACCCCAACCCTTTTAGAGAGAGAGAGATATGCAGGGTGCGGAGACTATCGGTGGCGATTAGGGTTCCGCTGCAAACACAGCGACATCAGCGACTGTGGTTGAACTCCACCGATGTTCGAAGAGAGATGAGAGCGATAGAGTGAGCAGGGGCGGACCCACCACCAAGCCAAGGTGGGCGGGCGCACCCCCGAGAAAAAAAAAATTTAGTGTAAATTTCCGACGAAAATCCCGTCCACACCCCTTGGATTTTTTCGTCCGCACCCCTTGGATTTTTTCGGGCGCACCCCTTGGAATTTTTCGTCCGCACACCATAGGTAAAAAATATTATGGATTTATATTATACATTTTTTTTAGTAAAGTTTGATTTTTTTTTATAAAAATACTACCTATTTTAATACATGATTATATACACTTAGTCCATTATTACCCAAACCAAATTCTGCCCATTAGCCTAGCAGCCCACTAACATAATTTGTAGCCCATGTCCATTACCCAAACCCAAATAACTTAAATACAAATAATAAACTAAAGCCCATGTCCCTTCAATTCCCATCATCATCCCGCCCAGCGTTCTTTCCCTCCTGGCCAACGATTCCAGCGAACCGACATCATCAGCAGCAACAACACAGGTCGATCACAGCCGGAAAGTGACCGGAATCCGCCCCAAAACTGACCGGCGATCTTCAAAGGTAAGTTTTATTGTTTTTTTTTTTATGAATTTACTTGATATTAAGGTAGAAAGGGGTTGTAAAATTCTTAAATAGGTTTGAAAAATCTTGTGTTTAGTCGTTTCTTTACTGCTTTAGATGATTATTATGTTATTTATATGATTTTTAGGGGTGATTACACTCACAATTCTAGGGGACTAGGGTTTGATTGATTGAATGGTTGAAAGTTAAAATTAAACAAAAAGGCTATGGAACGATGAACTTGCTTAAGAAAGTAGCTTTAGATGATGTTTTGGATAGATTTCAAAAAATGAAAACCCGTAGGGCGACGTTTTAATTATGTTTGTACAAAGTTTGACGTGTTTGCCATATATATAAATTTAGTTTGATGTTCTTTTGACTTACATGACCCGACCCGACCCGACCCGATACAACCGATTTTTTTACTTATGTACCTAGGGGCCTAAAATTTTTAAAAATCTTCCGCACCTCCATGGAAAAAATCCTGGGTCCGCCACTGAGAGTGAGAAAGTGGCGGCTTATTTGAATGCTCCGGCGAGGTGTCAGCCTAACTCCGGCGAGGTGGTTCTGATTGACTCATTATTCATTTGGTTAAACCTCAAGCCATCTTCGATAAGTCAAAACTCATTTACGTTGTTATTTATTTAGTTATTTACAAAAAAATTCAATTTGAAAATTATTCTACAAATCTACAATGATATAACAATATTCGGATGTGTCGCCGCCACTTGTAGTTGCGGATCTGAGTTGCAGGTCTGGGCGTCTAGTAGTGATGGTGTCGGTTTGGGGTGAGGTGGGCGGCGATAAGAGTAAAGGGGTGGTGGCCAACGGTGGTCGAACGCCGGTGACCATCATCATCATCGGCTATATCAGTTATGGGGAACGGTAGTGATGAAGTTGCAAGAGCTTAGGGGTTCGGATTGTGTGATGCTGGTGGTTGTTCGGGTTGTGTGAGAGGAATATGGTGGGTAGGGCTGGGTTGGGTTTTAGTCAAGTGTATAGTAATTACACAAATAGTCCCTGAATTAAAATAAAGTTAATTACATAAATGATTATGTAGTTATAAAAGGGTATGTTAGTAATTTTACTCTAACTTAACTGAAAAATTAACAAAAGTTAGTGTTAATACCCTAAATTGTTAAAAAATGAAAAGTTAGTACCTTAGAACGTGATTTTAAAATATTAGTACTTGACCTTGTTATTTTTCATAAACCACAGGGACTAAAGGTGTAATTAACTCTATTTATAATAATAATACAATGGATACACAACACAGCCTAGTCTAAGATAAACACGATTTCCTAACGCTATTAACAAATTAGAAACATAAAAAACACTGACAACTTTATCATTTTTCAAGTGTGCCTGTAAGACTGCCCGTAGTTGGGCGTTTTTTTTAAAAAAATTTCAAAAAAAAAACGCCTAGAAACGCCCCCACCCCCATTACATGGGGCGTTTAAAAAAAAAAAAATCAAAAACTTGAAGTTGGCGTGTTTATTATAACGCTGAACGGGGTTTGACTTGGAGTGCATGTGGCCAATGAGAGTGCCAATGTCTGACATGTTAATTAATGCCGCCCACTTTTGCAAAAGTAAAAGCATCTTTCTCTTTGTCCCAGCCAATGAGAAAGTAGTATGTGTTTTTTTTTTTAATGATTGGAAGGGGTATTGGGCATTATTGGAATAATGCCCCACTACACCTCTTTTGCTATAATGCCCAACGATGACTAAGATGCCACGTGTCGGATAATGCCCCATGGTGGGGGCATTATTTTTGTTCACCACCACGGGTGGTCTAATTAGGTGTTCCTAAACTTCTTATTTTTCACTTTTCGATATAATTAATTTTCTATCTCTAATATACTAGGTTATAACCCCGTGTATTACACGGGTTAAAAAAATGTAATTTTGCATACTAAATAATAAAACAATATATATTTAAAAACCTCATTTATTACACGAGTTAAATGTAATTTTATGTATTAAATAATAAAAAATATTATATTTTTAAAAACCTCGTGTATTGTAATTTATATATCAAATAATAAAAAAGTTAAATCTTTAAAAACTCTATATATTACAAGAATTGAATAAATATAACTTTAGATTAATAGTATATTAAATAAATACAATTTTGGATTAATAGCGTATTAAATAAATATAATTTTGGATAAAGTCTTATTTATAAATTTAATACCGAGTATAAAGTTAACCGAATAGACTATAAAAAATTGAACTAAAGTATATGGTCTAAATATGAAGTAAAGTGAAATCACAAAGTAAAGTATGCATGGTCGAAATATAGAAGAGTGAAATACGTCCTTTTATATTTAAGATTTTATGAATATTGGTACTCCAAACGACATGAAAAGACGCTTCAATTCGGGTGTTTAAATTTTCAATTAACAAAAATCAAGTCATTTGGAGCACCATTTCGATGTAAGTTTTACATCAATGGACTTGGATCGTCGTTCTGATCAAAAGCTCTAAAAATCTGTTTGTAATTTGGAAAAAAAACTTAACTCCTTTAAGTTTTTTTTAACGGGGGATCGGTGTAGGAAAAATAGGTGAAAGGTGAAACTGATGAGGGAAATATTCAAAGGTGAGACTCTCAATAACCAATGACCTCTAATTGGGACTATTACAGGCCAATTCTGCTGGAAAAAAAAAACATCATAAATCGAATAAAATCAAATGAATCAGTTTGAAACTATGATGAAGCTATGATTTCCTCTCTAAAATAATATTTAATCATTCTATAATTGATTCCTCAATTTATTAAATGTGACACCCAAAACTTTCAATATAACATGTTTCAATGATAAATAGTCACATAGTATTTGATACATAAGTTTAAATGGTTAATATGGCTGCATACTTGCTTTACATTTTGTAGATATAAAAAAATACATAATTCATTAGAACAAAGCTCTATATCTATTTATAAAATGATACAAATATCCAAAGGTTAACATCAAAGTTAAAATTCATAACTAATAGTAATATTTATCCATAAAATATTAAACTAATAATATTATAATTAATTAGAAGATATTAAACTAATAATATTATAATTAATTAGAAGAGATTAAATTAAAATAATAATTATCTATAAGAGATGGTCTAATATAATGACAAGTGTCCCTAAAGTGGTTTCTTTTATTATATAGTATATAGATATAGATTTCAATATTCTAATATAATAAAACTGTTTTTGTTATTACTTATTATTTTGTTATTATTTAATTATATCCATATGAAGTTAAAATACTAGTTTACATTTTTTAATATTAATTATCAAATTTCGTAGTCATCATATGCCATTTGTTGTTTCTTAATGTTTAATACATATATTAATGCTAATAATATTGTTTAAGTAAGAATTTAAATAGTGGTTTTTACTCAATATCTTGTTTGGGTAGCATATTTTAATTGGTTGGCTTGATGTCTACATGTAGTATAAGTATATGCTCTTGAGACACACGTACGAGAGTTGTGACACGTTTTAATTGGATGTCATTTTAAAATATAAAAAAAAATAACATTACATTTTGTTGTGGGTCAACCAAATTTAGTGGCCTTGCTATACAAATTGAAATTGATCCATCTGCTAGACGGTTTGGTAGGTTGCAGTGGTGTAAAAAGCACGGTTAAAACCAGGCTTAGGCCCAACCCTAAACTATGTGGTACGGCCCATTGTTGATAAAACCTAACAAACTAGTCAAAAATAGAAACCGGGTATAAAACCTTGAAAAGTCAAACATGTTTACAATCAAGTACATCAAATTGAATCGCAAAACTGCAGAGGTAACAAGTTTATAAACCGACCGATGTGTTACGACAGTGGGGCCGGACCGCCGTGGAAATCGGACTGTGGATTTGGTTCTTTAAGTCCGGTCCTTATTGCATAAGAAAAATGACCAATTTAAACCCAAAATAAAACAGATCGGAAAAGGTTTATAATACAAAAAACAGGCGTAATGACAAGAAAAAAATTTGTGAACAAAGAAAAACTAATCTGCGACATTTTTCCTAATTAATTTAACAAAAGGTAGACAAAAACATTGTTTGTGGGTTAACCCTATGCCCGGCATGTTCTGACCTATAATAGTTATGGCCTGTTTTGATCTGTGATACGTATGACCCATTACTGATCCCAAAAACTAATAATGAAAGTAAAAGTTTACATTCACCATCAGCTTTTTAAATACTCAAAAGAAGACCACATACTATAACAACCCTCAAAAAGGACATAACGGATCATAACCGAGAATCCAAACCTATACAATGAGAACCAGCACGAGAATCAAGGGAATCCAGATTTTTACCTCGTCACGCTACGTGACGATGTACGTGACAGGGAAACTTGGCGTTGCAAGTCTACAGTAGCGACTAAGGCCACCTAAGCCCTAGCTAGTACCTTCGCGCTACGGGGAAGGTGATAGCACAATCCGGTCGCGCGACGCGACGTGCTCGAATTCTGGCTATTTAAGGGACGTGAAACTGCATTTAAAAAGTGCTCACAACTTTCAATTCTACTTTCTCTCTCGCTCGTTGCTATTCTGCTTTGTTGATATTATACCCGATACCCTGAAATCCTAAACTCTGCTCCGTAGTAAGTGTTTTAACCCTGATCACTGGTACGATACCCTGTCCGATCGATCTGAAACCCAGCAACGAATGTCAAAGTGATGCCTGTTTAATGCTATACTTTGTTAACTACGTTGGGGTTTTGATCTCGTAATATATCGTTAAAGTTTGAATTGGGTTGATGCACTGATACGTGTTGCATTGTGTTTTTATTAGGAACCCAGACTTAGCACCAGGAGGCTATAGTAATAAACCCTCAATCTACAATGTGAGTCATTCTCTTTTTATTAAATGCTTTGCAAAACCTTAAATGTTTTCAGTTATACTTACAGTGATTAATTTTTTGTATTCTGAAATTACTGTCGGTATGTGGGGTTTTGTATATACTACATGATAATCTTCACTATTGGACGAAAGTTAGCCATGAGTGATATGGCCGCCGTCAAATCAGAACTGTCACCGAGTGATAAATACTGATTTGAGTAATTGAAAGATGTAAACAAATGTAAAAACCCTTAATGCTGTAAGTTATAATAATGTATATTTTTATACAAATGAATGAACTCACCAGTATTATTCGCTGACAAAATGTTTTTAATCGCGTTTTAGATAACATTTTGTGAATTTTGTGAAATCTGGTATTTTGGATACGGATTCGGATTCGGATAGTGAAATCTGGTATTTTGGATACGGATTCGGATAGTGAAATCTGGTATTTTGGATACGGATTCGGATAGTGAAATCCGATCGGATATCCGATATTTTGGATACGGATTCGGATAGTGAAATCTGGTATCCGAAAATTTCCTACATGCAGTAATTAAGAGTGAATTGGTAAAAAACTGGAAATAGAAAATGGAATATGATAAAACAGTTGATCAAAAATATACCCCCACCCCTTGTAAAAACTGTGGAACACATGAATGCCCCCCCCCCCCCCCTTAATCAAACTTCGAACACTAATCCACTATATTTTTATTCTACCATCATCCATACTAGTAGACTGTTAGAGTGTTCAAAATTATCCGTATCCGAAAATCTGATCTGAATTATCCGATATCCGAATCCAAAATATCCGAAAATTCGGATAGTGATTTTAAAAAATTTCGGATATTTCTGATATCCGAAATATCCGAGAATATCCGAAACTTATATTTGGATATCCGAAACTATCCGAAATATCCGGTTCTGAATATAAAAATAATAATAATAAAACAAAAATTAAATAAAAGGCAGATATTCAGATATCCGATTCACTATCCGATCGGATATTGGTCTATCTCTTTTAACCGTATAAATGAGAGAACCAAATATATAGGAGTAAATTACAAAACTCGTCCTTTATGTTAACACTGTATTGCAAAGTGTGTCCTTTGTCTTTCAAAATTACAAAAAAACGTACTCAATGCTTGCAAACCCTTACACGTTATGTCCTTCAGCCCTAACTTAGTTAGTTTTCATGGTTAAATCTGACCAAATGGACCCTATGCGAGGGTATTTTGGTCATTTTAGCCTAAACACTAAAATAAATAATCCACCATTCCCAGGTCGTTTGATTTTGCATATAATACCATCCTGTAACATACAATTCAATTTTCAAAATGGAAGTTTTGATGAAAAAGTCATTGATGTATACTTTAAAAGTGCCGATTAACAAGAATCTGTTATCAATTTTGGCTTATAACCCATGAAACACTGATGTTTATATCTGTTTAGGGCTCATATGTTCAAAACTCAAATTCAATGTTTTACACTGATGTTTCTTCAATTAGCAACCAAAAAGATTCAATTGTAAGTCCCATTTTGATTTAAAGACAATGTTTAATGTCCAATTAGGGCTTAGGGTTTAACATATGAAGATGATGAGTCAATGTTTATTACCTTTAATGTTGATGATGATGATTATTTAGTAGTTTCTGAAAAATTTCAGCAGAGTGACGTTAGGGTTAAAGAGAGAAGAGGATCGGTTATCAAAAGTGATAAATGACACGAACGATATCCTCCTCCTCCTTTTATACTCCTTTCCACAAATTCATCGCCGGCACCACCGTCGCCGTCCACGGATTTTGTTGCGGCATTGAGCGGTGGTAGTGATGACGTGGCAGTTGAAGTGATGTGGCAGTGGTGGAGTGTGGTGGTGGTGATGACGTGGCAGAGGTTAGGGTTGACAGTGAGCGAAATGGTGATGATTCGGTGGAGGAAGTTAATGGCGGTGAGAATTCAGTGATCTTGAAAGGTGAGGAGATTAAGGGGGTGTTTGGGTTAGCTTATTTTGGAGCAACTTATAACTTATTGACTTATAAAAGTTAATAAGTTGTTTTGAAAGTGTTTGGGTTAGCTTATATAAGATAGTTTTGTGTGATGAAAAGATGTTTTTGAGAAGTTATAATTTGTAACTTCTCACTTATGACTTATATAAGTCAATAAGTCCTTTTTGAGAAGGAATCCCAAACACCCCCTAAAGATTGTGAAGGGATGAAGTGACAGAGCAATTTGGATCCAGAAATGATGGCTGAACAATTTTGCAGAGAGAGAGTTAAGAGATGGGTTTTGGATTATGTATTTTAGTGTTTAGGCTAAAATGACCAAAATACCCTTATGGGGTCCATTTGTTCAGATTTAACCATGAAAACTAAGTTAGGACTAAATGACATAATGTGTAAGGGTTTGCAAACATTGAGTACGTTTTTTTATACTTTTTGAAGACAAATGACACACTTTGCAATCTAATGTTAACATAAAGGACGAATTTTATAATTTTTTCAAAATATAAATAGTGGATGATGTTTTTAATATGGAACTAGTTGTAGGACCCGTGTGAGCACACGGGTAATATTAATAACCATCGAAATCAAATACTAAAAAATAGATTATAATACATCATTTAAATTGTTTGTGTTTAGTTACATTTCTTTATAAAACATTTTTAAAAACAATATGTGTTAGGACATAATTCCATATTATTCCATATTGTTTTTAATCATACAATGGGAATGAGTATACGGCTCATGTGCAAACACGGATCGTTTCTTAGAAAACCATGCATAACATATTTTAAAAGAAAGTATAAATAGATGTATAGATATTGTAATTTTTAGTTTAGTTTTTCGTTTGATTAATATTAAAACTCTGTTTGAGGCATCTAAAACTCTGTTTGACTAAAGTCAACCACTGTTTGTAAAGGGTAATATCTGTTACGCCAAATCACTGTTTCTTAAAACTCTGTTTATAACCAAACAGAGGTTTCAAACATATGTTTCTCATACTACTGTTTAAAATCCTAACCTCTGTTTCAAAAATAGAGATTACAAAAAATAAAAATAAAACATCTGATTGACCAAAAGTGAACAGACATTTAACCTTTGTTTTCAAAAACCAAACCTCTGATTAATAAACATATTTTAGGTTTCAAAAGAGTATATCATTTTTTGAGGTATCTAAAACTTTGTTCGACTAAAGTCAACCACTGTTTGACACGGGTAATCTCTGTTTTGCCAAATCACTGTTTCTCAAGACTCTATTTGTAACCAAACAAAAGTTTCAAACCACTGTTTGACCAAAGTCTGTTTGACCAAGGTCAAACCACTGTTTGACCAATGTCAAACTACTGTTTAACTAAGGTCAAACCACTGTTGACCAAAGTCTGTTTGACCAAAGTCAAACCACTGTTTGCAAAAATAGGCAACCACTGTTTTCTCCATAAAACATTGTTTTAGCCCAACAGTGGTTTCAAACATCTGTTTTCATCAATCTGTTGACCAAAGTCAACAGATACATCAATCACTGTATCAACAGATGTATCAACTATGACAGTTGGTGGAAGATGTATCGACTATGCATTCACAAAACTGTTTAAAGAGTAAAGACGAATAAATAATCACCTCTTAGCGCTATTTTACTTTTTACTAAGGTTATTTTTCCAACCATGCAATCATACTATTATATCACCAACAAAATTCCATACAGTACATTAAATTTAAAACAACTTTTTGAAAATACTGTAAACCAAGCATTGTACTACACAAGCGACTATACTTAACCATTTTTAGTTATTACAACTACTTGGAAGTGATTTGAAAGACTCAAACGACTATACTTAACCATCTGTTCGACCACAGTAAATGCATCCGGGACCTGGATCTTCACCCACACGCACACCGTCCACCACACATATCCCAAAATACCCTTCAGTTTGCCTTCTCATTACTCCCTAAATTACAACAAAAATGCACACCAAAGTTAATTTAGAACATTGGCAGATTTAGTAGAAAAAAATTAATAATATACAACAAATTAATATATGATGGCAGCCTTGACCTGCTCATAAGTTGCCATGCATAAGTTAAGTTTGGTGGTAATTCTATATAAACTTGTGTTTTTAACATTACTTATGAACAGAGCTCGAAATAAGTTAAGCTTGAACTCAGACTCGGCTTATAAAAAGTAAAAAAAAAAACCCTACATGCACAAAGGAAATTTTCACTTTATAAACCTATATATAGAAAAAATGTGAAAAAGATGAATACATT
Organism: Helianthus tuberosus; assembly: GCA_030545235.1. Taxonomy (NCBI): domain Eukaryota; kingdom Viridiplantae; phylum Streptophyta; class Magnoliopsida; order Asterales; family Asteraceae; genus Helianthus; species Helianthus tuberosus. The sequence goes on from CM060440.1 coordinate 21,352,806, forward strand.
ATAGCAATATAGAAGTTTTCAACAATGCTCGAAATAAGTCTTTGCGTATAGCTTGCTACATTTCTTCTATAGTTATGCACCTGGCGTCATAGGAGACCATAATATTTATATAACAAATGAACTAATAAAAACAACATATAATATGAGGAGACAATACTTACAACTTTACACATGATAACTCCCCCAAAAAGTGAAATCAACCACAAGCTTTGATGGCGTGACAACATCTATAAGGAGAATTTCACGCTTTATCGACACTTGTTTCGCCTATTAAAAACAAAACAATATCTATAAGAATCAAGAAATAGCACATCCCCCATCAAATGAAACATGCAACGCTCTCCATTTCAAAATGTTGTGTATAAAATGTAGTCTTTTTCTTCTTTAGACAAGTTATATAAAGGCAAAATTACCCTTTACCCCCTTGTCATGATTTTTGCACAGTTACCATCTCAATAATATGCTTCAGTACGTCGCTTCTTCATTGAAACCAAAACCTGAAATTTACCCTTTGTAGATTATGCCAAGTGACATACAGTACCAATAATCCCTCATTTAAAAAAAAACATTTTCAAGATTTTGAGCTTTGAATTTTTGATGTCAAACATAATATTTCTAAAATGCAAATTATGTTGACTTTCTTACAAAAATAACAACAGTTCTGTGCACGTATTTACTTCTTTTTAGACACTCCAATAGTAGCTAGAACTGTTTTCCAAATGAGAAACATAATAAAAGCTCAATATCTTAACCTAAAATAGAACTTTAAGAATAAAAATTTAAATTGATTAACTAAAACAACCTCAAAGACTCAACCAAATTCGAACTGCAGACCCTTGTACGCAAAGTTTCCTTTTGCACCAGCGTTTCATATGTAAAACAAACATGATTAGTCCAATAATATTATGATCCCTTTCAGTCTCACAAAATACATATTAGGATAGAGGCATCTTGATTAACCAACGTTTAACATATTTACGGACATATGATAAAAAAAAATTAGTAAAGCGGAGAGAAGAGATGGAAAAGATAAACCACCCCTAACTCTTTTCCTTCGAATTGCATTGCCGAAAATAATCGTTTTATCAGTCATGGGTGTCCCTCATGGGTCAGGTAACATATATAAAAGCTTTTTACCATTTTTTAAGTCATTAATGGTCAAAGATACTGTTGAAAAAAATGCAAAATGTAACGTAAGCCTCAAATACAATAATATAAATGCAACACCAATTGGAAAAGAAATGTTTATATACCCTAATGGATGCAAACTGAAGCGCATGATCTTTCCAGCCTCTGTGAGTAATCTTAAACAAAATGTTAACAAAAATAATTAGTTATTACAAATTTAATCCATTAATCCTAATCAAAATGATAATAAATTAATGCAATCAAATGTTCTAACTTCAAGGAAGACAAACACATAAAAAAAAGTCCCGAAAACTAAAGTGAACACAAATCAATACACATAGAACAAAGAAGTACATACCTTGTGAACGATTTCCCTAGCTACACATGCATTCTTCATCATTTATATAGCAATCAACTTCAATAATGTTAGTACGAATCAATCTTATTCATCTTCATTACGATTTGATAATGATTGACTTGAAAAACCTGTCATACAATAATCAGTAATCTGTTTTGACTCTAATTTTGAAGAAATTTTGAAGTTCAAAAGGAAGAAATTCTATCAAACCATTGCTGACTTTGTTGGCCCAACAACTGTCCCCATTAATCAAATACAAAAACATCCTTTTGGTCAGACTATCTGGTTCACGAATTCGTGTAGATCACATACTTATTTTTTAAAAATTTTCTCTGAGTTTTATCAGATAAAATTCAATTGAACCATCGAATTTTCTCTGAGTTTTATTCCTATCCTGTTTGTTTACCTGGTTGTTCAGATTCTTTCTTTTCACATAATGAGATGGGTCAACTTTTCGAGACAAATCCTTACAGAATTGTTAAGAATATGATATCAGATGATTCTCTAATTCTAGTAGTCATCAATTTTCACTAAAATCTCTCAAATCCATATCAACAAACACCAAATCTGAACCACTTAACCCTTATCTAAACCTACTAAAACACTGATAAAATCAATAATTACGCAATGCTCTTTAACCAGACACAAATTAGTTAAGTTAAAAGAACACTAACTGAATCTAAGGTCACTTAAACATTGATTACATCATATTAACAAAGATGATCCTAACTGAAAGGTTATCAGTTCGCATCATACATCAAAATGTGTTTCCTAATATTAAGGGAGATTTAGTTTCAGATCGCAAATGCATTCAATTAGAACTATAATCTACTATCTAATCTCCAAATTACATATAACATACTCAAAATGCAGTAAAAACTAATAAAGTATATAATCAAATTAACAATCAAATAAAATATTTAAAAAATTGACCTTCTTCTTCTGCTTTCCACCACCAGATTTGGCCGGTTTAGACGACGGAGGAGAAGCTTTTTCCTTCTTCGGAGCCTAAATTCAACATATGACGAAATACGTTTACCAAACCTTGAAAACCTAAAGAAATCAAATCGGATCTGAATAACTTACAGTAGAACAATGCGATTAGAGACGGTTCTTGAACAACCTAAAAAACACAAAATCGATGGGAAAATCAGTTCAAGAACATCAAATAAAACACAAAATCACTCCCCATTTACAACCACAATGGCCGATTATGTCATTGAGTGGTGATGAAACACATTTTGATGTATGATGCGAACCGATTCACAGACGGATTTGTTTGCAGATGACATGGTTCGTACGAAGAAGAAAGTAAACCCTAGAATCGGCTGGATTTTTTAAATGAGAAGAAAGTATGAAGAAGAAAGAGATGGAGATTTGAAAGTGTGAAGAAGAAAAATAGAGTTGAAATATGATTACTTTGCCACAGGTGCATTAAATGCCCATTCCATCTCCCTATGTAGATTCAAAACTCCATCCTAAATAAAAACAATTTATCATAATATAATAATATTAATAAATAACAAAATCCTATTATATACAACATATTTTTAATATCTAGAATTATAACATCATGATGGACACGTGGCATAGCTCATGGATTGACACATATGCAATTTTACATCAGCTTCTAATCTCTTCTTATAGATTATATAGATATTGGATTTTAATAATCCCAACTATTAATCGTTGGCCGCCAACAGTCCCAACTTTAAAAATAACAACTAATAGTCCTAACTTTTAACATATTGGCCTCCAGTAGACCCTGACTAACAGAACTCTAACGCTGTTAGTCTCCGGTCGCCGGAAAGACGTTTTTTGGCCGGAAAACTCATTTTTGGCCGGAAAACTCAACATTTTCTTCCCGAACCTCTTTGTAACCTTATTATGGACCTTTGTGAACCTTTTTCTAGTAAAAGCCCATATTATTAAAGTCGCTGGAAAACTCTTTTTTTTTCGCCGGAAACTCAACTTTTTGGTCGGAAAACTCAACATTTTCGTCACAAACCTCTTTGTAACCTTAGATCGGACCTTTAGAAACCATTTTCTAGACAAAAATGGTTTTCCAGCGACCTAAGACTAACGGCGTTTGGGTTCTGTTAGTCAGGGTTCATTGGTGGCCAATATGTCAATAGTTGGGACTGCCAGTGGTTATTTTTGAAGTTGAGACTGTTGGCGGCCAACTACGAATAGTTCGGATTATTAAAATCCAATATTTCTTTTAATATCTATTGTTATTCTAACTTTTAATTTTTTTTATATTTATATTTTCTAGCACATCATCTTAAACGAACACATAGTATCTTACTAATTTACTATGTATCTCAATATCTTTTAATTTCTTAACACACAATTGTTTTATTTTTTCTAAGCAGATAACGTAGACATATGAAAAGTTTCTATTTTAATAACAACAACTTTATTTCATCTCACCAACATTCAATGTCTCACTAACTTTATATCCCATTTTTACTATTAATCATTAAACCTAAGTATCGTTTTTACATCTACTTTATATTTTAATAGACTTTTGAGTAAAATTTTGTTTTTTTTATTGGTCTACAGTTTACGAGATGTAGCAACGCACGTGCATGGTTCAATATTTTTACTTCAATTTTCTACTTAGTTTAATAGTTCCACCGCAACACGCGAGTTCAAAATACTCGTATTGTTTAGTTTATGGAATATAATATTTCCACCACTTTTAATGTGTAGTTATCACATTGACCCGTATATAGTTATTAGCTTGACCCCTATATGTAAAATGTGTAATTTAGCTATTTTAAAAAAATATATAAAGGGAAAAGTTTCGCAATATCAAAATATATTATTCTTTACATTTGGATTTTACCTAAACGTTTTTAATTAGTACACATCTCCTTTTACGTTTCCGTCATTCATTACATGTGATACGTGACCATAACAAAAACGTTTTGCATTAGTAATTGAAATTATAACAAAGGCAATATTTGTCTAAGGACATTGTTGAATTCTCCTCAATCAAACAGTGAAGGTTAACCCCACTGTTAGTAAAGGGGTATTTAAATGGTGTAGAATTAGTGTGTGTCGTCATTCTAAAAATAAATATAATTATTTTTTTTTAAATCATTAAGGTTTGTTAGACTGGTCATTAAGAAAATATAAACTTTAAATTTCATACTTGATATGAAATTATTTATCTACCTACCTTTTCCAACACTAATACTATGTTTTCCTCTTAAAATTTGGATTCCAGTGATTATATTATGTCGAACTATAAAAAAATTGATTTAAATTAAATTATAACCAATAAAAATAAATGGAAAGAGTTTGGATATTTTAGTTTTATAGTAAATATATATGTTATGATATCATCATTCTAATGTATAGTTATGATGTTAAGTTTTCAAACATCTAACCATGAAAACATATCCTAATCTCCTAAAACTTTTACATACTTGTTATTTAAGTAAAAAAATAAAAGAAACACCAAGACAAAACATACAAATCCTTATTTTCCTATATATATACAAGTGAAAGCCAACCATCTATTTTTTTTAAAATGGACTCCCAAACAAATGAAGCTAATTATCCTCTTTTAGAACCTGTTCAAGACTGCTCAATTTCTGATCAATCTGCTGCCAGCCATGGCGGTAGTGTGGAGCTGGAGAGGGTGCTTTCCGACACCGACACACCATTGATCAGGCGGCTTGCATTGGCTTCCTGGATCGAGCTTAATCTATTGTATAAGCTGGCTGCACCCGCGGTGATGGTTTACCTGATCAACAATGTCATGTCACTCTCCACCAGAATCTTTTCTGGCCAACTTGGAAACCTGGAACTTGCAGCCGCCTCCCTCGGCAACCAAGGGATCCAACTCTTTGCTTATGGCCTCATGGTGAGTTTCTGAATTCTGGCAATCACCAATCTAGTAAAACATTTAACCGTCTATGGAGGACGGAAACAAGGGTCAAGAGGGTCTGCTGACCTGTCATCAGAATATTTCGGATTTTTATACATAAATCTTATTTTTTATAATAAAACATGAATTGAACCCTTTAGTACTAAAAAAAAGTTATGGTTCTACCACTATGTCAATGCATGACTATTGATTTGACATAGTGCTTATACATATGTGATTCTAGCTTGGAATGGGTAGCGCGGTGGAGACGCTATGCGGTCAAGCATTTGGGGCACGAAAATATGACATGTTAGGAGTATACCTTCAAAGATCCGCAATTGTTCTTTTAGTAACAGCCATCCCAATCACTATAATTTATGTATATTCTAAACCAATTTTAATTTCGCTCGGTCAATCGCCACCAATGGCATCAGCCGCAGCACTATATGTCTACGGTCTCATTCCTCAAGTATTCGCGTATGCCATCAACTTTCCTATACAAAAGTTCCTTCAAGCTCAAAGTATTGTGGCTCCAAGTGCTTATATATCTGCTGGCACACTAGTTGTGCACTTGGTACTCTCTTGGATCATGGTCTACAAGTTAGGGATGGGGTTGCTAGGGGCTTCTTTGACCCTAAGTTTGTCATGGTGGATTATAGTGGTTGGTCAGTTTGTTTACATCTTGATGAGCCATAGATGCAAGGATACATGGACCGGGCTCAGCCGGAAGGCGTTCGGTGGGCTCTGGGAGTTTGTAAAGTTGTCGAGTGGCTCGGCTGTGATGTTATGTTTGGAGACATGGTATTTTCAGATCTTGGTGTTGATTGCAGGGTTGCTTGAGAACCCTGAGCTAGCATTGGATGCACTTTCGGTTTGGTAAGGGTCATCTTTAATCTTTATCACATGTTTTGTTTTATTAGATAAGAGTTTTGGACCATTTATAATAAACCAACCCGTAATATTTGCATTAGTACCTATCAAGTAGGCCAATGGGCCTGAATGCATTGCCACGCAAAACATGTCACAGTCACTAATAGAAAATATCAATCATCTTTATTTTGTCAAGAGGCTCACAGTCACAGGTGTATTTATTGCAATGAAGATTATGATGGTTTAACAGTTTGCGGTTTTAGTCAATGCAATTTGACTTAGATAATTATTTTAGTCCTAAAATTTAAATTTGTTTCTTTTAGTCCATTAGACCATGTTTAGTGGAAGGGGAAGATAATGCCCCCACCCTAGGGCATTTTACGTCATGTGGCGGTCCAGTCAGCAAATGGGCATTATTGGGCGTTTTCTAAAATGGGTGTATTGGGGATGGGGCATTATTGGGGCATTAAATAAAATAAAGAAAAAACACCAAAAAAATCTTATTGGACAAGGAGATGAAAGATGAAAGATGATTCGACAAGGAGAAGGGGGCAAGGCGTTTTCATATCCACGCCAAGGGGGCTTTTTTTGAATTTAAAAAAAAAACGCCCTATGTAATGGGCCATGGGCGTTTATGGCGTTTTTTTTTAATTTAAAAAAAAAAAAAAACGCCCCACTACACATGGTCTTAGTTTCATTTTCGTGATTTCATCTCATTTAATGCCGTACCACTAACACCATCCACTTTTTTCTGTTAGATTGGTGTAAAAAGACCATAATACCCATGTTAGCTCAAAGTTTAATTTAATTTAATATATATACCTACTTATTATATTAATTATTATGTAACAAATTATTTATGCAGCTTGGGTGTCAATAGTTTGTTGTTCATGGTCTCAGTTGGATTCAATGCAGCTGCTAGGTGAGCTTTCTCATGCAAAGATACACTACTAGAGTAATGAGTATCACCAATGGGCATTCGTCGTTAATTACTGATGGATCCCCCAAAAAAATAAGAAAAAAATGAAAAAAACTAATTTATACTTTGAAAATGTATTATCCACACCCAGATTACCAACACATAGTATCACTGACGAATTACCATCGAGACCACTTTCACTAATGGTTCTGTCTGTCAGTGAAAGTCGCTTGTTTTGTAGTGAGAGTTGACATATCTTTCCTTAAAAAAATAGTGTTAGGGTTGGAAACGAGCTTGGAGCAGGAAACCCTAGAGCCGCAGCCTTTTCGGTGTTAACAGTTACTACAGTCTCATTTCTCATTGCCTTAGTCGAAGCGATGATTGTTTTGTCATTGCGACATGTTATTAGCTACGCGTTCACTGGTGGTGAAACCGTTGCACATGCAGTTTCTGATCTTTGCCCACTATTGGCCATCACCATCATTCTTAATGGCATACAACCCGTTTTATCAGGTATATACACATACATGTGTGATGTGATTATTTGCATGGGCATGCATATGTGTCAACCTATGAATATTGACATGATGGATAAATCAAAGGGGTGGCTGTCGGGTGTGGATGGCAAGCTTATGTGGCATACGTGAACGTCGGGTGCTATTACATTGTAGGCATCCCCCTTGGGCTCCTTCTCGGCTTCCATTTCAATTTCGGAGTTAAGGTACCATTCATAACCATACAATTAATGTATCTTCAAAAACTGGCATACGATTAGTTGTATCTTAATAGGGAATATGGTCGGGAATGATCGGAGGAACCGGGATGCAAACCTTCATCTTACTATGGTCAACATTTCGTACAGACTGGAATAAAGAGGTACTACTATAACTTATTATTTATTACTAAGTCATCTTACTAATTTTTGGCGGGAAATTGTAACAACCAGGTGGAAAAAACTAACAAACGTTTGGATAAATGGGAAGCAAACGAAGAAACACTTTTGAAGGAATGAAAAGAAGTCAAAGTCTGTATCCCGATTAGTCAATGGACCGGAACATTTGGATTAGGATACAATCACTCATGCGCATCAATGACTGATTCATATTTTGTATTTTGTGTGAATCAATGACTGATTCATATGACTACAGAATAGTTGCGGATAAATGGTATACCGTTAAGTTTTCAAAACTATTTGAAAGCAATATGTAGCATGGATCATCATCATAGCTTAATAATAGGCAAAGTTAGTAGCTGGGAAAGAAACCTGAATATTGTGTGATTGACTCCAACCTAAATTGATTTATTTCTGGATTTGACTGTGTGTCCATTAATTAAGCTACTTCTCAGCTTTAATACATACATTTATAATCTGCAAGAATGAGTGGATAATTACTTTGAAAGGATGACTGATATCTTAGTTAATATTCAAACGTCCTCCTTTGATTGCATTGTATTTATCCCTTGAGTGAAGGTTTTTGTAACAAGCCCACAACCATCACAAAACTGAATACAACTTGAAATAACCATTTAGAAAACACTTGTTGGGCTAGTGAAGACTTTATTGGGCGGGTTGTTTAATTAAATAAGGCTCATTATGGTTTCTTATTAACCCTAGTTTTATATTTATAAATACCCTTTATTGTATTGTAATCTTGTGCCTTGAGCTTTAATAAAATAACCTAGTTACAGCCCGTGGATATAGGTCCCCAATGTGACCGAACCGCCGAACCACGTAAAATTCTTGTGTCATATTTTTTTTATTTTTCTATTCTACGTGTTTATATCGTTTGTGCGTGTGTGTTTGGTTCCGTTGCGCCACTTGAGACCTAACAAGTGGTACTAGAGCTTTGGCTCATTGTTCGTTAAACACACGAGATTGCATAGAAACGATTCAGAGTTTGGTTTATTCCGTTCGCATATTAGATCGCCAGTTGCGTTTGCCGTTCTAGTCCGGTGTCCGAATAGTGATTGATTATAAAGGAAAAACAAAGGTGGCGTCGTAGATCCGTAAACGGTCGCCTTTTATAGGGTGTTGCTATTTACATCATACTCTACTATACCTTACTCTACAATCACGTCTCAATAGGTTTTTGAATTTTTTATTTATTTACATATATACACACAAACACACTAAGTTAAAAGTTAAAGAAAGGGTATATATATGTAACAGATTAACACAAAATAAAAACTTTTTTTTTCTATAAATACCGTTCAAAATATAAACAAAAATATGACATAAAAATTAATAACTAATCTTCAATGTGCATAAAAGATTTATAGTGATTATAAGGGTTGAATTGTTTATAAAATTCTAGACATTGGATATTCATACGTTTTGTCAAACTGCAAATGGGGCTATGTGACGGATCCAATATGCGAAAATGCGAGGCATACACTATAATGAGATTTTATTAAATCATATACTTATTTTATTTTATTAATACAATGCACAACATGAATGTTCTTGGAAAATCAAACTCATTTTTTTTTTTAATTTGGCCATCTTCAATCCGTCATTGTTGATGCTCTTGATTAATTTTGTTACAAATTTGAATTACAAAACTATATTTCATAGATATTAGGTTGCTTCATGATAAAAAAATACAATTAATGTCCTTATAAAAATAAATAAACGAATGATGGTAGTTTAAGGACTCTTTATTGCCTACAAAGAGAATCAACAAAACTTGGTTGTAAGGACGGAGGGTGTGGGGGAGCTACCTCGGCCATGTCACCATCAATAGCGCCGCGGGGCGCCATCAGCCTATACCACCGAAATTAAAGACCAGGCGTCATAGGGTCTTCGCGAGTGTGGTAACGGAAAGAAATTGGGAGGATCGAGGTAGGTGGTCAACATATCCGTTGCCAACGTTCGTTTAAAAAAAGTTTTTTTTATTCAAATATAAATACAAACCTATCCCAAACTAAAACATACACCAATCACAACTAAAAAACACACCAATCACAACTCAGACGCACACCAATCACAACTAAAAAATGTCATCTGATTCTTCGAGCTCTTCATCCAACGGTGTTCTTGACGATATGGTTATCGCAATTACGCAGGAGGCGATTAATTATTTGCGAGAAGAAGCCCAATCCTCTACATCGCGTACCAGACAACCGGCTCTTGAACGCGATCGGTTAGGTGCTCATGAACGTCTAGTGCAAGATTATTTATGTGAAGGTAATTTTTATTCTTTATCCTTATTGCTATTGTTATTATTTTTTAAATTTACATTGTTATTACTTTTAATTTACATTGTTATTATTTTTTATTTACATTGTTATTATTTTTTATTAACGCTATTTTATTAGGTATTATCTCTCTGTATGGGAGACAAAATTGAGGATGCCAACCGCTGCCGGCGTTCCACTTTTATACGAGGCCCATCAGCGAATACACGGGTTTCCTGAGATGTTGGGTAGTCTTGATTGCACGCACTGGGATTGGGCGGCATGTCCAACCGCTTGGAAAGGGCAACACCATCGTGGTGACCACGATGGTCCTACCCTAATATTACAAGCGGTCGCTTCTCAAGATTTATGGATTTGGCATGCGTACTTTGGCATGGCCGGTGCGAACAATGACATCGCAGTTTTAATGTCCTCGAATCTTTTCGACGATGTCATAGACGGTGTTGCACCAGATACTTCATTCTATGCAAACGACGTGGAGTATAAATATGGGTACTATCTCACAGACGGTATTTATCCCGAGTGGGCGATGTTAGTAAAAACTCTTTCGTGTCCTGTAACACCCCGTGTTCCGAAAGTCAAAGTCAAGATTGAAGTCAAAGGAAGAAAAGATAGCTAATTGCGATCTGTCACTCCTTGCTCAACTACTGTTTTGACTTCTTTGACTTGTAATCGAATCTATTATTTATTTGCTTTAGTTGTATTATGTGGAGTATCTATTAATAATCGAGGTTTAATCGCTATTTAATCGCATGTTTAACCGATTTATCGCTATCACAATCGCAACTCGAATTATGTGTTCTGGATATTGTTTTACGTGTGTGTGCTATTTATGTGTTACTTGTGCATGTTATGTTTATGTTGAGGTATTAATCGCAATCGCAAATCTATCGCATCGCAATCGAATCGCAAACGCTAAACGCAAGTTAATTATAGTGATTGTATGTTAGATATAGTAGTTATGTTATTTGTGTAACTAATGGGAAATACTATCGCATCGCTCACTCGAATCGCATCGTAATGCTCAACACGCGAATCGAAACGACAAAACTCGTCGGGCCGGACACCAGGATCGAGTGGCCAACCGATCGAGTGGCCATCCGATCGGATTGCCATCCGATCGGATTGCCATCCGATCGAGTTGTCACCCGATCGGGCTGCCACCCGATCGACCCGGCACTCCACCACTTTCCTTTTTGGGAAACCCTATAAATACCCACCTGTCACATCATTTGTGATGTGACAGCTCCTTGTTCGACCAGCCGACCTCAAGCACTCATTTCTCTCGATTTCTCCCGATTCTTGTAAGTTTTCAACCTTAATCTTGTACTTCTATGATCTACACACACTTCTTCATCATTTTCACCTTTGAATCTCAACTTTTAACCGTGAAATCACCGGATTTGATGTGTTCTAAGGTGATGTCACCATAGGGTTCTTATGAACTTCAAAGTTTGGCTTCATTCCACCAAGAACAACTTAGATCTGAAGGATTTCCACAAGATTAATCAATGTTTTCGCATAGATCTACACAAATTCATGGTTGAAAGGATTGAAAGAAGGTTTTCCAACTTTCTTTCAACTCTTTTACACTCAATGCACTTAAACCTGATAGAATCGGAGCTCGTTCTGATCTTCTACTCACTCTTAATGATGTGTTTGTTCCAGATCTGAATTCTATCCAAGAGACAACTGATTTCAGGTTTGAACATGAACAACCGTCTCGAACCGTGAACGGGTCGGACTAGGGTGGTTCCTGTTCGATCGGGTCACTTGGGACGAGATGGGGTTTCTGTTGTTTAAGCAAGTTATCCTAACGTCTCGTTCAAAACTGCAAAACTTCAAACAAACAAAAATCAAGTGTCAAGACGATCAGGTCGTTGGGACGGATTGTCGTCCAATCGGATTGCCATCTGATTGACCGGCCATCCGATCGGGTTGCACTTGGTCCCACACTTAAACTTTTTATTCAATCTTTTCAAGGATCTGAACGTCGAACGGATTACCGTCCGATTGGATTGCCATCCGATCGAACGACCATCCGATCGTGTGACGTTTGGGACTTCGAAACTTAATCATTTTCAATTTTCAAAGATCATCAGTAACTAACGGATTGCCACCCGATCGGATTGCCATCCGATCGAGTGACCGTCCTGTTGTGAACTTGTTCTCAACTGAGAAGCCTCGCCAATCGGATCGCCGTCCGATCGAACCGTCGTCCAATCGACCGACCTGAAGGGCAAAGATACTTCTCTATTTTCAAAATGCTACAACGAAAACTTCAAAGGACAAACCATCATACACAAACACATCCTTACCAAACGAGGTGTCAATCCAATCGAATGGCTATCCGATCGGATGACCATCCGAACGGACTGACATCCGATCGACTGGCCATCCGATCGGATTGCCATCCGATCCGATTGCCATCCGATACTTGGTACTTTTGCATCATTTTGCGCGCCGCTTATCGTTTATGCTATCGTTAACTGTTCAGGCTAATCTCTCTCAGCGCTCCCTTCAATCCAAGAGAGTGTTTACTTGTTAAACACAATTTGTGAGTATACTCGATCCCTTTTTGCTTTATGCACTTTTGGGTGTTACATACGTTACTTATTCTAAATCACATCGATCACACAACGCAAACACTATTTATACGCTGACCTCTAATGCATGTTATACGTGACTCGATGAATGCCTGTTTGTTACGTTTACACATTGATTGCTGTCTACCTGCCTTAGCAACGATAGTACTATAGTTTGGACTCAGCACCTGTTTACGCAGGGATTGTTAAGGACAATTACTTCACGTGTTCGCAGTGGTGAACATGTGATGCGCACTCGCTACTCGCAGTCAACTCGCAGTCATTGGTATTGATAGGATCTTTGTCGATAACTTACATGCTTCACATTATACGTTGTACATGCTGGTTATGCGTAAACGATTTCGACCTCTACTATGCTATATCAAACTTGTATGCTCACCTTTACACTATGTGTATTGACCTATATTTTAACGTATGTGACAGGTGTTTAGGATGCTACCTGCTAGGATGCTTGCTATTTGATGGAACCGAGCTTAGGAGAGTCTAGAAACAAACAAAGACAATTTATTCTTATTTGAATCTGAGTTGTCGGAACAGTTTTATTTGTTTTGGAGATATCTATGTCTGTAATAACTTACTTGTTTAATAGGTTATGGTATGGGACATAATGTTTAACTATTCGGTAAAGTAGTTGTTATGGAATTTCTCTTGAACAATCTGTTTTGCTCAGTGCCATGCCCCGATGTTTCCGTCATCGGTTGGGGTGTGACATGTCCAGATGACGAAAAAAAATTATATTTCAAGAAAAAACAAGAGTCAGCAAGAAAAGATATCGAAAGCGGACTTTCAGTGTGTTAAAAAAGAGATGGTCTATCATCGCCCAGCCGTCGAGGATACTTGAAAAAAGTAAAATGAGAAACATCATGTATACGTGCATCATTTTGCATAACATGATATTGGAGGACTCGGGTAGAGCTTTTTGTGGATAGAGTTATGATGAAAGTAACCAACCGACGAACCCAATCCTAACATACGCTGAAAAAGAAGCTATCCGATCGAAGGTACGTGACAGGAACACACACCATAACCTTCGAGCTGATCTGACCGAGCACCTATGGTTTTATCGTGAACAAGGTGGAGACGATGAGTGACTTTGTATTTTTTTATTTTAATTATGACATTGTATGTTTTTTCTATTTAGATTATGGCATTTTATTTATATTATTTCAATTATGGCATTTTATTTTTATTATTTAAATTATGAATTATAAATTAATATATCAAAATTAAATAATATTTAAATTTAAATAAAAATAATAACTAGGTAACGATGACGGGGCTTTATCTCACACCCTGCAAGTTAAAGGAAGACATTATAAAGTCTCTTGGCTGACGTAGATCGTAGGTGGCGCTGACGTGTCCTGATAAAGCCCCTAGGGGCTTTATCCCATACCCCATAGCCTAATTAAAAAAGGGGGAGAGAATGAAACTTATTTGTTATTAATAATAACAAAAAATACAATTAATGTTATAGGGTAAGGTGTAACTAGTAAATATAGTTAGTGTATTTAGGCTATGCAGTGTGGGGTTCGGCCTGGCCCGGCGACGTCCCAAACACCATTTCGCCCCCCCCATCGTCGTCGTAATCGTCGCCCTCTCGACGATTGAGACGGGCACTACAAGACAAATTACACTGCTTCTAATTTCCCCAAATCCCTTCAAAAATCGTCAAGACTCTGAAACCCTAATTTTAAACCTGACTTCCAAAAAGTCTTCGCCGAAGGTCAAACTGGTCTCAATCGAGCAGCTTTGTGTTGTTTCAAAGCAGGATTTTGAGCTCCGTAATCGGTTGACGGAGTCTGGAGCTGTGGCGGTTGTGTTGAACTGTGTGGGGATGAAGGATTTTGTTCAGTTGGTTGAGAAAGCTTTGAAATTGTTGTTGAATTTGAGTTTGGATGATGATAAGGTGGGTTTGGTGGCTGAAGGTGTGATTAGTAATGTGGTTGATGTGTTATGTAATGGGGAGTCTGCGGATTGTGTTTTTTTATGAGTAAATTGCTAATAAGTGTTAAATAATGGGTAAAATTAAAAAAAAATTAAGTTGGTGGGGTAGGCTCATCATTTATTTCCACTGTTTCATCCTTGGAGGGACATCCTCCAAGCACTATGATGTGACACCTACATAGAGAGTTATCATTTAAGGATGGAGCTCTCCCATACCGCGTAACCTTAGAATAAGCTTTTTATATGGTGTGGGTGCACGCCATTCAAGAATAGTAGAGTTTGTTTTCTTTGAAGTCCACGTCAATAAAGAAAAAAAAAGTATTGGGTGGTGTGTGTAAAAGGAAAATAAGGAGTTTTGTTTTAGGTTGTGTTAAATACATTCTAAAGTCAACTTTTTTTTTTTACTTTGAGTAAACTGTCATTTTGGTCCCCATGGTTTGGGCACTTTTGCGATTTTAGTCCAAATCTCAAACTTTTTAAATCTGGATCTTTGTGGTTTCACTTTTATTGCCATTTTAGTCCAAAATTCAAAAGCCCCCTTTTTTGACTATTGCAACGTACCTATTTTGTCTTTTTATTCAGGGGCAATTTTGTCCATCTGATTTTAATATAACATATTAATAATTAATAAACTAAATTAATTATATATAATTCCTTTATACCCTTATATAAACATCAGATTATATACTCTTCCCCCTTTTAATCATCATCTTCCTCAAAAAAAACTTTAACCCACAAAATACGGCGATATCAATGTAAGTGTCTGGAACTGCAATCATCATGACGTCGTTTTGTGCAGGTGTATTGGGAAGATCTGTATGGTTGATGTGATTGATTATGTTTGTAAGACCATGTGTAGTGGTAGTGGGTTATAATGCCCCCACCATGGGGCATTATCCGACACGTGGCGTCCCAGTCAGCATGGGGCATTATAGCATAAAGTGGTGTAGTGGGGATAATGCCAATAATGCCACTTCCTATCATTAAAAATGATTAAAAAAAATAAAAAAAATAAAAACTTATTCAAAAAGCTGCTGGGGGTCAGTACTTTTCATCCCACATGGACCACTAATCTGAATTCCCATTGGTTAGTCAAATTGTAGCAATGTGTTGGTGAGCGTTTTAATTAAAACGCCGGGAACATTTTCTTTCGAAAAAAACGCCCCATAACGCCTACCGTAATGGTAGGCGGGGCGTTATCGGGCGTTATTTTTGAATTTTTTTAAAAAAAAACGCCCCACTACGGACGGTCTAAAGAGGACAATCCTTTTGAATCAAGTCTTTTGGATCTGCTTCCTAAAGTTGATGGACAAAATTGCCCCCGAACAAAAAGACAAAATAGGCAGGTTGCAACAGTCAAAATAGGCAGTTTTTGAATAAGGGTATAAAAGAATTATATATAATTAATTTACTTTATTAATTATTAATATGTTATATTAAAATCAGATGGACAAAATTGCCCCTGAACAAAAAGACAAAATAGGCAGGTTGCAACAGTAAAAATAGAGAGTTTATGAATTTTGGACTAAAATGGCAATAAAAGTGAAACCATAGGGACCCAAATTTAAAAAGTTTGAGATTTGGACTAAAATGGCAAAAGTACCCAAACCACATGGACCAAAATGGCAGTTTACTCTTTTACTTTTTTTTTCTACAAATCAACTTTTCAAGTTTTTATAAACCATAAGACCATGGGGTATGGTGGGGCTTGGGTTGGGCATTGGTTGACACGTGGACTTTCAAAACTCAAGGCTTCAACCCACTTTTGAAGGGGGTATGGTGGGCGTGGCTTGGCTGGCGTGGCCAAGCCACATCAGGTTTTATATATATATATATATATAACCAAAAACTACTAAACATACAACATAATTATTAAAATAAACATACAAAATAATTATCAAAATAAAAACCTATCATTCTTCGTCGTCTTCGTCGGTTTCGAACCCCGGAATCGTTGAAACATGTTCCACCAAATCAGCTCGAAGGTTGTGATGTATATCCCTTGACTTTATTAAAAATTCATTTGCCGCTTTATCTTCGTCTGTTACGTTACCTGGTTGGGGGTCATCATCATCATAGTAGGTTACGACCGCTCTACCTTCATCCTCCAAAATCATGTTGTGAAGAATGATACATGTGTACATCACGTTTCCAATTTGATCCTTGTCCCATAGTCGACAAGGCATTGCCAATATTCGCCACCTTTTCTTCAAAACACCGAATGCTCGCTCGACGTCTTTACGTGCAGCCATCTGAACCCTGTTAAACTTTAATCTCTTTGGATCTGAGGTACCGTGTCTTGTGAACGATTTTACGAAAACCCCCCACTCTGGGTAAATCCCATCAACTAGGTAGTACCCGTACACGTACTCAACCCCGTTTATAAAGAAAGTTCCTTTGGGTCCTATACCATTTACCCGATCATTGAAAAGAGGCGAGTGGTTTATGATGGTAATATCATTATGTGAACCTGACATACCGAAGAACGCATGCCATATCCAAAGATCTTGGGACGCAACCGCTTCAAGCATGATGGCTGGCACCCCGTGAAATCCACTAGTGTGAGCGCCTTGCCATTGGGTAGGACAAAGAGGCGGTGTGCCGTTCACGAGCGATGTACCTTCTCCTCCGTTTAGTTTGTTGAGTCTCTTCCTCATCGTCTTCGTCTTCCACGATAGCTTTCACCACCGCCGCGATCGTTTGTAGAAATATTTCCGCACCATCGTCAGATGATGATGACGATTCACTATAACTTGAAGAACTCATGGCAATATTGTGTTTTATGTGTTTGATATTGTGTGAGAAAGATGTTAAATGTGGTAAGTATTTATAAAGGAAATTTTTTTTTTTAAATATAGACCCCAACGGCTAGCCCGACGGATAGTTTGAAAGGGCCATTCACAACCCGCCATGTCAGCTTGCTCCCCCGCCCGGCTTGAAAGCCAAGCCCCAAGGGCCACGCCCCAACCCAAGCCCACCCGAGATGGTGGCTTGGGCGTTTTCCCCCAACCCACGCCCCAACCCAAGCCCCATACCCCATGGCCTAAACTCAATCACCTAAAAAGCATCCATCAGTATAGTACCTTCATTCAACAATTATTATTATAATTTTTTTACATAATTCAACAAATAATTTCCTGAATATCATTTTAATGATTGGACGATATTTTAATCCACTGCAATAACTTGGAAAATATAGTTAGTTTAATACGAAAGATATGGTTAACTAAAAACTGCACTTGTTAGGTTAAAAATTATTTTCAATTTCTTATATTTTTTAATGAATTATGTCTTAGACGTAATTTAACACTTGTCTAGGCATCAGTATAAACACTTAAAAACTTTTAGAAATTATTATTCTTGAACTTTGATAGTACTTTAAGTTTATATACACATTCAAGACTTTAAGAAATTTATATATAAGTTCTTAAATTTTATTAAAAGACTAAACATGACTTATTTTTAAAAGAGAAAATGAAAATAAGAAACAACAAAGGAAACAATAAATTGAAGAACCTACTATACACCGATGTTATTTGTATGATTTAAATATATAGTAATAATTATCATCATACTCAGTAAATTCCACCAATAGCAAAACAAAGGCAGGGTCTGAGGAGGGTAAGATGTAGACAGTCTTACCTCTACCTCGTAGGAATAGAGAGGCTGCTTCCTGTGAGACCCCCGGCTCGATAGTAATTTTGCATCAAGCCTTGGACATAAGACACATAACACTCAGCAATCGGGACAAAGACCGATTAGTGCATGTACCTTTTTGTCTTTCAGCTATCAACGCCACCACATGATGCCTGATTAACCGTCTTCAGCTTTTAACGTTATTTTCACGAAATTAGTAAAATAATGTTAAAATTAGTGCACTTTCACTTTTGCCCCCCGATGACCCACACGTATATACATTATATGCGCATACCACAAGCAGCCTCTTTATTCATACGGGGTAGAGGTAAGACTGTCTACATCTTACCCTCCTCAAACACTACCTTTGCTTTGCTATTGGTGGGATTTATTGAGTATGATGATTATGATGATGATTTAAATATATAATATGTCGGATAATACAATTTTTAATAAAAAGTGTGACAAAAAAACTATAAAAGTAAAATAGCGTCTTTGTTTTGTTAGAGACTCATTATTTATTTATGATGAACTTTTTCACTCTCGTGTTTATAATAAAGTGTCTTGATTATTTATTTATTAATATTGATATTAATACTAATAATAGTATAACAACATATAAAAAAGTAACAAAAGTATTATAAAATAAAATAACATAAAAAACATAATTATTAATTTTGACTTTAGAATAAAATAATGTATTAAAGTACTTAATCATTACAAAGCTTGACTAATTTGGTATATTAAGGGGTTTTCTAATGGCACACCCTTTGTCTATCCGCTCACCTTTTCACTTCAATATGCATCGTATAGGCCTATACGATGCGTATTGAAAAAAAGTAAAAGACATAGCAGACTGACAGGTGCAGGTTATGTCTGGCGGCGGGCATTATACGCATCATATAGGCCTATACGATGCGTATCAAAGCACTGATTTTTTGATGTGTTGTGTCGAATGCGAACCCGAGAAATGAAGGGGATTTCGAGCAGTTGGTCGATGACATGATAGATAAAGATCTTGACACGATCATTTACATTTTCAAGTATTATTAAAACCATTCAAGCCCACCAGTCTACAATGTGGTTCCCAATTTGTGGAACATAATCCCAAATTGTCTAAATAAGCGCTTTTATCATTTCCATTTTCAAGTATTATTAAAACCATTCAAGCCCACCAGTCTACAATGTGGTTCCCAATTTGCGGAACATAATCCCAGATTGTCTAAAGAAGCGTTTTTATCATGTGGCATATGGTAAACAAATACCAAGGGTGTATACATATCTCTATTCGGTCATCTTTCCAAGCTTTTTACACACGAATATGTGGTTCCCAATTTGCGGAACATAATCCCAGATTGTCTAAAGAAGTGCTTTTATCATGTGACATGTGGTAAACAAATACCAAGGGTGTATACAGATCTCTATTCGGTCATCTTTCCAAGCTTCTACACAGATCCGACAATAGGGCCCACGGATCTTCTCATTTTCTAATTCTCGAAGAATCTCGTAACGTATTCTCTGTTTGTCTAAATCGTCTGTAAAATTATAAAAAAAACAAACTAGTGGTTTATCACCCTGTGTGAGCATTGGAAGCCTGACAATCAGTCTTGCAATTACATCTTCAATCGAGACCGAATTTTTAATTATAATGAAGCAATGAAGATTGAATGTGCAAACCGTAACCGTTTTTTACTACGGAAACGGTGGCTATGCGAAATATAAACCCGACACGTCTTCTATGATGATTCGAAACATTCACGAACCACAATGGACTCAGACTCATACTACTCTAATATGACACATGATAAAAGCACTTCTTTAGACAATCTGGGATTATGTTCCATTTTATGACACATGATACGACACGCTTACCTTAATCACATCTTCCATGGAGTCACAGATCCGACAATAGGGCCCACAGATCTTATGTCCACCCGAGACCGACCTTTGGATCACACGTGTTGAATGATCGAGAGAAGCTTCTTCGAGCTAGCTGTTATTTTGGTTGTTCAGTACTTCCGAGACGATTCAAGTGAGTCCTGATGCATGTTTGTGTCGAACATGTTTCTTCGTCGCTAATTTCTCCACTCACCGTGAAATCGAACAGTTTCTTAACAGATTCCGTCCGGTTTCAAAGCCGGTTGAGGATTACGAGTGTTCTAGACTCGTTCAAGGCATGCCTGTTTGTGCGATTTACAAAAATAAGGATGCATTCCACGGTAAACGATGCAGCTGATGAAACTGAAGCTGTTATTTATGTTGTTCAGTACTTCCGAGACGATTCAAGTGAGTCCTATGAAGCAAGTGTCTGTCTATTCAACGACGATATGCTTGTTGACTGTCACATGAATAAGTCAACGCATATTCTTGTTTGAGAGTAGAAGAGTCGCATTATGCTTATCAAACCAGGCTGCCGCATACTCTAATGAGCGTTGATTGTACAAGCATGGTTCACGTTCAATAGGGTCTACGGATCTTAATCATATCTTCCATGGAGTCACAGATCCGACAATAGGGCCCACAGATCATATGCCCATCAACAAAGATATGAGAGTTCCGTTTTTATGACACATGATAAAAGCGCTTCTCTAGACAATCTGGGATTATGTTCCGTTTTTATGACACATGATAAAAGCGCTTCTCTAGACAACAGTTTCTTAATAGATTCCGTCCGGTTTCAAAGTCGGTTGAGGATTACGAGTGTTCTAGACTCGTTCAAGACGATTCAAGTGAGTCATATGAAGCAAGTGTCTGTCTATTCAATTGAGAGGAATCATTGCATTAAATCCCCGTTGAAAACAAGTGGTTGTAATGATGAAACCCTTGATTTGAAACACATTTTTGCATATGTGGTTTCAACGGATTGTTGGACTTCTTGTTCCAAATGCAGCTGATAAAACCGGAGCTGTTATCTCGGTTGTTCAGTACTTCCGAGACGATTAAAGTGAGAGGGTTCTTTTGACTATGTTTTTATCACGTGTCATGTCTAATTCTCGAAGAATCTCGTAACGTATTCTATGTTTCTCTAAATCGTCTGTAAAATTATAAAAAAACAAACTAGTGGTTTATCACCCTGTGTGAGCATTGGAAGCCCGACAAACAGTCTTGCAATTACATCTTCAATCGAGACCGCATTATTAATTATAATGAAGCAATGAAGATTGAATGTGCAAACTGCAACCGTTTTTTACTACGAAAACGGTGGCAATGGGAATTACAAACCCGACACGTCTTCTATGATCGAGAGAAACTTCTTCGAGCTAACTGCCGATATCTCATCCTTCTTATCTTGCTATTAAACGATGTTATCTCCGTTGAGTTTGAAAGACGCAATCGTTTGTTAATTTTAATGAAGCAATGAAGATTGAATTTGCAAACGAACAGTCTGTTATTTCGGTTGTTCAGTACTTCCGAGACGATTCAAGTGAGTCCTATGAAGCAAGTGTCTGTCTATTCAATTGAGAGGAATCATTGAAATACATCCCCGTTGAAAACAAGTGGTTGTAATGATGGAACCATTGATTTGAAAAACATTTTTGAGAAATTTATAGTTCAATACGCATCGTATAGGCCTATACGATGCGTATTATTCGATGAATTTACTGAAATACCCCTGTTTTTCTGATACATTCAGGGGTATTTTTGAGAAAATTCAAAGTTTAATACGCATCGTATAGGCCTATACGATGCGTATTAAGCTGATATACGATACGACATAGGCCTATACGATCGTATATGAAATTATTTCAAATTTAGTTTTATCGTGTTTCCCTCGGTTCGACGCGTATACGTCTCGTTTTTTTCCGAACTTTCGCATAATTTGTCGTTTTATGACGTATACCTTCAACATAAGTCGTTTCGGTGCCGTTCTGTTGCGTGAGAATACCGTATTCTATGATTACGTACAGTTTTGTTTGAAATCCACTTGTACTCCATAGGGCCGTGTTATATGTATACGTGTGCGGAAATATCGTTAGTCGCGTATTTTGACGTATTCTAATGTCACACCCCAACCGATGGCGAAAACATCGGGATGAGACGAAAACGAGATTGCAAGATACTTCATAACACTATGTGAAAATAATTAATTAAATTCGAATTTCATTTCAAAAACTAGATTGTCATACAAGATTCAAATATAAGAAATAACATTGTCTCACAACAAACATAACATCAAAATAGATAAATTAATCTAGGTGTGTATCTAAGTCCACCTAAATCTTGTTTTATCATCTCAACAATTCAACCTGCAACATGTATTAAAATAGAGTTCAATGCAAAAGCAAAGGCGAATATACAAGTTTTGTTACATAGCATAATATAACATAAAATAGTTTAAGTGCTCATATCCAACATGAATCATAATTAGCAAGTTTACTAGCATGCCGAAACGGTGTACTTATATGTTCAAACCCAAGATTCCAATGCGTTAAAATAGCCTATCCCAAATAGAATAAATGGAGGTTAACATGTTTGACTTAACAATACCCCAAGAATCGTGGGCGGTGCATTACTCCTATAGCGCTATAATTGTTAAGGTAGGCTAGCAAAGTTAATGAAGCATATATCGACACAAGTAGTTTACATTAGCATAACAAGTCTAAACAAGCATCACATAGTTTCAAGTTAAGCATGAATAGAGTTTAAAATAGTTTCATATGAAGTGTGATTTTATTTAACATACATGTTGCATCCCAAAGTGATAAAAGGAAAACGGGATCGAGTATACTCACGGTTTTTGCAAGCTTTCCTACTTGAATCCCGCGAGTGGTGTTTGTTGTTTAGATTGGAGCACTTTGTCCTTCTACACAAAGGAACATAGATGTATGAGTTTGGGGGAATAACGGAAGATTATAGATTCAGAACTTAAATAACATGAACATAGTCATATAAAAATAATCATCCTTAACATATGATGTTTGGATGATAAACTTACTACTTGATAATGTCCATTTGTTCATCAACAAAGGTTCGGTTTGTTAAGTGTATTACATATATTATATACATATTATTATGTCCAATATTTCAAGCATGAGGTAGGAGGATGAATCCTCCATTTAGGAACCTCTTTGGTGTCATAGAAATCATGTAGGAGGTAGGAAGAGAAGTCTTCCATTTAGGCACCTCTAAGTGTTCACCACTACACTTGATGTAAGAACATTCAAAGAGGGTCATGAACTTGCAAGTAATATAAGAATACTAATCACTAATCTATAAGAAATCATCAAGCAATGTGTGCATTTTATGTAGGACAACCCAAGTAAATCCTCAATCACACATACATCAAACTTTGAGTTTGAACATCACTTGTGGGTTGAAACCCTAAACAAAACAGAAAGTTTGTGAGGATTATTCCTCTGATTTTGAATGTCTCAACCTTGTTTTTAAGCCTAACTAACCATAGATGAGGTTATACGCATAAGGACATAGGTTTGAGATGAGTTAGACTCAAGTTCAACTAAGATTAACAAGTTTAAGCGAAATCAGAAACAAACAGTCCACTTTGGAGCCTTTTTGGCGACATTCCAGAGCTTGGTTTTCCATGGAAAACCTTTGGAAATGTTCCTAAGGTTGTTCCAAGTAAGTGGGAAAAAGAATCAAGTGAAAAGGTTAAGAAATGAGAGAGTTATGCATTTTTGTAACTTGGTATGATTTTGCTCGAATTTCTGATTAGCAGCAAATTAGAGAGTGATTAGAGAGTGTTTGAGGTGAGTTGCAAAGTGGAAAATGTGGGGAGGAGGCTTGAGTTTTATAGGGGAAGAATTAGGGTTAAGGTGGTTGGCATTTAATCAAATTAGTTGGGGGTTTAAGCAATAAAAAGAAAACAAATTAAACAGCCACAATTTGCTGCCCGATCGGGTGGCTCTAAACAGCCTAGATGTGATTTTTATTTTTATTTTTATTTTTGGTTGTTGAACATTAGATTAAGTGTGGGCCAGGTATAAAGTATATGTAATATATATGATGAATTAATGTATTGGTGGTTACTTATGTGAAACAACCAAAGAAACAATTTAGCCAACATGTTCTAATCGGAACTGTTTTCTACATTTAATTAATTTTTTTCTTTTTTTTAACAATATAAATTGTATATTAGTTGTGTAATTAAGTGTCACTTAATATCTAATGTGTACACTAACATGTTTAGAAACTAATGTGTGTAAGGAATAAGAAATCAAGTCACAAATAAGTATGTAAACATGGATTTTGGTGTTGTAAGAATAAGTGGTGTATTGTATGATATGTCTGGTATATGTAACATGTAACGAAGTGTTAAATATGTATAAATCACGTAACCGAATAATCAAGTGTCTTGTATGAACGTTTAAGAATTACAATTAAGAGGATTACGAATCATGTATTATACAAGTGCACGTATCAATGTATAAACATGTTTAAACAATGTATAAATGATTCATTTCATTACGATCAAAGTCTCGGATTTACAATGGTTTCAACGAAATACGATTACAAAGAATACAAACTTCTAGAAATAGAAATATAAGACGAACTTTCTAAAAATGGGAAGCACGAAAAAGCAGGGCGTTACATCTAACATATTGTTGCGTATTTAATAGTATTTTTGACGTATTTGAGTGTATTCTAACGTATTTTAGCTTATTTTAACCTATTTTAGGGTATTTTTACATATTTCGACGTATTTTAATGTATTTTAGCGTACTTTAACGTATTTTGGCGTATTTTAGCGTATTTTACCGTATTTTGGCGTATTTTGGTGTATTTTTGCGTATTTTAACGTATTTTGGCGTATTTTAACGTATTTTGGCGTATGTTAATGTATTTTAGCGTATTTTGGCGTATTTTAGCATGTTTTAGCTTATGTTGAAGGATAACGCAAACAAGTTCTCCACAGTTTGTTATTCAGATGTCTATTCGGTCATCTTTCCAAACTACAACACACGATAAGTTTAAACTTTATAGTGTGTGATTTGACCTGGAAAGGATTGGAGGTGATTTATACTTTTAATAAGCTGTCACAGTTGTCAAATTCGTTGCGTGCATTCATATTGTTTAGACAACAACAGATAATGAACGGATTGTTGGACTTCTTGTTCCAAATGCACGCCTCAATTCATCTTTTTTACTATTTTCTCCAATTTCAACAAATCTTTTCCTTTTCATTCAATTTCGAGAACATTTTCCGTAACATGAAGACGTGTCGGGTTCTTCTGCTAGTGGTTTCTATAACCAACTGGGAACCACATATTTGCTTCAAGATTTATGTATCTGAATCAGGTTCTCAAACAAACACTACTAAAGATGAGTTGGTATTGAACCAAGAATATGAAGATCACGGTGCAAGCAGACCGCCTTGTTTGTGACTATGGGAAACACAAGTTTTCTGGAATTGGAGAACCGTTGTTAATTTAGTGCTTCTCAATCAGATATTATCTATCTGTGTGTGTCACATCCATCCTGTTATGTCAATTTCAACTTCCATTGATCAAATAATAAAAACCATAAGTGAAAATCCGATTTAAGAAACCCAGAGGAATCAGTTGTATAGCTGAGGAGAGAGAGAGAGAGAGAATGTTTGGATACTTCTTCTAATGGCGCCTCATTAGCGCTTTAACTACCAAAAGAATGCATACACAAATAGTTCTAGTGGACGAAGCAAAGAGACCGCCTTGTTAATTTTAATGAAGCAATGAAGATTGAATTTGCAAACCGCAACCTTTTTTTACTACGGAAACGGTGGCTATGCGAAATACAAACCGCAATCGTTTGTGACTTTGGGAAACACTAGTTTTCTTTTTGAGCTTGATGGATGTCCGTTATCTCAGCGCTTCTCCTTACATTACTGATCTGGAATTGGAGAACCGTTGTGTATTTGCTTGCTGATATGGGATTGGAGAACCGTTGTGTATCTGAATCAGGTTCTCAAACAAACACTACTAAAGATGAGTTGGTATTGAACCAAGAATATGAAGATCACGGTGCAGACACGTGAGAAGAAAGTCATTGGACTGCTGGAGATGAAGTCAAATGTGATCAAACTTGGACATCAGACGTAAATCTTGAAGCAAATATGTGGTTCCCAAGTGAGTCCTATGAAGCAAGTGTTATTACGTCCGAGACGATTCAAGTGTGTTCTATGAATCAAGTGTCGGTCTATTCAATTGAGAGGAATCATTGCATTACTCCCTGTTGAAAAACAGAATCGATAAATTCAGGGAAAATGGGGTTGAAAGATGATAACCCAACAATGGAGGATCTCATTCTACAGTTTCGATAAATTCAGGGGTATTCTCAAATAAATGTTTCCTAGATGTTTGAAGACCGAAAAATGTCCAAAGTGCTGCTTCTTCGTTCGTGTGACGGAAAGCTACCTTGCAAAAATTAAAAAATTAAATCGACACTTTTAATACGCATCATATAGGCCTATACGATGCGTATTAGTTTTTGGTAGGGGACATTGGCAGCCTTTGGCAGACATATAAGTTTGAACCCACCTCAATACGCATCGTATAGGCCTATACGATGCGTATCGAGGGTGTCGATTTAATCCCCCAAGGTGTGCCAATAATATGACCCTATATTAATCCATATCTTGGGTGTATCTATCACACCTCTTTGTTTTTCCATTGGAAGCGACACACACATTCGAAGGCATTATTTTTTATTTGAGGTAATTATTATTTGGTTTGTTGATTTTGTGGAGATCACTTGATTAGTTAGTGGGATATTTATTTTATTTGATTAGAACGACAAGGTGATCGAGTTAGTACCAAGTTAAACTATTTGAAGTCAGAAGTAGATTGAGTGGTGATTTAAGGGTTGTGGTTGTCGACTATTTTAATCGTTTGGAGTTGGGTAAACTCTTGAGATCGCTGGGTTTGATCGAAGGTCCCTAGGTTTGAATCGTCGGGATCGACTAGGTCTATCGTTTTATTGCGATTAAGTTTTCATCAGGTGTTGGGTTTTTTTCGATTGTGGCCAAGAAACTTCCTTGGAGTCGCTGAATAATCAAACTTGTGGCCAAGTAAGGTAGGCATTTCTGTGACAGGGGAGCGTGGTTGGTTTGCGAGTTAGGTTTTTTTTGTGTTTGAAGTTCAGGTTTTGACTATTATTGACAATCGTGATTATTTTTTAACTGGGTTTGTGAAGAACAACATTCAGGTTCAGATTTGTCTACAAAAGATAGTCTGATGTGATTGTTTATAGTTTATTTAAAGTTACTTGATTTATTAGTTATTGCAGGAGCAGGTCGATTTGATTGACAGTGTTCAGTAGAACAATCGTCAAGTTCAGGCTTCTGCCGTTGTTGTGTTTGTTCACTGTTTTTTATTTGTACTCATTTGTTATTATTATAACTGAAGACAGGATGGTTATGATCGAAATGTCCAACGGTTTGGATTTTAGTTGATTAGTTTGTCAAGGAACTTGGATGGTGCTAGTGTTAAGTAAACTTGTAAAAATGAAACCAACGGGTATGCTCGGGACAAAATAAGTGAAAAAAGAGGTTAGTGGCAAGCCATGTGAACTATTGCTCGTTTGGATGATCTTTCTGTTAGGGTTTGTGTTAACTAATCGTGTGTGCGGTTATAGAACCCTTGGCAACGCTTACTATCCATGGAAGCTCGACTGTTGTTATAACCGTTTGCCTTTTGATTGGTTTGAACTGTGAAGCTATTCTTGTTCGGTGGTGATCAGTGGTTAGACATTTGAGGAGATCTTTGTTCTGATACTGGGTAAAGATTTTCGCTGAGGAAGCATGACTGAAGACTAGACTCATGGATGTTGGTTTGGCATGGGTTAGGATAACAAGGACAATGAGAGCTGGGCATAGATGACTTGGTGAGGCTGCATGGAGGTGTGGATATTGATCATTAATGAAATTCTGCTTCTGAGCATGTGTCTGGGTTTGATGCACTAGGACTCAGTGGAATGCAGTGAAGGCTTGTGGGTTCGAGATTCTGTTTGCTTCATTTCTTGTTACCCACTTCGATGAAGTATCACTGAATCTATTGTTGAAGACTTTTGGAGTGTACAGGTTGTTGCGTCGCTAAAAGAAGTGAACCAACTTCTGAGTAGTAAAGTCTTGGTTTACGATTCGAGAGTTAAATGAGTCCAGTTTACAACATAGGACTTTGGGACTTCAGGTAATCCGCTTGAACATATCCAGAGGTCCGAGCGCGGATAGGATTTTTGTAACGCTGGGAGCACAGAGGGTGTTGGGACAAAGTCTGGAAATCGACGTTGGGTTTCGGAAGACCAGGGATTCGAATGAATACCTGGGAAGTTGCTGCTGTTTATGGAGAGTGTTCTTTCCTCTTGAGTCTCTAGTTGGTGATGAGAAGGGTCATTGCAACTAGGTGGATTATTGAAATATTAGCTTGTTCCCGGGGAACTGTAGGCTTGGAGAACTTTTGTTGTTGAAGTTTTAGCTTGTTTTTGGAACTGGAGGCGCGGAGGATTTCTGTTGTTTGAGATTACTAGAGTTACTAGATACGGGGTTTGGCTTGGATGACACTTATTGCAAAGTCTTCAAGTAAGAGATTGTTGGGTTAGTGAAGACTTTATTAGGCCTATTGTTTAATCAAATAAGGCCTATTATGGTTTCTTATTAACCCTAGTTTTATATTTATAAGTACCCCTCATTGTAGTTGTAATTTTGTGCCTTGAGCTTAATGAAATAATCTAGTTGCAGTCCGTGGATGTAGGTCTCTCACTCGGACCGAACCACGTAATATTCTTGTGTGGTGTTTTCTCTATTTTTTTTATTCTACGTGTTTATATCGTTTGTGCGTGTATGTTTGGTTCCGTTGTGCCACTTGAGACCTAACAACACCACCAATTTGGTCGTATGGATTTAGGGGGCAATCATTTCCATGCATTAAGTAGTGACATATGAACAAAAGTGCTAAGTCATACCTTTTCTTTCTTTTCTGATGGCAGTGACTCGGCAAGCAAATAATAGTTTGCAATACAAGCTTGCAGAGGCTTTGTTGTTTCCGCCAAAGTATTTTCTGAGTCCACCGATTGGTCAGATTCCGCTATTTAGACGCTTATAACTTTTTCAAGAACCATCTCCGCAACCACCCTAGATATCGTATATCGAGTATATCCGTGTAATACAAAATTAGGTTTATTTAACCCGTGTAATATACAAGTTTTTTTTTTCAAAATTATATTTATTCAACGCGTGTAATACACAAGGTTTTTAAAGATATCGGTTTTTTATTATTTGGTATAAAAATAAGATTTATTTAATCCGTACAATACACGAGGTTTTTTTATAAGGGCATAACCTTTTTATTATCTGGTATACAAAATTAAAATTATTCAATCCGTGTAATACATAGGGTTTATAAAGATAAAACGTTTTTTTTTATTGTTTGGTATATAGAATTACGTTTATTCAACCTTTACAATACACGAAGTTTTTATTCAACCGGTATAATATACAAATTTTAACATAATATATTATATATAAAACACATCCCATTCACACCATATCAAAATCATTATTCATTGATCAAAATCAACCTAAGACCCACAAAAAAAATTAATCAAAAGCAGATCTAAAAGCCAAAAGTCTTCTTCTCCGTCCTAATATTTATAAAATTTGAAACGGTATTTACTATAAAGGTCAAAGTGATATATCTATGTTGTAATAAATGAATTGTAGAAACAAATTTTTGATTTCGTAGCAAACCGCATGTGAATCCAAATTTATGTATATAATATAAAAGATATAGCTTATAATTTTATGAAAAAGTTCCTATCAGAAATGATGATAAATCGTTTTCTTGGTTTGAAGACCATGATAAGAACATATCTTTTCCGACATAAGCCAGCACATATTCGGTCCACTCAATTTTCATGCATGCATCGTACTCGAAACAAATTTTGTTGGTTTGTTAACAACTAATACATTCTTCTGAAAAGTCGGCTACAGATCAACACCAAGTAAAACGTTCAATGTAGATAAGTAAAGTCGAGTTGCCGAAGACATAGTTCAATTCGGATCATTGAAAGTTTGAAATGAACCAAGCTTAATTAAACTAGTTTGAGTGTAACTTGAAGTCCGTTTAATAAATTGAATATTTTGTTTAGTTATATTATTATTGCTTTATTGTTTACCTAGCTAACCAATCATCAAGAGACATTCTCTTGATAAAGTGTTTCCTTTCTATCCGAAATGTTAATTTTTGCAAAAATACATATATAGATATTAACAAAAGTAACTAGAATAGATTACCAAACTCATCAAAAGCAATGTGTTTTTACCAAATGGGTTATCCCGCGTTGACATTTTTACCTTATTTGATTTGTATTGCTCAGCGCATGTAAAATGTGTATCTTATAAAGGGAGAACTTCCACCGTATCACAATATATTATTTTTTACATCTGGATTTTATCTAACTGTTTTTTGGTACACAGCTACGTTTAAGTTTCTGTCATGCATTACTTGTGATACGTGACGATAACAAAAGCGTTTTGCATTGGTAACTGAAATTAAAACAAAGCGTATATTTGCCTAACGACATTGTTGAATTAGAGAGTCTGTGCGATGTGGCGCAGTTCTTAAAAAAATAAGAAAAATAATTTTTTTTTAATTTATTTATCCTTGTTTTTAATTAAGGAAATTAGATATTTTAATACAACTTTGTAAATCACTAAAATTTGTTAAACTAATCATTAAGAAATATAAACTTTAAATACCAGATTTGATAGTTGATATGAAATTATTTATCTGCCTACCTTTTTTTAACATTAATACGATTTTTATTCTCTTATGCCTTCCTTTTTTAACATTAATACGATTTTTATTCTCTTAAAAAGTAGATACAGTGATTAAATTATTTATCTACTTTTTTCATCTTAAAAAGTACATGGAAAGAGTTTAAAGATTTTCATTTATTAATAAAATATTTCTTATGATATCATCATAGTAATGCATAATTTATGGTGTTTAATTTTCAAACATCATCTAACCATGTATACATATATCCACAAATCACAATCTCCTGAAACTTTAACATGTTTCATAAGTAAAAAAAAAGAAATACCAACACAAAACATACAAATGTTTGTTTTTCTCTCTCTATATATATAAAGATAACATGTGAAAGCCAGCCATCTATTTTTATAAAAATGGACTCTCAAACAAATGAAGTTTATCACCCTCTCTTAGAATCTGTTCAAGATTGTTCAACTTCTGATCAATCTGCCGCCAGCCATGGCGGTAGTGTGGAGTTGGAGAGGGTGCTTAACGATACTGAGACACCGTTGATTAAGCGGCTTGTAGCGGCATCCAGGATTGAGCTTAATCTACTGTATAAGCTGGCTGCACCCGCGGTGATGGTTTACTTGATCAACAACGCCATGTCTATCTCCACCAGAATCTTTTGCGGTCATCTTGGAAACCTCGAACTTGCGGCTGCCTCCCTCGGTAACCAAGGGATCCAACTCTTTGCTTATGGCCTTATGGTGAGTTTCCGAATTCTGGATATCACCAATCTAGTCAGGGGAGGAACATGGGGGGTAAATAGTGTTCATCAGAATTTTTTGGATTCTTATATATAAATTGGAATTTTATTTTAAGAGATAAACGTGTTGGACAATCTAGATGTAACCGGTAAAGAAGAAAAATATATGATGAACCCGGACTAAAAAGTTCTAGTTCCGCATCTAGTAAAACATTCAACTGCGGATATATGATTACCGATATGATGATTTTGTTGACATCTAGGTGATTTAGGAATTGTAAAAATGTTTTGATTTCATGTTGGTTTCTAGGTAGTCCGCTACTTCAATAAGCGGACTTTAAATAGATTAAATAACCCTACAATGAGTCTGTTTGTCAAAGAACAGACTCAAGTTCACAAGCATTCATTGATGAGACTAAGGAGACGAGACGCATATTCAATGAGCTTGCTTGCCACGAAAGCGGTTTGAACTTTTAACTAGAGTTGCTTATTGAAGTAGCTGATTACCTAGAAACCAACATAACTTACAAACGCTTTTACAATTTTTACAACATGTAGACATAAATTAAAAAAATTATTTGACACAATGCTTATATAATTATATGTGTGATTCTAGTTGGGAATGGGGAGTGCAGTGGAGACGCTATGCGGTCAAGCATTTGGGGCACGAAAATACAACATGCTTGGAGTATACCTCCAAAGATCCGCAATTGTTCTCTTGGTAACAGCCATCCCGATCACTATAATTTATGTATTTTGTAAACCAATTTTAATTTCACTAGGCCAATCGCCATCAATGGCATCAGCCGCATCATTATTTGTGTATGGTCTCATTCCTCAAGTATTCGCGTATGCTATCAACTTTCCAATACAAAAATTCCTTCAAGCTCAAAGTATTGTGGCTCCAAGTGCTTATATATCTGCTGCAACACTAGCTGTGCACTTGATGATTTCTTGGATCATGGTGTACAAGTTAGGGTTGGGGTTGATAGGGGCTTCTTTGACTCTAAGTTTGTCATGGTGGATTATAGTTGTTGGTCAGTTTGTTTACATCTTGATGAGCCATAGATGCAAGGCCACATGGACCGGGTTCAACTCAATGGCGTTCGGTGGGTTATGGGAGTTTGTAAAGTTGTCGAGTGGGTCCGCGGTGATGTTATGTTTGGAGACATGGTATTTTCAGATCTTGGTGTTGATTGCAGGGTTGCTTGAGAACCCTGAGCTAGCATTGGATGCACTTTCGGTTTGGTTAGTGTCATCTTTAATCTTTATCATGTTTTGTTTTACATTTTTTATTGTTGCATTTATGATACTCTACAAAATGACACTACAAGATCAAAATTACCCTACAATATCATTTTACAAAATTAACTTACAAAAATCAAAATTACCCTACATGATCATTTGTAGGGTAATTTTGATAATTACGTTACGAGTAAATAATTACGAAAATGCAACTGCCCTTTTTTTAATTTAACCTTTTCACCCTATTCGTACGTTTTGTATGATAGGGGTATTTGTATTTAATCTTTTGTCAATATATACTGACTTCTTGTTTTGTAAAAAAATATGTAGCATACTGACTTGTTGTTTTGTAAAAAAAACATATGTAGCATGGGTGTCAATGGGTTGCTGTTCATGGTCTCAGTTGGGTTCAATGCAGCTGCTAGGTGAGTTCTCTTATGCAAAGATACACTACACGAAGAATAAGTATCGTCAACGACTGGCATTCGTCATACGGAACCTACCAAAAATAATAAAAAAATGGAAAACTAAATTATGTCTGAAATGTATTTTCCACACCTAGATTACCAACATAGTATCACTGACGAATTACCATCGAGACCACTTTCATCAATGGTTTTGTTTGCCAGTGAAAGTCGCTTGTTTTTTGGTGAGAGTTGACATATCTTTTCTTTTAAAAAAACAGTGTTAGGGTTGGAAACGAGCTTGGAGGAGGAAACCCTAAAGCCGCAGCCTTTTCGGTGTTAACAGTTACTACAGTCTCTTTTCTCATTGCCTTAGTCGAAGCGATGATTGTTTTGTCGGTACGACATGTTATTAGCTACGCGTTCACTGGTGGTGAAACCGTTGCACATGCAGTCTCTGATCTTTGCCCACTATTGGCCATCACCATTATTCTTAATGGCATACAACCCGTTTTATCAGGTATATACATGTACATGTGTGATGTGATAATTTGCATGGTCATGCATATGTGTCAACCTTTGAATATTAACATGATGGATAAATCAAAGGTGTGGCTGTCGGGTGTGGATGGCAAGCTTATGTGGCATACGTGAACGTTGGGTGCTATTACATTGTAGGCATCCCCCTTGGGCTCCTTCTCGGCTTCCATTTCAATTTCGGAGTTAAGGTACCATTCATAAACCATACGACTAATGTAACTTCAAAAACTGGCATACGATTCGTTGTATTTTAATAGGGAATATGGTCGGGAATGATCGGAGGAACTGGGATGCAAACCTTCATTTTACTATGGTCAACATTTCGTACAGATTGGAATAAAGAGGTATTATAAAGGATCTTTTTTTTTTGGGGGGGGGGGGGGGGGGGGATGGGGATGATTTAGATGTTTTAACGCTTTGTGTTTGCAACTAATCTTCGACAGGTGGAAAAAACTAACAAACGTTTGGATAAATGGGAAGCAAACAAAGAAACCCTTTTGAAGGAATGAAAAGAAGTCAAAGTCAGTATCCCAATTAGTCAACTGTTCACATCATTTGGGTTTGGACACAATCATTCATGCACATCAAAGACTGATTCATTTTTTGTATTTTGTGTGATAGTGTTTCCAATATTCATGGGAAATTACTGAATATGACACTTGAGTTGGTAAAAGATAATGAAAGAAATGCGAAAGTTCTCATTGTATGTTTAACACAAAGCCAATAAAACATAAAAAGGTTGAAAATTATCAAAGAGCATATATGACTACAGAATACTTGCGGAGAAATAGTAGACCGTTAAGATTTCAAAACATATATTAAAGATCATGAAATCATTACGTGAAACTTAGCAGGGGAAAACCTGAAAATTGTGTGTTTGACTCTAACCTAAGAAGATTTATTTCTGGACTTGACTGTCATTATGCATGTTCCTTTGGTCCGTGTCCATTGGTTTGTCCCTGTTGAAAGTGACACTACACTCCCATTCATGAAGTCTGACGTGGAAGCATGCAAAGGAAAATTATCTGCACGTGGGTAGAAGATTTCAAAGAAAGTTTGTTGAGCCTTTATCTGAAAGTTTACGTTATTATCTTTTGAATTGTTCGCTGAATAAGTTTGTTGGGTTATGCGAGTTTCATGCATATATCCGTTTGTTTCTTTAAGCTATTTAAAGGAGTATGCTCCTTCTTCTTTTTTGTACTGCAACTCATTGAAATAAGAAAAAGGCTCACTTTTGCAATTATCTTGTTCTTTAATCGCTGCTTTTATCAGTGGTATCAGAGCACAGATTGCTCTCTACCCTTCACATCAATCCCTTTCCTTTCTTTCATTCACTCATGGCTGATCAAACTAGCGTTCTTCCTACTGCTCCTACCCCAATTCCAGTGTTCAAAGGAGAAGGTTATGATTACTGGAATATTCGCATGAAAACTATACTCAAATCCAGAGATCTATGGGATCTTGTGGAATCGGGTATTGATAGCAAGGAGACTGACCAAACGAAGATCAAGTCCATGAGAAAACGACATGCTCATGCCATGGCTTTGATTCAACAGGCTGTACATGACACTATTTTCTCTCGTATTGCTGCTGCTGAAACTGCCAAGGAGAGTTGGGAAATCTTGAAACTTGAATTTCAAGGTGATACAGAAGTAAAGGCAATCAAGCTTCAGGGTCTCCGTCGAGATTTCGAAAATCTTGTCATGAAAGAAGGAGAGATGGTTGGTGATTACTTCTCTAGGGTTATGGCCATTGTAAGTCAGAAGAGATCTTATGGAGAAGAGGTGACCGAGCAAGTAATTGTTGAAAAAGTGCTGAGGAGTCTCACGTCAAAGTTTGACTTTGTAGTTCCATCAATTGAGGTAGCTTATGATTTGTCAAAGCTTTCTCCTGTTAAACTCATGGGTTCCTTGCAGTCTCAAGAACAACGAATGCTGAGTCGTTCAAGTGAAAACTCAAATGCTGAAAAGACCGAAGAACATGCACTTCAAGTTATTCAAGACAACAATCGATCTCAAAATACAAGTGGCTTTCGTGGCCGTGGACGTGGTACTACGAGAGGTCGTGGACGGGGGAGAAACATGGACCGGAGCAGGGTTCCCCAGTGCTATGTTTGTAAAAAATATGGGCATACCTCAAAAGAATGCTGGTATAATCAGGACACTCAAGTGAATGTGGCTGAAACAAATGAGAAAGAAGAAACAAGTGAAG
Organism: Helianthus tuberosus; assembly: GCA_030545235.1. Classification (NCBI taxonomy): domain Eukaryota; kingdom Viridiplantae; phylum Streptophyta; class Magnoliopsida; order Asterales; family Asteraceae; genus Helianthus; species Helianthus tuberosus. The sequence continues at coordinate 21,389,203 of CM060440.1, forward strand.
AGCAGCACCTATTCATGGCATGCATAGAAGATGACAAGTTCTGCCTAATGATAAAATCCGATCAGGTATACAACAATAACCTGTGGTTTATAGATTCTGGGTGTTCCAATCACATGACAGGCTCAAGGTCCAGCTTTATTCATCTTGATGAAACATTTAAAGTTGATGTGCAATTGGGAAACAAGAAGAAACTCGCTATTGAAGGCAAAGGAACAGTTCGAATTAATGCTAGTTCCAATGGTTCAAGGCTTCTCGATGATGTGTACTATGCCCCTTCTTTGGAGTATAACCTACTTAGTGTAGGACAACTCATGAAGAAGGGTTACTCACTGCTCTTTGAGCGTGATGAATGCATTATTAAAAACAATGGTGAAGTTATTATGAAGATTCACATTCTTGCTAACAACATGTTCCTACTGGATGTTTCCTCCCCTGAAGTAACAACAACAGGTGGTGATTCGAGTTCTCAGTTATGGCATAAGAGGTTTGCACACTTAAATTTTGATAGTATGAAGCTTTTGCATGATAAAAATATGGTTACGGGTATTCCTAGAATCAGAAGAACAACTAAATGTGAAGGGTGTTTACTTGGCAAACATACTCGAACCCCCTTCACATCTCATTCATGGAGAGCTAAGGCAAGACTTGAACTTGTTCATGCAGACCTTTGTGGTCCCATGCAAGTCCAAAGTCTTGGGCATAGCTTGTATTACTTTCTTCTGATTGATGATCTCACTAAGATGTCATGGGTTTATTTTCTCTCAAAAAAGTCAGAGGCATTTGACAAATTTAAAGTGTTCAAACAACTGGTTGAAAAGCAATGTCAAGGTTCTATAAAAGTGTTGCGTACTGACAGAGGGGGGGGAATTTTGTTCGAAAGAATTTAACAGTTTATGTGAGGAGCAAGGAATTAGAAGGGAACTTACCACTCCACATACACCTCAACTTAATGGTATGGTGGAGAGGAAGAACCGCACCATTATGGGGATGGTAAGAAGTATGCTTAAAGACAAGGAGATGCCAAACTTCCTTTGGGCTGAAGCAGTGGCTACGGCTGTATACATCCTCAATCGATCCCCTACAAGTGCAGTTGAAGGAAAAACACCGCTTCAGGCATGGTCTGGAGAAACACCTGATGTGTCCAAGCTTCGGGTTTTTGGGAGTATTGCATACAAACATGTGTATGCGCATGGAAGAAAAAAACTAGATGATAGATCACATAGAATGGTGATGATCGGATATTCAGCTCAAAGTCCCTCAGGTTATCGATTATTAGATCCTGTCACACGAAAAGTTGAAGCAACTAGAGATGTTACAATTATTGAAGAAGCTGCATGGAATTGGAAAGAGAAAAGCAAAAGTGACCAATACGCAGCGTATGTTAGTGGTTGGTACACTACCAGACAGTCAAACCTAGTACCATGGTCAAATCAGTCTGACATAGTGTGCATAGTGATCAATACGCATCGTATATATGTAAACCTATACGCTGCGTAGTGGTCCATACGCAGCGTATGTCAGACTGATTTGACATCGATACGATGTTGTCCAGGCACGTGAATAAAGTAATACGGGGAGTAGAGAGCAATACGCTGCCTATTGAAGTGTCACATGAAAGTCTATTTATCCATCTGTTCACAATTCGAATTCTCAATCCTCTGCTTTCTTTTTCATCTTCCTCTTTCAGTAAACAATTTACACCCTTGATCCAAAATCATTTGTTCCGTTTTTTGTTCAATCTTGTTAAAATGTCATCATTTTGGACCGATAATTATTTCGGTAATCGCTATTCTAACGACACATGGGGAGCAAATGCTGCCAAGGAGGAGGAGGAGGTTGTGTCTAGAGTCCCCGTTGATCAAAAAACACAGTTGCCAGACTTGAACAAGACTCCCACTCCACCTGTTGATGAACCAAATTACCCGGCGCATCAAGTGTATCCAGATTACGGATACGAGTATGAATCTCCGTACGTGCAACAAAGTGGATACGGTGTTGAGAATGCACCTGTTGATGAACCATATTACCCGACGCAGCAATCGTATCCGGGTTACGGGGTATACGGGGATGAAGGTGGATACGGGGGTGAAGGTGGTTACAGTGGGTACGATAGATATGGGGGTGAAGGTGGTTACAGTGGATACGGGGGTGAGGGTGGATACGGGGGTGAAGGTGGTTACAGTGGATACGGGGGTGAGGGTGGATACAGTGGATACGATAGATATGGGGGTGAAGGTGGTTACAGTGGATACGTGGGTGAAGGTGGATACAGTGGATACGATAGATATGGGGGTGAAGGTGGTTACAGTGGATACGTGGGTGAAGGTGGATACAGTGGATACGATACATCACTTTATGAACCATCTACCCCGGGCAATCCGTTTCAAATAAATGAGGTATCACATTATTATTATTATTATTATTATTGTTATTATTGTTAAAATTATTATTGTTATTATTGTTAATATTATTATTGTTATTGTTATTATTGTTATTATTATTATTATTATTATTGTTATTATTATTATTATTATTATTATTATTATTATTAACGTAACTTTTTTTTAGCGTTTCATGTCTCTAACTGATTTGAAGAATTGGGTACAAGAAACGGGAAAGAAGTATGGTTACGTAATTGTTACCCGCCGATCAAAAAATTTTGGCGGTACTACTGGGATGGTATGGCTTGTGTGCGACCGTATTGGTGAGCACCGTAGTAAAGCAACAGTTAGGAAAGCAGGTAGCAAAAAAATCGGTTGCCCATTTTCATTACTCGCCATCCGGGACGTGACGAATGACACGTGGGAGTTAAAAGTGGACTGTGCGAACCATAACCACGAACCTACGACGAGTCTGTTGGGCCACACTTTTGTGCGAAGATTTACTAAAGCCGAATACAAGCTAGTGGAGCAGCTAACTGCTCAAAACATGGAGCCACGTATCATGTTTCAAACCCTAAGAAAGCAGTTCCCCGACAGCCTGCACGTTCAGAAAGACGTGCAAAATGCGGTACAAAAAATTAGAGCGACAATAATGGACGGAAAGAATCCTATTCAGGCACTGGAAAGCCTGCTGCATGACCACCGATTCATTTACGACACCCGACAGGAACCCAAAACAGATGTCGTAACAGAGATTTTCTTTGTTCATCCTTATTCAATCACTATGTGGCGTGCATTCCCGCATGTGATGTTGATCGACGCGACCTACAAAACAAACCTCTACAACATGCCATTTGTCCAGGTTGTGGGTATGACGTCGACTGCGAAGTCTTTTTGTATAGCACATGCCGTTATTTGTAAAGAACGAAGGGGTAACTACGTGTGGGTGCTTGAGCGGATCAAGTCAATATTGCATGAATGTATGATGCCGCGTGTGATAGTCACGGATAGGGAGCTTGCCCTAATTAAAGCGTGTTCTAAAGTATTCCCGAACGCAACCAGGCTTCTATGCCACTTTCACATCCAACAAAATATAGCTAGAAATTGCAAGAAAGAGTTCGATAAAGAAGATTGGGGGAAATTTATGTCGTACTGGAATAGATTGTGCGAATCTTCATCAGAGCCCATGTACAAGTACAACTTGGAGAAAATGTATAACCGACTCGTGGTTGCCAACCGAGAAAGTAAGTGTTCCTTCAACAAACGACTCACCCAATCTATTATATTTTACACACGCTTTTACATTTCATTATTTTATTTTTGCAGGTGTCTATGATTACCTCTACGAAAACTGGCTCAAAGACTATAAAGAAATGTTCGTTTATGCGTGGACCGATAAGTGTCGCAACTTTGGTCAACGCACCACCAACAGAGTTGAGAGCCAGCACGCAAATTTAAAAAGATACATTACGCGCGGGAGTTCATTGGAGCGAATAGCAAGATGCGTCATTGATATAGTTGAAACTCAGTACGATGAAATACAAAAAAGTTTCACTGAGAGCATCGAAAAAACGATGAACCACCACAGAAAACGAATGTTGGACAACCTACGTGGAAAGGTTTCCCATGAAGCACTTGATTTGCTGGAAAAAGAGCTATTGAGGAAGATGGAGGTGTTGCGGAAACTTAACGCATCATGTGGTTGCCATATGTGGCTTAGCAATGGATTGCCGTGTGCTTGTAGGCTGGAAAACTACAAACAGACAGGTAAAAAATATTAAAACTACCAACCTTTTGTTATTTTGTACGATTTAGCTGTTTCTCACACCGTATTAACTTAACTGTGAGGGGGCGTATTATACAACTCGACGACATAGATGTATTCTGGCGTAAGCTTGACTTGCTCCCGTGTAAACTGGTAGACGAGGAGGTCGATGTTGTAGCAGAGCTAAATAATGTGCGGCAACATTTAGAGGCGCAGTCCCCCGTTCAGCAAAAGAGTTTGCTTTCAAAGATAAAAGCGGTCTTCAACCCGAAATCGTCAACCAAGAAACCACCGATCGTCCAGCAAAATACTCGCGGTCGGCCTACATTAAAGAAAGTACAAGAAAGGCTAGATGAAGCTGCGAGGTTAGACGAAGCTGCGAGACACAGCTCCTATGGCGAGGACAGCAACGTATATACCGCTTCCCCCAAACATAGGTACGATTTACCCCGACACAGCTCATACGTACCGTCAGAGGGCTCTCGTGGAACTGGTTCGGTTAGAAAGTCTGAAAAACCTAAAACGCAACGAAACAGTTCAACGAGTTATAAAAAGAAGGAGACGCGGGATGATAACGGTTTTCCATTAATGAAGGGGGACGAGCACTTGTTAAGCATTGAGAGGTTTAAGGATCAAATTCCCTCAGAGTTTCACTCTTACATATCGCGTATACAAGATGTGACCCCAGACGGTCATTGTGGGTACAGGTCTGTGGCTGTCGGATTAGGTTTTCTGGAACACGCATGGCCCAATATTCGAAGAGATTTACTACTGGAGATTGGCCATAACGAGGCGCGTTGGAAGCATGTATTCGAAACATATAACAAAGGAGACTTTGAACGAATACGTAAGAGCATCGAATGGCATTCATTGAAAGCGTGCGGTCCAAGTCACTGGATGGAAATGCCCCAAGTAGGGCTTCTCGTAGCGCAAAGGTATAATATTGTCGTCCACCTGCTAAGCATCGAATGGAGCACTACCATCTTCCCATTAAGGGATGCCCCACTAGATCCACGACCTCAAGCGATAACGCTCGTACATGTTGACGGGGGACACTTCATACATGCTAAGTTGGAAGGAGACTACCCCATGCCTTTAGTGAACCCGTTGTGGTCGACACATCGATCAATAGCTGCGGAACGGTGGGAAGAAATGTATAGACCGCGGTTACAGCACTACTACGAGTTAATCAATCCTAACGCAGACAAAGACAGAGAACCGAGTATAAATGAAATCGAAGATTAACCGGAAACTTGTATTTTTGTAAATTGTAGAATTTTTTTAATTTATAAAGTTTGTATCATTTTCAATTTTAATAATTCAAATAATATCATTTTTAATTAATTTTTAATTTATAATTCAAATTTTTATAAACATAATTTTTGTATTATTTTTAACTTCTCTAAATACAAACCAAGGAAAACAAAAAAAAATGGACCTATAAGCTGCGTAGGGATCCCTACGCATCGTATGATTACCAAATGACAATAAAGCCCCTGTTTTTGGCTTCCTTTAGCCTCAGAATAAGGGTAAAAAGGTAAAATGACCAAAACCAAGGCAACGTATTGATCAATACGCATCGTATGACAAAGGCGGACAATTTTCCCCCCAAAGTAAAGTTTGAAAATATAAATATGTTAAATTACCATTTTGCCCTTCTGTTAGGGCTATACGGGGTTGAATATAAGGGCAAAAAGGTCATTTTCGGACCTTTATATACGCTCCGTATGGAGCTCTACGATACGTATATAAAGGTCATCACAATGACCTTTATACCCTTCTATCCATGCTTCGTATAGGCTATACAGAAGGGTATATAGGTCATTCTCCTGACCTTTATGTAGGCGGCGTAGAGAGCAATACGGAGCGTAGATAAAGGTCGACAATGACCTTTTTGCCCTTATATTCAGCCCATGTATAGCACTAACAGAAGGGCGAAATGGTAATTTCACAAGAAAAAGACTTTTGCATACGCTTCGTATGGACCTCTACGATGCGTATAGGTTCTGATTTAAATCAGGAAAACCCCTACGCATCTCTGTTCTTCCCCAAATTACACACACAAAACCTCTACGAACCCCTACGAAGGCGACTACGTATTTCCGACCGTATACACGCGAATTCGAAGTATAAACGAGGTATATACTCAACCTATTTAACTAATTTTGATTTTTTTTTAGTATTTTATCCGTAAATTAGGGCTGTATCATAGGTAAATTAGGGTTTACAGTGAATTAGGGGTGTTTGTTTGATTTGTTTGATTAGGGTTTACAGTGAATTAGAGGGTGACTGCTTCAGTTAGGGTTTACAGTGAATTAGAGGGTGACTGCTTCAATTAGAGGGTGACTGCTTCATTGGTGTAAGCCTGGGCAACATTGACCAAAGCATATGTGAATCACCCTCATACAAGTTCAAAACTAAAATTGTATATGTTATTATTATGTATTCAACGGTCAGAATGATAATATTTCACTAAATAATTTTTACAGTATGCAAATAATGACTTAATCCAATGTCTACTTATTCAAAACTAAGATATAAATTTGTATAATGACAGTATACAAGGTTTCATGGTTGCATTAAGCTGACAAAAACAATTCAAATGTAATTTAAGACACTTAAATATCATTATATTTATTATTATTATTATTATTGCTATTACTGTTATTATATTTATTATTATTATTATTGCTATTACTGCACACTTAGGGTTTACATACGCTGCGTATTGACCAATACGCAGCGTATAGCGTTTAAACGCCTTTTGTAAACAGAAAATACATATTTTTAAACAGAAAATATATATTTTTTTAAACTTAAACTTAAATTGTTTTTTTTTTTTTAAACAGAAAAATGGAGGAAATGGATTTAGAAGGAGATATTCCGGAGCAGCCGCAGCGGAAACGGCGGGCGCGTCCACCACCGGATCCTCTCGAGAATCACCCGTATTTGGAGTTTCCTCCGGAGTCCGACGCTGCTCTCCGTTGCGAGAAGCTTCGGAAGATGCATATTGGTGAACATTTTGCAGTTTCTTGGAAAACCCTCCGGAAGCTCGAGGTTGAAGATTTGGCGCGGGGGTTTGTTCCCGCTGATTCACCGTGGGATCGTCTGTTTGAGCAATCGTTTACGCCGACCTACAGGGAGATACTGGTCGAGTTTATGTCGTCGTTCGAGTTTCATCCTCGTCGGCCAAATGAGGTTGTGGACCCCGTGCAGCCCCCTCCCTCGCCCGAGGTTTCTTTTCGCATGGCTGGCTAGGCGCGCGAAATGTCACTTGCACAGTTTGCGGTGCATAGCGGTTTGTATACGGAGGCTGAGATCGCTACGGATCTTTATACGAAGGTACGTTTAACACAAATTTTGTATTGTTATTATTATTATTTTTAATATATAACATTTAAGATTTAACATTAATTTAACGTTTAATAAACATTCGTGTAAACAGTGGCTCGTGATGGTTGATAAACCCACGCTATTAGGGTTTTGGGATCTGATTGCGGACATCGCTCATTGGGACCACCACCAATCCAAGGGGAGGAGTACGCTGATTGAGGATCCGCTCTTCAGGTACGTTAGTTATTAAACAGCTTTTTTTTAAACAGATTTTTTTAAAACAAAATTTCTTTTTTTAATTATTTAGGTACCCTTATTTAGTTGATTTTTGTCAATTTTTGAAACATCAGGGACCATTTTTGTAAAAACTTGAAACTTCAGGGACCGTTTAAACGACGGGGCTGCGTTTGCAGCCGTAAAGTGGCGTTTGAACGACGTTTAAACCGGCAGCCGTTTGGGGCTGCGTTTGCAGCCGTAAAGCGGCGTTTAAACGGCTGCAAACACAGCCCCAAAGGGCAGCGATTTCGCAGCCGTTTGCGGCTGCGTTTGCAGCCGTTTAAACGCCCGTTTACGACAGCAAACGCAGCCGCAAACGGCAGCGAAATCACAGCCGTTTGCGGCTGCGTTTGCAGCCTTTTAAACGCCCGTTAGGAGCCTACGCGACTTACGGTTCGACTTCGACTAAATAATAAAAAAAAATATAATTTAACGACGACGATCTTAGTTTCGACGCTCGTAAGGCGCGTACGGTCCTAACGAGCGTCGAAACTAAGTTCGTCGTTAAAATATATATTTTTTTTTATTATTTAGTCGAAGTCGAACCGTAAGGCGCGTAGGTCCCTAACGAGCGTCGAAACTAAGTTCGTCGTTTTAATAAAAAAAATACAATTTTTGAAACATCAGGGACCATTTTTGTAAAAAATTGAAACTTCAGGGACCAAAGTGTAAATATATCAAAAAAGGGACCATTTGTGTTAATTTTTGAAACTCCAAGGACCATTTAAACCTAATTTCTTTTTAAAAAGAATTTTTTTTAAACATATTTTTTTTAATTATTTAGTCGAAGTCGAACCGTAACCGACGTTTGAACGACGTTTAAACCGGCAGCCGTTTGGGGCTGCGTTTGCAGCCGTAAACCGGCGTTTAAACGGCTGCAAACACAGCCCCAAAGGGCAGCGATTTCGCAGCCGTTTGCGGCTGCGTTTGCAGCCGTTTAAACGCCCGTCTACGGCTGCAAACGCCGCCGCAGACGGCAGCGAAAACGCAGCCGTTTGCGGCTGCGTTTGCAGCCGTTTAAACGCCCGTTTACGGCTGATTATTATTTACTGACTGGTTTCTATTTATGCAGGTATTTTCACAAGATGATTTCCACTTCGATCACTGCTCGAAACAAAAGCCGGGAGTGGTGTACGAGTGGTGACTTGTTCTTTTTATATTGCCTCTTATACAAGAGGCCGTGCGCTCTCGCCCACGGGTTGGCGCAGTATTTCGCCTCCGCGCATCATCGACAGGAGCGCGGAATGCTATTCGGCGGCGCCTACGTGACCAAGATAGCCCATTCGTTGGGCTATCATCCGGAGAACGACCGCGGCCGTGTAGGCCCGGCGACACAGCCAAAGCGGATGGGGATGAACACAGTAAACGGGATGCATATTACCAAAGACTTTCCATGCGGGAAGCGGTTAAAGAAACTGGACGGCACGCAATAGGAGCTTACACAACTGCCAGAAGAGTTCCCTCTGTTTTATCCCCCGCACGATCCGGAGCCGCCGGAGCCGCATGAGCCGACCGCCGTTCTTCCGCAGCCACCACAGCCGCGTGGACCACCCGGGGCGTCCCAGTTCCCACGCCATGTTTGGCCCGGTCCTGACCCGTCACATCAGCGGCTGCTTCGAAACGTTGAAAGAAACAACTATTTGTTAGAGTGGGTGGCTGCGGCGCTGCAGCAGCAGCGACAGCATGACGGGTTACCTCCACTACCCTTCATTGCGATGCGGATTGGGATCAGCATCAGCAGCAGCAGCAGCATCAGCAGCAGCAGCAGCATCAGGAGCAGCAGCAGTAGTATTTTATCATTTTGTTATGTATGGACAAACTTTGTTATGTATTTTGCTATGTATATATCAAACTTCGCTGTAAATAGTTTCACATATTTTGAAATGTTATATTTTGAAATTCAGGCAGGTTATATAAAATTCTGGCAGGTTATTTAAAGTGTTTTGTTGTATAGATAAACTTCTGGAAGTCGTACCGTAAGGCGCGTAGGTCCTTAACGAGCGTCGAAACTAAGTTCGTCGTTAAAATATAAAACGACGAACTTAGTTTCGACGCTCGTTAGGGACCTACGCGCCTTACGGTTCGACTTCGACTAAATAATAAAAAAATATATATTTTAACGACGAACTTAGTTTCGACTCTCGTAAGGCGCGTACGGTCCTAACGAGCGTCGAAACTAAGTTCGTCGTTAAAATATATTTTTTTTGATTATTTAGTCGAAGTCGAACCGTAAGGCGCGTAGGTCCCTAACGAGCGTCGAAACTAAGTTCGTCGTTAAAATATATATTTTTTTTATTATTTAGTCGAAGTCGAACCGTAAGGCGCGTAGGTCCCTAACGAGCGTCGAAACTAAGTTCGTCGTTTTATATTTTAACGACGAACTTAGTTTCGACGCTCGTTAGGGACCTACGCGCCTTACGGTTCGACTTCGACTAAATAATAAAAAATATATATTTTAACGACGAACTTAGTTTCGACGCACGTAAGGCGCGTACGGTCCTAACGAGCGTCGAAAATATATATAGGTCCCTGATGTTTCATAGATTGGCACAAATGGTCCCTGTCAGGGACTATTTTTGTAAAAACTGAAATTGAGGGACGAATTCTATACACCAGATGACAAATACGCTGCGTATTGGTCAATACGCAGCGTATAAGGAAGGTCATATACGCTGCGTATTGGTCAATACGCAGCGTATATAAAACTGGTAAACTTTTGATACTTCAAACCCACCCAAATGACCCCATTTTTCCAGATGTTTTATATACGCTGCGTATTGACCAATACGCAGCGTATTGGTTAGCTAGGGTATATAAGGTATTAAGTTTCATACTCTAACAGCTCTGGACAGAGGATAAACTGGTTAAGGCGTTGCGGTTCTAAACGAGAGGTCATGAGTTCGAGTCTTGCAAGGGCCGGTTCTTTAAAGAAGACCCCCTTTTTACCCATTTTTTATATGTTTACATTTTGGTCCCTGAAGTTTCAGTTTTTACAAAAATAGTCCCTAATTAGGACCATTTGTGTCAATATATGAAACACGAGGGACCATTTGTGTCAATATATGAAAAACCAGGGACCAAAGTGTAAATATATCAAAAATAAGGGACCATTTGTGACAATTTTTGAAACTCCAGGGACCATAAGTGTAAAATTCAATACGCTGCGTAATGGTCAATACGCAGCATAGACACACATTGTTTTCTGTGCAATGATTGGTTATCAGGCACTGAGATATATGGACTATCTACGCTGCGTATTGGTCAATACGCAGCGTATTGGTGTAACCCTATACGCTGCGTATTGACCAATACGCAGCGTAGATAAACCCTAATTTTGCTAGGGTTTGGTGTGCCAATAGGCACTTTAGTGTGCCAATAGGCACACTCAACTTTTAACTAGAGTTGCTTATTGAAGTAGCTGATTACCTAGAAACCAACATAACTTACAAACGCTTTTACAATTTCTACAACATGTAGACATAAATTAAAAAAATTATTTGACACAATGCTTATATAATTATATGTGTGATTCTAGTTGGGAATGGGGAGTGCAGTGGAGACGCTATGCGGTCAAGCATTTGGGGCACGAAAATACAACATGCTTGGAGTATACCTCCAAAGATCCGCAATTGTTCTCTTGGTAACAGCCATCCCGATCACTATAATTTATGTATTTTGTAAACCAATTTTAATTTCACTAGGCCAATCGCCATCAATGGCATCAGCCGCATCATTATTTGTGTATGGTCTCATTCCTCAAGTATTCGCGTATGCTATCAACTTTCCAATACAAAAATTCCTTCAAGCTCAAAGTATTGTGGCTCCAAGTGCTTATATATCTGCTGCAACACTAGCTGTGCACTTGATGATTTCTTGGATCATGGTGTACAAGTTAGGGTTGGGGTTGCTAGGGGCTTCTTTGACTCTAAGTTTGTCATGGTGGATTATAGTTGTTGGTCAGTTTGTTTACATCTTGATGAGCCATAGATGCAAGGCCACATGGACCGGGTTCAACTCAATGGCGTTCGGTGGGTTATGGGAGTTTGTAAAGTTGTCGAGTGGGTCCGCGGTGATGTTATGTTTGGAGACATGGTATTTTCAGATCTTGGTGTTGATTGCAGGGTTGCTTGAGAACCCTGAGCTAGCATTGGATGCACTTTCGGTTTGGTTAGTGTCATCTTTAATCTTTATCATGTTTTGTTTTACATTTTTTATTGTTGCATTTATGATACTCTACAAAATGACACTACAAGATCAAAATTACCCTACAATATCATTTTACAAAATTAACTTACAAAAATCAAAATTACCCTACATGATCATTTGTAGGGTAATTTTGATAATTACGTTACGAGTAAATAATTACGAAAATGCAACTGCCCTTTTTTTAATTTAACCTTTTCACCCTATTCGTACGTTTTGTATGATAGGGGTATTTGTATTTAATCTTTTGTCAATATATACTGACTTCTTGTTTTGTAAAAAAATATGTAGCATACTGACTTGTTGTTTTGTAAAAAAAACATATGTAGCATGGGTGTCAATGGGTTGCTGTTCATGGTCTCAGTTGGGTTCAATGCAGCTGCTAGGTGAGTTCTCTTATGCAAAGATACACTACACGAAGAATAAGTATCGTCAACGACTGGCATTCGTCATACGGAACCTACCAAAAATAATAAAAAAATGGAAAACTAAATTATGTCTGAAATGTATTTTCCACACCTAGATTACCAACATAGTATCACTGACGAATTACCATCGAGACCACTTTCATCAATGGTTTTGTTTGCCAGTGAAAGTCGCTTGTTTTTTGGTGAGAGTTGACATATCTTTTCTTTTAAAAAAACAGTGTTAGGGTTGGAAACGAGCTTGGAGCAGGAAACCCTAAAGCCGCAGCCTTTTCGGTGTTAACAGTTACTACAGTCTCTTTTCTCATTGCCTTAGTCGAAGCGATGATTGTTTTGTCGGTACGACATGTTATTAGCTACGCGTTCACTGGTGGTGAAACCGTTGCACATGCAGTCTCTGATCTTTGCCCACTATTGGCCATCACCATTATTATTAATGGCATACAACCCGTTTTATCAGGTATATACATGTACATGTGTGATGTGATAATTTGCATGGTCATGCATATGTGTCAACCTTTGAATATTAACATGATGGATAAATCAAAGGTGTGGCTGTCGGGTGTGGATGGCAAGCTTATGTGGCATACGTGAACGTTGGGTGCTATTACATTGTAGGCATCCCCCTTGGGCTCCTTCTCGGCTTCCATTTCAATTTCGGAGTTAAGGTACCATTCATAAACCATACGACTAATGTAACTTCAAAAACTGGCATACGATTCGTTGTATTTTAATAGGGAATATGGTCGGGAATGATCGGAGGAACTGGGATGCAAACCTTCATTTTACTATGGTCAACATTTCGTACAGATTGGAATAAAGAGGTATTATAAAGGATCTTTTTTTTTGGGGGGGGGGGATGGGGATGATTTAGATGTTTTAACGCTTTGTGTTTGCAACTAATCTTCGACAGGTGGAAAAAAACTAACAAACGTTTGGATAAATGGGAAGCAAACAAAGAAACCCTTTTGAAGGAATGAAAAGAAGTCAAAGTCAGTATCCCAATTAGTCAACTGTTCACATCATTTGGGTTTGGACACAATCATTCATGCACATCAAAGACTGATTCATTTTTTGTATTTTGTGTGATAGTGTTTCCAATAATCATGGGAAATTACTGAATATGACACTTGAGTTGGTAAAAGATAATGAAAGAAATGCGAAAGTTCTCATTGTATGTTTAACACAAAGCCAATAAAACATAAAAAGGTTGAAAATTATCAAAGAGCATATATGACTACAGAATACTTGCGGAGAAATAGTAGACCGTTAAGATTTCAAAACATATATTAAAGATCATGAAATCATTACGTGAAACTTAGCAGGGAAAAACCTGAAAATTGTGTGTTTGACTCTAACCTAAGAAGATTTATTTCTGGACTTGACTGTCATTATGCATGTTCCTTTGGTCCGTGTCCATTGGTTTGTCCCTGTTGAAAGTGACACTACACTCCCATTCATGAAGTCTGACGTGGAAGCATGCAAAGGAAAATTATCTGCACGTGGGTAGAAGATTTCAAAGAAAGTTTGTTGAGCCTTTATCTGAAAGTTTACGTTATTATCTGTTGAATTGTTCGCTGAATAAGTTTGTTGGGTTATGCGAGTTTCATGCATATATCCGTTTGTTTCTTTAAGCTATTTAAAGGAGTATGCTCCTTCTTCTTTTTTGTACTGCAACTCATTGAAATAAGAAAAAGGCTCACTTTTGCAATTATCTTGTTCTTTAATCGCTGCTTTTATCAGTGGTATCAGAGCACAGGCTCATGCCATGGCTTTGATTCAACAGGCTGTACATGACACTATTTTCTCTCGGATTGCTGCTGCTGAAACTGCCAAGGAGAGTTGGGAAATCTTGAAACTTGAATTTCAAGGTGATACAGAAGTAAAGGCAATCAAGCTTCAGGGTCTCCGTCGAGATTTCGAAAATCTTGTCATGAAAGAAGGAGAGATGGTTGGTGATTACTTCTCTAGGGTTATGGCCATTGTAAGTCAGAAGAGATCTTATGGAGAAGAGGTGACCGAGCAAGTAATTGTTGAAAAAGTGCTAAGGAGTCTCACGTCAAAGTTTGACTTTGTAGTTCCATCAATTGAGGTAGCTTATGATTTGTCAAAGCTTTCTCCTGTTAAACTCATGGGTTCCTTGCAGTCTCAAGAACAACGAATGCTGAGTCGTTCAAGTGAAAACTCAAATGCTGAAAAGACCGAAGAACATGCACTTCAAGTTATTCAAGACAACAATCGATCTCAAAATACAAGTGGCTTTCGTGGCCGTGGACGTGGTACTACGAGAGGTCGTGGACGGGGGAGAAACATGGACCGGAGCAGGGTTCCCCAGTGCTATGTTTGTAAAAAATATGGGCATACCTCAAAAGAATGCTGGTATAATCAGGACACTCAAGTGAATGTGGCTGAAACAAATGAGAAAGAAGAAACAAGTGAAGAGCAGCACATGTTCATGGCATGCATAGAAGATGACAAGTTCTGCCTAATGATAAAATCCGATCAGGTATACAACAATAACCTGTGGTTTATAGATTCTGGGTGTTCCAATCACATGACAGGCTCAAGGTCCAGCTTTATTCATCTTGATGAAACATTTAAAGTTGATGTGCAATTGGGAAACAAGAAGAAACTCGCTATTGAAGGCAAAGGAACAGTTCGAATTAATGCTGGTTCCAATGGTTCAAGGCTTCTCGATGATGTGTACTATGCCCCTTCTTTGGAGTATAACCTACTTAGTGTAGGACAACTCATGAAGAAGGGTTACTCACTGCTCTTTGAGCGTGATGAATGCATTATTAAAAACAATGGTGAAGTTATTATGAAGATTCACATTCTTGCTAACAACATGTTCCTACTGGATGTTTCCTCCCCTGAAGTAACAACAACAGGTGGTGACTCGAGTTCTCAGTTATGGCATAAGAGGTTTGCACACTTAAATTTTGATAGTATGAAGCTTTTGCATGATAAAAATATGGTTACGGGTATTCCTAGAATCAGAAGAACAACTAAATGTGAAGGGTGTTTACTTGGCAAACATACTCGAACCCCCTTCACATCTCATTCATGGAGAGCTAAGGCAAGACTTGAACTTGTTCATGCAGACCTTTGTGGTCCCATGCAAGTCCAAAGTCTTGGGCATAGCTTGTATTACTTTCTTCTGATTGATGATCTCACTAGGATGTCATGGGTTTATTTTCTCTCAAAAAAGTCAGAGGTATTTGACAAATTTAAAGTGTTCAAACAACTGGTTGAAAAGCAATGTCAAGGTTCTATAAAAGTGTTGCGTACTGACAGAGGGGGGGAATTTTGTTCGAAAGAATTTAACAGTTTATGTGAGGAGCAAGGAATTAGAAGGGAACTTACCACTCCACATACACCTCAACTTAATGGTATGGTGGAGAGGAAGAACCGCACCATTATGGGGATGGTAAGAAGTATGCTTAAAGACAAGGAGATGCCAAACTTCCTTTGGGCTGAAGCAGTGGCTACGGCTGTATACATCCTCAATCGATCCCCTACAAGTGCAGTTGAAGGAAAAACACCGCTTCAGGCATGGTCTGGAGAAACACCTGATGTGTCCAAGCTTCGGGTTTTTGGGAGTATTGCATACAAACATGTGTATGCACATGGAAGAAAAAAGCTAGATGATAGATCACAGAGAATGGTGATGATCGGATATTCAGCTCAAAGTCCCTCAGGTTATCGATTATTAGATCCTGTCACACGAAAAGTTGAAGCAACTAGAGATGTTACAATTATTGAAGAAGCTGCATGGAATTGGAAAGAGAAAAGCAAAAGTGAAAAAGCTGATTTTAATGTGGCTTTTGATGATCCATTTTCGGTAGAAGTCTTGTCTCAATCAGAAGATGGTCCCACACCTTATGTAGAGTCAACTCCAACTAATATTAATATGCAGCAGACATCTTCTTATCAAATGTCACCCTCAAGTTCAATAGGTACTACAATTGATGCTTCCTCAAGTCAAAGCATGCAGACTCCATTAAATATTCGACCTCTCTCAGATATTTATGCTACAACTCGGCCACTTGAACCAGAAGAGTACATTCATTTACAATTTGCCTTAAGTATATGTGATCCTCTTTGCTTTGATGATGCTGCACATAAGAAAGTATGGCAAGTTGCCATGGCTGAAGAGATTGCAGCAATTGAAAAGAATAACACATGGGAGCTTGTCCCTCTTCCGGCTGGTAAGAATATTGTTGGTGTTAAGTGGTTGTTTTTAATGTGGCTTTTGATGATCCCTTTTCAGTAGAAGTCTTGTCTCAATCAGAAGATGGTCCCACACCTTATGTAGAGTCAACTCCAACTAATATTAATATGCAGCAGACATCTTCTTATCAAATGTCACCCTCAAGTTCAATAGGTACTACAATTGATGCTTCCTCAAGTCAAAGCATGCAGACTCCATTAAATATTCGACCTCTCTCAGATATTTATGCTACAACTCAGCCACTTGAACCAGAAGAGTACATTCATTTACAATTTGCCTTAAGTATATGTGATCCTCTTTGCTTTGATGATGCTACACATAAGAAAGTATGGCAAGTTGCCATGGCTGAAGAGATTGCAGCAATTGAAAAGAATAACACATGGGAGCTTGTCCCTCTTCCGGCTGGTAAGAATATTGTTGGTGTTAAGTGGCTGTTTAAGTCTAAACTTGGTGCTAATGGACAAGTGATTAGACACAAAGCCAGATTGGTAGCCAAGGGCTACTCACAGAAAAAGGGTGTAGATTTTGAAGAAACCTTTGCTCCAGTAGCAAGGTTTGAAACAATAAGAGTAGTTCTTGCTGTTGCAGCACAGAGGGGTTGGCTTGTACATCAATTAGATGTAAAGTCAGCGTTTCTAAATGGAGAACTTGATGAAGACATTTATGTGGAGCAGCCGGAGGGATACAAGCTAAAAAATTCTGAAGACAAAGTGTATAAACTTAAGAAGGCTCTGTATGGCCTTAAACGGGCTCCAAGAGCCTAGTATGCTAAAATAGATGGGTACTTCACCAAGAATGGGTACAACAGAAGCCTTAACGAGCCAACCTTGTATGTAAAACAAATTAGTAATAATGATATCATCTATGTGTGTCTCTATGTAGATGATATCATATGTACTAGCTCTTGTGAATCACTCATTTCAGAATTTAAACAAGGAATGCAGGAGGTTTTTGAAATGACCGACATGGGATTGCTGCAGTATTTTCTTGGGCTTGAAGTAAAACAGTCTACTGATGGAATTTTTGTGAGTCAAGGACAGTATGCTAGTAATCTTCTTGACAAGTTTCACATGAAGGGTAGTAAAGTTGAAGCACTTCCAATGAGTCCAGGTGATAAACCTCAGCTAGAAGATGGAGAGGATAAGGTTAATGAGACTCTATACAGAAGTCTAGTGGGTGGTCTCATGTATCTTACGCACACCAGACCTGATCTGGCGTTCCCAGTTGGAGTACTTGCCAGATTCATGCAGTCACCTTTAAAGCAACACTTAGCTGCAGCAAAGAAAGTTTTACGCTATATTGGTGGAACAGTGGATCTTGGTTTGAAGTACGAGCGAAGAAATGATTTGCAACTTGTGGGTTATACCGATAGTGACTGGGCAGGATGCAAGGATGATAGTAAGAGTGTATCAGCTAATGTATTTTTACTCGGGAATGGAGCAGTTTCATGGTGTTCAAAAAAGCAGAAGACAGTTGCTCTTTCGAGCACTGAAGCCGAATATATCTCAGCTACTACAGGAGCTTGTCAAGCTATCTGGCTTAGGAGAATACTATATGATCTTGGTATAAATCAACAGAAGGAAACTATCTTGTTTTGTGATAGTAAGTCTGCAATCAATTTGTTAAAAAATCCTGTTATGAATAGCCAGTCAAAACATATAGAACTCAGATACCATTTCATTCGTGATATGGTAAATCAAGGGCAGGTGAAGCTGGAGTTCTGTGGTACTAATGAGCAGCTTGCAGATCTTATGACCAAGGCAGTTCCAAGAGAAAAGTTAGTTCATTTGCGATTTAAAATTGGAGTGCAGGAGTGTGTATCAAGGGGGGGGGGGTGTTGAAAGTGACACTACACTCCCATTCATGAAGTCTGACGTGGAAGCATGCAAAGGAAAATTATCTGCACGTGGGTAGAAGATTTCAAAGAAAGTTTGTTGAGCCTTTATCTGAAAGTTTACGTTATTATCTTTTGAATTGTTCGCTGAATAAGTTTGTTGGGTTATGCGAGTTTCATGCATATATCCGTTTGTTTCTTTAAGCTATTTAAAGGAGTATGCTCCTTCTTCTTTTTTGTACTGCAACTCATTGAAATAAGAAAAAGGCTCACTTTTGCAATTATCTTGTTCTTTAATCGCTGCTTTTATCAGTCCCTTTGGTCTGAGTCAGCAGGTTGATCAGTCTGGTCCATGTCCATAGGTTGGTCCCTTTGATCGGAGTCCACGGGCTGATCCTTTTGGTTTGAGTCCACGGGCTGGTTCCTTGGGTCTGAGTCCTCGGGTTCCTCATGCTTTGGGGTAAATGTTTGGAACTGATTATGATTTCCCATTTGCCGAAGAAAATGACAACGTAAGTAGAACGTAATGTGAAAAGCTGATGATTGCAGTTTCTAAAGATACAAGAGTTATCAGCTAAAAACAAACTCTATGGCGTGACTAATGTCAGTTGACAAGGTCTTTCAAGAACGACCATTGAGCCACTTCTCAACTTTAATACATACATTTATAATTGGCAAGAAAGAGTGGATTTACTTTGACAAAATTACTGATATCTTAATTAAAACACAAACAAGCTTTAATACATGCACTTTCAAAGAGGTAAGTGAGCACAATCAATTCACTAGATTTAGAATGTTGTAATCTGAATATATGAGTATGGTGAATATATATAATAGTCTAACATCACTCATACACTAACTAACAATTGTGTAACAAACTGTCTATATACTTTAATATGCACCCTCAAGCTAAACGGGGAGTATCCACGTGAAGCTTGGACCGCAGAGTGTCATAACGAACACCAGACAATCCTTTGGTCAAAATATCAGCAATCTGAAATGTAGTGGGAACATACCGAACATGTAAAGTACCACTCAAAAACATATCGCGAATAAACTGCAAGTCAATTTCCAAGTGTTTGGTGCACTCATGAAACACAGGGTTGACTGCAAGATATGTAACTCATATAATATAGATGTAATCCATCGTAACTCGGCAGCTGCATGAGCAAGCGCTCGGTACTCAGCCTTGGTACTCGACCTAGCAACTGTATGCTGTTTCTTGGAACTCCAACTCATAAGGTTGGGCAAAAAAAAGACACAATAACCTGTGGTAGGACGTCGATCATTAGGAAATTCAGCCCAATAAGCATCACTATTTCCATGTAAGTCAACACAAATAGACCGACGTATACATAACCCATGAGAAATAGTACCCTTAGGATACCGCAAAATCCGCTTGACAGCGACCCAATGTCGACCAGTAGGTGTCGGTGTCTGAAAGAACTGTACACCTTACTGACCGTATAAGCAATCTTTGGTCATGTCAGCACAAGATACTATAATGCACCAACAGTGCTTCGATACATAGTAGGATCAGATAAGGGATCACCAGTATATCGAGAAAGTTGTCTACCGGAAGAGACATGAGTAGATAATGGTCGATAATCAGCAAGACTAATGCGCTGAAGTAAATCAAGTAAGTAGCGTTGCTGAGATAAGTGTAAAACATCCTCATAAAAAGTGGCTTGAATACCCAGAAAATATGACAACTGTCCTAAATCCTTGAGCGCAAACCTAGAATGTAAGCGCCCAATCAAGCCAGTAAAAAAATTAGAAGAGCTCCCGGTAATAATGATGCCATCAACATAGATCAAGACTCAATAAAGTACGAATCCCGATTGTAAACAAAGAGAGATACATCTGAAAGACACTGGGTAAAACCATCAACAAGTACAGTAGTGGATAGCTTGGAAAACCAAGTTCTATGAGCCTGTTTTAGGCCATAAAGAGCCTTTTGCAGATGACAAACATAATGAGATCTAGATGAGTCAACAAAGCCTGGCGGTTGGGTCATATACACAGTCTCAGAAAGATCCCCATGTAAGAACGCATTGTTGACATCAACCTGATGAATAGACCATCCTCGAGAGAAATCAACTGGAAGAACTAGGCCAATAGTCGTAGATTTGACCATAGGATTGGAAGTCTTATTGTAGTCAATACCCTTAGTCTAATACCCTTAGTCTGATGAAAGCCCTTGGCAACAAGCTGGGCTTTATAACGACTCACCGATCCATCAGGATTATGCTTAATCCTACAAACCCACTTACAACCAACAATGTTGAAATCAGTGGGAGCCTGAACCAGATACCAAGTCTGGTTGGCATGAAGAGCCTAAACATGTTTATATTAGTTAAATCACCTAATGATTGTTTAGTTTGAAATGTAATCCGCAACTGTATGTAATTTTTTCAAGTGATAAAGTTAAAAAATAAATTAGTGAGGATTAATAAAACAAATTTGATAATCTCGATTAAATTTGCATATATGAGCATGTAAAAAATAATTACAACAGCAAAGTAAATCCAAGAAGTTAAACACAACGTTGTAACACATTATCGCGTGTTATGTACTTGTGTATCAGACTAATTACAACAGTGAATCAAAACTTAGAAGTTGACACAAACATACTGATATAAAGACCCATTAAAATAGTTCATGAGTCTTCCTATAACAACGTATCCTAACACCCTCACCACCGTTTACTCCTTGTATCATTCCCCATAGACATTTCAATAAACACTTTTAAAAAACAAACACCTTACCTTCCAACCTCCACCTTTCTATACTTCCGTATCCATTCTCCCTCCTACCCATACACTATGACCAAAATTTCAATACACAGTTTCTTCCAAAACAATAAAAAAGAGAGCATTAATAATTTGTTAGTTTATATCAAATTAGCAATTGAAGTATGTTTAACAATAATTTTTGGTGATATTCTATGACTCATATTCAGATCAGAAATTACAAACGCCGATTTTAACGTAAGTTCACCTACTATGCGTCAAAATCTAAAAAAATGATCTATGTTCACCTTTTTTTTGTGTCATTGATTTTCTTATAATCTGACGACGATAAACTCCCAAATCATAAAAATTGTAAAACCATAAACTAAACACATACCTTTAGGCACTTCTGAGATCGGGTTGTAACCCACTTTCCTGTAGGGATCGCTGGCGAGATTAAGCTATTGTGTTAGATCCGCTTCCACTCGGAATCACCGGCGAGATTATATGTTAACAACAATTGCTTTAGAGAACTCTGTATGAATTGCATATATGTGGCAGCTTAAAAAAGGAAAACCAAACACTTTAACACATGTCTTCAACACCCAGCAAGACGTCAAGTAATGGCGTAAATCACACATCTCCGTGAAGTTCATTGTTCCTTTCATTCATATACTAACATATAGTATAATGTAATTAATGTCTTCTTTTAACACTATAAGAGTTAGGATGAGCATTTGGT
Organism: Helianthus tuberosus; assembly: GCA_030545235.1. Taxonomy (NCBI): domain Eukaryota; kingdom Viridiplantae; phylum Streptophyta; class Magnoliopsida; order Asterales; family Asteraceae; genus Helianthus; species Helianthus tuberosus. Next base: position 21,411,128 of record CM060440.1, read on the forward strand.
ACTCAGTACCGGTACCGATACCGAATATCGGTACCCAATTTTTAGCATTTTTGGTATCAGTACCTTCGGTATCAGTACCGGTTTGGTACGGTACCGGTAAAATACCGAATTTTACCTTCAAATACCGGTACCGTATCGGACCATACCGAATATTTTGGTACACCGGTACCAGTTCGGTACGGTATCGGTACCACGCTCATCCCTAACAAGAGTACACAGTTTCTACCTTGGTGAGTTGACAAACCAGCATAACCTTTTTGCACACCCTCATGTCATGTGCACGTGTATGAGTCTTCGTCGGTTTTGACCTATCTTCTATTGTTCTTGTACTTAGTTCATATGATAATTTTTTATGATATTCTATAGGTGCTAAACTATGTGAAATTAAGCTTTTTGTAGCTCCTGTATCTACTAATGCTGTTAAATCTAGGTATTTGTTATTATCTAACCATAATCGACATTGTATATTTATCATATTTGTTGATCCTTGTGTTTGTATATACGTTTGATCATCTGGTTTTTGTAAAGCCATTTTACCTATTTCTTCTATTTGACTCAATCTTTCAAGTTCTTCTATTTTATTTTCTAAATTTTTTATTTTTAAACTATGTAATTCTATTGTTAGTTCCATTTTATCTATCCTTTCATTTTCATTATTTTCAGAATTTGTTTTCACTTTTGATGTTGTAGCTATATCTTTATCATATATTTCTTTAAGACATTTGAAACAAATCTCTTTAAAACATTTATTGCATTGTGATCTTTTTTCTATACTAGGGTAATATCCACAATGACAACATCTTATATGATTATTTCCTTTATTTTGCTTCCAATCATGTTCACAAATTTCTTCTGTATTCATGTATGTATATGTTACTTTTGCTGTTGGATTTTCTTCTTCACTGTAAATATTGTATACTGATTCATTATCAGATTCATCATCTGTTTTTAGAGCTTCTATTTCATAATCTTGTAATTGTTCTACTAAATTAGCTCTTTCCATATTTTTTCTTTTATTTGGACAATTATTAGCTAAATGTGTTGTTTCTCCACAAGTGTAACATCTACACTTTCGTGATTGTGGTTTTTTAACATATTTGTTTGTATTATAATGTTTTCTATAATTTCTATCATATGTTGTGCTTTTTCATATCTTTTTCTTTTTATCATAAACTCCATATGCTTGTGGTGTATAAATTGCTGTTTTACAAAATGCATAAGCATTTCTTTTTAATTGTTCTTGTAGTGCTACTTCTTTACATTTTTCTTCTAATATACCAAATGTATAAGTTATTCTTGGTCCTATTCGTAAATTTTGTTGTGTACCATAATTTGTTTTCCATTCTTCATGTATAGATTTTCCTAAATCTCCTGGTAATTTTTTAAAATATTTGTCACATAAATTATCATCCATTGCCTTTCATGTTTGTGATAATAATCTTGTAAAATCTAGTGTAAATTCATTTATATATTTCATGTCTGCTATACTTAATTGTTCTAAATTTCTAATAGCTGTATCCTGTATTAAAGAGTTATTTTTTGCTGGATCAACTCCTAATATAAGTGTTCTAATTTGTGATGTAAAATTATAGGGATTATCTCCTAATGCTTTAAGATTATTAATCTCTTCTGGATTTTGTGTTTTCTTACTTTGCCATATTCCTAATGCTATTGGTCCTAATGTAGTTTCTAAATATGAAAACATATCCATACTATCTTTTTAGTTGTTTCCCATAATCTTACTACATTTTGTTCCCATGTTAAGACTTCATCTATCCATAACTGTGGTTTTTGTTGCTCTAACAATAACATATTTCCACTGTATATTTGTCCTATAGGCATTCTTCTTCCTTTTCCTATAACATTAGACTCTTGTTGATAATTAACTGTTGGTTGTGTCCATGGTTCTCTACCATGACTTTCGTGTGTACCACTATATCCTTCTCCCCATTCTATTTTTGGTCTTTTTAAGGGATTGGATGTATTAAACATAAAACTTTGTTCCTGTTTATAAAAATCTGATAGCATTACCTCTCTCTTCATAATTCCTTCTACTAATGGTAAATTATAATATTCTTGTAATTTATTATAACTTTGTTCATAATCTAATCCAAATTCTGTTATACATTCCATAATCATATCATCTACTTCTTCTTGTATATTTATTTCTGTAAACTTTCGATCTATAATTTGTTCTATTGTTTTATTTGTTTCTTCTACTTTAAAACAATCTATTGATTCTTCTTCATAATCTAATAGTGTATAATCCATTGTTTCTTCTTGTTCAAATTTTAAGAAATTAAAATCTATTTCGTCTTCTTCATTATCTGTATCATATGTAGACAGTATTTCATTTTTATTTTCTTCCTCAACATTCATAAAATGAATTTCTTCCTCATTATTTTTCTCTGTTTGTTTTTCTTTAAAGTCAATGTATCTTAATTTTTGTTTTCCATCAGTTTCTTCATATATATAACTTTTCTTAGGTATTAAAACTGTATTTTCCTCTTTTTCTTGTAACTCATCTAAATCCCATTCTAATCCTGTTAATTGTTCTGGATCTATTTTTATAGGTTCTATCATTTGTATAAATTTTGATGCAATTGTTTTTACTATTCCTTCTATATTTACTTTGTATTTCATTCCTGAACTGTTACTAGCCCTTCCTAATACTCCTATACTTACTACTAAATTATTTCCTTCATATTCTTCATATCCTTTTGTTTGTAAAGCTATTTTTATATTTTGTAAATCTTTAATATCTTTTAAGATATCTGGTGTACAATAAAATATAGCTATGTTTTGACTTAAATCTACTTCCATTCCCGAAATTATAGCTTTTTTCATATCTGATTTCCAACTTTTATCTAGTATTAAAGCTAATAGTTTAGTTCCTAAATTTTTTCTTCCTAATGCTTTAACTCCTATTATTATTAACCCTGTATGTACAAAATGTTTACTTTGTTTTTTAATTTTTTTCAATAGTATCTGGTGACAAAAGATCTAGCATTACTGTATTATCTACAACCCTTAGACTTTCTTCTCTACTACTTCTTATTAGAGTTGTGTTTATATTAAATCTTCCTGTTTGATATAAAATTCTTGGATTTAATATGTCTAATTGATGTTGATTATATAATTCCAAGTTTCTGTCTAAATCCATTTCTTCTTCTAGTTGTATTATGTGTCTGTTACTATTAGATCCTGATCCTCTTCTAATTACTCTGTTTAAAAAACTATCTGATGTTATACTATCATTTATATTACTTGTAGAGTTTCTAGCATCCTGTATAGTTCTACTTCTTCCTAAGAAATGATTATTCATTTTCTTGGTTGCCAATGTGTATATGGGGTTGGTTTTTTCTCTATTTTTAGTTTTTGTAAGGCTTCTGTAAGTTTTTCAACTTCTAGAGGTATAGTTTTTCCTGTTAATGTATTAGACTGATTTTTTATATAATCAAGATTTTGTGATAATTTTTTAATTTCTACTGTTAAGTTTTCTATTATCTTATTATTATTTATAGCTTCTTGTTGTAAACTGATACTTAGATTTATCAATAAATCTACTAAAGTGTTTAGTTGTGGATTATTTGTATGTAAAGTATGATCACCAATATTATTAAGATTACAAACTATACTAAAATTATCTGTTGCAAAAGTTTTTCGGTGAGCTTTTTCAGAAAATTCTAAATTTAAGAATTCTAAACGCTTGATTATTTGAGAAGTACCAATGATTAATAAAATCCAACTCTCTTTAGTTTTTATCCCTTATTCCAGATTTCTCTTTTAAATATATTCTTATATTCCAACTATTAAAATAATATACCAATCAACTTTTCAAAAGATGAAATAATATACAAATCAACTTATCAAACGATTTCTATATAATTCTTCATATAACTCATCTCGTTCATAAATATAATACCTTAAACGGTATTCATCTATATAATCTAACCAATCTCTTGAATCTAAATCATAGATTAATATATCATATCTTTTTAATCTATTTAAAAGATGTTTAATATAAAAACTAGTAGTCATAATATAAAATATAAAATCCTTTCGTTTATAAAGTTATCAAAGCAACTATCTTTCCCACAATCTTCACCTAAGAGAGTTTCCCAAAAACACTGGCTTAACATGCCATAAAAGGGACTTGTCTTAGTCTTTTAGATTTTAAGAAAGCCTTTGCTCTGATACCAATATATCAGAGAGGGAGGTGGTAAAAAACTGAAAATAAATAGACTGAGAATACTTACAGAGAGAGTGAAGATATACACAGCGGATGATGATGGATGAGAGTATGCACATCGGAGTAGATAATTGCAGAAAGTTTTTTTTTTATGTGTAGGTTGGAATATAATATGAAGAACTGGAGAAAATCTGGGATGTTAAGGGATTAGAACTAAAGAGATGTGGAGAGTTTAGTGTGCCATATGAAGTGAAATATTATTGCTTGTAATGGTTATTCGTGGTTACAACTAAATACAAATTCCATATATATAGGCAAAGCTTAAAACATAAACGACATATTCTAAATAATATAAAATTCAAAAGCCTAATCTAAAAAGAAAAGCAAAAGAACTAAATTCCAAAGTTAGGTGTTGAAAACTTTTGCCCTCTGTCGACCATTATCTGTATATAATTGATTGTTTTAAAACGTCATTGCTCAAGTCATTGTTTTTGTCTTCTATCTTGTATCGTCACTGCTTACATCATCTTCTAGAAATCTATGTGTGTGCTGTCTATCGACTGTGGACTTGAGCAATCTTCCAAATTATTGCCCTCTTCGTCTTCTAGGTTGATTATGTGCTGTAACTGTAGGGTGTCTCCTTCCCCTACAAAGGGTAGAAGCATTCTCCAAACTGGTTTTGTGTAGACTTGTATGTAATGACCTTCACCTACCAAGTGATAATTCCTCCATGGATAATAATCAGGAAGTTCTGGGGTTTCCTGATATTTTTTGATAAACAGTGTAAAATTATCTGGAATATTTTCATCTGAATGACTTAACCAAGGTAGAGTTGAAAACTGTCACACCCTCAAAATCCACACGCGGAGTATTACCGCGAGGCATGTGACGACCATGATCTTAGGCACTAATTATTTTGAACAGATTAGTTATTGTTATAAACATTAGCATAATTAGTGACCTAATTTAAATTTTTCAAAACATAGTTTAAGTTCACAGCGGAAAGGGAAAGAAAACGCATCATAATTGAAACCACAAATTTATCATCATGTTACTTACGAACCACGCACTCCATCCGATTGCAACGTCCGTCCAGTGTTGTACCAAGCAACCTGCAAAGCATGCAGTAGAGTGTCAACATAACGTTGGCGAGTTCACGTGTTTGCGGTTTTCCAGTTTTAATTCCAAAAACTTGTTTTAACCAGTTAATTTATCCGTTTATACATGCCATGGGGAGCTACCCCATAAGTGAGCGACTAAACTGTTTTTCCAATACCGAATACTTACTTAACCGTACGTTTCCGCAGTGCCCCGTTTGTCAATGTTCTATCATCATTGACGGTTTGCCTGAGTCTATTAGTTCACGCCCGTTCCCAGTAACAAGGGTCGGTGTGAGGCTGGTTACACCTAAATAGCGCTATCAACTAATAACCCGTTCGCCAGGCCCCGGCGACTAATCGGTATTTAATGGTATGGACTTAAGTGATAGAGTTTCGCTTAGTGTTGCTCGTTGCATTCCGTATAAACCGTAATTAACCAAGAGTTCCCAGTAACAAGGGAAGTAAGTAAGTTTGTTCCCAGTAACAAGGGAAGAAAAGTAAGTTTGTATCCCAGTAACAAGGGAAGAAAAGTAAGTTTGTATCCTAGTAACAAGGGAAGAAAAGTAAGTTTGTATCCCAGTAACAAGGGAAGAAAAGTAAGTTTGTATCCCTCACAAGGAGACAGAAATACCGTATCCCTCACAAGGAGATAGTAAGCAATCCCAAACCAGGGAAAGTGTTTTGTTCCGTTTCCCAACCACCGGGAACGCATGCTTTAAGTAAAAAGTAGTGAACTCACCTTTGCTTTGCTCGGTAGTAAATTTACTCGTGTTAGGTTGGTCAACCATACCCTATTATGGTTATACATATTTATTAGGTTCGTGTGCAAGTAACGTCTCGTATAAATGACACGTATCTAACACGTAGCACGTAATTCACATTTCATATAATACACACACTTTGCATAATGTACAGTAACACGTATCATACCAGCATGCATGTTATTTGGCCTATTCTAACGCATGAACAATTAAACAACATTAGTTAGACATCAACAGTCAAACAACAACATTAGTACGCAGCCCATAACACCCATTTTGTTCGGCCCAATAACCAAGTGAAGTAGTCTATCCGAAACTAGGTAGTCTCGACTCGAGACTTTGAGGTCTCGAGTCGCAACCTCTGGACTTCTAAGTCGCAATCAGCTGGTCTCGAGTTGTGAACATTTGAGTCGCAATCGTAGAGGTCTCGAGTCAGGTCTCGAGTCGAGATCAGGAGATCTCGAGTCGCAACCAAGTTGGTCTCGAGTCCCTTAATCGTGCATGCTTGATCTCGAGTAGTCGTTCAATGGTCTCGAGTCGCAACCTCGCGGTCTCGACTCGCAATCACTGATGCAAGCACAGGTGGAAGCCTTCTAGAACATTCTCCCACTTTTGTACTATCCAATCAGATTTCCTGAGCATGTACTGCCCAATCAAAATTCACTAACATGTTTTCAACATTCTACTCAATTCAAATCAGATCGATCAGCAGGTTTTTCAAATATTCATCACATATTCAAACTGTTCATCATGTTCATATTTCTAAACGGATCCAATCAACCATCATCTAATACTGTTTAATCACTATATTTCAACCGAAACACATGCAGCCATTTTATCACAAAAATCACTCTATCATGCAAAAGTCTTAACTAACAGATTCATATTTTTGTATATCTTGAACACCCTTATATACTATCATTTTACAATAAAAATCACAAATCTCAGACAATTAATCGACCCAAAACCATCAGATCATATAACTGTTTGTGCCTTAACCATTGCTCCACTAATCAATCAATTTCCAAATTAGATTGTTTGCCCAATGTACACTCTAATTCATTCCAATTATCACAATAATAAATAAAATCAAGAAGCACAAAAGGGTATAAAACAGTTCGGACCTGAACCAAAACACCACCGTCACCATTGTCGTAACCCATCCCCAATCATCTTCGCCTCTTCCTCACCGCAGTCCCGTCATTACTTCAGTCGTAGCCCACTCGCAACCATTCAGCGCCGAAATTTTGTAAGAATGAGGAACAATCAAACGCAGATGTGAAGATGAGGGAGAGATTAAGCATACCTGCATCATCTGCTACATCTTTGCGGTTAAACGGAGCTCTGCCGGAAAGCTTAGTCCGTCGCCGGAGCTCCCCTGGTCACCGGAGAAACGCCACACTGCCGTCACCATCATCATTGTCGTCTTATCAGTCGTTGGTAGTCCCCCGGTCACCGCCGTGCCGTCGCCGACTTCCCCCTCTCTCCGATTTCCTCTCTTTCTCGGGATTAGATGGGTGTGGGTTAAATGTGGCCAGTATTTCAACGCCGGACCTTTGCCGGAAGATGGCACCTACGGTCGGACGAGAGAGAGGAAGCAGGAGTGTGGTTTGTGTGTGTGTGTTAGGGTTTTTGAAGAAATGAGGGGTGAAGGGGTATAAATGGTTTATATAGGCTAGGGTTTAGTGTGTAGGGAGGGGCTTGGGTTGGGCTTGGGCCCGTGTGCACAAACCCGTTAGTTATCGTATTCATCTAACGGTTAATAATTAACGGTTACCTGTGTTAAATTATTCACGTTTAACTCAGGTTATCGGTTAAACGGTTCATTTATCCTGTCGTGGGTTATTATTTAATAATACTAATAATAATAATAGTAATAGTAATAATAATAAAAGTCAAATGTCCTTCTTCTCGACGATCGGGGTTAAATGTACAAGTTGTCACAAAAACTCTATATCAGTTTTTGTCATTGATGTTTGTAGATGATATTGAGGACATATGTTACTTTTATGTTCAATGAAAATCCTTTTTCTTGCTGGTCTGTATGTGTATTCATCTGTGTAAGGGAATGAGGAAATTATTTTACAATCCAATGATCGAAGTCGTTGATCTGATTGCCATATTTCCTGTAATTAGAATGATCTTTTCTCCAAGCTGGTTGAGAAGATCTTCTGCTTTTCTGTCTAACTTTATTTCTAAATAATCAATCATACCATGATGATAAAATTGAATTATTTGCTCATTTGTCAACTTTGTAGGATGGTGTATTTGAAGCAATAGAAGACCAGTTCCGTCTCCTTTTTCATCCGTTCTTTCTACCACTTTGAATCCTTGCTGTTCACTGTCAAATTTGAACGCCATGTCTACCAGCTGTTGTTGCAAATTGTACAAAATTAGAGGAAATTCTGCACAAATTTTCTGTGAAACAAAATTCTCAAATTCTGGGAATCTTTCTATAACTGGTTTTAGGCATTGCTGCCAAGGTGTATCAAGAATCCTTGTCCTGAAACACTCAAAAGTCATGTGTACCTCTGTTTTATCTTTGTTTTCTTTTTTCTCAAGCTTTTGTAATAACTGTGTATTTTTTTGCTTCTAATAAACCCATTTTTTGTTTTAACAAGCTATTTTCAATTCTCAATTGTATATCTTGTGCATTTTTTGTTTTTTCTTCAAGCTGTGTTTTTAATGCAGAAATGATTTCTTGTTGAGCTTTTATGTAATGCTCAGGGTTTGTTTTTTCCATGTCAGAAAAGCTTTTAACTTCTTCTGGTTCTATGTAAAAACTTTGTAGACCAAACTCTTCTCTTGCTGCTTGAAGATCTTCAGCAAAACTTGTATATCCTTTCCACCATGCTCCTCCTACAACACAAGTTTGTGTGTGTGTGTGTTAGGGTTTTTGAAGAAATGAGGGGTGAAGGGGTATAAATGGTTTATATAGGCTAGGGTTTAGTGTGTAGGGAGGGGCTTGGGTTGGGCTTGGGCCCGTGTGCACAAACCCGTTAGTTGTCGTATTCATCTAACGGTTAATAATTAACGGTTACCTGTGTTAAATTATTCACGTTTAACTCAGGTTATCAGTTAAACGGTTCATTTATCCTGTCGTGGGTTATTATTTAATAATACTAACAACAATAATAATAATAATAGTAATAGTAATAATAATAAAAGTCAAATGTCCTTCTTCTCGACGATCGGGGTTAAATGTACAAGTTGTCACATTCTCCCCATGTTACAGGAATTTCATCCTCGAAATTTAAGCAAAAATCATATGCTCCGCTCTATATGTATACATAGACTCCATTACCATTCGTAGAGATGCAAGCAGTTTCACGAAAGTCCACGGAATGAATCATGCAAGCCACATAGCACACAAAAAAAATCACATAGCACGAAAAATCACGTAGCACAAGATCCACAGAACGAACATGCAACCCACGTAGCAAATACAGTCATGTAGCACGTAAATTCTCATAGCATTAGATTCACAAAGTCATACGTATCTCACACAGTACGAATTTTCACAAACTTAGCTAAAACATCCAAGAAACGTACAGGAAAACCTGAAGTGTCACATTATCCCCAAGTTCAAGAAATTTCGTCCCGAAATTTAGCGCGCAGCCACTGACAAGCTAGTTTGTTTAAACGTTCTCGTGGGGTGTCACATCATCCCCTTATTGGCTTGAAATTTCTTCTAGAAATTTCAGTTGTAGCTTCAGTGCTGGAAGTAATGTTTGCAGACAACTGGGGATACGTGCTCATCAGCTGGTTTTTCCCGTTCCCAGGTAAACTCTGGGCCACAGCGTGAGTTTCAACGAACTCGTATGATAGGTATCTGGCTACGTTTGAGGGTTTTGACTTCTCGATTAGTGATCTCAATCGGTTCCTCAATAAAGTGTAGCTGATCGTCAAAAGTTAACTCCTTAAAGGGAATGATGAGTGTTTCATCTGACAGACACTTTCTTCAGGTTAGGCAGGTGAAAGACATTGTGTACCGCGTTCAACTTTTTCAGGCAGGTTTAGTCAGTATGCTACCTTACTGATCGTTTCGATACTTCGAACGGTCCAACATATCACGGATTAAGCTCGTCTCGTTAGCCATAACGTACCACACCCTTCCAGGGTGAAACTTTAAGTAGAATCCAGTCTCCGACTAGGAATTCTAGAGGTTTCCTACGTTTATCCGCGTAGCCTTTCTGACAGTCTGGAGTTGCCGTCATGCGTTGTCTGTTCTGGGCAATCCCACCCGTTGTGTCAAGTGCAAGTTCTGGGCCGGTAATTTGGCTTCCGCCCAACACAGAGGTGACCGGCATCTGCGTTCGTGCAATGCCTCAAATGGTGCTGCCTGAATGCTAGTGTGGTAGCAGTTGTTGGAAGAGAATTCTACAAAAGGGAAGTGTCACTAGTATCCAAGGGTCGATAACACATGTTCTTAGCATGCCTTTGAGTGTTTGGATGGTGCGTTTGGCCCAGTCATCAGTTTGCGGGCGATAAGCGGTGCTCATGCCTAACAGTGAGCCCAAAAGTCTTTCGTGCACAGCCTTGCGAAGAATCGGATGCAAAACGTGGGTTACGATCAGGTAAAAGGGAAGTTGGCATCTCGTGCCTAGTATCTACTTCTATCAAGTAGATGGTTGCAAGTTCGAAAACTTGTCGGTTTCTTTGGTCGCGTGTTGTTACCAGCAGGCATGTTATCGATGCCCCGGACATGATAGCATAAGATAGAAGCACCTCGTAGATTATCTTCCAGTTGCTGGAGTTGCGGATCGTTTGAGGATCTCTCGGATGCTAGGTGATGCCCCTTTTGAGTTCAAATCGTGAGAGGTTGCGTATATGGTCGAGAAATGCGGGCTTTGTGGCGTTAAAAGTCGTGTATTGAAAACTTAGCGCAAGGCGGTTTTGCGTCGTAGAAGTTCCAAGGTAAAGCGTAGGAGTCGTTTGGATTCCCCACTGACTTTCAGAATAGGTTCGGGCGTCGCCGAAAGAAACAAGTGTCGAATATTGACAGGATGGAATAAATTCGAGTGTCGTGACTAGGTGTTGATCGTATCGAGTTTGAAGAACAGTGCTTGCGATACCCGTTACCCCCGGGGTATCCTTGGCTCGTTGCCCCAACGAGTAACATTCGTAGGAAGTATTTCGTCCAAACGGAGATTTGCGCAGAGCAGAGTAGGATAAGGATCATGGAATCCGTGAAACATAACACGAGTAGCGAGACAATGCAAGAAGGGTAGTCAAAATTGATGCGTTCAATTTGAGACAAAACATAAAAGGCTTGGTGGTCGGCAGTAAGGATTTATCTGGTGTCGATGAGGTAGCTGGTCGTACATAAGTCGTGGGCGATTAGGATAAAGAACGTCGTTTTGCCGATAAGAGGTGTTACGTCAGTATGAATGGCACAACAAGAACCAATGATAGAGAAGGACGGTCGTCGTATGTGTCAGGGGGGTTTAGGTTCACTAAAACGTCTAACAAGATGTTCTGAGCTGAGCCGTATGTGAAAAACGAGTTTGTGATCTCCCAAACCGGTAAGTAACAAAATTTGAATAGACTACCGAAGTCGCGAGGACGAGTCCGAAGTAGTGCTTGTGTCGTCGAAAGACTTCCATGTAAGGTAATAAAAACATGTCTGAAAGGATACGTTTGGATCACATGTAACACCTCGCAAATTTCGGGTTTAATATTAAAACGACACGTGTCATGTAAGACAAAAACGCGTTGAAAACCCGGATTTAATAAAGATGTTTTCGGTAGGATTTAAAGTGGCGTCATGTTAAATTGTTACCTCTGAACACCTCTATTATAAATCCCAAGACCCGATATAATAAATTATACATCTATTATACCCTCAATTCAGGGAATTATTGCCTTTAAAGGAAAATTCAAATGCATGATGTGATCCCATGTTGAAATGAACGATAAACCGTCATTTACGGGTCTTGTTTTTGCAATCAAGTGAAATAATGGATGTTGGTAGGGTATGTTACAGTATTAGACACTTATTGAAGGTCCCCTACTGATAATTTAAGTCAACAAGTCGATTATAGCGGCTGCCCTTTCGATCCAACATCAAACAACAAAATTCGGATCAGAGCAAGGCGTCGCGTAGCGCGACAGCCCCTAGCGCTACGCGAGGGTGCGCCCAGCGACAGCAGACCTGCTGTTGGCTGTTATACGCACATGTGACCTCCTTGGCCGGTTTTCTCTTGCACATGCATGGCCCTTAGACACCCCTACATGCTAGAGACATGTGTTTATCACTTGTGGCTGATCATAGACTCTTGTGTCAAGTGATTGTGGTGTGTAAACCCACTATATAAAGGACCTTCATGAGCTTCATTCATTCACAAATCATTTTCAAGCATTCTGATTATTGGGGAGCTTGCAAACTAATCAAGAGCCTTCCTAGTCATCCATTAATCATCTAGTAAGTCTCTAATCCCTTCTAAATTAATTCTAGTTTAGTTTTTAGCTTAAAAGTCAACATATAGTATTAAACGGTTGACTTCGGGTTTAGTTACCGATAGCTCAGTCGTAACCCGAATTAAAAGCACCGTTGGATAGGTAATTATATGGGTATTAAACCCTTATAAAGGGAAAGTACCAATTCCAGACCTAACTAGGTCGTTTGTCGGGTCAAACGTTGACCGAAAAAGTCAACAGATTTACAAAATGCGATTTAATGCACGACTAGCAATCCGCGAGGCGTGCAACCTGTTTTAAACTTAATATAACTTGATAATAAGTATAAAAACTTGTTTGCGCTTGCCCGACTCGACAAATTTCTGTTTAAACCCGGTTCGGAACCGAAAGGCGCAAAACCTTGACTTTTGCGTTGACTTCGGTTCTGACCCGTTTTAGTAAGTATTAGACATGCCTTAAAGTCTCATTAGGGTTGGGTTACATGCTAGTATAAGTCTCTGTACTTATTTCATTGATTATCCGATGCATGCACACGTTTCCGTTAATCGCTTAAATTGGACCATAACGCCCTTATGACCTTATAACGAGAATTTTGAAAATGTGGAAATACAATAATCTTAGTTACTGATTATTTAACATGTACGTAAATTTTCACGTCAAGCGGAGGTCTAGATTAGGAGATATGCGCATTAGCGTAATTAATAAGCTTTTTATTAATTAAACGGCGCGATTAGCGCATAGCCTATCTAAACCCGATTTTCGGTACCAAAACTTTTACCCGCTGATGTTAAATAATATTTTAGGATTTTTGAAGATTTTTAATTATTTTTAGGCTGGTCTTAAGCTAGGCTTATCGCATTGATTCGGTTAACACCGAATATGCCATTTTAGGCCATAAAACGAGTTTTATGAATCCGATTGATACCAATCCAATTGCCACTGATTTAAAATAATAAATATAGTATTTTGAACTTGTTTTGCTGATTAGAAAACTCAGATTGGTATTTTAAACCCGTACGTCGCTTAAAACGGCTTTATACGCGTATTAAACGCGTAGTTTAGTATTAAAACCATTTTGCCACGTAAGACTTAATACCATTAGACATAACCTGTTAAGTTAAGATATTTTTCTGATTAAATCAGACCCGTATCTCAGAGGTATTATAAATCTCTTTTATAAACCTTAAAATGACCAAAATACCCCTACGGGGCGTATTTAGGGATTAAACTCGTTATGGGCATTATGGAAGATATCATAATGATATCACAACATATTTAAAGCGTATTAACTTAGGAAACCTGTTCGCGACCCTTTCGGTTACCCGTTATGCATTATACGCGTTCGGTTCGGTTTATGTAACTAGTTTGCATAAACTAGCCGAAACGGGTCAAACGATATCATTTTTATCTCAAAATCCAGAATGTGGATAATAAACCCATATTAAACAAGTCCTCAAACTTGTCGGGTCTAAATCACATTCTATCCGGTCTTCGCTTAAATCGTGCGTACGAACCGTATCCTTAAAACTAACCGGTCTAAGCTTAAGCTTAATTAAAGATCCGTTAGTATTCTAATAGGTTATTATAAACCTTCGTTCTAGATTAGGAGAACCAGTAAAAGATACCGCACTCGCTGATTTTGAACTATACTTGCTCAGGTAAATACTTTTAACTTATTTCCCTATACGGGCTTGGGTAAGGTATATAAAATACCGCTTGGTCGGGCGTTGAATATTTAATCTTATTATGGTTAAATTATTGAGATGTCTCCGTTTGAATTGTTTTGTTGCTTAAAGCCTTTGGGGGGTTAATGACCGTGTCCCGGATATCCCTGGCATCATTTTACGAAATGGCCACGACCTTAGCACTCTGGTGTAGGCGTACACCTGTAGTGTCTCATAATTTAAGTGGTGTGTTAATTGATCTTTAACCCGGCTCGATCCGGGCTACTGAACGCATAAGAAACATGTAATTCCTTTACAAGTTTATATATTAAATAATTATCCCAAGTTATAAAATATTTGTGCCTTGTGCCTTAAATGCTTTTCTTAAACTCTTTTCAAAATGAGTCGGTTGATTGTATTTACCAGTGTAAACTGACGTATTTTCTTAAAAAGATTGAGTGCAGGTACTACGCGAAATAGGCTGGCTTGTCTCCTAGCATCCACATTAAGTCTCGCCAGCTTGGATGTCATATCTGTTGAACATTTGTTTCCTTTTTGTTTTATTTGATCTACCTGTGGATTTTATTCGACTATTTGTGATACTTCATATTACAATATCGTTTGGTTGAATTAAATCTATATATATTGCTTCCGCTGTGCATTTAAATATTGTGTTGTTTGACTATTATGTTGCCAACCACGTCACGATACTCCCCCACCGGGCCCACCGGTGACACGTGGAAATCCGGGGTGTGACATCACACGTCACGATTTTTAAGATTCAAGAAGTTTATTGACTAGCAGTCGAGCTTGCTGAATTTCCCCAAACTAGAGGGAAATCTGGTCAAGGTCTTAGTATGAGGGGGGGTTCGACGTGAAACTGTGAAAACAGGTTTTCAGGAAAGTACGATTGGAGTAACACATTGTTGAATTTCAAGGGATAAAAAGTTTGCTGACTAAAGGTCGAGTCTGTTGAATTCACCAAACTAAAGAGAGATCTGGTCAAGGTTTCTAAACGGAGAAACGTGGATGTCATGATAAAGAAACGATAGGAGCGGGGATACCATCTGAGCAATAAACGCGGATTCGTACGAAAGCTGGCGAAAGGATTCACAGAATCAGGAAAGTCGTCAAACAATAACAGTTCTGACAAATGAAGGATAGGGTAAGCATCAAGGTCGCCGTACTCGTCGGTGGGTTGACTGGCTCGTGTCTTCGTCTAGCCACGCTTCCAAATACGCCGGTTTGTAAGAAAGTTATCAATTCGTTGGGTTTTGGGGCGTGCTAAGGTATAAGGTTGTACTTGAATAGGGGTTAACCATGTAACGAGGGATTAGGGAGAAATAACTCTGTGGTCAATGGAAAAGTGAGACGATTGCTGGCACTACAATAAGAAGCATACACCACGCATGCTTTTCGTGTTCGAGACGTGCAAACGGAATCCCAAAAGGTGTAGACTTACTAGAATGCTTCAAGAATCTAGGTGATCAGTCGTATGAGGGAACAAGTCTCACTACTTAAGTCGGGAAAAGAAATACGCAAGTAAAAAGGATGCGAATGACGTCGTCGTTCTTTCTAATATCCCACGATATAGGGGTGGCTCCCCTTCGTCGATTCGTTCTCATAACTTCTCTATGTGCTCCGTAGCAGGCCTTCCCTGGGCAGGTCTATCGAGTGGACGTCCCTCGCGTCGATTGGCAGTCCAGGGATGATATCAGGAAATACATGGACGAGGGCTTGGAATAACTGGTTCCTGGCCCTTAGTGTATTGTGGTTTCGAACCGGTTTTAGGAGGACTCGCTCCTGTTTAACACGTAACACGCTAGCTTAGTCTTCGTATGATCCACTGTGTTAAATACTAAATATACGCATACATACTAACACATATATGCTAATTATACACATACACACATGCGTGTTCACACACATAAGTTATGCACAAGTAAATGCCGTTAGCATACCATTACCAGGTGAGCATCTGAGGTTGACGAACCTTGTAATCCGGAGTGGTGTTGTTGTGGTTTTCACTAAAGAACGGTTATAGTCTGGTTTTCATATAAAAATATTTTATTTCCCAAACAAAAAATATTTTATATTTAAAACCTAGTTCGCTATAACCAATGGCTCTGATACCAATCTGTCACAACCTCAAAATCCACACGCGGAGTATTACCGCGAGGCATGTGACGACCAGGATCTTAGCCACTAATTATTTTGAACGGATTAGTTATTGTTATAAACATTAGCATAATTAGTGACCTAATTTAAATTTTTCAAAACATAGTTTAAGTTCACAGCGGAAAGGGAAAGAAAACGCATCATAATTGAAACCACAAATTTATCATCATGTTACTTACGAACCACGCACTCCATCCGATTGCAACGTCCGTCCAGAGTTGTACCGAGCAACCTGCAAAGCATGCAGTAGAGTGTCAACATAACGTTGGCGAGTTCACGTGTTTGCGGTTTTCCAGTTTTAATTCCAAAAACTTGTTTTAACCAGTTAATTTATCCGTTTATACATGCCATGGGGAGCTACCCCATAAGTGAGCGACTAAACTGTTTTTCCAATACCGAATACTTACTTAACCGTACGTTTCCGCAGTGCCCCGTTTGTCAATGTTCTATCATCATTGACGGTTTGCCTGAGTCTATTAGTTCACGCCCGTTCCCAGTAACAAGGGTCGGTGTGAGGCTGGTTACACCTAAATAGCGCTATCAACTAATAACCCGTTCGCCAGGCCCCGGCGACTAATCGGTATTTAATGGTAGGGACTTAAGTGATAGAGTTTCGTTTAGTGTTGCTCGTTGCATTCCGTATAAACCGTAATTAACCAAGAGTTCCCAGTAACAAGGGAAGTAAGTAAGTTTGTTCCCAGTAACAAGGGAAGAAAAGTAAGTTTGTATCCCAGTAACAAGGGAAGAAAAGTAAGTTTGTATCCCAGTAACAAGGGAAGAAAAGTAAGTTTGTATCCCTCACAAGGAGACAGAAATACCGTATCCTGCACAAGGAGATAGTAAGCAATCCCAAACCAGGGAAAGTGTTTTGTTCCGTTTCCCAACCACCGGGAACGCATGCTTTAAGTAAAAAGTAGTGAACTCACCTTTGCTTTGCTCGGTAGTAAATTTACTCGTGTTAGGTTGGTCAACCATACCCTATTATGGTTATACATATTTATTAAGTTCGTGTGCAAGTAACGTCTCGTATAAATGACACGTATCTAACACGTAGCACGTAATTCACATTTCATATAATACACACACTTTGCATAATGTACAGTAACACGTATCATACCAGCATGCATGTTATTTGGCCTATTCTAACGCATGAACAATTAAACAACATTAGTTAGACATCAACAGTCAAACAACAACATTAGTACGCAGCCCATAACTGTAACACCTCGAAAATTCACGTCCTATAATGTGTTGACACGTGTCATAAAGTTTGAACGTGTGAAAGAATGTTATAAAAGGACTAAAGTTGACAAACATGGAAAGTATGTGTTTATACGGATTCTAAGTGTCAACTGTAAATAAATATAATGAACATTAACCCTACACAATGTTCATACCTTCAAACGAATGAATCATGGATCATACGAAGCTAAAAGTGAGAGATTACAAACTACAGGGGTTAAATGTGTCAACATGTTAAATATATACCTCTGAGTGACCTTTTGACAAACCCGAAGCTTTGTAAATGTAAATTATGCTCACTAGAATGCACGATTAAAATTTCATAAAGTTTCGTTATCGTATGAGAAAGTTGTGATCAAATTCGTGTGCGAGGGGTTAAAGCGTAAACATTGGAAATTAAGACTTTTCGGGTAACCATAAAGTTACCCAAGGACTTAACAAAGTATGGTTATGTCTTAAGGCCCATAAAAGTCAAGTTAGAGGACTCGAAGTGCAAGAAAGCATGTTAAGATCAAGTGTAGAAGGATCAGGGACTAAAAGCGTCAAAAAGTGCATAAGTTTGCATTTTCGCGCATAACCTACGTTCTGAATACATCCGGACATCCAAAAATTTATGTAAGCATGACTACATTATATTTTAGTGTTCGCCTTAAGAAAAATCCATTCGTTTCGTCATTTGGATCGTTTTTCGCGCTTATGCGCATTCCGTCGTAATTAAGCGAACATCGCGATCGTACGGCCAAACGAACCGACATCCGAGATATTTTTGAGCATGTTTTGAGTTCCCTATACTTTAACTTCATTTTAGAGCCTTGAAATGAGGTTAACGGGGTTCAAACGCATCGAAAAAGGCCTTAAACACGTGCAGGGACCATTCTTGCCACTTTTGAAACATTTCTGAATCAGGGGAGTGCTAGCGTAGCGCGACTGCCTCATGCCTTGGTAGTAGCGCTACGCGACTGCCTAACCTGACCAGATTCAGTGTTTTAACATCTGATTCCAGCTGTTTCGTTCACAACCACACATTCCCAAGAGTCTAGTCAGATGATAAGGATGGATTTTTAGTCACCATAAGGTCCCGACACTTGTACGGGTGGGATTAAGGCACGTTTTCCATGAAACGATCTTAACGGTGGACCGAAAACTATATATACCCATCCACCCCCATTGCATTTCTCACTAGAATTCTGAATTTGAGAGCTCTAGTTGAAACCATTGTTTCATACCTGAGTTCTTGGATCGGGATTAGCATTCGGGGACCCTTCGTAAGTATTCTTTCGTTCTTTTATTGCTTTACGGGTCCGAAAGTCAAACTTTGCTTGACTTTCTGCATTGACCAGTTTAAGGTCGATGCGAAGTTCGTTTGAACTTCATAACGTGAGCGTGATCACGATGGTTATAGTCCCTAGTGACTATACCTACTGATTTCCACGTTATCTAGGCTCAGTGACGAGCCGTAGTTTCGGCCAGAATACGTATTCTTGCGTATTTTGTAACCAAACTACTTATGGGTATCAAAACCGTTTGTTTTGATACCAAACTTGTTTTCTAACTTAGTTAAGCATGTTTCAACATGCTTAGCTCGTCACTTTAGTTTAGTGCTTATATAGGGTCGTAAAGGTAAGCGATCTAAACAATCGCTTATACTTTCGAACCCGACCCGTTTGGTCGATCATTAGGATCCGACCAAACACATTAAGTGACCTTATGGTCACATCGTTCGAGTAATTGTATGACAGGTAGTATATATGCCTTAGGTAAATGACCAAAATACCCCTACGGGGCTTAAATTGAGATTAAACTCGTTTTGGGCATAATGGAAGGTATCCTACTGATACCACAACATATTTAAGGCATATTAACTTAGGAAACCTGTTCGTGATCCATTCGGTTACCCGTTACGCTTATTACGCGATCGGTTCGGTTTATGTAACAAGTTTACATAAATTAGCCGAAACGGGTCAAACCTTATCGGTTTTATCTCAAAAATCCAGAATGTGTTGAGTTTACCCATATTATACAAGTCTCCAAACTTGTCGGGTCTAAATCACATTCTATTCCGGTCTTCGCTTAATCGTGCGTAAGAACCGTATATTCCCTTAAGACTAACCGGTCTAAGCTTAGGCTTAATTAAAGACCCGTTAGCATTCTAATTAATTATTTATACCATCATTCCAGACTAGAGCTTTCCGGTAAATTGTACCTACGCTTACTTAAGTGACTACGGCTGAGTTATTAGATTCTTGCTATTTAAGACAGGAGCTAGCTCAGGTAAATACTCTTAACTTATTTTCCCTATACGGGCTTGGGATACGGTACTATAAAAGTACCGCTTGGTCGGGTGTATGTAGTCATTTAAATCGGATTGTGATTGATGTACTTACATAACCTGTTTAATATGTATTATTTTATTATTATTTGGTGTATGACCTTGGGGGTTAATGACCATGTCCCGGATATCCTTGGCATCATTTTACGAGATGGCCACGACCTAAGCACGGGGTGTAGGCATACACCTGACAGATGCATTATGTAAAAACTGGTAATCCACTCGAAGGTATCATCCCTGTGGGCATTATACCGGAACTGGTAATCCACTTAGGGGATGATAGCCTGTGGGCATTATACCTGTGGCGTGTCAGTTAATCGAGTCCGGCCCTACAAACCGGCCCTGAATGGATGACAAATAAGTAAAACTGTATACAAGATTATATACAAATAATTTTCCCAAGTTAAAAAGGTTAATGTTGCCTCTGTGCATTTTAATCAAAGTGTCGATATATTTTTGGTGCCAAGTGCATTCAAAACCAATTTACAAACTCTTTTCAAAATGAGTCGGTTGAGTGTATTTACCAGTGAAAACTGACGTATTTTCCAAAAGGGTTAAGTGACAGGTACTAAACGAAATTGGCTGGAAGCTCAGGGCGCTTATGAGGAAATCTTGCAAGTTCTAGGTGTCTAAAGTCTGTTGAACAAATGATATGTTTTAAGATCCGCCTGTGGATCCTTTACTTTCCGTTGTAATATTGAATATTACTTTGTATTCGGAAATGTAATGATATTTATCCTTTGCTTCCGCTGTGCATTATTATATTGTGTTGTTTGACTATTACGTTGCCAACCACGTCACGACACTCCCCCACCGGGCCCACCGGTGACACGTGGAAAGTCGGGGTGTGACAATAACACCCATTTTGTTCGGCCCAATAACCAAGTGAAGTAGTCTATCCGAAACTAGGTAGTCTCGACTCGAGACTTTGAGGTCTCGAGTCGCAACCTCTGGACTTCTAAGTCGCAATCAGCTGGTCTCGAGTTGTGAACATTTGAGTCGCAACCGTAGAGGTCTCGAGTCAGGTCTCGAGTCGAGATCAGAAAATCTCGAGTCGCAACCAAGTTGGTCTCGAGTCCCTTAATCGTGCATGCTTGATCTCGAGTAGTCGTTCAATGGTCTCGAGTCGCAACCTCACGGTCTCGACTCGCAATCACTGATGCAAGCACAGGTGGAAGCCTTCTAGAACATTCTCCCACTTTTGTACTATCCAATCAGATTTCCTGAGCATGTACTGCCCAATCAAAATTCACTAACATGTTTTCAACATTCTACTCAATTCAAATCAGATCGATCAGCAGGTTTTTCAAATATTCATCACATATTCAAACTGTTCATCATGTTCATATTTCTAAACGGATCCAATCAACCATCATCTAATACTGTTTAATCACTATATTTCAACCGAAACACATGCAGCCATTTTATCACAAAAATCACTCTATCATGCAAAAGTCTTAACTAACAGATTCATATTTTTGTATATCTTGAACACCCTTATATACTATCATTTTACAATAAAAATCACAAATCTCAGACAATTAATCGACCCAAAACCATCAGATCATATAACTGTTTGTGCCTTAACCATTGCTCCACTAATCAATCAATTTCCAAATTAGATTGTTTGCCCAATGTACACTCTAATTCATTCCAATTATCACAATAATAAATAAAATCAAGAAGCACAAAAGGGTATAAAACAGTTCGGACCTGAACCAAAACACCACCGTCACCATTGTCGTAACCCATCCCCAATCATCTTCGCCTCTTCCTCACCGCAGTCCCGTCATTACTTCAGTCGTAGCCCACTCGCAACCATTCAGCGCCGAAATTTTGTAAGAATGAGGAACAATCAAACGCAGATGTGAAGATGAGGGAGAGATTAAGCATACCTGCATCATCTGCTACATCTTTGCGGTTAAACGGAGCTCTGCCGGAAAGCTCAGTCCGTCGCCGGAGCTCCCCTGGTCACCGGAGAAACGCCACACTGCCGTCACCATCATCATTGTCGTCTTATCAGTCGTTGGCAGTCCCCCGGTCACCGCCGTGCCGTCGCCGGCTTCCCCCTCTCTCCGATTTCCTCTCTTTCTCGGGATTAGATGGGTGTGGGTTAAATGTGGCTAGTATTTCAACGCCGGACCTTTGCCGGAAGATGGCACCTACGGTCGGACGAGAGAGAGGAAGCAGGAGTGTGGTTTGTGTGTGTGTGTTAGGGTTTTTGAAGAAATGAGGGGTGAAGGGGTATAAATGGTTTATATAGGCTAGGGTTTAGTGTGTAGGGAGGGGCTTGGGTTGGGCTTGGGCCCGTGTGCACAAACCCGTTAGTTATCGTATTCATCTAACGGTTAATAATTAACGGTTACCTGTGTTAAATTATTCACGTTTAACTCAGGTTATCGGTTAAACGGTTCATTTATCCTGTCGTGGGTTATTATTTAATAATACTAATAATAATAATAGTAATAGTAATAATAATAAAAGTCAAATGTCCTTCTTCTCGACGATCGGGGTTAAATGTACAAGTTGTCACAAAAACTCTATATCAGTTTTTGTCATTGATGTTTGTAGATGATATTGATGACATATGTTACTTTTATGTTCAATGAAAATCCTTTTTCTTGCTGGTCTGTATGTGTATTCATCTGTGTAAGGGAATGAGGAAATTATTTTACAACCAATGATCGAAGTCGTTGATCTGATTGCCATATTTCCTGCAATTAGAATGATCTTTTCTCCAAGCTGGTTAAGAAGATCTTCTGCTTTTCTGTCTAACTTTATTTCTAAATAATCAATCATACCATGATGATAAAATTGAATTATTTGCTCATTTGTCAACTTTGTAGGATGGTGTATTTGAAGCAATAGAAGACCAGATCCGTCTCCTTTTTCATCCGTTCTTTCTACCACTTTGAATCCTTGCTGTTCACTGTCAAATTTGAACGCCATGTCTACCAGCTGTTGTTGCAAATTGTACAGAATTAGAGGAAATTCTGCACAAATTTTCTGTGAAACAAGATTCTCAAATTTTGGGAATCTTTCTGTAACTGGTTTTAGGCATTGCTGCCAAGGTGTATCAAGAATCCTTGTCCTGAAACACTCAAAAGTCATGTGTACCTCTGTTTTATCTTTGTTTTCTTTTTTCTCAAGCTTTTGTAATAACTGTGTATTTTTTGCTTCTAATAAACCCATTTTTTGTTTTAACAAGCTATTTTCAATTCTCAATTGTATATCTTGTGCATTTTTTGTTTTTTCTTCAAGCTGTGTTTTTAATGCAGAAATGATTTCTTGTTGAGCTTTTATGTAATGCTCAGGGTTTGTTTTTTCCATGTTAGAAAAGCTTTTAACTTCTTCTGGTTCTATGTAAAAACTTTGTAGACCAAACTCTTCTCTTGCTGCTTGAAGAGCTTCAGCAAAACTTGTATATCCTTTCCGCCATGCTCCTCCTACAACACAAGTTATGTGTCGTGTAACTGTTTCCCATTTGTTAAAAATTCCAATTTTTGTACCTCTAAATATAACATAATGTGTATAATTTGGTTTCTGTTTAAACTGTCTTTCAGGAGTTTTTGAACTTTGTTCCTGAAAGTAAATGCTTAAAGCATTTAAAACCTGTACTTTGAATGATGAAGCTTGTGGCATAGTTTGAATATGCCATAAATTGTCTAATAAACATTGTTGTTTATCTGTTAGTTTCATTCCCATAATAGGACGAAACTTCTTGTCAACTTCATTGCATATCTGTAAAGCATATGTTCCAAACTCGATCACCGGCTTGGGTGGGAAGTTTGTGTACAAAGGTCGCTTGCCAGCTGCCTTTGATTGCTGTTGTGTATAAAATTGTCTTGTCATTATCTGTGGTAATGATCTGTGAGGAGAACTGTATATCTTTTCTATTGACTGTAGATACGCCTGTTGAATTTGTTCTTCCTTCGAAGAAGAACTCCCCTGCTTTGGGTGTATAAGCTTTAGTTTCTCTTCATCTTTTTTCCTGTCCATCTAAAACAAACCATTTGTTTATATTTCGAGATAACATATCAGCTATCCCGTTATTTTTTCCTTTAATATGTTCAAAATTTATAAAATATCCATTTCCTTGTATAGTATTTTGTAGATTAACCCATCTGGTTCTATTTACCTTTTTACTTTGATCATTTTTTACAAACTTAACTATTGCTTCACAGTTAGTTCTTACTGTAAATTCTTTATTAAGAAAAATCTTAAACTTTTCTAATGAATAAATTAATGCCTGTATTTCAAAATCAACTGTAGTCCAATTTGTTTTGTTTTTTGAAAATTACCACTTGAATAAGTGCAAATTTTCTCTTCTTCCTTGGGACTGTATCTGTTTGGTTTACATAGAAGGACTGCTCCCCATCCTTCTTTGCATCAATCTGTTTCAATAATTATATAATCTGTAACTAATGGTAATTCTAATGGTTTAATATTTTTAACTGCTTTTTTAATTTCTCTAACTAGTTTAATATCTTCTTGGTTAAAATACCTTTGACCGTTTTTAGTGGTTTTACCATATAAAGGTCCAACCATTTTTGACAAATTTGGAATAAATTTTCTAGCATAATTTACTAGACCTAAAAAGGCTTGTATTTGTTTTAAGTTTTCAAAATTTTCGGGAAAATTTAAAATTTTTGTAGAAATATGTGGTTGTAATTCTATTTTTCCATTTCCAATTTCTAAGCCTAAAAAAGAAAATTTTCTTTTAAAAAGTTCCATTTTTCTTTTTGAAACTACTATACCATTGTTCTTTATTTCTTTAAAAACCTGTTGTAGGTGTTTCTCATGTTCCTGCACTGTATTACTTGCAACTAAAATATCATCAATGTATAGTAAACAAATATGATAAGGATCCGTTAGAAACCACACTTTATTGCGAGAACCACGAGAACCAATGTAAACACAACCAAAAATACCTAAAGAAATCTAAAAAAGACACAATTTTTTTAATATTATTTTAAAAAAATTGCTATATTTTGTCACTAAAAAATTTTTTAGTAACAATTATTGATGCACATGTGCATATGTATCATTTCTTTGACAAATTCCATAATAATTACCAGTATCAGACAATTGCACTTTCATTTACACCGCCATCCATAATACACTACTTTTTACATTACCAATATTAGAAATGCACATGTGCATCTATATGTATTAACATGATATAACGTGTTTTGGTACACTACTTTGAATACACTTTTCCTTTCATCTATCATACCATCCATAATACACTACCATTATCTCATACTATCCATAATACACTATCATTACCAATATGTACAATATTTTCACTTTATGCATATGTACATCAACACCCTTCATACCATACCAAACAACATATTACATCATAAAGTATCAACCACTAGATATTACTAACAAAAAACATGTATATGGGCCTACTTCATCATTCAAAATCACAAACTTTTTGTACCAAACAAGTTATATCATGGTCATACATAATGATGCACATGTGTATTTTTAATATTGGTAATTTAAAAAGTAGTGTATTACAGATGGTAGTGTAAATGAAGTGTAATTGTATAATACTGGTAATGTATTATGGAATTTGTCAAACAAAGGACACATATACACATGTGCATAGATAATTGTTAGTCAAAATTTTTTTAGTGACGAAATTTAGCGAATTTTTTTTTAAATATTAAAAGGATTGTGTGTTTTTTAGGTATCTTTTGTGTTCACATTGGTTCTTGCGGTTCTCGCAATAAAGGTGTTTCTCGCATGAACCCTACCCTATATATATATATATATATATGAGAAGAAAATTAATGTGAGAATAAAAATAAGAAAGAGCATAATGGTAAAACATTAAATAGTTTATAACTCCTCTCATTAATTATGTTATCTCTCATTAATAAAGCAAAAAACATTTTATCCTACACATTTCAAAATTTTTCCTACATATATCTTACACTTACTGAAATTTACCCTACGCATATCTAAATTTGTCATACACATTTAGGAATTTATCCTACACATACTAAAATTTATCCTACACATGTCGAAAATTGTCCTTCACCCTAAATTGTTTTATCTTGAAAGAATATATTTAACAAGGAGTTACAAGTTTAATTAGTTAGCTAATTAATTACAATTAGAAATTTACCTATATGCCCTTATTAATAACATTAAATACACATATTAAATGAAGTAAAATGAAACATTTATATTGGTTTAAAACTTATTCTTTTTATTCTTACAAAATTTTTCTTCTCATTTGAACCCTCAAATATATATATATATATATATATATATATATATAGGGGACCGCTAAAATGAAAAATCACCTCTAGTTGTAAGAACCGTGAGAACTACACCATACGGGGCGAGGTGGACCAATTTTTTTTTCATAAACATAGATGCGTGTATTATAATCACATTTGTAAAAAAAATTCAAAAAAAAAAAATGTCGTGTGTGTAGTTTTGAGCACCACAAGTTTGCGTTTACGGGTACCGTAAATTTGGTTTAAAATTTACGGTACCCGTAAACACAAACAAAACTACACACACGACATTTTTTTTTTGAATTTTTTTTTTTTTACAAATGTGTTTATAATATACGCATCTACGTTTATGAAAATTTTTTTGGTCAAACTCGCCCCGTACGGTGTAGTTCCCATGGTTCTTATAACTGGAGGTGGTTTTCATTTTAGCGGACCCCTATATGTATATATATATATAGGGGATGGTTTAAATGATAACGCTAAATATTTTGAGAAACGATAAAAAAACAATGAGAACTTGGTAAAAAACAATTCAAATTCAAAAAATTTTTTTACACTTACTATTATTATCCGAATACAATGTCAAAAATTAAATTAACACGTTTAAATTTACGTGAATTCGTAAATAAAGAAAATTTACACATGTGTAAGTTTGCCATTTACACATGTGTAAATTTGTTATATTTACACATGTGTAAAAAAATCTAGTAAGAGTGATTTTGGAAGGAGAAATGAATTATTCGATGTTGTAAATTCTTTTTTGATGTTGTATTTTTATTACAATGAGGTTTGTGTTAAAAAAATTCGGTTTTGATTGGTTTTTTCATTCGTTCTCACGGTTCTCGCAATATTTAGCGTTCTCAAGATAACCCTCCTATATATATATATATATAGGGGAAGGTTCATTGGGGAACACTAAAAAAGTGGGGAACAGCGGGGAACCGACTCAAACGAACTCCGATTGGACTCATTCCAGCGGCGTTGGAACCGGCTCGTCGAACCCTAACTAAGATCTCTTAACCCTAAACCCTAAATCCTAACTCCTAAACTCTAAACCCTAAAGCTAAAAAAGGCTAAAATCTAACCTAAACCGTAAAAATCTAAACTATAAACCCTAAAAGCTAAACCCTAAAGGCTAAACCTAAAGCTAAACCCTAAAGCTAAACCATAAAGCTAAACCCAAAGGCTAAACCCCAAAGCTAAACCCTAAAAGCCAAACCCTAATATATTTAGGGTTAGGGGTTATGATTTAGGGTTTAGGGTTAAAAGATCCTAGTTAGGGTTCGACGAGCTGGTTCCAACGCCGCTGGAATGAGTCCAATCGGAGTTCGTTTGAGTCGGCTCCTCACTGTTCCCCACTTTTTTAGTGTTCCCCAATGAACCTCACACTATATATGTGTGTGTGTATATATATATATATATATATACATATATATAGGGTAGAGTTCATTTGAGAACCACCCTTATTGCGAGAACTTCGAGAACCAATGTGAACACAAAATAAAATCTAAAAAAAAAAAAAAATCAAAAAAGCACTCAAATTTTTTTTTCTTAAATGTTTTTTTAAGAAAAATCGCTATATTTAGTTAACAAAAAAAAAAAAAACTTTTTTTTTCGAGTAACAGTTATCCATTCACATGTGCATATGTATCATTACTTCAACAAATTCCATAATACGTTAGCAGTAATAGACAATTGCACTTTAATTTACAATACCATCTGTAATACATTACTTTTTATATTACCAATATTCAAAATGCACATGTGCATCATTAGGTATAACCATGATATAACATGTTTTGGTACAAAAAGTTTGTGATTTTGAATGGAGAAGTAGGCTCATATACATGTTTTTTGGTTAGTTATATCTAGTGGTTGATGGTTTGGCTATAGTTGTTACTTTATGATATAATATGATGATTGGATGGTATAAATGGTGTTGATATACATGTAATAAAGTCAAAATATTGGTAATGGTATTGTATTATGGATGGTAGGAGGTAATGATATTGTATTATGGATGGTAGGAGGTAATGGTAGTGTATTATGGATGGTATGATATATGAAAGGGAAAGTGTATTCAACGTAGTATACCAAAACACCTTATTTCATGTTGATACATATAGATGCACATGTGCATTTCTAATATTGGTAATGTAGAAAGTAGTGTATTACATATGGTAGTGTAAATGAAAGTGCAATTGTCTAATATTTGTAAAGAGTTACGAAATTTGTCAAAGAAATGATACATATGCACATGTGCATGTTTGTGTATTATGGATATGTTTGTGTATTATTGATGGAATGATAGATGAAAGAGAAAGTGTATTCAAAGTAGTGTACCAAAACACCTTATTTCATGTTGATACATATAGATGCACATGTGCATTTCTAATATTGTTAACGTAAAAAGTAGTGTATTACACGTGGTAGTGTAAATGAAAGTGTAATTGACTAATATTTGTAATGAATTGCGGAATTTGACAAAGAAATGATACATATGCACATGTGCATGGATAACTTTTACTCGAATTTTGTTTTTTGAAATTTTTTTATTTTTTAATTAACAAAATCTAGCGATTTTTCCAAAAAAAAAAATAGTAAAAAAATAAAAAAAAAAATTTTTTGGTGTTTTTTAGATTTTTTTAGGAATTACTGTTTTTGTTCACACTGGTTCTCGCGGTTCTCGCAATAAAGGGTGGTTCCTAACGAGAGAACCACCTTTATTGCGAGAACCGCGAGAAACATTGTGAACACAACAAAATAAACCTACCACACCACCAAAAAACTAAAAAACCTAACCCCCTCCCCCCAAGCTAAATGCTAAAAACTAAAATCCCCCCCAAGCTAAATGCTAAAAACTAAACCCCCTCAAAAACCTAACCCTCCCACCCCACCCCAAGCTAAAAGCTAAAAACTAAACCTCAAAAATCCTAAAAAAATCTTAAGAAAATCTAAAAAACACACAAAAAAATTAATATTTTTTATGAAGAAGTCCCTTTAGTAGCAAAAAAAAATTATTTATTTTTTATTTTTTTAATAATGAAATGTAGCGATTTTTTGATAAAAAATATTAAAAAAAATTATGTATTTTTTAGATATTTTAGGTATTTTTGGTCGTGTTCACATTGGTTCTCGCGGTTCTCGCAATAAAGAGTGGTTCGTAACGGATCATTTTCCTATATTTATATATATATATATATATATAGGGGAATGATGTATAGAAAACCCACGTGTGGTTAGAAAACCCGGGAAACTCAAAGCTCCCGATGTTTTTTTTTTTTTGAAAAAATTTACACATGTTATATACATGTTTTTAAGGGTTTTGGAAAAAAAAATAAAAAAAGTACCGAGTAGATATTTTATTAAAAAAATAAACAAGTTTTGGTGTAACATATGTTACATTCGTCTGACATATGTTACCCCAGAAATTTGTTTATTTTTTTTTAAATATCCACTCGGCGCTTTTTTTGATTTTTTTTTTGCCCAAAACCCTTAAAAACATGTATATAACATGTGTAAATTTAAAAAAAAAATTCTGGAGGTTAGAGTTTCCCAAGTTTTATAAATTATAAGGGTTTTTTTATAGATACTTCAATTATATATAGGCCGGTTAACGTACAATAGGGCTTATCGTACATTACGTACGCGATCTTCCCAGCCGTTCGATCAGGTGCAGATCTGGTGCGAATTCAATACATATCGCATGTGAAAAATGGTTAGCATGTGGAAAATTACACACCCCATGCCATTTTTCACATTACCCCATGCTAACCATTTTTTCACATGCGATATTCAATTTTCAACATGCGATTCTACACACCCCATGCCATTTTTCACATTACCCCATGCTAGCCATTTTTTCACATGCGATATTCAATTTTCCACATGCGATTCTACACACCTCATGCCATTTTTCACATTACCCCATGCTAGCCATTTTTTCACATGCGATATTCAATTTTCCATATGCGATTCTACACACCCCATGCCATTTTTCACATTACCCCATGATAGCCATTTTTTTCACATGCGATATTCAATCTTCCACATGCGATTCTACACACCCCATGCCATTTTTCACATTACCCCATGCCATTTTTTCACATGCGATATTCAAATCTTCCACATGCGATTTTGTCCATCTACACACCCCATGCCATTTTTCACACTACCCCATGCTAACCATTTTTCACATGCGATATGTATTGAATTCGCACCAGATCTGCACCTGATCGAACGGCTGGGAAGATCGCGTACGTATCGTACGATAAGCGCATTTGTATTTTACTCTTTACCCAATTATATATATATATATATATATATATATATATATATATATATATATAGGGGACCGCTAAAATGAGAACCACCTCCAGTTGTAAGAACCGTGAGAACTTTTTGATCCGGGGCGAGTTGGACCAAATTTTTTTTCATAAACGTGGATGCTTGTATTATAAACACGTTTGTAAAAAAAATTCAAAAAAACAATGTCGTGTGTGTAGTTTTGAGCACCACAAGTTTGTGTTTACGGGTACCGTAAATTTTATTTAAAATTTACGGGTCTCGTAAACACAAACTTGGGGTGCTCAAAACTACACACCCGACATTTTTAAATTTTTTTTTTTACAAATATGTTTATAATACATGCATCTACGTTTATGAAAAAAAATTTGGTCCACCTTGCCCCGTACGGTGTAGTTCTGACGGTTGTTACAACTGGAGGTGGTTCTCATTTTAGCGGTCCCATATATATATATATATATATATATATATATATATATATATATATAAACTAGTGATTTGGGGACTTTGGTGTAATTACAGTAATACATATAAAATTTTCTAAATAAAACATATGTGTATATATTAGTGACTTATGAAAGTAACTTTGATTTAATTCAAGATGTAATAACAATAGTTATATTATTACATTTTCTTTTGTAAAACTTGAATTTTAATAATAATGAATTTCCATCAATGCTACTAATTAAATATAAATATTCCAAATCAATAATTATATAAGTCCAATCATGTTTAATAAATAAATATGCACTTAGTAGGACATATAATACACTAGTGGGAAACCGAACGTTGCAGCGGAGTTAATAATATTGCATTGGTCGACAATATGTGGCGGGAACATGATACCCAACAGGCAATCAGGTGGTCCGAGAAAGTGAAGTAAGGATGTCATGGGAGGTCATTGTACAACATTATACAAATATTATATCTACTTATACAAAAAGGTTTATCCATTTAATTGTGTAATGAAAGTATCAAATTCCTAAATCTGACCAGTTTATCTGGTTTTGTAAAGACTAAACTAAAAATAAACACTTAGATTAAAATCAATATCACCAACTTATTAATACTTGTATACCTTCAAGTTCAAACGAAATCAAGGCTTAAAAAGTTCGTAATACAACAAATCTATACTATCTATTAAAGGAGCTTAGCCGCTGATGTAATTTTGCATACGTGTCAACCATCTAGGCATGCCATGTAGGATGTGCTGATGTCATAAATCTTTATTAAACATTCCAATTAAATCAGTTTTAAAATCTATTTAAAATCTTTTAAAATACAATTAAAATACAAAGTTAAGAAGGAAATTAAAAATTCAAAATCAAATCATAATTTCAATCTTTCTCTCTCTTCAACCACCAACCCCTAAAACCCTATTACTACTCTACACTATTTCATCCATTAAATCTTCGCTATTCAAAGTAGGCATGGGCAAATACCGATCCCGGTACCATACCGTCCCGATACCGACAAATCCCGATCCCGATTTTTGTGAAAAATGGGTACCGATACCGATACCGAAATACGTCGGTTTGGTACGGTATCGGTATTTTGAGGGTAAAATGCGGTATTATACCGATACCATACCGTACCGATACCGACAAATACCTAAAAGTGGATACCGATACCGGTACCGAAACCCCTACGGTATGGTATTCTCGGGATCGGGATGGGATCGGTATTGGATACCACTTGCTCATCCCTAATTCAAAGTCAAATGCTGTAGAAGGATTTACTCGACAACCAGAGAGTGCTGTAGCAATTGAGAGAGCGATGCTTGGCTTCTCCGCAACATAATCAAAGTCAAATGCCAGATGATGTTCACTTCAGTCACCGGACATCTCATGGAGATGGAGTTTGAAGGCCGTTCCTGAGGTATGTTTCTATTAAGTGTTTAATTTGTTTTGTGAATGTAGGGAATTGGATTTGCAGAAGTTTGTTGGTTAATTAAGGGTATGGGATATGTGTTAAGAGACTGGTTGATGAGAATTTTGTTGGTTAATGTAGGGAATTGGATTTGCAGAAGTCTGTTGGTTAAAAACGAGAGAAAATGAGATAGAAGGATTTACTCGACCACCAGAGAGTGCTGTAGCAATTGAGAGATCGATGCTTGACTTCTCCGCAACCTAATCAAAGTCAAATATAACAGCTGAATGAAATTTCAAAGTTGTAAACCCTAAAAAATGATTATCTCACCATGAGTACTTTGGTCGCCATTGTTAAGCTGCTGCTGCTGAATCAAACAGACGCCCTCTCAAGTCTAAACTATATCAAGTTCCTTTCAGAATTTTGTTGCATACATAGTGATACGTATATATGTTGTTGTCTTTATTTTATTATAGGCTGATACAAGTTTGTGATGAATGCTTAGCTCTATCAAATAAAAAAACCCAAATCCTCCGCATGGAGCAACTTTTTTAATTGATTTGATGATTTAGTAATAATGTTGTTTTGTTATTTGTTTATTTAGTGAAACAAACTATTATCAGTAAAGATTATATCGTAATTACTACGAAACAATATTTTGAAAGGATAAATATGCTATTAGTTTAACTTAGTTGGAAAAGTATAAAGATCTGAACTTCTAAAAGGATATAACTCAAGTTATTCTTTGTTTATAACCATGGGAATGATCGATATTTTCTGTTTTTTGGAAGTACTATGGCCATATGGGCTGAATTTATATGATATGGGCACCCAAACTTTACTCAGCTAAGTGACATTTTATTATGTTGCCTCAATTGCATCACATTAAGGTGTGGCATATAATGTATATATGTGTGGGCCATCGGGGGGCAAAAGTGAAAGTGCACGAATTTTAACGTTATTTTACTAACTTCGTGAAAATAACGTTAAAAGCTGAGGACGGTTAATTTTGCATCATGTGGTGGCGTTGATAGCTGAGAGACAAAAGGGTACATTCACTAATCGGTCTTTGTCCCGAGTGCCGAGTGTTATGTGCCTTATGTCCAAGGCTTGATGCAAAACTACTATCGAGCCGGGGGTCTCACTGGAAGCAGCCTCTCTATTCCTACGGGGTAGAGGTAAGGCTGTCTACATCTTACCCTCCTCAGACCCTACCTTTGCTTTGCTATTGGTGGGATTAACTGATGATGATGATGATGATGATGATGATGATGATGATGATGATGATGATGATGATGATGATGATGATGATGATGATGATGATGATGATGATGATGATGATGATGATGATGATGATGATGATGATGATGATGATGATGATGATGATGATGATGATGATGATGATGATGATGATGATGATGATGATGATGATGATGATGATGATGATGATGATGATGATGATGATGATGATGATGATGATGATGATGATGATGATGATGATGATGATGATGATGATGATGATGATGATGATGATGATGATGATGATGATGATGATGATGATGATGATGATGATGATGATGATGATGATGATGATGATGATGATGATGATGATGATGATGATGATGATGATGATGATGATGATGATGATGATGATGATGATGATGATGATGATGATGATGATGATGATGATGATGATGATGATGATGATGATGATGATGATGATGATGATGATGATGATGATGATGATGATGATGATGATGATGATGATGATGATGATGATGATGATGATGATGATGATGATGATGATGATGATGATGATGATGATGATGATGATGATGATGATGATGATGATGATGATGATGATGATGATGATGATGATGATGATGATGATGATGATGATGATGATGATGATGATGATGATGATGATGATGATGTTAGAAATCAGGTAATAAATTAATTTAATACGATTTCATATCTATATATTGTTAGAAAATCCAGTAGATAATTGATGTAAAAGGGATGATGATGATAATTACATGATTGGAATGCTGGTTGAGATCTCAGGCAAGAAGTGGTTGGCAAAGGCGTTGAGATTGGAGAGAGTATGAAGTTTCAAAGACGGATGCGGTACGTTAGGCAAAACATTGATATATCATGAAAGAGAATGGATGTTGCTTCTTTGGATATGCTTTAATTTCATAGGTTAATGTTCTATTTGTTGTGCAGGTATGGAACGGTAATGGGAGGATTATTATCTGAGAAATTCTTAGATACCAATTTGTCAATTCCTTTTGCGGGACCTCCGTTCAATACTCATTCCCTTTAGAGGTACAAAAGGGTATGTTACACTTTATCACATTCAAAAAATAGAAAATTGGAGCTTCTTCGATTGGCATATTCCCGAGGTACCAAATTCATTGTATACGTTTTGCAGCTACTTTGGTTTAGTGTATAAGATATGGATTGAAGTTTTGGTTGACAACTTGAAAAAAGGAAACTCAAGGAGCTTCAAAATAGAGTTAATGAGTGAACTGATTTTGTTCGTCTTCATTGTCATTTAAATATGAAGATTTGTATTCTTCGACATATGAATATATACCGTTGCAGATCAAAAGAGGCTAAAATTACAGTCCATGGGGAAGGAGGAAGATGTGGCCGTTGCATTGTCAAAGCTGGTTCAAGACGCTGAGACCTTTAATATTCAAAGATTTAAATGTGCAATGGAGATTAAGGTAGGATATCTTGGAGCAAAAACATTTTCTTCTAATTTTTAGTGATGTAAAATAATTTTTATATCCTCCTTTAAGGCCACCTGCCAGCGCAGGCTGCATTTTACCTATCGGCTATCTCATTGGTTATCCGGGCGTTGGTGGGTTCTATGAGACGTGTGAGTTTACCTGTAAGGGGTTCTCACGTTCACCAACAAAAATAATAATTTCTGGTTTTGTATGCAGAAGTTACTCACTCAAGCTACTGCCTACAGAAGGAGTTATGCTGAAAGGTGCATGGCCTCCGTTGAACTTGAGACAAGGTGCCCTTCAATGATTTTATAATATTATAACTGTTTTTATTGTATTTGGTTATTTGATATTCACATAGTAATCAATGTATTATAACTGTTTTTATTGTATTTAGTTATTTTATTTTAAAATGCAGACTTGATTAGAATTTCATTATTATTGTCAAAATTGTGTTACGTGCAGGGAGTTTTGAAGTATGCTGAGTTGGTTCGGGGCGCCAATGTCAACAGAATGACAAAGGGGTGGATTTGACCTGGAGTTGGAATAACCAGTTTTAAATGTTTCTGGTCAAGTGATTCGAATCTGAATCAAGTTGGCCGGGTTGAGATTTAAATAGGTATTCGATCCGGTTTAAAACTTGGAATTAACTATTTAACCTTTATTTGTTCCTTTTTTTACAAATCAAGGATTTTGAAAAAAAAACAAAAAATTGGTTCAAACCGCGAGAACCGAATGGTTAAACCACCAAACAGGTAAAACCGGCTGGTCCGCCCGACCCACCCAACCAACCAGTTTGGTTTGTGGCTTCTGGAAATCGTAGTAAGCAGTTTGGCCTATAATTTTCATCAAAGTTGACCGAACCGGACCATGAAGACCATAGTGTCTAATAATAAGATCTGGAAAGACAAAAGAAAGAAGTTGATGCAAGAAAACTGAAAATCTATTGGGAAAAAAAACTATTGGCATATACACATCCCTTTATTTGTATTTTAACGTTAAAAAGCTTTTTCTTGTAGCATTAGAGAGAGGTTTTTAAAAAAATGTTGTTATTGTTATGCATTTTGTTTATACATCGGATTAATGAACCATGATTTTTGTATGTGTGCACAGGGAACTATTGTGAGGGTAGAATTTGGTGATGCAACTGCTGCAGTAGATCCTGCTGGCGCTCACGCGATTGACACGAACCATGGTTTGCATGAAGGGGTAACATCTAACACAGATGCTGCTCAGCTTGCTGAGACTTTTGCAGAAGCAAAATGCTCTACAAAAGTAGTTATTTAAGTTGGGAGTTTTAAGAGAAAGTAGGCGATGAGCAAAAAGGGCAAATGAAGAATGTTGTGCTTCTTTTCGAAAACCTGTGCACTTGAGGCAGCATATTCAAAGCCATTCGCTTGAGGTTTGAAGCTTTTGCTTTAATGCTACTACCGTCGATGAAGAAATTGCCTGGTTCAGTTAAGTTATTTTTCTTCTGTTGTTGGTTTGGTATAAAGCCATCTATTGGGTTGATAAGCTAAGTTGTTCTAAATTTTGTAATCATACAATATGGTTCGATGCTTCTTTCTACCATCTCAGTCCATTTCGGGTCGAAGCAACATTCAGGCGCGAGAAGTTCAGGTCACAAGCTCAAGGGTGAGTTAGAATGTTAGATATAAGAATATCTCTGTTCTTTTAAGATCAACTAAAGTCATAAGTCAGTTATGTTTTAGGTGGTTAATACATTAGTAGCATAACGGTGAATTTGATATCGAGATAGAGGAGCCATACATGGTTTTTAAGGTATCTACACATTTTTGGTTGTTTCTCCGCTTCCGATCCTTCTTTTCTCACTTTTTTGTATTCTTGAACGCCTTTTTCTTGCAAATTTAATTTCGGATTAATGCAGGGTTTAACTGTTAAAGAGATGGAAGCTTCAGGAAGACATAAAAATGCATTTGGGGTTGTACCTTATGAACTTATCTCAGCTAAGGACTTCATTATCAGAACAAGTGAGTCTAGAACAAGTGAGCCTGATGCTGAACCAAAGAGCCTTATTGCCTTGGTGCGTTTTAAAATATACATACTCTTTTAGCTTATGTTATTTTTTCTTTGTTTGATTTATTATAAGATGCTGATGAGTTCAATCTTTTTGTTAGGTAGATCCAGAAGTTGACTTGGTCAAGTTGATTGACCCTAGGCTGGGGGATAACTACTTTATGGTTTCGGTGCATAAGGTGCATATTAGTGATTATGGTGGAATACTTGAATTTGGGATACGGTCGAACACTAAATAATTAATCATCCCACATCCTGCAGCAAAACGTAGCAAACGGCTGCGTTTTTACACCCGTTTGCTGCTGCGTTTGCAGCCGTAAACGCACCGTTAAACAGCTGCAAACGCGGCAGCAAACGGGTGCAAAAACACAGCCGTCTGCAGTCGTTTAACGGAACGTTTACGGCTGCAAACGCAGCAGCAAACGGGTGTAAAACGCAGCCGTTTGCTGCGTTTTGCTGCAGGATGTGGGATGATTAATTATTTAGTGTACGACCGTATCCCAAATTCAAGTATTCAACCATATTGTAATAATATTTGCATGTTTATGGAATCATTGTCAAATACAGTGGCCCAAACAAGTTTATGCTGAATGTGTTTATATTGTTGTTTATAATTAGGAAGATACAATGAAGCACATCAGTCTTTGAACAATCTAAAAACGACCCGTGTTTGCACACGGGTCTTACCGCTAGAGTAACATTGGGTATGTTTTGTGATTTTGGTTTATCAATATAAACTAATATATTAACTGAACAAATGATATATTATAATATGTTTTTTAGTATTTGATTTCGATCGTTATTAAACATACCCGTGTGTTCACACGGGTGTTACTACTAGTTTAGTTATTAAAACAAAAGAAATACACATTGTTCCATGTTTACCACACTTCTCAAACTACCCAACACCATCAGGATGTGCATGTACCATTTGTATAAAGTCATGTACCAAGCAAAGTATCACACTAGAAACATTTCTCATTGCAAATCTAAATTCCTTAGCATCATATTTCAGCGACATGCCATTGGACGATTCAGAGAACTCGGCAATAAATGCAGGTAAAAATTGGTAGAAAGAGTGATTTTACCAACTACTCGGACAATTTATGGCATGAGCTATTAATTAAACTATATTAAGAAAATATACTGACCATAAAGAGCATTTTCCATCTGTTGCTTCTACCTGAACCCGACCTAAGAGTTCAATTTGCAAAAAACTACCAACGCACACTATAGGTTCGGGCAACTTGAACCTCTGTAAGCGATTTCCCTGTTTCCATAAAGTTTGTTCATGAATACATCAAAAGATACATACACATGTGCAAGATGGTGTATGCATATTTCTTAATGTGGTAGAACGACTCCCCTAGCTAATTAGACAATTAACGGGTCAATGGATTATGGTTAAAATAGGAGGGCTGCCCAGGCCGAGTTGTGTTATATCATGCAAATACATTTTTTCGCCCGTTTTCTAGCGTTCGGTTATAACAACTTAATGATTTGATTAAGGAATGCTTTTTTAATATAGCTCTATAAAACCACATCTTTTAGTTTTTCTATTTGAGGCTTTTGATTTGTTACATAATCGAAATTGACTCATGCATAATAACACAGGTAAAAAATGGCACCTATTAGAGGTGAAAATGAGCATACCGACTCGAGCTTGGCTAAAAAAATAGCTCAAAACGAGCCGAGTTTAAACGAGCTCGAGCCCGAGCCTAAAAACGAGCTCGTTTAGGAAGTAATCCCAAGCTTTGCTTATCGAGCTCAAGCCGGCTCGCTAGCTTATACGAGCCCACTATTTATATAACTTTAATTAATATATCAAATATATATTTAGATAATAACAAATACTATTTATAATATCATGAAAAAATAACTAACTTATATATGTAATAAAGATCATAACTAATATAAATTAATTAACAATTATTAAACGAGCCGAGCTTGAGCTATAAAAACAAAGCTTGAATAAAGCTGAGCTCGTAAGAAACAAGCCAACCATGGAAGGGATGCAAGTTTATTTCTGTTTTAACACAAATATTATATACCAGTGTCTCAGGTGTTTCTAAATCATCATTTCTTGTACCTTTTAATGATGTGGAGCCGAGATTTAGCTTTGTCAGCAGTTTGATGAACTTCAAACCCTTTTAATGATTCTGATAGTGATTTTTTGGCTTGGGTCACAGGCTAGGGGAAAAATATCATCAACAACAGCACGAGCAACAAATAAAGTAGAGTCTCAACTGTATCGAATATATCAACCGCCAGGTCATCAGCAGACTCCAGAAGCATAAAAAACACCTTGCTTGATTTGTGTAGAGCTGATGATATCAGAATATAGAGTTGAAAGAAGAACCGAGGCCATTTCTTTCTCCCTATCATGCCTGTCCATGGCCATTGACACAAGTCTCTTAATGAAGGATGGTAATCAGCTGACCCAAGTTCCCTGAGTTCAGATATAGCTAAATCCACATCACCAGTGGAGAAGTATTCATCAATGATGGATACCACTTTTCTTTTGTATTCATCTAACGGGTCAGAAACAGCTCCTAAAATTTCATAAACATATAGCCACTCATGTGTACGCTACATAAAAAAAAAAAAAAAACTTCAAAACATGAATCGAATTTGGCAGATAATTTGTTAATACCTCACCACTATCGTAATTTGGGTAATTACGATCAATATGAGGTTCACCATCAGTGTCAAGGAGTTTTTCCCCAGTACCCTTGCCACCACCACCACTTGATTTCAAAGTTAGTCAACAAAAAAAGTATAATATAAGCATTTAAAGCTAAACCAAAAAATTTAAACCAAAAAAAAGAATGATGATAACTTGCGCATGAAAATTAGCTCAAATTCATAAACATGAAAATAAAACATTAGCCGGCGAGTCACCTATAAGCTGGTTGGTTAACATTAGAGGTGTCAACGAGCCAAACCGTATGTAAAGTACTCGAGATCGGCTCGTTGAAAGCTCGTCAAGCCGAGCTTAGACAAGCTATTGAGTTAGCCAGAATATATGGACAATTGCAGAGTTATATGGACAACATGATATCAGAATTGAGACCGTTTCACCATCTTGGTTTAAAGTATGAAACCCAAAATCAACTTCGTTTAATTTATACCAAATACATGTTTTAAAAGATGAAGATGAATCGTATCATTCAAGGAGGAAGGGTAGGCTATATACCTCATGCCATTATAGCTCAAGGGAATTTACACAGTTTTACAAAATAATACAAATACAGAACCTGCAAGTGTTTTGAGTTTGCAAATTCATTAGGTATATGAAAGTAATTAAATGTTGTAACTAAGAAGAAAGGGGTTTCAATATTCACATGAGAAATCTTACTTACTACTGAACCTCAACTCTTTTCTACTGGGAAAACAAAACATTCACCATCGTCTACCACAAGATTCATCTGCCCGAATCCTAACAACCCCTGACTGAATTGCGACAGAACCCTAAAGCCACCGTTGTTAGGGCTTCGCGTTGTCCACAATCTACCACCGCCATCATCCGAACACCATCATCACTGACTCGACGTCATCTCAGAAGGACTTCTTAATATGTGGGGGTGGCTGGAAACGGACGGGGTTATTGAAGAGGAACAACTACTGAATTAAGGAATCTATTGATTGCATTGAAAGAGGAACTGTTGAGTTTAAGAACTGATAATGGCATTGAAGGGGAAGGGAACCGCGTAGAGAGAATCAATCAATATTGATAAATGGTGTATCCATTTTGTGTGAGGAGGGGCATAAAGGGAACAAAATGATAAAAAAAAATGGGAAAATTACGGCAGTAGCCGTTTGACCAGGCTGTTTACGAAAGTAGCCATTTTACCAGGCATAAAAATGCCCTTTCACGCTTCCCCAGCCAAGTGAACTCCCATTTTTATGCACCTTCAACCAGCCACAACCAAGCGGACACGTGTCCCGCTTACCTGAACCGAGCCGTTTCATGCGGCTTAAGGCAGCGGTAGCGGCATTTCCGACAGGTGAACCGGCATTTCCGACAAGTGAACCGGCTTAAGGCAGCGAAGGGTCTTATCAACATAGGGAATGAAACGGCATTTCCGACAGGTGAACCGGCATTTCCGACGTGTAGCGGCATGGGCATGAAACGGCTCGGTTCAGGTAAGCAGGACATGTGTCCGCTTGGTTGTGGCTGGTTGAAGGTGCATAAAAATGGGAGTTCACTTGGCTGGGGAAGCGTGAAAGGGCATTTTTATGCCTGGTCAAATGGCTACTTTCGTAAACAGCCTAGTCAAACGGCTACTGCCGTAATTTTCCCTAAAAAAATAGCCATTTTTAACTTGACCTTTTACATGTCATCTTACAAATTGTGCAGGAAATTACATTTCAGTACATCTGAAATGCTTTATATAGGTGTATAGATATGTATAGGCTTAGGTTCAACTAAGTATCACAACGAGTTGTGAGAACCATGAGAACTCCTACTTCCCGCGCGCGTTGGGTCACAAATTTTTGAACAAACGTAGATGAAAAATTGAAAATATTATAAACACATCTGTAAAAAAAATTAAAAAAAATTATGGAGTCGGTAGTTACGCCTGATGTAAGTTTGGTTTACGCATGATGTAAATTTTCTTACCACGATGAAATTTTTTTACACCTGCTGTAAATTTTTGCATGCGACATTTTTTTTTTAATTTTTTTTATGAAACAAGTGATTTTTAAGATTTTTGACAATTTTTTTTTGGAAAAACTTTTTGGAAGGTCTGGTTCTCATGGTTCTCACAACTCAAGGTGGTTCTCATTTTACCCTTTCCCTATAATATATATATATATATATATATATATATATATAAAGTGTATTGTACAAAATGGCTTAACGTATGCTACGTACGCGATGTGAAATCGCATGTTATAAAATAGCATGGATGAAATTGCATGTGATAATTTTGATGAAATCGATAATTTTAATGAAATCGCATGTTGGTTTTTTGTAACAATTTCGCATGTGGTAATTTTGATGAAATCGCATGTTAAAAAACCAACTTGCGAAATTGTTACAAAAAACCAACATGCGATTTCAATGTGGGATGAATATCTGATGGCTGAGATGATCGCGTACGTAATGTAAGATAAGGGCTCTTGTACGTTAACCTAACTCTCTCTTTCTATATATATATATATATATATATATATATATATAGGACTGGGTTTAAGGAAGAAACAAGCCCACTTGTGAAAACCATAATAACCTATTTCAACCAATTAAAACGCGTCATGTCACAAAAAGAGGACATTTTAGAAGGGTAATTTCGACATTTTCCCCTTCATTTATTCTCTTTACACTGACATCTTTTTCTCTTTAAATCATATCAGTCTCTCTCCTCCGTAACAAAAATCATCTTTCTTTCCTTCATGACAAAAACTAGATCTAAATCTATTCTAAACTTAAATTTTCCTTCGTAACAAAACTAGATTCAGATCTGATCTAAACCTAAACTCCCCATCTCACCTTCTTCCTTTCGCTGTAGCCCTAACAGCAGCACCACCACGCACCATCATGTGTTTGAAAGAGAATGAAGAAGACAAAGAGTAGGATGGATATATATATATATTGTTTTGGTCAAAAATTACCGAAGCAATTTAGTGATCAAATTAGTTAAGTGAGGTAGTGTGCTAACAATGTGTATCGAAAATATTCTAGTTTGGTTGTTTGAAAAAAACAGTTTCAGGATATAGCTCAGGATATCGAGCTATATCAATAATCAAACAATGAGCAAAAAAGTAAAGGGTGACACGAGATGTACGAGGAAAGCCCTTGATCAATCTAGATCGCTGGCAAAAAATCTCGGGAGCTGTCAATCGCAGCTGCCTAGTTCTTCTTATTACTTCAAATTTCAGGATACAGTGAAGGATATGATACGGATCAGCTAAGTGTTACAATGAAGTTTGAGTGTAAGTGTTGGTGATTGCGAGTGATTGCAGCTAGTAGAAAGCAGAAGTGTGTGTGTAAAATTGTGTGTGTCTATCGATTCGTACATTCCTTTATATAGTAAAATAAAGATAACAAACTATCCTATAAAACTGGGATGCTTGGAATATTCCTTCCTAGACGTTGAAGACCTGTTCTTCCGGCTTCAACGTCTTCTTTTCAACCGAATAGCCCGAGTCTTCAGGAGAAGCAGTCCACTTGAACGTTATAGGCATGCCTTGCTAATCTGCACGTGAACAATTAGTTACTACTAGGATACTGTGTCATGATGTTACCAATATCCTAATCCGGTATCCTAGTTACAATCAAAAGTAATAAAGTCAGGATATAATTCGGGATATATGTTCAGAAAACCACCCCTAAAAATTGTCCCCAAAATATATCTTTAACAACCCTCCTAAAATAATTTTCAAGACCCCTAATATATTTATAGTGTCCCAATATGTCCTAAAATATACCTCGTATGCGAAAACGGACCCCGAATACCTTTATATTATAAAAATTAATTAAAAACAAGATTTAGTGGTCTCTGGCGGGCCGTGTAAGACCCCTCTTCGGTTTACGCGGGGCGCGAGAGAAGGAACATGAGGCACAGCCCGGTGCTGCCATGTGTCATGATCGTGTCAAAGCTAAACTCGACAAATCAACAACCCTAGCCCCGATACCCCTACTACGCGGGCCCGAAGCCCTTAGAGGACTTCTACGCAGGCCGCGAGGGTGTCACACCCCGATTTTCACGTGTCACCGGTGGGCCCGGTGGGGAGTATCGTGACGTGGTTGGCAACATCATAGTCAAACAACACAATATTTAATATGCACAGCGGAAGCAATTTAAAAGATATAATTCAACCGAATATAATATTGTAATATCATATATCACAACTGTCGATTGTTTATCCACAGACGGATCGAAAATAAAATGGAAACAATAGTTCAACAGACTTTAGGCATCTAAGCTTGCGAGACTCTTTAATGATGCTAGGAGTAGCCAGCCAATTCCGATTAGTACCTGCACTTAGCCTTTTTGGAAAATACGTCAGTTTACACTGGTAAATACAATCAACCGACTCATTTTGAAAATGATTTAAAATTTGTTTGGATGCACATGGCATAAATGTTTTATAATTTGATTAAAATGCACAGAGGCAAAATTAACCTTTTATAACTTGG
This sequence comes from Helianthus tuberosus, assembly GCA_030545235.1. Lineage (NCBI taxonomy): Eukaryota > Viridiplantae > Streptophyta > Magnoliopsida > Asterales > Asteraceae > Helianthus > Helianthus tuberosus. The sequence continues at coordinate 21,455,370 of CM060440.1, forward strand.
GATAATTATTTAAATATAATACTTGTAAGGATTTACATGTTACTTTTGCGTTCAGTAGCCCGGATCGTGTCCGGGTTAAAGATCAATAGACACACCACAAGTATAGGCCCACATGGAAGTGAGATACCGTTTCCCTTAAGCAACTGTCAAGTGTATGCCTACACCCCGTGCATAAGCCGTGGCCATTTTATAATACAATGATGTCAAGGATATCCGGGACATGGTCATTAACCCCCCAAAGGCTTTAAGCAAACAAAACAATATTAAACGAGGCATCTCAATACTTTAATTATCATATATTCAATCAAAGATTCAACGCCCCGACCAAGCGGTATTTTATATACCGTACCCCAAGCCCGTATAGGGAAAATAAGTTAAAAGTATTTACCTGAGCTAAATATAAATTCAATCCCAGCCGTATCAAATCAGCAAGTACAGATAGCTTTTACTGGGCTCCTAAATCTGGAACGAAGGTTTTTAAATAACCTATTAGAATCCTAACGGGTCTTTTATTTAAGCTTAAGCTTAGACCGGCTAGTTTCAAAGATACGGTTCGTACGCACGATTAAGCGATGACCGGATAGAATGTGATTTAGACCCTACAAGTTCAGAGACTTGTTTAATATGGGTATTTCATGCACACTCTGGATTTTGAGATAAAACCGATAAGGTTTGACCCGTTTAGGCTAGTTTTTGTAAACTAGTTACATAAACCGAATCGAACGCGTAATAAGCGTAACGGGTAGTAATGAGAGTCATTTACAGGTTTCCTAAGTTAATATGCTTCATATATGTTGTGACATCAGTAAGATGTCTTTTATTATGCCCGAAATGAATTTAATCGCAAACTGTGCCCCGTAGGGGTAGTTTGGTAATTTCACATAAGCCGAAAAGCTCAAAACTGAAGTCTGAGTTTATCAACCTTTGCTTACTGTTAAAATATTATAATTTGCCTCAAATATCAGTAGGTATCACCCATGGTATGTTTAAAATACTCTTAGTACATACTATGCATTAAAAACGCTTAATTAGGCGATTAAAAGCCGTTTACGGGTTCGATACATAAAGCTGATATTTTACCATTCCAGAAGGCTTAAAATAAATTATTTATCATTTAAGATCAGTAGCAAAAGGTTTGGAGTCGTTTAGATATGTAAAACTCATTTTATAGCCCGTAAGGGCAAAACTGACAATTACCGGATTAAGCCTACGACTATAAGTTATGCTCAGCCTAAAATTTATTAAAAATCTTTAAAAATCCCAAAATAATATATTACATCAGTGGGTAAAAGATTTGGTATCAAAAAGTAGGCTTAACTAGGCTATACGCTAATTACGCCGTTTTATTAACATAAAGCTTTAATTTTTACGCTAACGAGCATAACTCTTATTCTACACCTCAAACTGATGTCAAACTTTGCATACAAGTTTATATATCAGTAGTTAAGGTTTCTACTCTTTTACATTTTCATAAATCACGTTTTAAGGTAAAAAGGGCATAATGGTCAACATATGAGCAATTAACGGAATCATGCATATTAATTGGATAACTAATGATCCGAGGTGTATAATCACAGAGGATTATACTAGCATGTAACCTGGTCCAAATGAAGCTCTAAGGTATTTCTAAAACATACCGTAACGGGTCAGAACTGAAAGTCGAAGTATAAGTCAAACTATGCGACTTTCGGTTCCGAACCGGATCTAAACAGGAAATTGTCGGGTTGAACATGTTTAGACATGTTCTTACACTAATTACCAAGTTACATTAATGATCAAACAGGTTGTATGTGTTCTACATTGCTAATTATGCATAAATTGTAATTTACACATTCTGTTGATTTTTTTTTTTTTAAAAACAAGTTTGACCCGACATTTGACCTAGTTAGAGTGGGAATCAGAGGGTACCCTTTTAAGGGTTTAATGCCCACATAATATAACAAAATTCGAATCGTTAAAAATTTTACCGAGCCTCGTGTTGACTGCGTTGACCAGCAGTTGACCACGTTTGACCGATGTTGACCAGGTTTGACCGAACCCAAAACTGAACCGAGGCACTAACATGACTCAAAACTTCCCCTTGGCCAGTTTTGACCACGTTTGACCTGTTAACCAAGTTGAACCGAGCCCGAGAGCGTCCCGAACTTAAATTTTTCACCCGAGTCGAAAGTGGTTCGATGGACTCTACAGGTCACTAGGAGTCCAAAAATATATTTTTCTTCGAAAACTGATGGCTGGAAATTGCCAGAACCATGTCAGAAGTCGAGCCCGAGAGCGTCCCGAACTTAAATTTTTCACCCGAGTCGAAAGTGGTTCGATGGACTCTACAGGTCACTAGGAGTCCAAAAATATATTTTTCATCGAAAACTGATGGCTGGAACTCGCCAGAATCATGTCAGAAGTCGAGCCCGAGAGCGTCCCGAACTTAAATTTTTCACCCGAGTCGAAAGTGGTTCGATGGACTCTACAGGTCACTAGGAGTCCAAAAATATATTTTTCATCGAAAACTGATGGCTGGAACTCGCCAGAATCATGTCAGAAGTCGAGATTTCGCCGGAGAATAGAATTTCTTGAAACTGTGCAGGAATGCTCCTAAAGTCCCGATCGAAGCATCTGCAAAGTCAAAAGTTCAAAACGGACTCGCCGGAATTTGACCGGAATGTCGCCGGAGTTGCCATAGAGCTCAAACCGCTAAGAATTAGCTAAAACTAACCACACCACGCGATCCGGAACGTCGGATATAGTCGAAAAAGTGTACTCTTGGCCGAAAAACGGCCGCCGGAAAAATCGCCGGTCGCCGGAAAAGTCACCGGAAAGTTTCTAGAGAGAGAGAGAGAGTTTTAGAGAGAGAAAGAGATGGTGAAACAAATGATTTCTATTTATTTAAATTTTTTTTTTTATTTATATAGTGGCGGTTTTGTGGGCTTGGGCCCAAGGCCCACAAGCCCGTCTTCGCACCCGAACATCATGGAAGCATCGTAGAGCATAATATTAATACTAAAATACGCAAATTAGGATCGGTAGTCGATGTTTGCGTGTTCGTTCGTCGGTTGCGTAAAAATCGCGAGAAATTAAATCGTTGACGTTTTTAACCCCTCGTATCCGAATATTGCCATAACTTTCTCATACCTTAACGAAACCTTGTGAAATTTTTATCACACATTCTTGTGAGTATAATTAAGCATTACAAAGCTCCGGGTTCGCTAAAAGGTCACTCAGAGGTATACCTTTAAACATGTTGACACATTTAACCCATGTAGTTTGTAATTCCTCACTTTCTTTCACAATTGGCTTCGTACGATCCAAGATTTATTCGGTTGAGGTTATGAACATCATGTAGGGTTACTGTAAAGTATATTTATCCCTTGTTGACATTTTGAACCATTATATTCACATACTTTCCATGTTTGTCAACTTTAGTCCCTCTAAATATAATTTCACACGTTCAAGCTTATGACACGTGTCAATACATTATAGGACGTGAATTTTCGAGGTGTTACATCCTCACCCCCTTAAAAGAAATCTCGACCTCGAGATTTGCTAAAATGATGGAAGTACTTTTTGTCGCATAATGGACTTAACTTCCATAACATACCTAGAGTCTTTCCAAGCTCCTAAAGTGACTCCTATATTAGGTACATGTATCCTTTTTGGAGCTTCTTAACCTGTCGATCCTCAATCGATACAGGATGCTCATCACATCATAAATTTGCATAACATTATGTGATAGTGCTTCTTGACTTATTGGCGAAACACACCTTTCAGTCACTAGTGTGTAATGTATTGCGAGCTCCGCCAAGCTCCTTAAATAGGTTTTAGCTTATAAGCTACCTGATCTTGATACATTCGATTTCCTTCGAATGATTCTATATATATTCAGAGCTTAACTAGCCTGATAATTTAACAGATTTGGCACACCCTTTCTGGGTGATATCTATTGTTGAACCTTATTCCTTAATCAAGAATTTAGGAGGTTTGCTATTTTCATTAATCCTTGATTTTCTGCCGAATACTGGCATCTTACAGATGATTATGAATTTGCGTGATCTTATTTGTTGTTTCCAATGCAACTTTCAGATCCTGATAATTGGACTTACCAATCTATTGTCCTAACAATAGATGTTTAACATTCCATTTATACAAGGTCTCCAAGGGAGTAGCCTTGATACTTATATATCAACTATTATAGGAAAGCTTATCTTAAAGTGAGATGGTTATTCCAACCACTACTTAACAAATTTTAAGGAATAGCTAATCCTTACAGCTAGTCGAACAAATCGACGATCCTGTGCAGCTGATGGCAAATTCTTAATTGTTGCCTAATTAGGGTTGCGGTAAAAATGCATAAGCAAAAAGAACCGTCTTTCATAATTAACTATACCGAATCCTCAGGATATTGAGTTAGGCTATATGAACCCTCTATTTTAAAACTTAGTTAATCAGGGTTTCGATTCTTCCAATGATGGTGCTAGTCGTCTTGGAGATTTCATAATAATACAACCTTAAATGGGATATAAACCTTAACTCTACCTGCCCCTCAGGGGTAAACAGGGTAATCTTAGGAGAAGATAATTAAGGTACAATGAGGTTACAGAGATTTTACAAATCTCAGGCTCCAATTTATCAATCATTGCTTGTGTCAATTAAGTGACACACTTATGTTACTGGTCCACGAATTCCTTAATCGGGAACATTTACTTGGATAATTCCATTCTGGATATCTTCTTTGAATACTACTAGTCGACTTTGGTACAATATGACCATTGGGACATCTCAGGGGTTCCATGCATTAAACCTCCATACTGATCAGGTATGGAAGCAATCTATGGGACACACTAGGATACGCCAATCCTCATATGACACTTTTATCAAACATAGTTTGGCATTCGTAGTCGATAGAAAACAATGAGAAAATAATAAAATAAAATAAAGTAATATATATTGTCGTACTCTATTCGAAGAAAGAGTACTCTTAGATTTTTCAGAAGGATCCTTTGCCGATACTTAGAAGAATCGGTTACTATGATTTCCTTGGTAAGTTATACCTTGTGGATAATATAAAAGTTTGCTAAGCTTATGGTTTATGAAGATTTATTATTGCCTGTATTAAATCAGGACACTTAGCAGAAATTATCATTGGTAAACGATAAGGAATGTACTTGATGACATCGTGAACTGCCTCTTGGCATACATCAGGTGAGTTCAGGCGTTTCTTTTCTTAGCCTTTCCAGGCTTAGCTGCACCTTGTTTGGCAGCTTTATGGTATCTAGTTCTGATGCGGCCTTACTCACCACAGTCGTGACAGACTGCATTCTTTATGTCCCTACATTCATGGGAAAATGATGACCCGTTCCTTTGCAGATGTCACACTGCTTCGGTCCTTCCAACTGCTGCGTCAACCACAGCTTGGAGATTAACTCCATTAATATTGAGATTTACGTTTGTAGCTTTATTAACTTTCGTCGCCTTAATAGTATTGCAACTGTCGTCTACCTCATTCAAGTTTTCCATACTTGAAACTTGGTACCAATCACCAAAATTTAACAATTATTAGTCATCATCCTGATGACCCGACTTAGATTAGCCACGGCATTCATAAACCGTATGGGCTATTCTGTTCTGAACATTCCTAGTGAATGTTATTTGAATGTATATCCATTATATTTAGCCTAGGTCACAAAAGGACCATCAATGGCATTCAAGGTTTGGAGTAAGTCCAATACCTGCTTGACAAGGGACCATACTGTTACAATTGTCTTTGTCACAAGGAGGATTATAAATAGCTCAAAGGCTAGCCTTACATGACTTTGGTTATATATATACATATATGGCGTAGAAGCCTGTCGCGAGGGACGTAGAAAGATATGGCATAAAGTCTAGTCATGAAGGTCATAAGTAATCATATGGCGCGAAGGCCTTGTCGTAATGACATTTAGATGCGGCACAAATGGCCTTGTCTCTAGGACATTATAGGATATGGCACTAAGGCCTGTCACCAGCGATGTTAACATTTAGTATGTTAACTTGTTACGAACGACGAATTATAGCCCGGAGGCTTGTTATGGGTGACTTGAATATAACTTGTGGATTTGTCACAAGGACGTCAATTCATAGGCTGCAATCTTATTAGATCAGGAGTCTTAAGGCTTGAACATAGTTCTTCACCTTTGGACAGGGAGTCATAGACTACAACTGTCATCGTCTTGAAAGGCGATTCACTTAACAGAAAGGTAAACCAATTAACATCACTAATGGATGTCTATATATAATTATAGTATCTAATGATATTAGTCATGATCACCTCGATCGTATTGACTATTAGGTTTGGGTATAATCCCACCATTTTGAATAGGGGATCATAAAGATCACCCCTGTTTTGCCTTATCAGCAATAGAGTATAGTATAGCCCGTAGGCATTTCATCACTAGGGATGCCAATATTATGAATTTATGATCATCATACTGATGATACTAGTCAGGATCGCAATGATCACATAGACTATGGGATTTGAGCGTAGCTCACCCCCTTGGGCAAAGAATCACAAAAGATTACAATTGCCTTGACTTAATTTAACAATATAATATAGCCCTTAGGCAAAACATCTTTGGGGATGTTTAAATTTTAATCATCGTACTGATGATTTTAGTCATGATCGCATTGATCATATAAACTATTAGGCTTGAGCACAGCTCGCTACCTTAAATAGGGGATCGTAGAGATCACAATGTTTGTGTCACAATGGACAATATAACATGGCCCGTAGGCGAAACATCACTAATGGATGTTTATAATAGGTTCATCGTATTAGATGATATAAGTCATTATTTTATTAATCATAGCTCACCACCTTAAACAAGGAATCATAAAGATCAAAATGTCAATGTCTCAAATGGACCATTTATTATAGCCCGTAGGCATAACATCACTAAAGGATGTTAAATAATATAATCATCGTATTAGATGATATTAGTCATGATCGCATTGATCATATAGACTATTATGTTTGGACATAGTCCAATATTTTAGACAGGAGGTCAAAGACCACCACTGTCGTTGTCTTATCGGACAACAAGTTTAGCCCGTAGGCACTTCATCACTAACGGATGTTTATAATATGATTATCTTATTAAGATGATATAAGCCATGATTTCTAGATCATAAGGCAAATTAGGAATTAAAAAAAAATTCCAATATAGGGATGACTGTTGTGATTTTATCGAATCACATTTGTCAGAAGTGTTAAAACGTTCTCAGGTGTTAGCAAGGATTTGAATCCCTTGAGTAGGTTTCACCATCTTGGCCGCGTAGGCTAGGTTTCACCTTTAAGACTCTTTTTAAAATGCATACTGACAGGGAGGAAGGATATTTATTTTATTCAGGATTTTTGTCATAAATCCTAATTTATAAGTTAATAATAGCACCAATGGCCGAGTCGTGTAGACAAGTTAATTTATAAGCCATGATTTCAGAGAATCGAGGCATAAAGGTATACTGGCACAATAGGCCTAGTCACAAGGACATTTATAAATTATAAGCTAGGATTTCAGAGAATCAAAGCATGAAGGTTTGAACATAGTTCATTACCTTCTTCGGACAGGGAGTCATCGCTACCACTGTCTTTTGGCTCATATAGAAATGAGCAAGGCCCGTAGGCACTATATTACCACGTATGGTTAAAATATGATCATCTTAATTGATGATTTAACCCATGATTCAGAGATCATTAAGTTGGGTTAGGGATCTTTTGAAGAATCCATATATAAGAATGACGTGGGTGATTTTAACGAATCACGGCTGCCAGGAGTGTTAACATGTTTTCAGATGTTAACATGAATCTGAATCTTTTAAACAGGTCTTACCATCTTGGCCAGGTCTTTATAATGACACTCAGGCTAGGTTTCACTCTTAAGATTCTTAATCATATTTAATAGGCAGATCATTATTAAAAAGGAATGATTTTTTATTTATTCATTTCATATATATATTTATACATATAATAGCAAAAATGAAATTTATAACTTAACATTCCAATTATCATAAAAAGTACAGAGTTGCCCTAAGCGGGACTTGAAAGGAATAATGTGTCATCGGAGGGACTGAAAGATAAATATGTCTATATGAGGACTATTAAGGAACGATCTTCAGTAAAAGGAGTTTCTTCTTCATTTTATTTCTGAATGCTTTCTCCTTGTATGCTCGTTTCATTCTAGCCGCGGCACGAAGCTCAGCATTTCAAGGCTCCAGGTGTGGAGAACTCCTATTACGGCTTCTTCGTTTGGCGACGTGTCCAATAAAAATTTGGAGCAAAATTTCCAATTTAGGATTGAGAATATTCCTATGTTAAGTCTAGACTCAGAAGGTCAAGGAATGTGCTAATGTGTCATTGAGATTAAACACAAAAGGATAGTGTTTAATTCACTCAATGTTGGCTCTGATACCAACCTGTCACACCCCGATTTTCACGTGTCACCGGTGGGCCCGGTGGGGAGTATCGTGACGTGGTTGGCAACATCATAGTCAAACAACACAATATTTAATATGCACAGCGGAAGCAATTTAAAAGATATAATTCAACCGAATATAATATTGTAATATCATATATCACAACTGTCGATTGTTTATCCACAGACGGATCGAAAATAAAATGGAAACAATAGTTCAACAGACTTTAGGCATCTAAGCTTGCGAGACTCTTTAATGATGCTAGGAGTAGCCAGCCAATTCCGATTAGTACCTGCACTTAGCCTTTTTGGAAAATACGTCAGTTTACACTGGTAAATACAATCAACCGACTCATTTTGAAAATGATTTAAAATTTGTTTGGATGCACATGGCATAAATGTTTTATAATTTGATTAAAATGCACAGAGGCAAAATTAACCTTTTATAACTTGGGATAATTATTTAAATATAATACTTGTAAGGATTTACATGTTACTTTTGCGTTCAGTAGCCCGGATCGTGTCCGGGTTAAAGATCAATAGACACACCACAAGTATAGGCCCACATGGAAGTGAGATACCGTTTCCCTTAAGCAACTGTCAAGTGTATGCCTACACCCCGTGCATAAGCCGTGGCCATTTTATAATACAATGATGTCAAGGATATCCGGGACATGGTCATTAACCCCCCAAAGGCTTTAAGCAAACAAAACAATATTAAACGAGGCATCTCAATACTTTAATTATCATATATTCAATCAAAGATTCAACGCCCCGACCAAGCGGTATTTTATATACCGTACCCCAAGCCCGTATAGGGAAAATAAGTTAAAAGTATTTACCTGAGCTAAATATAAATTCAATCCCAGCCGTATCAAATCAGCAAGTACAGATAGCTTTTACTGGGCTCCTAAATCTGGAACGAAGGTTTTTAAATAACCTATTAGAATCCTAACGGGTCTTTTATTTAAGCTTAAGCTTAGACCGGCTAGTTTCAAAGATACGGTTCGTACGCACGATTAAGCGATGACCGGATAGAATGTGATTTAGACCCTACAAGTTCAGAGACTTGTTTAATATGGGTATTTCATGCACACTCTGGATTTTGAGATAAAACCGATAAGGTTTGACCCGTTTAGGCTAGTTTTTGTAAACTAGTTACATAAACCGAATCGAACGCGTAATAAGCGTAACGGGTAGTAATGAGAGTCATTTACAGGTTTCCTAAGTTAATATGCTTCATATATGTTGTGACATCAGTAAGATGTCTTTTATTATGCCCGAAATGAATTTAATCGCAAACTGTGCCCCGTAGGGGTAGTTTGGTAATTTCACATAAGCCGAAAAGCTCAAAACTGAAGTCTGAGTTTATCAACCTTTGCTTACTGTTAAAATATTATAATTTGCCTCAAATATCAGTAGGTATCACCCATGGTATGTTTAAAATACTCTTAGTACATACTATGCGTTAAAAACGCTTAATTAGGCGATTAAAAGCCGTTTACGGGTTCGATACATAAAGCTGATATTTTACCATTCCAGAAGGCTTAAAATAAATTATTTATCATTTAAGATCAGTAGCAAAAGGTTTGGAGTCGTTTAGATATGTAAAACTCATTTTATAGCCCGTAAGGGCAAAACTGACAATTACCGGATTAAGCCTACGACTATAAGTTATGCTCAGCCTAAAATTTATTAAAAATCTTTAAAAATCCCAAAATAATATATTACATCAGTGGGTAAAAGATTTGGTATCAAAAAGTAGGCTTAACTAGGCTATACGCTAATTACGCCGTTTTATTAACATAAAGCTTTAATTTTTACGCTAACGAGCATAACTCTTATTCTACACCTCAAACTGATGTCAAACTTTGCATACAAGTTTATATATCAGTAGTTAAGGTTTCTACTCTTTTACATTTTCATAAATCACGTTTTAAGGTAAAAAGGGCATAATGGTCAACATATGAGCAATTAACGGAATCATGCATATTAATTGGATAACTAATGATCCGAGGTGTATAATCACAGAGGATTATACTAGCATGTAACCTGGTCCAAATGAAGCTCTAAGGTATTTCTAAAACATACCGTAACGGGTCAGAACTGAAAGTCGAAGTATAAGTCAAACTATGCGACTTTCGGTTCCGAACCGGATCTAAACAGGAAATTGTCGGGTTGAACATGTTTAGACATGTTCTTACACTAATTACCAAGTTACATTAATGATCAAACAGGTTGTATGTGTTCTACATTGCTAATTATGCATAAATTGTAATTTACACATTCTGTTGATTTTTTTTTTTTTAAAAACAAGTTTGACCCGACATTTGACCTAGTTAGAGTGGGAATCAGAGGGTACCCTTTTAAGGGTTTAATGCCCACATAATATAACAAAATTCGAATCGTTAAAAATTTTACCGAGCCTCGTGTTGACTGCGTTGACCAGCAGTTGACCACGTTTGACCGATGTTGACCAGGTTTGACCGAACCCAAAACTGAACCGAGGCACTAACATGACTCAAAACTTCCCCTTGGCCAGTTTTGACCACGTTTGACCTGTTGACCAAGTTGAACCGAGCCCGAGAGCGTCCCGAACTTAAATTTTTCACCCGAGTCGAAAGTGGTTCGATGGACTCTACAGGTCACTAGGAGTCCAAAAATATATTTTTCTTCGAAAACTGATGGCTGGAAATTGCCAGAACCATGTCAGAAGTCGAGCCCGAGAGCGTCCCGAACTTAAATTTTTCACCCGAGTCGAAAGTGGTTCGATGGACTCTACAGGTCACTAGGAGTCCAAAAATATATTTTTCATCGAAAACTGATGGCTGGAACTCGCCAGAATCATGTCAGAAGTCGAGCCCGAGAGCGTCCCGAACTTAAATTTTTCACCCGAGTCGAAAGTGGTTCGATGGACTCTACAGGTCACTAGGAGTCCAAAAATATATTTTTCATCGAAAACTGATGGCTGGAACTCGCCAGAATCATGTCAGAAGTCGAGATTTCGCCGGAGAATAGAATTTCTTGAAACTGTGCAGGAATGCTCCTAAAGTCCCGATCGAAGCATCTGCAAAGTCAAAAGTTCAAAACGGACTCGCCGGAATTTGACCGGAATGTCGCCGGAGTTGCCATAGAGCTCAAACCGCTAAGAATTAGCTAAAACTAACCACACCACGCGATCCGGAACGTCGGATATAGTCGAAAAAGTGTACTCTTGGCCGAAAAACGGCCGCCGGAAAAATCGCCGGTCGCCGGAAAAGTCACCGGAAAGTTTCTAGAGAGAGAGAGAGAGTTTTAGAGAGAGAAAGAGATGGTGAAACAAATGATTTCTATTTATTTAAATTTTTTTTTTTATTTATATAGTGGCGGTTTTGTGGGCTTGGGCCCAAGGCCCACAAGCCCGTCTTCGCACCCGAACATCATGGAAGCATCGTAGAGCATAATATTAATACTAAAATACGCAAATTAGGATCGGTAGTCGATGTTTGCGTGTTCGTTCGTCGGTTGCGTAAAAATCGCGAGAAATTAAATCGTTGACGTTTTTAACCCCTCGTATCCGAATATTGCCATAACTTTCTCATACCTTAACGAAACCTTGTGAAATTTTTATCACACATTCTTGTGAGTATAATTAAGCATTACAAAGCTCCGGGTTCGCTAAAAGGTCACTCAGAGGTATACCTTTAAACATGTTGACACATTTAACCCATGTAGTTTGTAATTCCTCACTTTCTTTCACAATTGGCTTCGTACGATCCAAGATTTATTCGGTTGAGGTTATGAACATCATGTAGGGTTACTGTAAAGTATATTTATCCCTTGTTGACATTTTGAACCATTATATTCACATACTTTCCATGTTTGTCAACTTTAGTCCCTCTAAATATAATTTCACACGTTCAAGCTTATGACACGTGTCAATACATTATAGGACGTGAATTTTCGAGGTGTTACATCCTCACCCCCTTAAAAGAAATCTCGACCTCGAGATTTGCTAAAATGATGGAAGTACTTTTTGTCGCATAATGGACTTAACTTCCATAACATACCTAGAGTCTTTCCAAGCTCCTAAAGTGACTCCTATATTAGGTACATGTATCCTTTTTGGAGCTTCTTAACCTGTCGATCCTCAATCGATACAGGATGCTCATCACATCATAAATTTGCATAACATTATGTGATAGTGCTTCTTGACTTATTGGCGAAACACACCTTTCAGTCACTAGTGTGTAATGTATTGCGAGCTCCGCCAAGCTCCTTAAATAGGTTTTAGCTTATAAGCTACCTGATCTTGATACATTCGATTTCCTTCGAATGATTCTATATATATTCAGAGCTTAACTAGCCTGATAATTTAACAGATTTGGCACACCCTTTCTGGGTGATATCTATTGTTGAACCTTATTCCTTAATCAAGAATTTAGGAGGTTTGCTATTTTCATTAATCCTTGATTTTCTGCCGAATACTGGCATCTTACAGATGATTATGAATTTGCGTGATCTTATTTGTTGTTTCCAATGCAACTTTCAGATCCTGATAATTGGACTTACCAATCTATTGTCCTAACAATAGATGTTTAACATTCCATTTATACAAGGTCTCCAAGGGAGTAGCCTTGATACTTATATATCAACTATTATAGGAAAGCTTATCTTAAAGTGAGATGGTTATTCCAACCACTACTTAACAAATTTTAAGGAATAGCTAATCCTTACAGCTAGTCGAACAAATCGACGATCCTGTGCAGCTGATGGCAAATTCTTAATTGTTGCCTAATTAGGGTTGCGGTAAAAATGCATAAGCAAAAAGAACCGTCTTTCATAATTAACTATACCGAATCCTCAGGATATTGAGTTAGGCTATATGAACCCTCTATTTTAAAACTTAGTTAATCAGGGTTTCGATTATTCCAATGATGGTGCTAGTCGTCTTGGAGATTTCATAATAATACAACCTTAAATGGGATATAAACCTTAACTCTACCTGCCCCTCAGGGCTAAACAGGGTAATCTTAGGAGAAGATAATTAAGGTACAAGGAGGTTACAGAGATTTTACAAATCTCAGGCTCCAATTTATCAATCATTGCTTGTGTCAATTAAGTGACACACTTATGTTACTGGTCCACGAATTCCTTAATCGGGAACATTTACTTGGATAATTCCATTCTGGATATCTTCTTTGAATACTACTAGTCGACTTTGGTACAATATGACCATTGGGACATCTCAGGGGTTCCATGCATTAAACCTCCATACTGATCAGGTATGGAAGCAATCTATGGGACACACTAGGATACGCCAATCCTCATATGGCACTTTTATCAAACATAGTTTGGCATTCGTAGTCGATAGAAAACAATGAGAAAATAATAAAATAAAATAAAGTAATATATATTGTCGTACTCTATTCGAAGAAAGAGTACTCTTAGATTTTTCAGAAGGATCCCTTGCCGATACTTAGAAGAATCGGTTACTATGATTTCCTTGGTAAGTTATACCTTGTGGATAATATAAAAGTTTGCTAAGCTTATGGTTTATGAAGATTTATTATTGCCTGTATTAAATCAGGACACTTAGCAGAAATTATCATTGGTAAACGATAAGGAATGTACTTGATGACATCGTGAACTGCCTCTTGGCATACATCAGGTGAGTTCAGGCGTTTCTTTTCTTAGCCTTTCCAGGCTTAGCTGCACCTTGTTTGGCAGCTTTATGGTATCTAGTTCTGATGCGGCCTTACTCACCACAGTCGTGACAGACTGCATTCTTTATGTCCCTACATTCATGGGAAAATGATGACCCGTTCCTTTGCAGATGTCACACTGCTTCGGTCCTTCCAACTGCTGCGTCAACCACAGCTTGGAGATTAACTCCATTAATATTGAGATTTACGTTTGTAGCTTTATTAACTTTCGTCGCCTTAATAGTATTGCAACTGTCGTCTACCTCATTCAAGTTTTCCATACTTGAAACTTGGTACCAATCACCAAAATTTAACAATTATTAGTCATCATCCTGATGACCCGACTTAGATTAGCCACGGCATTCATAAACCGTATGGGCTATTCTGTTCTGAACATTCCTAGTGAATGTTATTTGAATGTATATCCATTATATTTAGCCTAGGTCACAAAAGGACCATCAATGGCATTCAAGGTTTGGAGTAAGTCCAATACCTGCTTGACAAGGGACCATACTGTTACAATTGTCTTTGTCACAAGGAGGATTATAAATAGCTCAAAGGCTAGCCTTACATGACTTTGGTTATATATATACATATATGGCGTAGAAGCCTGTCGCGAGGGACGTAGAAAGATATGGCATAAAGTCTAGTCATGAAGGTCATAAGTAATCATATGGCGCGAAGGCCTTGTCGTAATGACATTTAGATGCGGCACAAATGGCCTTGTCTCTAGGACATTATAGGATATGGCACTAAGGCCTGTCACCAGCGATGTTAACATTTAGTATGTTAACTTGTTACGAACGACGAATTATAGCCCGGAGGCTTGTTATGGGTGACTTGAATATAACTTGTGGATTTGTCACAAGGACGTCAATTCATAGGCTGCAATCTTATTAGATCAGGAGTCTTAAGGCTTGAACATAGTTCTTCACCTTTGGACAGGGAGTCATAGACTACAACTGTCATCGTCTTGAAAGGCGATTCACTTAACAGAAAGGTAAACCAATTAACATCACTAATGGATGTCTATATATAATTATAGTATCTAATGATATTAGTCATGATCACCTCGATCGTATTGACTATTAGGTTTGGGTATAATCCCACCATTTTGAATAGGGGATCATAAAGATCACCCCTGTTTTGCCTTATCAGCAATAGAGTATAGTATAGCCCGTAGGCATTTCATCACTAGGGATGCCAATATTATGAATTTATGATCATCATACTGATGATACTAGTCAGGATCGCAATGATCACATAGACTATGGGATTTGAGCGTAGCTCACCCCCTTGGGCAAAGAATCACAAAAGATTACAATTGCCTTGACTTAATTTAACAATATAATATAGCCCTTAGGCAAAACATCTTTGGGGATGTTTAAATTTTAATCATCGTACTGATGATTTTAGTCATGATCGCATTGATCATATAAACTATTAGGCTTGAGCACAGCTCGCTACCTTAAATAGGGGATCGTAGAGATCACAATGTTTGTGTCACAATGGACAATATAACATGGCCCGTAGGCGAAACATCACTAATGGATGTTTATAATAGGTTCATCGTATTAGATGATATAAGTCATTATTTTATTAATCATAGCTCACCACCTTAAACAAGGAATCATAAAGATCAAAATGTCAATGTCTCAAATGGACCATTTATTATAGCCCGTAGGCATAACATCACTAAAGGATGTTAAATAATATAATCATCGTATTAGATGATATTAGTCATGATCGCATTGATCATATAGACTATTATGTTTGGACATAGTCCAATATTTTAGACAGGAGGTCAAAGACCACCACTGTCGTTGTCTTATCGGACAACAAGTTTAGCCCGTAGGCACTTCATCACTAACGGATGTTTATAATATGATTATCTTATTAAGATGATATAAGCCATGATTTCTAGATCATAAGGCAAATTAGGAATTAAAAAAAAATTCCAATATAGGGATGACTGTTGTGATTTTATCGAATCACATTTGTCAGAAGTGTTAAAACGTTCTCAGGTGTTAGCAAGGATTTGAATCCCTTGAGTAGGTTTCACCATCTTGGCCGCGTAGGCTAGGTTTCACCTTTAAGACTCTTTTTAAAATGCATACTGACAGGGAGGAAGGATATTTATTTTATTCAGGATTTTTGTCATAAATCCTAATTTATAAGTTAATAATAGCACCAATGGCCGAGTCGCGTAGACAAGTTAATTTATAAGCCATGATTTCAGAGAATCGAGGCATAAAGGTATACTGGCACAATAGGCCTAGTCACAAGGACATTTATAAATTATAAGCTAGGATTTCAGAGAATCAAAGCATGAAGGTTTGAACATAGTTCATTACCTTCTTCGGACAGGGAGTCATCGCTACCACTGTCTTTTGGCTCATATAGAAATGAGCAAGGCCCGTAGGCACTATATTACCACGTATGGTTAAAATATGATCATCTTAATTGATGATTTAACCCATGATTCAGAGATCATTAAGTTGGGTTAGGGATCTTTTGAAGAATCCATATATAAGAATGACGTGGGTGATTTTAACGAATCACGGCTGCCAGGAGTGTTAACATGTTTTCAGATGTTAACATGAATCTGAATCTTTTAAACAGGTCTTACCATCTTGGCCAGGTCTTTATAATGACACTCAGGCTAGGTTTCACTCTTAAGATTCTTAATCATATTTAATAGGCAGATCATTATTAAAAAGGAATGATTTTTGATTTATTCATTTCATATATATATTTATACATATAATAGCAAAAATGAAATTTATAACTTAACATTCCAATTATCATAAAAAGTACAGAGTTGCCCTAAGCGGGACTTGAAAGGAATAATGTGTCATCGGAGGGACTGAAAGATAAATATGTCTATATGAGGACTATTAAGGAACGATCTTCAGTAAAAGGAGTTTCTTCTTCATTTTATTTCTGAATGCTTTCTCCTTGTATGCTCGTTTCATTCTAGCCGCGGCACGAAGCTCAGCATTTCAAGGCTCCAGGTGTGGAGAACTCCTATTACGGCTTCTTCGTTTGGCGACGTGTCCAATAAAAATTTGGAGCAAAATTTCCAATTTAGGATTGAGAATATTCCTATGTTAAGTCTAGACTCAGAAGGTCAAGGAATGTGCTAATGTGTCATTGAGATTAAACACAAAAGGATAGTGTTTAATTCACTCAATGTTGGCTCTGATACCAACCTGTCACACCCCGATTTTCACGTGTCACCGGTGGGCCCGGTGGGGAGTATCGTGACGTGGTTGGCAACATCATAGTCAAACAACACAATATTTAATATGCACAGCGGAAGCAATTTAAAAGATATAATTCAACCGAATATAATATTGTAATATCATATATCACAACTGTCGATTGTTTATCCACAGACGGATCGAAAATAAAATGGAAACAATAGTTCAACAGACTTTAGGCATCTAAGCTTGCGAGACTCTTTAATGATGCTAGGAGTAGCCAGCCAATTCCGATTAGTACCTGCACTTAGCCTTTTTGGAAAATACGTCAGTTTACACTGGTAAATACAATCAACCGACTCATTTTGAAAATGATTTAAAATTTGTTTGGATGCACATGGCATAAATGTTTTATAATTTGATTAAAATGCACAGAGGCAAAATTAACCTTTTATAACTTGGGATAATTATTTAAATATAATACTTGTAAGGATTTACATGTTACTTTTGCGTTCAGTAGCCCGGATCGTGTCCGGGTTAAAGATCAATAGACACACCACAAGTATAGGCCCACATGGAAGTGAGATACCGTTTCCCTTAAGCAACTGTCAAGTGTATGCCTACACCCCGTGCATAAGCCGTGGCCATTTTATAATACAATGATGTCAAGGATATCCGGGACATGGTCATTAACCCCCCAAAGGCTTTAAGCAAACAAAACAATATTAAACGAGGCATCTCAATACTTTAATTATCATATATTCAATCAAAGATTCAACGCCCCGACCAAGCGGTATTTTATATACCGTACCCCAAGCCCGTATAGGGAAAATAAGTTAAAAGTATTTACCTGAGCTAAATATAAATTCAATCCCAGCCGTATCAAATCAGCAAGTACAGATAGCTTTTACTGGGCTCCTAAATCTGGAACGAAGGTTTTTAAATAACCTATTAGAATCCTAACGGGTCTTTTATTTAAGCTTAAGCTTAGACCGGCTAGTTTCAAAGATACGGTTCGTACGCACGATTAAGCGATGACCGGATAGAATGTGATTTAGACCCTACAAGTTCAGAGACTTGTTTAATATGGGTATTTCATGCACACTCTGGATTTTGAGATAAAACCGATAAGGTTTGACCCGTTTAGGCTAGTTTTTGTAAACTAGTTACATAAACCGAATCGAACGCGTAATAAGCGTAACGGGTAGTAATGAGAGTCATTTACAGGTTTCCTAAGTTAATATGCTTCATATATGTTGTGACATCAGTAAGATGTCTTTTATTATGCCCGAAATGAATTTAATCGCAAACTGTGCCCCGTAGGGGTAGTTTGGTAATTTCACATAAGCCGAAAAGCTCAAAACTGAAGTCTGAGTTTATCAACCTTTGCTTACTGTTAAAATATTATAATTTGCCTCAAATATCAGTAGGTATCACCCATGGTATGTTTAAAATACTCTTAGTACATACTATGCGTTAAAAACGCTTAATTAGGCGATTAAAAGCCGTTTACGGGTTCGATACATAAAGCTGATATTTTACCATTCCAGAAGGCTTAAAATAAATTATTTATCATTTAAGATCAGTAGCAAAAGGTTTGGAGTCGTTTAGATATGTAAAACTCATTTTATAGCCCGTAAGGGCAAAACTGACAATTACCGGATTAAGCCTACGACTATAAGTTATGCTCAGCCTAAAATTTATTAAAAATCTTTAAAAATCCCAAAATAATATATTACATCAGTGGGTAAAAGATTTGGTATCAAAAAGTAGGCTTAACTAGGCTATACGCTAATTACGCCGTTTTATTAACATAAAGCTTTAATTTTTACGCTAACGAGCATAACTCTTATTCTACACCTCAAACTGATGTCAAACTTTGCATACAAGTTTATATATCAGTAGTTAAGGTTTCTACTCTTTTACATTTTCATAAATCACGTTTTAAGGTAAAAAGGGCATAATGGTCAACATATGAGCAATTAACGGAATCATGCATATTAATTGGATAACTAATGATCCGAGGTGTATAATCACAGAGGATTATACTAGCATGTAACCTGGTCCAAATGAAGCTCTAAGGTATTTCTAAAACATACCGTAACGGGTCAGAACTGAAAGTCGAAGTATAAGTCAAACTATGCGACTTTCGGTTCCGAACCGGATCTAAACAGGAAATTGTCGGGTTGAACATGTTTAGACATGTTCTTACACTAATTACCAAGTTACATTAATGATCAAACAGGTTGTATGTGTTCTACATTGCTAATTATGCATAAATTGTAATTTACACATTCTGTTGATTTTTTTTTTTTTAAAAACAAGTTTGACCCGACATTTGACCTAGTTAGAGTGGGAATCAGAGGGTACCCTTTTAAGGGTTTAATGCCCACATAATATAACAAAATTCGAATCGTTAAAAATTTTACCGAGCCTCGTGTTGACTGCGTTGACCAGCAGTTGACCACGTTTGACCGATGTTGACCAGGTTTGACCGAACCCAAAACTGAACCGAGGCACTAACATGACTCAAAACTTCCCCTTGGCCAGTTTTGACCACGTTTGACCTGTTGACCAAGTTGAACCGAGCCCGAGAGCGTCCCGAACTTAAATTTTTCACCCGAGTCGAAAGTGGTTCGATGGACTCTACAGGTCACTAGGAGTCCAAAAATATATTTTTCTTCGAAAACTGATGGCTGGAAATTGCCAGAACCATGTCAGAAGTCGATTAAATTTTTCACCCGAGTCGAAAGTGGTTCGATGGACTCTACAGGTCACTAGGAGTCCAAAAATATATTTTTCATCGAAAACTGATGGCTGGAACTCGCCAGAATCATGTCAGAAGTCGAGCCCGAGAGCGTCCCGAACTTAAATTTTTCACCCGAGTCGAAAGTGGTTCGATGGACTCTACAGGTCACTAGGAGTCCAAAAATATATTTTTCATCGAAAACTGATGGCTGGAACTCGCCAGAATCATGTCAGAAGTCGAGATTTCGCCGGAGAATAGAATTTCTTGAAACTGTGCAGGAATGCTCCTAAAGTCCCGATCGAAGCATCTGCAAAGTCAAAAGTTCAAAACGGACTCGCCGAAATTTGACCGGAATGTCGCCGGAGTTGCCATAGAGCTCAAACCGCTAAGAATTAGCTAAAACTAACCACACCACGCGATCCGGAACGTCGGATATAGTCGAAAAAGTGTACTCTTGGCCGAAAAACGGCCGCCGGAAAAATCGCCGGTCGCCGGAAAAGTCACCGGAAAGTTTCTAGAGAGAGAGAGAGAGAGTTTTAGAGAGAGAAAGAGATGGTGAAAAAAATGATTTCTATTTATTTAATTTTTTTTTTATTTATATAGTGGCGGTTTTGTGGGCTTGGGCCCAAGGCCCACAAGCCCGTCTTCGCACCCGAACATCATGGAAGCATCGTAGAGCATAATATTAATACTAAAATAAGCAAATTAGGATCGGTAGTCGATGTTTGCGTGTTCGTTCGTCGGTTGCGTAAAAATCGTGAGAAATTAAATCGTTGACGTTTTTAACCCCTCGTATCCGAATATTGCCATAACTTTCTCATACCTTAACGAAACCTTGTGAAATTTTTATCACACATTCTTGTGAGTATAATTAAGCATTACAAAGCTCCGGGTTCGCTAAAAGGTCACTCAGAGGTATACCTTTAAACATGTTGACACATTTAACCCATGTAGTTTGTAATTCCTCACTTTCTTTCACAATTGGCTTCGTACGATCCAAGATTTATTCGGTTGAGGTTATGAACATCATGTAGGGTTACTGTAAAGTATATTTATCCCTTGTTGACATTTTGAACCATTATATTCACATACTTTCCATGTTTGTCAACTTTAGTCCCTCTAAATATAATTTCACACGTTCAAGCTTATGACACGTGTCAATACATTATAGGACGTGAATTTTCGAGGTGTTACATCCTCACCCCCTTAAAAGAAATCTCGACCTCGAGATTTGCTAAAATGATGGAAGTACTTTTTGTCGCATAATGGACTTAACTTCCATAACATACCTAGAGTCTTTCCAAGCTCCTAAAGTGACTCCTATATTAGGTACATGTATCCTTTTTGGAGCTTCTTAACCTGTCGATCCTCAATCGATACAGGATGCTCATCACATCATAAATTTGCATAACATTATGTGATAGTGCTTCTTGACTTATTGGCGAAACACACCTTTCAGTCACTAGTGTGTAATGTATTGCGAGCTCCGCCAAGCTCCTTAAATAGGTTTTAGCTTATAAGCTACCTGATCTTGATACATTCGATTTCCTTCGAATGATTCTATATATATTCAGAGCTTAACTAGCCTGATAATTTAACAGATTTGGCACACCCTTTCTGGGTGATATCTATTGTTGAACCTTATTCCTTAATCAAGAATTTAGGAGGTTTGCTATTTTCATTAATCCTTGATTTTCTGCCGAATACTGGCATCTTACAGATGATTATGAATTTGCGTGATCTTATTTGTTGTTTCCAATGCAACTTTCAGATCCTGATAATTGGACTTACCAATCTATTGTCCTAACAATAGATGTTTAACATTCCATTTATACAAGGTCTCCAAGGGAGTAGCCTTGATACTTATATATCAACTATTATAGGAAAGCTTATCTTAAAGTGAGATGGTTATTCCAACCACTACTTAACAAATTTTAAGGAATAGCTAATCCTTACAGCTAGTCGAACAAATCGACGATCCTGTGCAGCTGATGGCAAATTCTTAATTGTTGCCTAATTAGGGTTGCGGTAAAAATGCATAAGCAAAAAGAACCGTCTTTCATAATTAACTATACCGAATCCTCAGGATATTGAGTTAGGCTATATGAACCCTCTATTTTAAAACTTAGTTAATCAGGGTTTCGATTCTTCCAATGATGGTGCTAGTCGTCTTGGAGATTTCATAATAATACAACCTTAAATGGGATATAAACCTTAACTCTACCTGCCCCTCAGGGGTAAACAGGGTAATCTTAGGAGAAGATAATTAAGGTACAATGAGGTTACAGAGATTTTACAAATCTCAGGCTCCAATTTATCAATCATTGCTTGTGTCAATTAAGTGACACACTTATGTTACTGGTCCACGAATTCCTTAATCGGGAACATTTACTTGGATAATTCCATTCTGGATATCTTCTTTGAATACTACTAGTCGACTTTGGTACAATATGACCATTGGGACATCTCAGGGGTTCCATGCATTAAACCTCCATACTGATCAGGTATGGAAGCAATCTATGGGACACACTAGGATACGCCAATCCTCATATGGCACTTTTATCAAACATAGTTTGGCATTCGTAGTCGATAGAAAACAATGAGAAAATAATAAAATAAAATAAAGTAATATATATTGTCGTACTCTATTCGAAGAAAGAGTACTCTTAGATTTTTCAGAAGGATCCCTTGCCGATACTTAGAAGAATCGGTTACTATGATTTCCTTGGTAAGTTATACCTTGTGGATAATATAAAAGTTTGCTAAGCTTATGGTTTATGAAGATTTATTATTGCCTGTATTAAATCAGGACACTTAGCAGAAATTATCATTGGTAAACGATAAGGAATGTACTTGATGACATCGTGAGCTGCCTCTTGGCATACATCAGGTGAGTTCAGGCGTTTCTTTTCTTAGCCTTTCCAGGCTTAGCTGCACCTTGTTTGGCAGCTTTATGGTATCTAGTTCTGATGCGGCCTTACTCACCACAGTCGTGACAGACTGCATTCTTTATGTCCCTACATTCATGGGAAAATGATGACCCGTTCCTTTGCAGATGTCACACTGCTTCGGTCCTTCCAACTGCTGCGTCAACCACAGCTTGGAGATTAACTCCATTAATATTGAGATTTACGTTTGTAGCTTTATTAACTTTCGTCGCCTTAATAGTATTGCAACTGTCGTCTACCTCATTCAAGTTTTCCATACTTGAAACTTGGTACCAATCACCAAAATTTAACAATTATTAGTCATCATCCTGATGACCCGACTTAGATTAGCCACGGCATTCATAAACCGTATGGGCTATTCTGTTCTGAACATTCCTAGTGAATGTTATTTGAATGTATATCCATTATATTTAGCCTAGGTCACAAAAGGACCATCAATGGCATTCAAGGTTTGGAGTAAGTCCAATACCTGCTTGACAAGGGACCACACTGTTACAATTGTCTTTGTCACAAGGAGGATTATAAATAGCTCAAAGGCTAGCCTTACATGACTTTGGTTATATATATACATATATGGCGTAGAAGCCTGTCGCGAGGGACGTAGAAAGATATGGCATAAAGTCTAGTCATGAAGGTCATAAGTAATCATATGGCGCGAAGGCCTTGTCGTAATGACATTTAGATGCGGCACAAATGGCCTTGTCTCTAGGACATTATAGGATATGGCACTAAGGCCTGTCACCAGCGATGTTAACATTTAGTATGTTAACTTGTTACGAACGACGAATTATAGCCCGGAGGCTTGTTATGGGTGACTTGAATATAACTTGTGGATTTGTCACAAGGACGTCAATTCATAGGCTGCAATCTTATTAGATCAGGAGTCTTAAGGCTTGAACATAGTTCTTCACCTTTGGACAGGGAGTCATAGACTACAACTGTCATCGTCTTGAAAGGCGATTCACTTAACAGAAAGGTAAACCAATTAACATCACTAATGGATGTCTATATATAATTATAGTATCTAATGATATTAGTCATGGTCACCTCGATCGTATTGACTATTAGGTTTGGGTATAATCCCACCATTTTGAATAGGGGATCATAAAGATCACCCCTGTTTTGCCTTATCAGCAATAGAGTATAGTATAGCCCGTAGGCATTTCATCACTAGGGATGCCAATATTATGAATTTATGATCATCATACTGATGATACTAGTCAGGATCGCAATGATCACATAGACTATGGGATTTGAGCGTAGCTCACCCCCTTGGGCAAATAATCACAAAAGATTACAATTGCCTTGACTTAATTTAACAATATAATATAGCCCTTAGGCAAAACATCTTTGGGGATGTTTAAATTTTAATCATCGTACTGATGATTTTAGTCATGATCGCATTGATCATATAAACTATTAGGCTTGAGCACAGCTCGCTACCTTAAATAGGGGATCGTAGAGATCACAATGTTTGTGTCACAATGGACAATATAACATGGCCCGTAGGCGAAACATCACTAATGGATGTTTATAATAGGTTCATCGTATTAGATGATATAAGTCATTATTTTATTAATCATAGCTCACCACCTTAAACAAGGAATCATAAAGATCAAAATGTCAATGTCTCAAATGGACCATTTATTATAGCCCGTAGGCATAACATCACTAAAGGATGTTAAATAATATAATCATCGTATTAGATGATATTAGTCATGATCGCATTGATCATATAGACTATTATGTTTGGACATAGTCCAATATTTTAGACAGGAGGTCAAAGACCACCACTGTCGTTGTCTTATCGGACAACAAGTTTAGCCCGTAGGCACTTCATCACTAACGGATGTTTATAATATGATTATCTTATTAAGATGATATAAGCCATGATTTCTAGATCATAAGGCAAATTAGGAATTAAAAAAAAAAATCCAATATAGGGATGACTGTTGTGATTTTATCGAATCACATTTGTCAGAAGTGTTAAAACGTTCTCAGGTGTTAGCAAGGATTTGAATCCCTTGAGTAGGTTTCACCATCTTGGCCGCGTAGGCTAGGTTTCACCTTTAAGACTCTTTTTAAAATGCATACTGACAGGGAGGAAGGATATTTATTTTATTCAGGATTTTTGTCATAAATCCTAATTTATAAGTTAATAATAGCACCAATGGCCTAGTCGCGTAGACAAGTTAATTTATAAGCCATGATTTCAGAGAATCGAGGCATAAAGGTATACTGGCACAATAGGCCTAGTCACAAGGACATTTATAAATTATAAGCTAGGATTTCAGAGAATCAAAGCATGAAGGTTTGAACATAGTTCATTACCTTCTTCGGACAGGGAGTCATCGCTACCACTGTCTTTTGGCTCATATAGAAATGAGCAAGGCCCGTAGGCACTATATTACCACGTATGGTTAAAATATGATCATCTTAATTGATGATTTAACCCATGATTCAGAGATCATTAAGTTGGGTTAGGGATCTTTTGAAGAATCCATATATAAGAATGACGTGGGTGATTTTAACGAATCACGGCTGCCAGGAGTGTTAACATGTTTTCAGATGTTAACATGAATCTGAATCTTTTAAACAGGTCTTACCATCTTGGCCAGGTCTTTATAATGACACTCAGGCTAGGTTTCACTC
This sequence comes from Helianthus tuberosus, assembly GCA_030545235.1. Lineage (NCBI taxonomy): Eukaryota > Viridiplantae > Streptophyta > Magnoliopsida > Asterales > Asteraceae > Helianthus > Helianthus tuberosus. Next base: position 21,481,047 of record CM060440.1, read on the forward strand.
TTAAGATTCTTAATCATATTTAATAGGCAGATCATTATTAAAAAGGAATGATTTTTGATTTATTCATTTCATATATATATTTATACATATAATAGCAAAAATGAAATTTATAACTTAACATTCCAATTATCATAAAAAGTACAGAGTTGCCCTAAGCGGGACTTGAAAGGAATAATGTGTCATCGGAGGGACTGAAAGATAAATATGTCCATATGAGGACTATTAAGGAACGATCTTCAGTAAAAGGAGTTTCTTCTTCATTTTATTTCTGAATGCTTTCTCCTTGTATGCTCGTTTCATTCTAGCCGCGGCACGAAGCTCAGCATTTCAAGGCTCCAGGTGTGGAGAACTCCTATTACGGCTTCTTCGTTTGGCGACGTGTCCAATAAAAATTTGGAGCAAAATTTCCAATTTAGGATTGAGAATATTCCTATGTTAAGTCTAGACTCAGAAGGTCAAGGAATGTGCTAATGTGTCATTGAGATTAACCACAAAAGGATAGTGTTTAATTCACTCAATGTTGGCTCTGATACCAACCTGTCACACCCCGATTTTCACGTGTCACCGGTGGGCCCGGTGGGGAGTATCGTGACGTGGTTGGCAACATCATAGTCAAACAACACAATATTTAATATGCACAGCGGAAGCAATTTAAAAGATATAATTCAACCGAATATAATATTGTAATATCATATATCACAACTGTCGATTGTTTATCCACAGACGGATCGAAAATAAAATGGAAACAATAGTTCAACAGACTTTAGGCATCTAAGCTTGCGAGACTCTTTAATGATGCTAGGAGTAGCCAGCCAATTCCGATTAGTACCTGCACTTAGCCTTTTTGGAAAATACGTCAGTTTACACTGGTAAATACAATCAACCGACTCATTTTGAAAATGATTTAAAATTTGTTTGGATGCACATGGCATAAATGTTTTATAATTTGATTAAAATGCACAGAGGCAAAATTAACCTTTTATAACTTGGGATAATTATTTAAATATAATACTTGTAAGGATTTACATGTTACTTTTGCGTTCAGTAGCCCGGATCGTGTCCGGGTTAAAGATCAATAGACACACCACAAGTATAGGCCCACATGGAAGTGAGATACCGTTTCCCTTAAGCAACTGTCAAGTGTATGCCTACACCCCGTGCATAAGCCGTGGCCATTTTATAATACAATGATGTCAAGGATATCCGGGACATGGTCATTAACCCCCCAAAGGCTTTAAGCAAACAAAACAATATTAAACGAGGCATCTCAATACTTTAATTATCATATATTCAATCAAAGATTCAACGCCCCGACCAAGCGGTATTTTATATACCGTACCCCAAGCCCGTATAGGGAAAATAAGTTAAAAGTATTTACCTGAGCTAAATATAAATTCAATCCCAGCCGTATCAAATCAGCAAGTACAGATAGCTTTTACTGGGCTCCTAAATCTGGAACGAAGGTTTTTAAATAACCTATTAGAATCCTAACGGGTCTTTTATTTAAGCTTAAGCTTAGACCGGCTAGTTTCAAAGATACGGTTCGTACGCACGATTAAGCGATGACCGGATAGAATGTGATTTAGACCCTACAAGTTCAGAGACTTGTTTAATATGGGTATTTCATGCACACTCTGGATTTTGAGATAAAACCGATAAGGTTTGACCCGTTTAGGCTAGTTTTTGTAAACTAGTTACATAAACCGAATCGAACGCGTAATAAGCGTAACGGGTAGTAATGAGAGTCATTTACAGGTTTCCTAAGTTAATATGCTTCATATATGTTGTGACATCAGTAAGATGTCTTTTATTATGCCCGAAATGAATTTAATCGCAAACTGTGCCCCGTAGGGGTAGTTTGGTAATTTCACATAAGCCGAAAAGCTCAAAACTGAAGTCTGAGTTTATCAACCTTTGCTTACTGTTAAAATATTATAATTTGCCTCAAATATCAGTAGGTATCACCCATGGTATGTTTAAAATACTCTTAGTACATACTATGCGTTAAAAACGCTTAATTAGGCGATTAAAAGCCGTTTACGGGTTCGATACATAAAGCTGATATTTTACCATTCCAGAAGGCTTAAAATAAATTATTTATCATTTAAGATCAGTAGCAAAAGGTTTGGAGTCGTTTAGATATGTAAAACTCATTTTATAGCCCGTAAGGGCAAAACTGACAATTACCGGATTAAGCCTACGACTATAAGTTATGCTCAGCCTAAAATTTATTAAAAATCTTTAAAAATCCCAAAATAATATATTACATCAGTGGGTAAAAGATTTGGTATCAAAAAGTAGGCTTAACTAGGCTATACGCTAATTACGCCGTTTTATTAACATAAAGCTTTAATTTTTACGCTAACGAGCATAACTCTTATTCTACACCTCAAACTGATGTCAAACTTTGCATACAAGTTTATATAGCAGTAGTTAAGGTTTCTACTCTTTTACATTTTCATAAATCACGTTTTAAGGTAAAAAGGGCATAATGGTCAACATATGAGCAATTAACGGAATCATGCATATTAATTGGATAACTAATGATCCGAGGTGTATAATCACAGAGGATTATACTAGCATGTAACCTGGTCCAAATGAAGCTCTAAGGTATTTCTAAAACATACCGTAACGGGTCAGAACTGAAAGTCGAAGTATAAGTCAAACTATGCGACTTTCGGTTCCGAACCGGATCTAAACAGGAAATTGTCGGGTTGAACATGTTTAGACATGTTCTTACACTAATTACCAAGTTACATTAATGATCAAACAGGTTGTATGTGTTCTACATTGCTAATTATGCATAAATTGTAATTTACACATTCTGTTGATTTTTTTTTTTTTAAAAACAAGTTTGACCCGACATTTAACCTAGTTAGAGTGGGAATCAGAGGGTACCCTTTTAAGGGTTTAATGCCCACATAATATAACAAAATTCGAATCGTTAAAAATTTTACCGAGCCTCGTGTTGACTGCGTTGACCATCAGTTGACCACGTTTGACCGATGTTGACCAGGTTTGACCGAACCCAAAACTGAACCGAGGCACTAACATGACTCAAAACTTCCCCTTGACCAGTTTTGACCACGTTTGACCTGTTGACCAAGTTGAACCGAGCCCGAGAGCGTCCCGAACTTAAATTTTTCACCCGAGTCGAAAGTGGTTCGATGGACTCTACAGGTCACTAGGAGTCCAAAAATATATTTTTCTTCGAAAACTGATGGCTGGAAATTGCCAGAACCATGTCAGAAGTCGAGCCCGAGAGCGTCTCGAACTTAAATTTTTCACCCGAGTCGAAAGTGGTTCGATGGACTCTACAGGTCACTAGGAGTCCAAAAATATATTTTTCATCGAAAACTGATGGCTGGAACTCGCCAGAATCATGTCAGAAGTCGAGATTTCGCCGGAGAATAGAATTTCTTGAAACTGTGCAGGAATGCTCCTAAAGTCCCGATCGAAGCATCTGCAAAGTCAAAAGTTCAAAACGGACTCGCCGGAATTTGACCGGAATGTCGCCGGAGTTGCCATAGAGCTCAAACCGCTAAGAATTAGCTAAAACTAACCACACCACGCGATCCGGAACGTCGGATATAGTCGAAAAAGTGTACTCTTGGCCGAAAAACGGCCGCCGGAAAAATCGCCGGTCGCCGGAAAAGTCACCGGAAAGTTTCTAGAGAGAGAGAGAGAGTTTTAGAGAGAGAAAGAGATGGTGAAAAAAATGATTTCTATTTATTTAATTTTTTTTTTTATTTATATAGTGGCGGTTTTGTGGGCTTGGGCCCAAGGCCCACAAGCCCGTCTTCGCACCCGAACATCATGGAAGCATCGTAGAGCATAATATTAATACTAAAATACGCAAATTAGGATCGGTAGTCGATGTTTGCGTGTTCGTTCGTCGGTTGCGTAAAAATCGCGAGAAATTAAATCGTTGACGTTTTTAACCCCTCGTATCCGAATATTGCTATAACTTTCTCATACCTTAACGAAACCTTGTGAAATTTTTATCACACATTCTTGTGAGTATAATTAAGCATTACAAAGCTCCGGGTTCGCTAAAAGGTCACTCAGAGGTATACCTTTAAACATGTTGACACATTTAACCCCTGTAGTTTGTAATTCCTCACTTTCTTTCACAATTGGCTTCGTACGATCCAAGATTTATTCGGTTGAGGTTATGAACATCATGTAGGGTTACTGTAAAGTATATTTATCCCTTGTTGACATTTTGAACCCTTATATTCACATACTTTCCATGTTTGTCAACTTTAGTCCCTCTAAATATAATTTCACACGTTCAAGCTTATGACACGTGTCAATACATTATAGGACGTGAATTTTCGAGGTGTTACAGAGGGAAGTCGAAGAGTCACCTATAAATAAAGGCCTTCAGTCTTCAGTCGAACTCGCTCATTCCTTTCTTTCTCTCTCGAATTCTCACATAGTATAAGCTATTTCCGGGCATAATACCCCCTAAATAACGAAGTTCTGCCCCGTTGTAAGTATCATAACCCCCGGTTACGTATTAGATACGCTGCCCGATTGATCTAGGGTTTCGTAACGGCTGTCGTGGTTCTGCCCGACGTAGTCGTTGGAATGCCGTCTCGGGGAGGGTATTACTAATGTAAATATTGGGTTATTATACTAACGCGTGTGCATTTGTGTAATTAATAGATAATCACCAGGAAACCCTTAAAGGAAACCATAAGACAGCAATGTGAGTAATCTCCTTTTTGTAAACTGTTTTTACAAAACCTTAAATATTTTACAATGTGATTAGCAGTGATTGAGTCTTTGTAATTCTTCAATTACTGCCAGTATGTTGGGGTTTTGTATACAAAATGTGGAACACGTTACCATTGGACAAAGGGTTAGCCAATGTGTAATATGACCCACCAGTCAGGATTGACAATACTGAATGAGTAATTGTGTAGATGTAAACATTGTAATCGCTTTTAATACTGTGAAAATTGATAAAACTCTTCTTGATTAAACTGGGATTCACTCACCAGTATTTCCCACTGAAAAAATATTTTTAAACGCGTTTCAGGTAACAAAATGTGAAAGCCAACTAGAAGCCAGCTGGACAGCACTGAAGTCTTGGAAAAGTGGCTATAAAAGTTACCTAATTAAAAGAAGATGTTTTATTCAATAAAATAGGGATTTTCCCTATGAAAATGTTTGTAATGAAAACTTGGGTTTTATCCGAATATGTTTAATATTATAAAAGCGTGGTATTTACTCTGATAAATATTTCCTAACTACGGTCCTGATGAAATTTCCACTGCCATAATGATAAACACCTGGATACCATCAAAAGTGGTCTCGCGACCGCCCGTTCCCGGGACAGATAGGGGACGAGGGTTCAGAGCTAAGCCACTGATTCAGTCACAGAAGTGTTCTGCTGACACCAAGATACTATTCAAATTGTTAGGAAATTAATTACGGAAATACGTGCATATCTGTATTTTATTATTGTGTGTTATGTGACTATTTGTTAATTTACAATATGAGTGATCAAGGAACCTCCGACGCCTATCGTCAGTTGTCCGGCTCACCTAGAAGCGAAGGCACCTCTTCACAGCCTGCCCTCTTAGGGTATTCAGCTGACAATGAAGATGGGATATTCGTGTTTAAGGCTCAGTCTGAAGAGCTATTCTCTCAGAAAAAGAGAGGATGGTTCAGTAGGGGAGCACACGAGTGTAGGAAAAGAATGAAAAAGTTACAATAGCAGCGAGTTCTAGCAGCCGCTAAAAGAGAAACCGATGCCCACACCCAAGACATGCTTAATAGGAGTTTAGGAAACTTCCATATTTTATCATCCACACCTGCCGACCCAAACCTGGAACAACTAGTAGCCCCTCAACCATTACCCTTGTTTCCCACATATCCAATGGAGATTGAAAACAACCCAGAAAACCAAGTCCAAATGCATGATTTCAACCCAGAGGAGATACCTAGGGTACCAGCACCTAATCCCTTAGACCCAGATTACGACCCATGGTTCGATGATCATAGGGAATATGTGCAACACTACCACCAAACAGATGAAGCCATGCCGAACCTATCAGCTTACCCAGGCCTGGACCCTCTAGATCCTACTACGATAACGATGAATACATTAGGGAAATCTTAGAGAATCCGTACCCTCAGGAAGAACCGATGCCACAGTACCCAGACCCAGTACCAGCACCTGCACCCCCAATGAGTGCAGAAAATGTGCAAGAGCTCCGAACTTTCGGAGAAGAGATTTTAGAAAATAGTGACAGGATGAGACAAATTGGAGAACGACTCGTCTGGAAGTACGACGAGCGTAATATGGAGTTCTGGATGAACCCATATCAGTGAAAGTGATGGTGGAGATAGTAATAATATATATATAATATGTGTGTATGAAAAAAACTAATAATATATATGTGTAATAATAATAATAATAATAATAATAATAATAATAATAATAATAATAATAATAATAATATATGTTGTAGTATAGACCACTTTGTGGTTAGTGATGCATAATAGTATTGTAATTTTTAATTCCAGTTTTAGTTTGTATTAGATGTATAATAGATAAGAAAGAGTAAGTCGCAATGCTCGACGCTTTTGACCAATATGTGTGTTGTGTGATTGTTTGCCTTAAAATATTATTTTGTGATATTAATAATTGGCAAATGTTTAAAATTCAGATGGACAACGAAGTGAACCAGGAAAACCAGAATAACGATAACCAGAGTAACAATAACCCGGATAACGAAAACCCGAACAACAACAATAATGAAAACCAAGTGGATAACAGTGCCATGCAACACATAGTGGCACAAGGGATAATAGATGCTATGCCATATATTATCAAAGCGGTTAAGGAAGCATAAAATAAAAGTAAACTTGATAGTAAATGACCTTCTGAACCTGAACGCAGCGTAAACAATGGTCCCATCCTTCAAGTTCCCATTCCCAAAAGAAGAAGAACAATGTCTTATGGTTGTTCTTATAAAGAATTATGGTCTTGTAAACCAATGGAATTCTCGGGCAATGAAGGGGCCGTTGCAGCTCTACGCTAGATAGAAAAGACTGAGGCAGTCTTAAGAATAAGCAAGTGCGCGGAAGAGGATAACATAATGTGTAACATTCCTATTTTTATATAAGAATTATAGGTTTGATTAAATTTATTAACCACTATTAATTAGTAACTAGTTTATTTTTAATATAAATATTCAACCCAAAATAGTTTTAAACACTATTTTTGATTAAAATAATATATGGGTGACCTTTCTAAATAAAGTAAAAATATAAAAACTTATATTATTAGACGGGTAGATTACGGGTAAGTCGACTATTAGAAATATAAAGTTCCTAGACGGGCCTAGGAACCGTATAATAATTAAATTATAAAAATACATTGTATTTTGAACCTACTCTGTTTTTAATAAAACTTGGTTCAAAATGTAGATAAAATTATTCTGGTTCTAATGACCTATTTATTATTTTATAAAATATTATATTTTATAAGTTATAACCGTCAAATAAGTGAAGCAGTTAAATTAATTATAATATATAAATAATAAAATAATAATAAAACAAAACTTTGAATTTAATATATACTAGGATTTTGACCTGCCGCGCGTTGCGGCGGCGTCGAAAGTTAAAGTAACTCGTATTTATACTATATATTTGACCCGACTCTTTACTTAAAAAATTGCATCGCCATCGAATGAGAACGTATTATATTTGACCCGGCTTGCTTTCAAATACAGTTTGCGAACGTACACAAAATAAGTATATAACGTATTATTTTTTACCAGACTCGCTTGAGAACAAAGTTTATGTCAAAACGTGAGTCATTTACGTTGAAACGTGAATTTTAAAACGACATGTACGTTAAAACTGCAATACACAACGCGTTACGTCGGCGGCACCTTAGTTGTTTATAGCTGACGACACGTTATGTGATGCGTTAACAACATAAAACACGTGTTTGACGTATCCGATCAAACTCAGTGTAACCTATATAAGCATTGTGGTTACAATATACAATGATGAAATTAACATGTGATGCCCGCACTTGACATTACACGTTTTTTACTTTGTTACACACGGTGCGTTCGTGAAATTAACCTCGTTAGATATATATATAGCCACACACACATATATATATATATATGTGTGTGTGTGTGTGTGTGTGTGTGTGTGTGTGTGGCTCGCTCATTGCAGTGTAAAGTTGTAACAATATTTTAGACAACCGTGTAAAATCGTAAAGGTAATTTAGACATTAATATGGTTAGACATAGATAAAAAAGTATATTAATGTGTGACGCTATGGTCTAAAGTCGTAAAAGCAATTCAAATAAAATGAGACGTTAAGTTATTAAGTAGAAAAAATTGGCAGATCAAAGTTGTCAATTACTAAAAGTTAAAAATGAATGTTTAAGTTACCTAGTTTGAGAGTGAATTGAAAGAACTATAAGTATATGGGTTAAAAAGTAAAAGTATAGGAATTAGAATATATGAAAATTGAAAGAAGATAAATGTATAGGAGCTAAGTGTGAATTTTTATAAAAGTTGAGGACTTAAAGACAACGGTCCTCCACCGACCTTTGTCTTTAAGATTATATAAATAAATAAATTAGCATGATCTGGTTTTTAATTAATATATTCGATGTTTAAATAATTGAACTGATTGGTTAGCCGAAAATGTTCCTCTTTGACCCTGTGACATTTATTCAACTATTATTAGCAAGCAATAACCGAATGATTCTATTATAGAGATGAAAGACAAAATTCATATGGATATTCTATTATAGAGATTTTTTTTGAAAGGTAAGGAACGATGTGTCAACTACCGTGACACCGGACGCTGTGGCCAAGATCGACTACTTGACCGCCGCAAGCCCCTTGGCTCTCCTAGATGCGTGGAAACCCGACCTTCACCCGCCTGAAAGCACGACAGTGGAATAATCGGTAAAACCTTGCCTCTCATCCAAGACGAACCGGCGCCACTCGTGTTCGTCATTCACCTGGATGCCGCAGAAAATAATGAGAAGAGTGGAAGTCGAACCTGGATCACAAAGAACACCAAGTTTTTCCCCAACCACTCCACCAGTACCTCATTGACAATTCTATTATTGAGATGAAAGTCAAAATTCATTTGGATATAAGGGTGCACGGGGCACATGCGGTGACCCCATGCGGTGACTTCAGTTGCCGTGCGGGTACACCGTCACCATCCAAACTTTACTGCGCGGGGAGTGGGAAGCTCGGTGTGTGTTCACCGATTGAGAGAGAGGAGAGAGAGAGAGGGGGTGATTGGTTGTTGATGTGGGTCCACCCTTTTTCCACCAATCATATTTTTTTCTTCTTTTTTTATAAAAAAATAATTGTGTGAGTGGAGTGATGCCAACGTTTGAGTGCAAAATGGGGACTTAAGAGGGGAGTTGACGTGACGCGTACTGATTGGGTGTGTGTATGAGAGGTCACTCCCCTCTTAGAGGAGTGCCCCTCTCACCCTAAGTGGGTCTCGTTTTGAAGTTTGAACTTATCATCTATTCATATAAATATAATAAAATATAATAGAGAAGATGAGTAATAAAATTATATAATTGAACTTTTGTTATTATACTACATATTAAAAATTGGACGTTTTGAACAGTAACACTTTCAACAGTAGCCTATCACCTTAAAAAGAAGAAAACGCCGTCGTAAGCTTATAGAGAGAGAGAGAGAGAGCGAGACAGAAGGGGGTCGAGACGGTGGTTCCATTGCGTCTGCTCCGCCATTGCGCCGACGTGTAAACCAAAAAAGCCTTGGTGACTGTCACCGCCACCGCCACCACTGCCATATCTCCGACAGAAACGACATGAAGATTTAGGGTTCCGCTGTGATAGTGTGTGACGATGGTGTTGTTAGCTGTTACTGAAGGAGTAACTTTAGCCAATCGACTCTATGGTGTTTCTGTGCAACCAAAACCGGCGCCGATCAGGTACAAGAACCCACCTCCTGGTTATCTGTAGATCTAGGGTATGGGTATCTCATCTTGGCGGTGGCGGAGTAGTTATCTAGGGTTTCGTCAAGGAGTTTAAGCGATGATTTGCGGGTCTGATTGCTGATGTTAGGGTTCCACAACACGTAGGAATGTAAAACAGGATGTCGGCGAGGAGGTTAGCTGTTGCCGGGTGTTTGTCTTACCGTTGGCAGGTCTTTCAGGTAAGGAATTCAACTCCTATTTTATGCTTTTCTTAGGTTTGCTATAGATATCGTTTATTTGGGTTACATCTTTCATGTTTTTATTAAGGGGTTTTCATGTTTTAATGTCTGATTGGCTTACTAAATTGGGATTCCAACTCAACTATAGTGTGTAATTACTGAAGTGTAGTCACGTGCAGTGAAGATGGGTCACGTGTCATCGGTTTCCGGCTTCCCGGAGTTGGGTTTCACGGCTAGCTTCCAGCAAACATCATTAGCAAACTCTTAGTCTTAGCTTTGCAGAACTTGAGCTTCATGTCTAATGGTATTTCTGGCACTTTTAACTATATTTGTTATTATGGTTGCTTAGAAGATAGATTCTTTGATGTAGGGGATAGTTGTGTGGTGGTATATTTAATTTGATAGAACACTGACCCTCTTGGTTTGTAGTTTGCAACCAAGAATAAAAGATTATTATTTTCTAGACTTATGATCCAATTTTATTAATACTGAAAAACTGAGGTCATATCTTGCTATCATGACTAAAAATATGATAAAAAGTCTATATCTATTCAATGTAAAAGTCAAATTTGTATCAAAAAAAGGAACAAAATCTGTAAAGTAGCTCACAGCCATTCTTGTATTGAAGTAAATCTTTTAAAGTTGCAACTTGCAAGAATTGAAGAGATTATAGCATCAATTGTTTTGTTTTTTGTTTTTGGTCATTTGCACTGTCTATAATTGATTTTAGATGCTTCTCATGAACTTTCATTCTTTACTTAAGAGTTCATTTACATGTGCTTTATCTAATGAATTATAAATTATTTGTTTCTCAAATGGTTTTTATGGGTCATTCTTACTGGTATGACGAACAATTGGGCTTTTAAAATGTTATGATCTAAGCTGGAAAATAATTATCCACATTCTTTGGGATGCCTACACCATTAATTTTTTCAATTTCTTTTAGACCAAACTACAGTAGCTTCTTTACAGCTATATTGAGAGTCTGGAGAGAGAGAGAGGGGAGAAGAGATGGGAGACAGAGACGGAGAACTCTTCGGCTTCGACACGGTGGACGCGCCGCACATGGCTCTCCAGCGTCGACATGACATACGGGTCCACCGTACATGGTGGTGGGGTTATGTCGGGTAACCGCAACGGCAGTCAATAGTGACGACGGTTACAGTATGACCGTTTTGAGCAACGACGGTGATCACAGTAGTTGCAAAGGGGGGGGGGGTGACGAAGATGGCTTCAAGAAGCTCCGGCGAAGGATTCAAGCTGGTGGTGGGGTTATGTCGGGTAACCGCAACGGCAGTCAATAGTGACGACGGTTACAGTATGACCGTTTTGAGCAACGACGGTGATCACAGTAGTTGCAAGGGGGGGGGGGGGTGACGAAGATGGCTTCAAGAAGCTCCGGCGAAGGATTCAAGCTTGCATGTTCCATTTTCGAGTAGATCCGAGAACGATTCGCTTGCATATGTGCTTTTCTGATTATTAAGGTAAAACACATCTATTTTCTGATTATACGACCCGATCTGGCTGTACTTTAAAAAAAGTCTCGGGGGCTCACTGACCAAAAAGCTACCATCTTCGTTACAATCATCAAAATGTGTTAGATTTTTACTTTGCTTAGAGTTTTAATTCCACTTTGGCTATTTACAGATTATTGATAAGTATGTGAAGTCGAGTTGCTCAAAATAATCTACTTACAGAAAAGTCCGAAATAAAAAATAGGATGGTGAGGAAGTCGGGGATGAAATATGAAAGCAGGTAATTGAAATCCCCAAAGTGAGATGAAATCTCAGCCTGGGTGAAGGCGGTGACGGTGGCGGTGGCAGTAGTGGTGAGCGTGGTGGTGGTGGTCAGTTGCGGCAGCTGCTGCTGATTAAAGTTGCTTAAAACCACCACCGCCTACGGTTGCGGGGCCGGGAACTATGTTAACAGTAGTGTTCAATTGAGATGCCTGCGTTTAGTTTGGACCCTTAGACTATCTATCTTGAGTATCCAAGTTAAAAAAAAGAAGCAAGAATATGCAATCTATGGAGCTTTTCTGGTAGTCGCAGGCGACACCTTGCCTTCAAAGAACTAAAAGGTATGGAAACACTAGCCTACTATATGCAGACTATGTTCTAATTAGTTATTTCAATATGTACTCGTAAAGTGAATTTATTTGGAAAAAATAGTTTTACTTGTAGTCGATATAAATCAGGATTTTTTAAAATCTTTGTAGAAGATTAGTCGTGACTGACATTTCATATTCTGTATTCATATTGAATTAAATTGATATAAAGCTTATTATTTAGTCTAGGCTGTTTGTATATCAATTCGATTCAGGGAACAAGAATTTATATTTAAAGTGGGTTCCATGTATGTCACATGAAATTGTTTGTTCAAGACTTGACAAAAAAATATTGCTTACATATGTATGCATCTAAGTTTTTTTTTAGCGTGTGTTGGTACGCGGTATCATGACGAACTGATTTCCAAATAATTATTTTTAATCGATGTAAAATAAGTGTTAATATTCTTTTACTTATATTACGACTTTATTTATATATTTTTTATCTTTCAGTTTATATAAAGAGTGTTGTTAGCGTAACAAAACAAATCGATACCAACCAAATTCTTACCGTGTAACAAACGAAATCTTCCGGCGCAACGCGCCGATTTGATACCACTAGTTCAGTTACCAGAGAAAGGGTAGGTGCAAACCTCCGACATTTCTTTTTTATATTATATAAATGTACGTAGTAGAAAATAAAATAATAAAAACTAAAAAACTAAAATAGGATAATTGAAAAGAAGCCATGAAAGCATCCATGGCTACGTGGATGATAATTTCAAATTTTGACATTTAATGCAATGTAGTTACGTGTATCCATTAGTGTGTATGTGTAATACTTTGGTGCAATCCAAGCAAATTCTGACATAGTATAAATACATCATGAACTTCAAACATTCGGTGTCCATTTCTTTTCCTTCTTTTTTCTTCGATCTCTTTAGTAAATTCATCCAAAGCCATGTCTCATTTTAAGTATTTTAACTCCCGATCACCGTTACCCTTTCCGATTGATCTGAGCCTCATAACATATGTCAGGGCTCTGCCCGACTAAGTTTATTGGGGTTCTGTCTCGGGACATCGGGACAAGGTTGAATTAGGGGTACTATACTTAACACAATTATAAATATATTTTTATATATAGCTCAGAAATTATACCCAAAATTCTACCAGGAGGTTTTATAGTTGAACTCTAAAGTTACAAAGTGGGTCCATTCTCTTTTCTAACCATTTTTATTCCTTTTTATCCCAAACCATAACAACTCTCACCAAAACTATTATTTATTATTATATTTTATTCATAAGGAAACCTTAGTTAAGACCCCTAAGTGATCCTGCACAAACCTTAAAATTTTTATAACAATCAGAATCAGGATCAGGGCCTCTAAAACTCAGGGGGGTATTTCCTACTTGACGATTATCTTCATAACTCGTTGTCAGATTCGAAATTTCTCGTTCCATCGACTCAGCAAGCCTACAAACACACGTAGCTACCCTATGGAAAATAGGTATCCCTTACGGACCGTAAGGGATAAGGCTTACGGTCCGTAAGCCTGGCAAATTTCGTGTATAAATAGCAGGCATTGGGACTTGATTCCTGGCTTCAGTTCGACGTAAAAATTCCAATTATACACTGAGATATTGTAGAATTACTACCAAAAACACACACTAGCTCGAATTCTGCTACGATACCGGGTATTAACTCGATCGCTGCTACGATTCAATGTCCGATCGATTGAAACTATCCGATGGATGTTTTAGTACTATCCTTTGTCATTAGTCGTGATTCCGACAGGATGTTTGAGTACCACCCGAACTCGGGGAATACTCTGTCATTCATTGTGAATCCGATGGATGTTTAAGTGGCTGTACTTTGTCATTCGTTGTGAGGATTTTAATCTCGTGAGTTATCGTAAATGCTGTATTAAGTTACCTACCTAGTTCGTGTGCACTAGGTTACAAGGCTAAATCAATAGGCTAAGCTCTGCCTGTATAAATCTGCAATATATCAAGGCTTCTCTGTAGACTAAACTTTGCCGTATGAATCTGCATGCTTATAATGTGAGTCATTCTCTTTTTTTCAAAGTGCTTTATAAATTCTTAAATGTTTTCAAAGTTATAATTATAGTGATTAAGTTTATGTAATCACCAAATTACAGCCGGTATGTGGGGTATTGTGCACATTACTGCTGTTTTATCACTTTAGGTGGGCGAACCTAAAATTAGTGATATTCGTCACCATTGGGGCAGCCAATGGTGGTATGACCACAGTCACCGAAACGAGTCGATGGCAAATACTGTGGGTAGTTGGTTGATATCTGAAACATTGTAATCTCTCTTAATACTGTAAATTATAACAAACGTGTCTTTTTAGTAAATAGAATGATTCACCAGTATTTCCTGCTGACAAAACCTTTTTAAAACGTATTTAAGGTAATTACAGTAGATTGGAGTAAGAGATGGATATGGCACTGAAAGGCTTCAAAAAGTGGCTTATTTTGTTAATTAAATCAAATTAAGAAATATTGTTTTATGTAATCAAATTAATCTTTATTAAAGCTACCTTTGTAAAACATGGGTTTATCCCATCTATTTAATAAATAAAATCCGGTGTTTTATAAACTCTGATATTTTTTCCTAACTCACGGTCCTGATGAAATTTCCGCTGCAATATTTTTCAAAATAATCACCGGTACCACGTGGCTGTTCGCGGCTCCCGATTCCGTCCAGGGTGGGTCGAGGGTCGTGACAGAAGGTGGTATCAGAGCCACTGCTTTAAGCCTATAAATGTTTTGATAATAATCCCTAAGCTTAAATAAAAGAGTTAGGAGATTGCTATTAACTGGTAGCACACATGATAGCATTTAGACTTGAACTTAAGAAAAGATGCCTTAGTATAAGCTTCAAGATAAGCTAAGTACTTGTGTAAATAAAGTATGATGGATTTTGATATACCATAAGAATAATGATTAGAACATTATAGGCAATAGCACTTAATTGCTATTAATTATTGCTTATTGATATTACTTGGTCTAGAATAAGATATGTTATGGGAATACAAATTTCCTTGATTCTGGATAAAAGCCCTAATAAAAGAGGCACTTTTAAAATCTTGAAAAGATACTATTTATGGGAAATAGAAAATTTTCTCCGGCAAGACTGGGTATGGTGTAGCAGACTCTCCAGCTTGTTCGGATATACTGGGATTACCTCTCCGGCGAGAACCGGATAAAACGGGGTATATAATATGTCAAACAAGTGACAAGATTTCCCTAAATAGTATCATGACCTGATATCTGACTTGTTTTTGGAAATAAGAATCTGTTAAATACATTGACCTTATAAAGGGTATGTATATTACAACATGTGAAATATGTGATTATATAGATAGGTATATCTATAAGGAAATCCAAAAACCATAAGGATTGACAATTTGGAATAAAGCACAAGCATCTGTGTCTAGATTTCTTTATCATGAATCTCTTTTCCGATATCAAACATTATTTCGTTTGATCATTTACCTCGTAACTCATGTGAAAATATAAACAATAGAAACCCTTTAAGTTGGGATATCATCAAAAGTATAAGAAATTTCCAATGAGTTACCATATAGTATTAACGCAAGTAAGAAACATATAAAGTTGTGCTAATGCACAAGAAAACACATGAAACTTAAAGTATATATCCACAGACATCGAAGTATATCACATACGACTTCCAAGGCAAGACCTTTAGAAAATATAAATTAGACATGATGACACCAATGCTAATTCTGTCAGTAGAAGAACTACTAATCAAAAAGAAGTCACATACCTTTGCAAATTTCCTATTTTATTTTATTCGCCATTCTTTGGTAATGTCATTTAACAACGATTATCACACGAAATTCCAGATAAAAGTTCTTATATTTCTTTCATAGAAATTCTGACTTCTGCATATAAAGAGTTGACTTTCGTGTTTCTATTTCCTCTAATAGTCATCATACCGAGGATTTCTATCATAATAGCGAATATTGATCTGTTTCATTTCTTGGTAAATTCACACATGCACTATTCATTACGCATGTGGTTCGTTTGAGTTATGAAGACCACTGGAGGGCTTCATTCCGATTGTTATTTTATCAAAATTCAAATATTATTTTGCTATACTTGATTTTTGGCACTATGAACCGCATTAGTACAAAATAATAACTCTTTGATATCGAGTCAATGAATTTTGTTAAATAATTGAGGTGAAGAATTTATACTTTTATATATATGTATAAAAATTATGTTGGGGGTATATTTTCATTTAAGTTTATGTTTAAGTTATCTATTATTAATAATTTTATTATTAGTATTAATATATTAATAATAGTAGTGTTAATATTATTTTTAGATACTAGGGTTATTGTCAAGGGCAGATATTGGATAGCCTAGCCTTAGTTAGGCATGGACTGATCACCTATGCTTAAACAAGGCAGCACTAACCAATATCCAACCATGATAATGACTAGTTAATATATATAAATTAAGTCATCATACTTATTTAGTAAATTTTAAATATATATAAAAATATTTGTATATAAAAATATATATACTTTGTACTGTAAGGAGAAGACATATTTTCATAAAACAATACAAGAATTAGAGAGACGAATAAAATTATATAAATAATTGTGTATCACATGTTTTGTGGTAACTATTTACCGTAACACTCTGGCAAGAAAATGACCATATAAGAATAATATGGTAGTCATCAACTACGTTGGGTTAACAGAACATTGTAATATATAAGAATAGTCCCCGTTTTCACTTATTTACAACATTTGTAAATACATTCACAATGTTATATGGTTTCAAAATGAAAATAAGTAATTACATATAATTGACCCATTAAGTGTTATATATTTACAAAATATTTTACAAATACTTTTGTACAATAAATATTTTTACACCTTTATTTACAACTTTCATTTAACGTTATAAATAATAGTGATTTCTTTTACAAAATAATAATACTAAAATATTTTGTAATGTAATAACTTCATTGCGGTGTTTTGTGATATATATTACATAGTAAATATAAGTTATTTTACAAAGTATAGTAAAATACTAAAATAATATTTATTTAAAAGTGGTAACCATTTACATATAAAAAAAATGTGTAACAAATAATATATATTACATTTGCTTTACAAATATAATATAATAGTTGGTCATGCCAAAACAACTTGTTCTTATTATATTTTGATCTCTAGGATATAGTATGAAAAATATGGTCACTAATAGTGTACTATCACATTATTTCACAATTAAAACAACTTGGAACTCTAAACAATAATACACTAACTCTATTATCTTTTGGTGTATCTTTGCAATTCACTCATCTCAACATTTTGATTTTCTAATATCATAAATATTTGACAAATCATTTTTCATGCTTTTATTTCATTTTGAACCTGTCAATTCTAAGACTTCCGCAGTTGCCAATCAAAGTAAGCTTTCTTTTGACAAAAGAATTTTTATTGATTCTAAAAGTCTTTCACCTTCATTTTAAAATATCTATTGATCATATATCTTTTGGCTTGAACCCAGTCACCTTGAAAATTATATCATTTCATCTCATTTATTTGTCATCAAATTCTTGAACTAATTCAGTTGAACCATTGAGTCCTACTTATTGTACAACTCGTATTCACAAAATTTAATATTTTAAATTATGTGTCATCTACCTTAAAATATTGTTTTTATTGACTTAAAATATGACATAAGTCTAAAAGAAATATCGTATCCCAAATCTCGAGGAGGAGATTTAAAACAAGGTGGGGAGAATGTAACATTCCTATTTTTATATAAGAATTATAGGTTTGATTAAATTTATTAACCACTATTAATTAGTAACTAGTTTATTTTAATATAAATATTCAACCCAAAATAGTTTTAAACACTATTTTTGATTAAAATAATATATGGGTGACCTTTCTAAATAAAGTAAAAATATAAAAACTTATATTATTAGACGGGTAGATTACGGGTAAGTCGACTATTAGAAATATAAAGTTCCTAGACGGGCCTAGGAACCGTATAATAATTAAATTATAAAAATACATTGTATTTTGAACCTACTCTGTTTTTAATAAAACTTGGTTCAAAATGTAGATAAAATTATTCTGGTTCTAATGACCTATTTATTATTTTATAAAATATTATATTTTATAAGTTATAACCGTCAAATAAGTGAAGCAGTTAAATTAATTATAATATATAAATAATAAAATAATAATAAAACAAAACTTTGAATTTAATATATACTAGGTTTTTTACCTGCCGCGCGTTGCGGCGGCGCCGACTCGTTTTCGAACTAAATTTACGTTGAAGCGTAGAGAAATCCAATTATATCTGACTCGACTTGTTTCAAAACAAAATTTACGACAAAATAAAGTGCAATTCAAATCTAATGGATTAATTCAAACGTTATGTAATTTGTTAACCATATGAAAACACGCATTTTAGCGTATCCAGTTGAACTCAATGTAACCTATATAAGCATTGCGATTGGATCAAAACGTAAAGTAATTGAATTTTATCATACAATCATAACGTATTATATGTGACCCGACTCATACATAGAAAACGTAACGGTATAAAGGAAAATTTGACATGTGTAATCAAAAGGGATTAATAAGAGATTTAAAAAAAAAAGGAAAAAATGAAACTACAATTTGATTCCACTCGATTGAATACAAAATTTATGAAACATATATAAAATAAGCACAAAAACGTTTTATATTTTACGTTAAAACATAGATCGAATCAAATTTACGCTGACACGCACATAAAAATATATACATAAAGATTAGTACATTTCACTCACTCAAGGTAATAATGTATTTTGAAGTAATGTATGGAGTAATGTATTTTGTCTTAGTGTATTAAAAATATTATTATTATTAGAATATAAAACGCAAAGAAACCTTAGTTAGTTACCTTTGTAGCTTTGTTTGTTATGTACTTTCAAGTTGTTGAAATGAAGGCAGAAGCAAACAAATCACAATAGAAATTAATAGCAATACAAAAGAAAATGAGAATAGGGTTGGTGGCATGTAGCCACCGACCTTTCTCTTTAATATATATTTACCCATGCCGCTCGTTGCGGCGGCAACATCCCGTTTGTCACTTCCTTGCCTGTGATACGATGATGATATTAACACGTGTTGCCCAGGCAGGTCCATCGATTCGCAACGCTATTCGCGATAGCGTTCGCTATGGCCGCTATCGATAACTATGTTTCTATATCTCGAATTACCGTTGCCTATCCGTTGTGTTTCAGTTTTTTATATTGCCATCCATGGCCTACTTTGATTAATATCAGTTTGTCTTATCAACATCGAAAGCTAATAGCTAATTCCAATTTCACACCTACATATATGAACTTAGATAATCATAACTGAACTAAACACTTTAAAAAAAATCACTCAATCTTTGTAACAATTTGCAGCAAAACTAATGTTAATTTTACTCAGGAAAGATGCTAGGATTAGCTTATTTCCAGAACATATATATCACTGATCCTTGCGGTAAGCAAGGGTTTGTCTTATCAAAGTCAAAAGCCAATACCGAATTCCAACTTCAATCACAATTTCACATCTACATATATGAATTCCAATAATTAACCTACACACACTCACCAAAAAAAAATCATCACTCAGATTCAAGGACCGATATTTGAGGTATCGGTTATCGCGGTGGGATATCGGTAATTTTAATATCATGCTAAATTTATATATATAGCTATTTTACACTAACAATTACAAATTAACCTTTTGCAACTTGCAAAACACTAACAATTGTAGCAAGTAGAAACTGACTAAGACTTAAAACACTAACATTTAACACTAACAACTAACAATTAAGACTTAAAAAACTAATAGCAGCAATAAGCAGGGGCGAAGTATAGAAGGGGTGGGAGGGGGCGCCCGACCCCCCGAACTTTTCGCTCAGTAGTGTTATATATGTAGTTTTCTTATAGAAATTTTTGGGTATATACGTTTCTGACCCCCCAGTTCTATAGAAACTTTTGGGTATATACGTTTTCGACCCCCCTGGTCATTCGGGTCAAGCTTCGCCAATGGCAATAAGAAGGAAGACGAATGGTAGAAATAAGAAGAAATGTACTGATATTGGGAAAATCGGTGATATATCAGTCAATATCGCTGATATTATCGGTACCAATACTTTGACGACTGATATTTTGCACCGATATCTCGACAGGGACCAATAACCGATATATCACTGATATATTGGGATATTAACTACATACACACTAACCAAAAAATCATCACTCAGATTGTGTTGCAATTTGCATACTCATGTCAATTTTGCATCAGGAAAAGTAACACTGATCCTAGAGGTAGGTAAGCTAGGGTTTCTCTTACAGTTATAACTACAATTTCAAATCTATCTACATATACGAATATCACTTAACTAACTAAATTAACCTAATCATACAGAAACTGAAACACCTACACATACAATATGATTAACTGATTACCTGAGTAATAGATTTAGCGAGTGTGTACGGAAGAAGAGACGACGGATGCGTTTTATCGTGCATAAGCTTGTACCGGCCTTCAGGAGTTTTGAAGAAGTTTTTTAAGACCGAGAGATTGAGCGGCGGTGTTGGAGGAAGAAGAAGCGGCGGCGGCGGCGGCGGTGGTGGTAGAGGTGGCGCCGTTACTGATCATGGCGGCGATGACGGAGAATGATCGGAAGATGAAGGTTTTGTCATGGCGATCGGGAAGGTTGTTGTTCCGCCATTGGGGTAGGAGCTCTGTGAAGGTTTTGGACTTTGGGGTTGCAGGTCAATCTGCTGCCAGAGACGATCCCTTGTTTTTCTTGTCAAAGGGTAGAATGGTCACTTGGCATAGCCACCGACCTTTCATTTTAATGTTATATAATGTACGTAATAGAAAATAAAATAATAAAAACTAAAAAACTAAAATAGGATAATTGAAAAGAAGCCATGAAAGCATCCATGGCTACGTGGATGATAATTTCAAATTTTGACATTTAATGCAATGTAGTTACGTGTATCCATAAGTGTGTATGTGTAATACTTTGGTGCAATCCAAGCAAATTCTGACATAGTATAAATACATCTTGAACTTCAAACATTCGGTGTCCATTTCTTTTCCTTCTTTTTTCTTCGATCTCTTTAGTAAATTCATCCAAAGCCATGTCTCATTTTAAGTATTTTAACTCCCGATCACCGCTACCCTTTCCGATTGATCTGAGCCTCATAACATATGTCAGGGCTCTGCCCGACTAAGTTTATTGGGGTTCTGTCTCGGGACATCTGGACAAGGTTGAATTAGGGGTACTATACTTAACACAATTATAAATATATTTTTATATATAGCTCAGAAATTATACCCAAAATTCTACCAGAAGGTTTTATAGTTGAACCCTAAAGTTACAAAGTTGGTCCATTCTCTTTTCTAACCATTTTTATTCCTTTTTATCCCAAACCATAACAACTCTCACCAAAACTATTATTTATTATTATATTTTATTCACAAGGAAACCCTAGTTAAGACCCCTAAGTGATCCTGCACAGACCTTAAAAATTTTATAACAACCAGAATCAGGATCAGGGCCTCTAAAACTCAGGGGGGGTATTTCCTACTTGACGATTATCTTCATAACTCGTTGTCAGATTCGAAATTTCTCATTCCGTCGACTCAGCAAGCCTACAAACACACGTAGCTACCCTATGGAAAATAGGTATCCCTTACGGACCGTAAGGGATAACGCTTACGGTCCGTAAGCCTGGCAAGTTTCGTGTATAAATAGCAGGCATTGGGACTTGATTCCTGGCTTCAGTTCGACGTAAAAATTCCAATTATACACTGAGATATCGTAGAATTACTACCAAAAACACACACTAGCTCGAATTCTGCTACGATACCGGGTATTAACTCGATCGCTGCTACGATTCAATGTCCGATCGATTGAAACTATCCGATGAATGTTTTAGTACTATCCTTTGTCATTAGTCGTGATTCCGACAGGATGTTTGAGTACCACCCGAACTCGGGGAATACTGTCATTCGTTGTGAATCCGATGGATGTTTAAGTGATTGTACTTTGTCATTCGTTGTGAGGATTTTAATCTCGTGAGTTATCGTAAATGCTGTATTAAGTTACCTACCTAGTTTGTGTGCACTAGGTTACAAGGCTAAATCAATAGGCTAAGCTCTGCCTGTATAAATCTGCAATATATCAAGGCTTATCTGTAGACTATACTTTGTCGTATGAATCTGCATGCTTATAATGTGAGTCATTCTCTTTTTATCAAAGTGCTTTATAAATTCTTAAATGTTTTCAAAGTTATAATTACAGTGATTAAGTTTATGTAATCACCAAATTACAGCCGGTATGTGGGGTATTGTGCACATTACTGCTGTTTTATCACTTTAGGTGGGCGAACCTAAAATTAGTGATATTCGTCACCATTGGGGCAGCCAATGGTGGTATGACCACAGTCACCGAAACGAGTCGATGACAAATACTGTGGGTAGTTGGTTGATATCTGAAACATTGTAATCTCTCTTAATACTGTAAATTATAACAAACGTGTCTTTTTAGTAAATAGAATGATTCACCAGTATTTCCTGCTGACAAAACCTTTTTAAAACGCGTTTCAGGTAATTACAGTAGATTGGAGTAAGAGATGGATATGGCACTGAAAGGCTTCAAGAAGTGGCTTATTTTATTAATTAAATCAAATTAAGAAATATTGTTTTATGTAATCAAATTAATCTTTATTAAAGCTACCTTTGTAAAACATGGGTTTATCCCATCTATTTAATAAATAAAATCCGGTGTTTTATAAACTCTGATATTTTTTCCTAACTCACGGTCCTGATGAAATTTCCGCTGCAATATTTTTCAAAATAATCACCGGTACCACGTGGCTGTTCGCGGCTCCCGATTCCGTCCAGGGTGGGTCGGGGGTCGTGACATAATGTTTGCTTCCAATCTATTTAAGAATTCAGCATTAGAATGGTGGAACACTATCCCCCAGTCTAGGGGAAATGATAGAGTTTACAATATGGAATGGGAAGAATTTAAAAACATGGTAGAAAGAAAATTCTGCCCTCCCGATGAAAAGGAACAGACAGCAAATAAGTTCCTAAACCTTAGGATGACTGGAGTTGATTGTAAGGGATACACTATGTTATTCTTTGAATATGCTAGAATAGTGCCAACCCTTGCATCACCTGAACCAGTATTAATCTCCCAATACATCTGGGGATTAATCAGTGAGATAAAGCATGTAGTTAAGGCAGCTAGACCTCAAACCATAGAAGAAGCTGTAGAACTAGCAAATACATTGACCGATGAATTAGTCCGTACACGAGAAGATGATCAGAGAAGGAACCTAACCCAGAAGCTCACCCAAGAATTCCGTTCTGGAAATTATAACCGTGGGAAAAATGTAGGTTCTACCTCTGCATCCTATTGCAAGTATAGCATTCTAGAAGATGCTCCATATACTGTAACTTCTGCAAAATATCTGGACATAAGGAGGAAGACTGCAGGAAGAAACCTAACAACAGGATATGCGACGACTGTGGAGAACAAGGCCACATCAAGCCAAACTGTCCGAAACTAGCTCCAGCTACGAACACCAAGAATACTAAAAATGCTAGGGCATTTGTTCTAACTGCAGAAGAAGCAAAGATGATTCCGGATGTGATCGCCGGTACATTTTTAGTTAATGACATTTTTGCTAAAGTATTATTTGACTCTAGTGCAAACCAAACTTTTATTAATACTTTATTTTGCAAACTTCTTAACTAACCATTAACTAAACTTCCACAAGAATGTCTAGTAGAGACAGCAAATGGGGAAACCATTAAAATTTCTGAAATCTTGCAGGGAGCAAGAATAGAAATTCTAAATCAGAAATTTATTGCAAACCTTTACCCAATGAATTTGGCAGGATTTGATGTTGTGTTAGGAATGGATTGGTTAATAGCCAATAAAGCCAATATTTTATGTGATCAAAAGTCAATCCAAGTAAATTCACCAAGAGGTGAAAAGATCACAATTAAAGGAAATAAACCCTCTAGATCCACAAAGTTCATCTCTGTTATGAAAACAACAAGTTATATAAGAAAAGGGTCATTAGTGTATTTGATTTCCATAATCACTAACACTAAAGGAAAAGAATTAAAAGATATTCCAGTAATATCCCAGTTTTCAGATGTATTTCCAGAAGAATTACCAGGGCAACCACCAGACCGAGAAGTCAAATTTAGAATCCACTTAATACCAGGGACAACACCAATTGCCAAAGCACCTTACCGTTTGGCACCCGCAGAAATGCAGGAACTGAAGAAACAACTAGACGAATTGTTAAAAAAGGGATTCATATAGCCCAGCTCATCGCCATGGGGAGCGCCGATCTTATTCGTTAAAAAGAAAGACGGATCAATGCGTATGTGCATTGACTACCGTGAATTGAACAAAGTCACGATTAAGAATCGGTACCCACTACCGAGAATCGATGATCTGTTTGATCAATTGCAAGGAGCTCGATTTTTCTCTAACATCGATTTACGATCAGGATATCATCAATTGAAGGTACAGGAAGAGGACATTCCTAAGACCGCTTTCAGAACAAGGTATGGCCATTATGAATTTACTGTCATGCCATTTGGTTTAACCAATGCCCCAGCTGCATTTATGGACATGATGAACCGAATATGTAAGCCATATTTGGATAAATTCATAATTGTCTTTATAGATGATATTCTTATTTATTCTAAGCGCAAAGAGGAACATACAGCGCATCTGCACGCACTTTTAAGTTTATTGAGAAAAGAAAAGCTTTATGCTAAGTTTTCGAATTGTGAGTTTTGGCTAGAACATGTACAGTTTCTTGGAAATTTAGTCAATCATGAAGGAATTCATGTGGATCCCACCAAGATCGAGGCGATTACCAAGTGGAAAATCCCTGAGTCACCAACTGAGGTTAGAAGTTTCTTAGGATTGACCGGTTATTATAGAAGATTTATTCGAGATTTTTCTAGAATAGCCATTCCTTTAACTAAGCTAACTTGTAAATCTGTTAAGTTTGAATGGGGACCAAAATAAGAAGAAGCCTTTAGAATTCTTAAGCAAAGATTAACCCATGCACCCATACTAGCGTTACCAGAAGGAACTGAAGACTTTGTAGTCTATTGTGACGCTTCTAAGTTAGGCTATGGATGTGTATTGATGCAACGTCAAAAGGTTACAGCTTACGCCTCTAGACATCTTAAGAATCATGAAGAGAATTATTCAACCCATGATCTTGAATTAGGAGGTATAATTTTTTCCCTTAAAATTTGGAGACATTACCTATACGGTAGTAAGTTTACCATTTTCACCGACCATAAGAGTTTAAGGTATGTTTTTGGGCAAAAGGAATTAAATATGAGACAAAGACGCTAGATGGAGATACTTAGTGATTATGATTGTAATATCCAGTACCATGCAGGAAAGGCAAATGTAGTAGCTGATGCTTTAAGTCGAAAGTATCATGAAAAGCCAAAAAGAGTACATTCACTCAACCTAAATCTGCAAGTAGATTTAAACGAACAAATTAGAAAGGCACAAGAATCAGTAATCAAGGTTGATACTGAAAAATTAAAAGGAATGATTAAGGAATTAGAACAAGGAACAGATGGAATTTGGAGATTCCATAAGAAAAGAATGTGGATACCTAAATTAGGAAATCTACGCCACCGTATATTAGAAGAAGCTCATAAGTCTAAGTATACGATGCATCCTGGAAGTGATAAGATGTATCAGGACTTAAGAAAGAATTTCTGGTGGATAGGAATGAAAAAGGATATAGCAGCATATGTTGCCATATGTTTAACCTGTTCACAAGTCAAAGCTGAACATCAGAAACCCTCAGGATTGTTACAACAGTTAGAAATGCCTGTATGGAAATGGGAATTGATAACAATGGATTTTGTTACCAAATTGTCACACCCCGACCACGTAAAACAACAAATCGTGGCAGAATCACCGGGGAGTGTTGTAACAGAATCATTGTTTCATAACATATGGAAATTTAAATGTTGTTTTATTGATTACAAGAAATTACAATGACTTAACAACAAGGAGGCATAACATAATTAACTAGTCTTGCATCTTTTATTGTCACTAAGGCCCGAGTCTGCCTATGTGTAACTTGATCAATCCTATGCATCATTTCCTGAAACACATGTGAAAATAGGTACGTCAGCATAAAAATGCCTATGAGATACATAGGTTTTATTGATTTAGGATTCATGACTTATAAGTTTAAAAAAGATGTTTAACAAAAGTCAGTCATGATCCTTGTAAAATGTTTTCTTTTATAATCATAGAAAAGTGATAAGAAATCAGATAATATAAAAGAACGATGCATAATGAAATGAATAACCCAGTAAAATGAGTTTGTATAAAATATGTTGTTTGTAAAACAATGTTTCATGAAGATATGATATGAGTGTAAAATGAATTATGTCAAACTTGAAATGGTTTAAGTAACGTTACGATATGTAATACCATAAAAGCACTTATATATAGGAAGTACCAACGGCGTATCCACCATGCTTTTATCATATTACACACGCCTGGTTACTCAAATCACTTATCAAAACAAACCATCAATGTAAAAATGTTCATGTATAACCAAATGTAATGTATAGTGAATAAAAGCATTTATTGTTTAAAGCGTTTACTCAATACTATAAGAATGAATGTACAAAACAATGCATTTGATAAATTATAATCAAAATTTATGTTTTGTAAAATAATGCATGCTTTACTGATACAAACATCTATGCGGTAATGTTAAACGTCTACATCCAAGCCTTGAGACTGTAGGATAACCTTAGAGTAAAGGTTATCAAAAATGTTTTCGGATTCGGTCATTCCTTCCACCCAAACAAACCTAGGATTTCAGGAATGGGAGTTGTCAAGTCCTATGGTACCACTACCTACTACCGAGCGGCATGATCGGTGTTAATGAATGTATTAGTCTCGTTAAACAAACCAAACGATATACCAAATGAAAGCATGTTTTATGAAAATAATGTACCTAGTATGCTAAGTAAACATACAAGGTAGAGATGTAAAACAATGTGTTCATATGCTGAGTAAACATATGTAACAGAAAATGTAATGTAAAACAATGTGCTAGCATGCTAAGTAAACATGCATAGCAAAAGAAATGCAATGTAAAACAATGTGCTAGCATGCCAAGTAAACATACATAGCAAAAGAAATGTAATGTAAAACAATGTGCTTGCATGCTAAGTAAACATACATAGCAAAACATAATGATATAATGTACTATAATTGTACTAATGAACATAGCAAGCATATGTTATAAAAACATGAAAAGCATGAAAGTAACAAGTAGGCACATGTGTTTCACCTGAAAATGTTTGAAAAACAGTAAAAGAGGGGTCTATGTACTCACTTGAGAGTGCTTAGGAGTCTTGAACAACAACCAAGCAAAGCTAGAGGGATCACGGAATCAAACGGCACCTAATATAGGTAACTACATTAATAACCGGACCTAAATCGGAAGATCGGATAGTATGAGGCTTCGTAAACTAAATGGGTATTGGAACTCATATGATATGGTTTAATAAAGCCTACATACTAAAATGAAACCTAACCTAAGTGCTTACGACCCATTGCGACCCGTTTAGGTAGCTTACGCTACTTTAACGCGTCGTTTGCGTAAAACGCTTTCGGATCGCCTAACTAGTCCTATGACAAGTATTATATGCCTTAACATTAATAATGTTACCTAATCAGTTTAGATGTCAAAATTTAGGTTACATATGCTTAAAATGAATTTATGCGTAAAAAGGGCATTTTGGTCATTTTCCTAAGGCATATAAACTACCTATCATACAACTAACTAAACAAAGTGACCATAAGGTATAACCTCGGAAGGTTATTCCCTATACAACTATGGTCACCTAATGTGTTTGGTCGGATCCTAATGATCGACCAAACGGGTCGGGTTTGAAAGTCTAAGCGGTTGTTTAGACCGCTAACTTTTACGACCCAATATAAGCACTAAACCTAAAATGACGAGCTAAACATGTTAAAACATGTTTAAGAAGGTTTGAAAACAGGTTTGGTATCAAAACAAACGGTTTTGATACCCAATGGTAGTTTGGTTACAAAATACCAATAAACACGTATTCTGGCAGAAACTACGACTCGTCACTATGCCTAAATAACGTGGTAATCAGTAGGTATAGTCACGAGAGACTAAAACCATCGTGATTACGCTCACGTTATGAAGTTCAAACGAACTTCGTGTTGACCATAAACTGGTCAATGCAGAAAGTCACACAAAGTTTGACTTTCGTACTAAAACGTATAAAAGAACGAAGGAATACTTACAAAAGGTCCAAGAAATGGAACCTTTGATCCGAATATTCTCATGTATGAAGTGAAATCACATCAACTTAGAGAACCAATTCAGATCAAAGATGTGAGTTTAAGAGTGAAAATGGTGGGGGTATTTATAGAAACCCAAGAACCCTTAAGATCGTTCATCGATAAACAAGCATCAATCTGGACCGTCCAAGTGGGCACAAGGTTTTGAAATACAAGGGGTGCCCCAAAACCATCAAATGGTATTGCAAATGTTACAAAATAGCCCCTAAACTTCAAGATAAATGATGAAAATGAGCCTGCAATTGCTGAAACTGAGTTTCTGCCTAGATAGGGCCGTCGCGTCGCGTGACGGAAAATTCATGTGGTGGTGGCACAGCGCCACCATGTGCCAGTTCCCAGAAAGTTTGCCAAAATGGCAGAAATAGTCCCTGCACATGTTTATGGCCTGTTTTGATGCGTTTAAACCCCGTTAACCCATTTTCAAGGCTCAATAATGAAGTTTAAGTATAGGGAACTTGAAATATGCTAAAAAAACTCGGATGTCGGTACGTTTGGTCGTACGGTTGCGTTATTCGGTTAATTACGATGAAACACGAACGAACGCGAGAAACGATCCAAATTATGCGACGAATGGAATTTTATCATGCCAAACACTAAAATAAAATATTTTAATGCTTACATAAATTTTTGGATATCCGGATGTATTCAGAACGTAAGATATGCGCGAAAATGCAAACTTATGCACTTTTTGACGCTTTTAGTCCCTGAATGACCAAAAAGTTTATTTTAGCATACCGAACCCCTCAAAGCCTATTTCTAAGCTATGTAAAGGATATTTAGGGTATGTTTAACTTATTATTAAGTTCCAGAATGTTCGTTACAGTACGAATCGGCATACTTTCGCGGTTTGTTGAATTTAGTCCCTGTAAGTGTATAAACTTGATTTCGACACACCAAACCTTCCAAAACTTATTTCTAAGTTATGTAAAGGTTATTTAAGGTATTTTAAGCCCATTTCACTATTCCGGAGTGTTTTTCGCATTAATCTGATTACGTTTATGCATCAGTGCGCGTATAACTTTCCAGAAAGCGATTTAGAGCTCGAAATCGAACAAGAATTGATATGTGCAAATGATACACATATTTATACAAATCCCAAGTATGAAATACAATATTTCATTGACTTGGTGTTTGTTTGACGGCCGTGGAGGCACAGGTGTCACAGTCTCCCCTACTTCAGGAAATTTCGTCCCGAAATTTATTTAGAGGAAACTTGTGAGAGCTTGAAACATGAAGTTGAAAAGATCAAACAATACTGGTTAGAGTCCTGAACTTCTAGTAACTTTAATAACATCATGCTTTCAATGTAAGAGGGACACTTATATACAAGTATATAAAGAGTTATTGGTGCGTCCACCGTACCTCCATTACATTGTTCACGTTTCGTTATCGTTGCCACTATAGGTTCTTACATATAATAAATCTTACTGGGCTCCTGTGCACTGAATTTCATAATTATGTACGCGTCCATAATCACGTAATTCCTTGCATAGTCCGCACAATGCATTTTATAACGTGTAGGGCAAAACCAAATGAATAAACTTGTGATGAGTGTGACTAGACCACCATAGGATCCTTGAAACCAATAAATGATCTCTTTAAATAGACCACCAAGGAGTCTTTTCAGCTATAGCATCACATGTCATTCTTAACCAGATCCTGAATCGATCTTTCTGACAAGACCATTCAAGGGGTCTCTTTGAATTATGGAATGGTACTATATAATCCAAGGGTCTTAACTATTACGTAAAAGCCCATTAAGGATTTAAGGTAGTACCTTTTGAATATCCTACTATGAATCCCTCATATGAGGATATGGAAGATTTTACGAGGATTTGGATAACGAATATCCAGAGTACACCAAAAACACAAAACATAAAAAAAAAACATATAACACATAATCACAAAATTGTTTTACTTGATTTTAAATTTGTTATCATTTTGTTAATTGAGCACATGTATTCAAAGCACACCAGGAATCCAATCCGTGGATTTCATTTGGCACTTTAAATATTTTCAAGAATCTAACTATGAAGATAGGAAGATTTTAAAAAGAAAATTCGATTTCGATTACAAGGAATCGTAATATTCGAATTAAGGTAAACAAGGAATCCAATTAAGGACTCCGATTTGAGCGGTAACCATCCACAAGGATCAAATTATGAAGGTAATAAGATCCCATATGGGTTTTAGGATTTGAAAAGCGGGAGACATTTCAAAACCTTGCACTAGACGTGCTTAAGTCAAAACATAAGGTAAAATGCTCATGAAGTTGAGGTGCTAGATATGCCAAGGCGACATATGAAGCAGAGTTTGAAGGATAAGTCAATGTATGGGGAAAATGTTTTTGAAAACTTTGCATGGGGTTCTTTTAGAAATGTGTTTAATGTTTTTGAAACCTTACATAATACTTTTTGAAATCATAAAGAAGGTGTATTAGATAAGTATTTTTATAAAATGCTTTAAAATCATGCGAGATGAATTTTGAAATTATGTATAAGGTTTTTTTTTTTTTTTTTTTTTGAAAACATAAATGATGCTTCTGAAATCATGCACTTGATATATTAAGTAAATATACTATGTTAAAAATGTTTTCAAACTATATGGAATTTTTGAAATCATAAAGGTTGTTTTGAAAACTTATGCTATGCATGTTGTTATGAAAATCAGAATGTAATGGGTATGAGATTGAGGAATACCCTTAGTTATCAAACCAAGGATTTAGAGGCACAGATGTGCAAAAAACACGATTATTCATAATGTCGCTTTATTTCATGTACTTCGTTTCTTAGAATGAAACGAATACTTAAAATTTTCGAGGAAATCATGAGCGATCACTTGAAAGGGAGAATCACAAGAGTAGTTTGTTTAAAGAACATGGTTCTTTGATGTATGTATTATAGGGAAATGCCATACACACATGTAACTACAATTGTATATCAGAATTTGCGAACAATGATTTATTTATAAACAAAACACATTGTTTCAGAGTTCAACAAAAGAAACAAAAGCAGAAGATTCAAATTATTTAAAGCAGCAGCTTCTTCTAATCAGCCAAATGCTCATCCGTGGGTTGGATTTGCATTGACAATCTTTGGGCATTTGTTCCTGAAATGGCTCGTCTTGCCACCGTTGTAGCATGATCCAGGTGGAAAGCGAGTTTGAGCAGGGTTGGCTTGGAGTTGAGTAGCAACAAAATTTGCAACAGCTTTGTTTTGGATAGCAAAGCAACACACGTTAACCAAATATCCCCATCGTCCATAGTGGGTACATTTGAAACATGGTGTTTGATCTGGATGATGACGGTTGTATCGATTGCACAAGGAAGCAGTTCCCAAGTACGGCTTCTTGGCTGGTGGTGCTGCCACCTGGCTAGGTTCTGCTTGATTTGGTGTAACGACTGGAGGATTCTTTGAGGCTTTACGCTTCCTTGACCTTTTCGAAGGCTTGGCTTCTGCTTCTTTCGATGCTTCTTGTGTGGCTTCATTATTAAGACGAGACATGGAGACACCTAAATCCACAGACTTCAGGATTACTTCGCCTATTCGCTGGGAAAATTTAGCAGTTTGCTCGGATATTTGAATGTCGCTGCGATGAAGAGACATTCTGTAGGAAATGAAAGGCATGGGAAGAAACAAGTGAAATGATATTGGATAATCAAAATAGAATGTCAATGTATAAAATTGTGATAATTTGTTTGTTACCTAAGGCAAACAAATGAGACGGTGACAAATCAAAGTAATCGGGTCATATTAATGCATCGCGAAGACATGCTTAAGCCTATAAGTGGACACTCACCCCAAGAGTTCCCAGGTAAGAGTGACTGGTCCGATTATGTGGATTTGTACGAACACTCTAGCCTTAGACAGAAAACTCAGAGTACAGGCATCCACCCTTCCAGATTGCACGTGTTCACATTATAAGACCCAACTTTGATGAGTTTTTGAAAACTTAGAGGGTTCAAAACCTAGTAATAAATCATCCTAGAACAGATGACTGGTTTTCAAAGCGGTTCTGAAATTTATGATCTTGTTTGCGGTTGTCACTTAAGGACGGGTGACGGTATTGTTTTAAGATCTAAACACAAGAATCTTGTGTTAGGGTCCTAGGAAGGTTATAGACTAGGTCAAAGCATTACTAATAACCTAATTCCATATAACCATCAGCTCTGATACCAACTTTTCTGTCACACCCCGACCACGTAAAACAACAAATCGTGGCGGATTCGTCGAGGAGTGTTGTAACAGAATCATTGTTTCATAACACATGGAAATTTAAATGTTTTATTGATTAAAAGAAATTACAATTTCTTAACAACAAGGAAGCATAACATAATTAACTAGTCTTGCATCTTTTATTGTCACTAAGGCCCGAGTATGCCTATGTGTAACTTGATCAATCCTATGCATCATTTCCTGAAACACATGTGAAGATAGGTACGTCAGCATAAAAATGCCTGTGAGATACAAAGGTTTTATTGATTTAGGATTCATGATTTATAAGTTTAGAAAAAGATGATTAACAAAAGTCAGTCATGATCCTTGTAAAATGTTTTCTTTTATAGGTAAAGGATCTTGTATAAAGTTCAACTTTTGTGAGAAGTGTGAGAAATAATTTAGGAATGACAAGTGTCCTTTATCTTAATTAATTCAAAAGGGTGTATTAGTAATTTTCCATTCTTATCAATTAATTGATTCCAAGATAACTGACAAAAAAACTGGCGATGAGATATTTTAGGGATTCTTTCAAATTTTAGTGTTTTATTAATTAATTTCATGTACGTATCATTCTTCATCAATTATAATTGTTTTAGTGTTTTATCATGAACAAAGTTATTTTTTTATATTTAGATGTATAGTGTCATATGGATGATCAATAGTGTTATATTATGTACAGACATCTTAATTTCCTTTCATAGTGTTTTATACATTAACAGTGTTATATGTATAGTGTTTTATCCCCAATCAATAGTGTTATATACTGTACATACATCTTAATTTCCTTTCATAGTGTTTTATCCCCAATCAATAGTGTTATATTCTTTACAGACATCTTAATTTCCTTTCATAGTGTTTTATCCCCAATCAATAGTGTTTTATACATTGAATTGTTTATGGTAAGTTTTTGTTTTAGTGTTTTATCATTAACAGTGTTATTTTTTTTATATTTATATGTATAGTGTTTTATCCCCAATCAATAGTGTTATATTATGTACAGACATCTTAATTTCCTTTCATAGTGTTTTATCCCCAATCAATAGTGTTATATTCTGTACAGACATCTTAATTTTCTGGTTCATAGTGTTTTATGATTATTAACTGATTTAAATCAACAGATTATTGTTAATTAAACTGTATAGTGTCTTACAATAGTCAAGCAAATCGGATAATCAACTTTTAAAGCGAAGTCGCTAGTTTTTAGGAGAATAATGGGGGTTTTGGTTGTGTAGGATACGGTTACCATATTTGAACATCCGAAAAGACACTATTGCCCTTCAATTTTACATAAGATCCTTCTATTTAAAAAACAATTTACATTTTTATACCCTATTGATCTCAATCATTAGATCAAATATCCAATGGTTTAAAACACTTCTTACCCTTCTCACATTTTAAACACTTTTTACCATATCCCTACCCTTCTTTTATAATCATAGAAAAGTGATAAGAAATCAGATAATATAAAAGAACAATGCATAATGAAATGAATAACCCAGCAAAATGAGTTTGTATAAAATATGTTGTTTGTAAAACAATGTTTCATGAAGATATGATATAAGTGTAAAATGTATTATGTCAAACTTGAAATGGTTTAAGTAACACTACGATATGTAATACCATAAAAGCACTTATATATAGGTAGTACCAGCGGCGTATCCACCATGCTTTTATCATATTACACACGCCTCGTTACTTAAATCACTTATCAAAACAAACCATCAATGTAAAAATGTTCATTTATAACCAAATGTAATGTATAGTGAATAAAAGCATTTATTGATTAAAAGCATTTACTCAATACTATAAGAATGAATGTACAAAACAATGCATTTGATAAATTATAATCAAAATTTATGTTGTGTAAAATAATGCATGCTTTACTGATACAAACACCTATGCGGTAATGTTAAACGTCTACATCCAAGCCTTGAGACTGTAGGATAACCTTAGAGTAAAGGTTATAAAAAATGTTTTCGGATTCGGTCATTCCTTCCACCCAAACAAACCTAGGATTTCAGGAATGGGAGTTGTCATGTCCTATGGTACCACTGCCTACTACCGAGCGGCATGATCGGTGTTAATGAATGTATTACTCTCGTTAAACAAACCAAACGATATACCAAATGTAAGCATGTTTTATGAAAATAATGTACCTAGTATGCTAAGTAAACATACAAGGTAGAGATGTAAAACAATGTGTTCATATGCTGAGTAAACATATGTAACAGAAAATGTAATGTAAAACAATGTGCTAGCATGCTAAGTAAACATACATAGCAAAAGAAATGCAATGTAAAACAATGTGCTAGCATGACAAGTAAACATACATAGCAAAAGAAATGTAATGTAAAACAATGTGCGAGCATGCTAAGTAAACATACATAGCAAAACATAATGATATCATGTACTATAATTGTACTAATGAACATAGCAAGCATATGATATAAAAACATGAAAAGCACGAAAGTAACAAGTAGGCACATGTTTTTCACCCCAAAATGTTTGAAAAACAGTAAAAGAGGGGTCTATGCACTCACTTGAGGGTGCTTAGGAGTCTTGAACAACAACCAAGCAAAGCTAGAGGATTCACGGAATCAAATGGCACCTAATATAGGTAACTACATTAATAATCAGACCTAAATCGGAAGATCGGATAGTATGAGGCTTCGTAAACCAAATGAGTATTGGAACTCATATGATATGGTTTAATAAAGCCTACATACTAAAATGAAACCTAACCTAAGTGCTTACGACCCATTACAACCCGTTTAGGTAGCTTACGCTACTTTAACGCGTCGTTTGCATAAAACGCGTTCGGATCGCCTGGCTAGTCCTCTGACAAGTATTATATGCCTTAACATTGATAATGTTACCTAATCAGTTTAGATGTCAAAATTTAGGTTACATATGCTTAAAATGAATTTATGCGTAAAAAGGGCATTTTGGTCATTTTCCTAAGGCATATAAACTACCTATCATACAGCTAACTAAACGAAATGACCATAAGGTATAACCTCAGAAGGTTATTTCCTATACAACTGTGGTCACCTAATGTGTTTGGTCGGATCCTAATGATCGACCAAACGGGTCGGGTTCGAAAGTCTAAGCGGTTGTTTAGACCGTTTACCTTTACGACCCTATATAAACACTAAACCTAAAGTGACGAGCTATACATGTTAAAACATGTTTAACAAGGTTTGAAAACAGGTTTGGTATCAAAACAAATGATTTTGATACCCAAGAGTAGTTTGGTTACAAAATACGCATAAACACGTATTCTGGCCGAAACTACGACTCGTCACTATGCCTAAATAACGTGGTAATCAGTAGGTATAGTCACGAGAGACTAAAACCATCGTGACTACGCTCACGTTATGAAGTTCAAACGAACTTCGTGTTGACCATAAACTGGTCAATGAAGAAAGTCAAACAAAGTTTGACTTTCGTGCTAAAACGCATAAAAGAACGAAGGAATACTTACAAAAGGTCCAAGAGATGGAAGCTTTGATCCGAATATTCTCGGGTATGAAGTGAAATCACATCAACTTAGAGAACCAATTTAGATCAAAGGTGTGAGTTTGAGAGTGAAAATGGTGGGGGTATTTATAGAAACCCAAGAACCGTTAAGATTGTTCCTCGATAAACGAGCATCAATCTAGACCGTCCAAGTGGGCACAAGGTTTTGGAATACTATGGGTGCCCCAAAACCATCAAATGGTATTGCAAATGTTATAAAATAGACCCTAAACTTCAAGATAAATGCTGAAATGGACCTGCAATTGTTGAAACTGAGTTTCTGCCCAGATAGGGTCGTCGCATCGCGCGACGGCAAAGTCATGTGGTGGTGGCGCAGCGCCACCATGTGCCAGTTCCCAGAAAGTTTGCCAAAATGGCAGAAATAGTCCCTGCACATGTTTTGTTTTGATGCGTTTAAACCCCGTTAACCCATTTTCAAGGCTCAATAATGAAGTTTAAGTATAGGGAACATGAAATATGCTCAAAAACATCTCGGATGTCGGTTCGTTTGGTAGTACGGTTGCGTTATTCGTTTAATTACGACGAAACACGAACAAACGCGAGAAACGATCCAAATTACGCGACGAATGGAATTTTATAATGCCAAACACTAAAATAAAATATTTTAATGCTTACATAAATTTTTGGATGTCCGGATGTATTCAGAACGTAAGATATGCGCGAAAATGCAAACTTATGCACTTTTTGACGCTTTTAGTCCCTGAATGACCACAAAGTTTATTTCAGCATACCGAACCCCTCAAAGCCTATTTCTAAGCTATGTAAAGGATATTTAGGGTATGTTTAACTTATGATCAAGTTCCAGAATGTTCGTTACAGTACGAATCGGTATACTTTCGTAGTTTGTCGAATTTAGTCCCTGTAAGCGAATAAACTTGATTTCGACACACCAAACCTTCCAAAACTTATTTCTAAGTTATGTAAAGGTTATTTAAGGTATGTTAAGCGCATTTCACTATTCCTAAGTGTTTTTCACGTTAATCTGATTACGTTTACGCATCAGTGCGCGTATAACTTTCAAGAAAGCGATTTAGAGCTCGAAATCGAACAAGACTTGATATGTGCGAATGATACACATATTTATACAAATACCAAGTATGAAATACAATATTTCATTGATTTGGTGTTTGTTTGATGGCTGTAGAGGCACATGTGTCACACAAATTGCCCAAAACAAGAAAAGGTAATGATACAATCTGGGTGATTGTAGACAGGCTAACTAAGTCAGCTCATTTCCTACCCATGAAAGAAACTTTCAGTATAGAACTATTAGCTAAATTATAAGTAAATGAAATAGTTTCATTACATGGAATTCCTCTATCAATTGTTTCTGACAGAGATAGTCGTTTTACCTCTCATTTTTAGAGAAGTTTCCAAAAAGCAATGGGAACCAAGTTAAATCTAAGCACAACTTATCATCCTCAAACGGACGGACAAAGCGAAAGGACAATTCAGACCCCAGAAGACATGCTTAGAGCTTGTGTAATTGATTTCGGAGGTAATTGGGACGATCATTTACCATTGATAGAATTTTCTTATAATAACAGTTATCACACAAGTATCAATGCTGCACCATTCGAAGCACTTTATGGACGAAAGTGTCGAACTCCAGTCTGTTGGGCAGAAATTGGAGAAAAGCAATTATCTGGACCAGAGATAGTGCAAGAAACGACAGAAAAGATCATTCAAGTCAAGGAACGACTGAAAGCAGCACGTGATCGACAAAAGAGTTATGCTGATAACAGACGAAAGCCGTTGGAATTTCAGGTAGGAGATAAAGTGTTATTGAAAGTCTCTCATTGGAAAGAAGTGGTAAGATTCATCAAAAGGGGAAAGCTAAGCCCGAGGTATGTTGGACCTTTTGAGATTATTAGAAGAATAGGACTTGTAGCCTATCAGCTACAACTGCCAGAGGAAATGGCAGGAATACATGATGTATTTCATGTATCTAATCTTAAGAAATGCTTAGCTGGTGAATCACTAGTAGTACATCTTAAGGATATAGAGGTAAATGAGCAGCTAAAATTTGTAGAAAAGCCTCTACAGATTGAAGACAGGAAAGTCAAGAATCTCAAGCACAAGAGATTAATTCTGGTCAAAGTAAAATGGGACTCCAAAAGAGGACCAGAGTATACATGGGAACTTGAATCAGAAATGCAAAGGAAATATCCACACTTGTTCCAGTAGACCTCGAGGACGAGCTCTAAAACAAGGTGGGGAGGATATAAAAACCCTCCTAAAATAATTTTCAACATCCCTAATATATTTATAGTGTCCTAATATGTCCTAAAATATACCCCGTATGCGAAAACGAACCGCGAATACCTTTAATATTATAAATATTAATTAAAAACAAGATTTAGTGGTCTCTGGCGGGCCGCGTAAGACCCCTCTTCGGTCTACGCGGGGCGCGAGAGAATGGACATGAGGCACAGCCCGGTGCTGCCACGTGTCATGATCGTGTCAAAGCTAAACTCGACAAATCAGCAACCCTAGCCCCTATACCCCTACTACGCGGGCCACGAAGCCCTTAGAGGACTTCTACTCAAGCCGCGAGGGAAGTCAAAGAGTCACCTATAAATAAAGGCCTTCAGTCTTCAGTCGAATTCGCTCATTCCTTTCTTTCTCTCTCGAATTCTCACATAGTATAAGCTATTTTCGGGCATAATAACCCCCTAAATAATGAAGTTCTGCCCCATTGTAAGTATCATAACCCCCGATTACGTATTAGATACGCTGCCCGATTGATCCAGGGTTCCGTAACGGCTATTCTGGTTCTGCCCGACGTAGTCGTTGGAATGCCGTCTCGGGGAGGATATTACTAATGTAAATATTAGGTTATTATACTAACGCTTGTGCATTTGTGTAATTAATAGATAATCACCAGGAAACCCTTAAAGGAAACCATAAGACAGCAATGTGAGTAATCTCCTTTTTGTAAACTGTTTTAACAAAACCTTAAATATTTTACAATGTGATTAGCAGTGATTGAGTCTTTGTAATTCTTCAATTACTGCCGGTATGTTGGGGTTTTGTATACAAAATGTGGAACACGTTACCATTGGACAAAGGGTTAGCCATTGTGTAATATGACCCACCAGTCAGGATTGACAATACTGAATGAGTAATTGTGTAGATGTAAACATTGTAATCGCTCCCAATACTGTGAAAATTGATAAAACTCTTCTTGATTAAACTGGGATTCACTCACCAGTATTTCCCACTGACAAAATGTTTTTAAACGCATTTCAGGTAACAAAATGTGAAAGCCAACTAGAAGCCAGCTGGACAGCACTGAAGGCTTGGAAAAGTGGCTATAAAAGTTACATAATTAAAAGAAAATGTTTTATTCAATAAAATAGGGATTTTCCCTATGAAAATGTTTGTAATGAAAACTTGGGTTTTATCCCAATATGTTTAATATTATAAAAGCGTGGTATTTACTCTGATAAATATTTCCTAACTACGGTCCTGATGAAATTTCCGCTGCCATAATGATAAACACCTGGATACCACAAAAACTGGTCTCGCGGCCGCCCGTTCCCGGGACAGATAGGGGACGAGGGTTGCGACAATATCTGTTGGAATTCCAAATTCAAACGGATATATTTTAGTACTTATCACTTAGATCGAGGCAATTATGATGATTGGACGCTTGAAGTGACTTGCCACAACTTCCCACGCGAATTTTACTCAATACCCCCTATTTCCAGCCTATATCTACTCGGATTTTCTGCATAATGATCACAATACTCCGAGTAATCTTCAGGTATTTTTCTCCTCCTTTCTTCTCTGTTTTCTTTGCAAAACTTCTCCATGGCCAGCCGAACCAGATCCTAAACAGCCGACTCTGTACCTACCTTTAACCAGCAAAACCTCCTTAAAGAACCCAAAAAGGAGGTCTATTCATTCGACTATGCCGATATCGCGACCATGAAAGCTTCCGGTGCCTTCCCCGCCGGAGCGGTTATACGCCCATTTGACCGAGAGGTCCGATCGGACGTGTATTCTGACGAGTGGGTATGCTTCTTGGCCTACCCTTTCTCGATAGAGCTCCGATATCCTTTCCCGCTTTCATTTCTCGCTTTTTTGAACTCACCGGTCTTAGCTATGCCCAAACCATGCCTATGGTTTGGCGAGTCTTAGTTACCCTGGACCAGATTAAATCTCGCCATGTTCCTGACCTATGCATTGAGGATCTTCCAATTGCATATCGCTTGAGGTCTCATGGTTCCAACCGATTTCTCCTCTTTTCCACCTCCAAAGATCCCCTCATCCTCAAAGAACCCAAAAAAGAGGATGATTGGAGACGAAAATTCTTTTTCGTGAAAAGGGATTCTATTGACAAGGGTGTTGACCTTCCCGGGAAATGGTTGACCTCTAGTAGGATTTAGGGTTTTCGGAATATCCCCAGTCGTATCCTGAAA
The DNA here is from genome assembly GCA_030545235.1 of Helianthus tuberosus. NCBI lineage: Eukaryota > Viridiplantae > Streptophyta > Magnoliopsida > Asterales > Asteraceae > Helianthus > Helianthus tuberosus. The sequence goes on from CM060440.1 coordinate 21,521,983, forward strand.
CTATATCTTAAACTGACATCCTGATATATTTATTTTCTTTTTGTAGCAAATTTCAAGGAATTGGCCCCTCCAAGCGCTGAATCAGAAGGAAGGATAAAAGAGATCTACCGGCTCCCGGAGAGCGAAAGAATCTTTTCCCTGTTATTCACAAGCTCAAGCCAAAAATCAAGTTCCGATATGTCTGGTAAGCATAGTTTTACAAATTATTCTCATATATTAAACTGATTATAGTATATAAGGACTTAGTGTTTCTTCCCTTTGTGCAGCACCAATCAAAAATCTTGAAGTCTTTGACCTTGAGGAGCTGGATAGCTATTCTAGCCCCGTGCAACTCAAACAAGAAGCGAATCCCAAGCCAGCGGTTACATCAAAACCTACCAGCTCCAAGACCGCTGCCGTTCCCAAGCCTTCAACCGCCTCAAAGCCACGTGGCTACAGTTCCCGTAAGAGGAAGGAACCAGATTCCCCTGCTGCCTCTGATGTCTTCCCATTCAAGAATCATGGGTTCTTGGAATCCAGCAAGTTCATGACCGACTTCCTCAACCAGGTAGGTATCCTTATCTTATATCCTTCACATATATGTTGACTATATATTTTAAGTACATACATTGATACCTATTCTTTTGATTGCAGGGTCTTGAGCGGCTAGTGTTCCTGTATGAGGACACATGTGGACTGAACAAGATGTTGGAAGCCAAACTAAAGAAGGCAGAGACCACCATTTCCGATCAAGCAGCAAGCACCACTGCCAAATCAGAGCATTATGAGGCCAAGTACAAGGCAATGACCCAGGAACATTAGGCCGCCATCAAGAAGATCACCCATGAAGCTCAAGCCAAATCCGACGCCACTCAGGTCTAGCATGAGCAGGATATGGCTTTTTACCGAGAAGGCCTCAAGAGTTCCATCGTCGTCTCTCTCCTCCAAGCTAGGCTGAAAATGGCCTATGAAGCCAAGGCCATGGTCTTCGAATGTCCTTCTTGGAAAGTCGATGCTTGGGAGGCAAAGTTGAGGGACCTCAGTGGCAATCCCGTGGAGCATCCTGTAAATCCTGTGATTAAGGAACCTACTGAGAAGGTGGTCAATGCTGGTGCTGATGCTGGGAAGAACGCTGGTGGTGATGCTGGTGCGGATGCTGTGGTTGAAGAAGGTGCTGCTCCTTGAAAGCAACGAAGTGGGCGATGATGGATATTTATGCCTAGGCCGGAGCCCACTTTTTTAATCTTGATGGTTGTGGTTGATAAACAATTTACTTTTCCTTTCTTTTGAACAATTTAATGGCCAAAGGTGGAGGGATCCGGAAATATTCATAGAATATATCCCAATCTTCAAACTTCAAATTTCTTGCAACCTTCCCATCGAAAATGTCCCCTGTCCGGGACACTTAGTAAACCAAGTCCAAACTTGATCCTTTGAGCTGTTCACAATGCCTTAGGAGAAATATACCCTGTGCATGTTTTTTAAACACTTAGGAATTTTTGTGCATCAACCCGATCACAACTGATGTTATATTTGTATATATCTTTAGTATTACAGGGGATAAACCCTAAATATCCTGGAGATAGATTCTCAATATTCTGGGGATAAACCCTAAGTATACTACGGATAATCCCAAGTTTTCGTGCGCTACAGGCGGGAGTGTATAAACTCCAAGACTGAGAAAGGTGAAAACCTTTAAACCTTAGAGAGTATGCAAATACCCTTTCGTGAGAGAGGGTGATCAATCCTCATATACCTTTAGGTTCCAGGATATAGACAATAATAACGAAATTGTCAGTCACTTTTACATGAACTGGTCCCGTTATCTTAAACTATTCCTGGATAACTTGCACTCCAGGCGGGGTGTTTAAACCCAATTCGAGAGAAAGGTGAATACCTTTAAACCTTTGAAGGGATTAGAATCCCTTAAACGTTAGAGAGGGGTCCAATCCTCTAATCTTTCGATTCATCCTGAGTGTATATCTTGGAGTTATATCCCGAAGCATATTCTGCAAAACAGCCTTAGACTAAGGTGGGTGTTAGCTTGGCTAACACCACTCCGATGCTTAAGTCAGTATTGGTTTTAAAAGGAATAAAATAAAATTATATTAAAAAGAGATAGAATTCATACCATCCTGAGTTAGAAATTAAATTCTAAACTCACTTGAAATAGGCTTTGAGGTGTATAGCATTCCAGGATCTTAGTAATATATTCTCTTCCATATTCTTAAGCTGGTATGTTCCTTTCCCAGATTCCGATTCAACCTCGTCTGGTCCTTCCCACTTTGGAGCTAACTTTCCATCGGCAGCATTAGTTGTATTCTGAAAAGACTTCCTTAACACCCAATCTCCAACTTGAAACCTTCTAGTCCTTAGGTTTTTGTTATATGCTCTGGATATCCTCTGTTGGTATGCTGCCATCCTTAGCTTTGTCACGTCCCTTGTCTCATCGACAGTATCCAATTCTTGGCATAAAGCTTTAGGATTCTTCTCAGGATCCCGGAGGTTCGATCTTACTGTAGGTATCACCATTTCTTTCGGGATCACCGTTTCTGCCCCAAACACTAAAGAAATTTGGGTTTGCCCAGTTGCACTTTTTACCGTTGTTCTATCAGCCCATAAGACAAAGGGTAACTCTTCTACCCACCTTCCTTTCTTAGCTGCTAGTCTTTTCTTGAAATTGTTGACATTTATCTTGTTCGAGGATTCTGCCTGTCCATTTTCTTGAGGATGTACCGGAGTGGATACGATCATCTTGATTTCCCAACTTTTGCAAAAATTGGTAGTCCTCTTACTGATAAACTGAGAGCCATTATAACAAATTATCTCAGCTGGTACCCCAAATCTAGTCAGGATATTCCTTTTTTATGAAAGACACTACTTCTTGATCTCTGACTTGAACAAATGCCTCAACTTCAACCCATTTGGAGAAATAATCCGTCATTGCCAGCATAAAAACTTTTCCTCCTTGAGTTTTTGGCAACTTTCCCACTATGTCCATACCCCATTTCATGAAAGGCCAAGGGGAAGCAATAGGATATAGTGGCTCAACAGGCTGATGCAGTATATTGTTGTGCCTTTGACATGCATCACATCTTCGAGCATATTCTGCAGCATCTTTCCTCATCGTTGGCCAATAGTATCCTGTTCTTAGCACCTTCGAGAATAATGATATGCCCCCAATATGGTTGCCGCAATCTCCTTCGTGTATATCCTTAAGTACTTCCTTGGTTTTAGGATCCTCCAAGCACCTCAGGTATGGTCTTGCAAGAGACTTCTTATACAAAACATCATTTATAATAGTGAAACGGGATACCTTCATCATGAAAGCCTTAGGATTCTCATCCTTTTGGATGTGTCCATCTTTGAGATATTTCATGATCAGGGCTGTCCAGGATTTAGGATCCTCCTCAGGATACTCATTACTAGGATCCTGGATACTTGCTATTTCCTTATCCTAAGACATGAAGAGATCCATCGCAGGATATAGGATATGTAGTATCGGTATTTGGGTTTCTTCCGGTATCCTGACTGATGATCCCAAGTTTGCTAAAGCATCTGCCTTTGCATTATCCTCCCTTGGTATCTGTTCAAGTGTAAAAACATCAAAATATCCTGCTATTTTTTTGAGAATTTCAAGATACTCGATTAACCTTTCACCTTTGACTGCATAGGACCCATTGAAATGGTTAGTAATTAACAAGGAATCAACATATACTTGCAAACTTTTAATATTCATACTCCTGGCCAACTCTAATCCTGCAATCAAAGCTTCATATTCTGCTTCATTATTAGTGGCAGGAAATTCACATCTAATAGCCTTGGGTAATATGTCCCCCTGTGGCGAGTTTAGTAGTATACCCAATCCTACACCTCTCACATTAGATGCACCATCAGTATATAATGTCCAGGATTCTAAGGTTTCTCCTAATTGTTGTACTTCTAGGTCTACTTCATTTTGAATGTCACTACTGAAATCAACCACAAAGTCTGCTAAAGCCTGAGACTTTATAGCATTTCTAGGTTCATATACTAGGTCATAAGCACTCAACTTTACTGACCACTAAGCCATTCTACCCGACATTTCAGGTTTCCTAAGTACATTTTTAACAGGATAATTAGTTTTAACATGAATCCTATGTGTCTCAAAATAATGTCTAAGGTTAGTTGATATCATAACTAGGGCCAATATCAATTTCTCTAAGTGTGAATATCTAGTTTACGCATCTAATAAACTTTTACTAACATAATAGACAGGAAACTGCTGACCTTCGTGATCCTTTACCAGAACAGCACGTACTGCATTCCCTGATACTGCAAGATACAGGGATAATGGTTCACCATCCTCGGGCTTCATCAATAGGGGTGCAGTTGAAAGATATTGCTTCAATTCCTGTAGGGCTGCTTCATGCTTCTCTCCCCATTCGAATTTTTTATTCTTCTTCAGGATATCGTAGAATTCCTTGCATTTCTCCGAGGATCTTGATATAAACATGTTTAATGCCGCTACTCGTCCTGTTAATCTTTGTACATCGTTCATGTTGGAAGGTGACTTGATATCTAGGATAGCTTTAATATGTTCTGGGCTCGCTTCTATTCCCCTTTTAGTTACCATATATCCTAAAAACTTTCCTTCCCCCACTCCAAAATGACACTTGGTAGGATTTAGTTTCATATTATACTGATCCAGGATATCAAATTCTCTTTCAATATCCCGGAGGTAATCCTCAGCCTTCTCGGATTTTACCACCATATCATCAATGTACACCACCATGGTGTCCCCCAGTTTGTCTTTAAACATCATGTTCACCAATCTCTGGTATGTTGCACCTGCATTTTTCAAATCGAAAGGTATAGCAGTATAACAATAAATACATGTTGGTGTCATGAAAGTAGTATCCTCCTGGTCCGAAGGTTCCATTTGGATCTGCTGGAATCCTGAGGATGCATCCATAAAGGTAAGCATTTCATGACCGGCAGTTGCATCCACCATCGAGTCTATATGAGGCAGAGGAAATGGGTCTTTAGGGCATGCTTTGTTTAAGTCTATGTAATCTACACTAACTCTCCATTTCCCATTCTTCTTTTGAACTACGACCACATTTGCTAGCCATTTGGGAAATTTGACTTCCCTAATCATCTTAGATTTCAGCAATCTTTCAACCTCTTCTTGTATAATTACGTTTCTTTCAGGAGCAAACTTCCTTCTCTTTTGCTAAACGGGCTTGAAAGACATGTCAATTCCAAGCTTGTGAGTTACAATATCCTTAGAAATACCTGCCATATCCTCATGCTTCCATGCGAAAGTTGACATCCTGCATTTCAAAAAGTTAGTTAACCGACTTTCAATATCCTGAGGGATATTGGCTCCTACGAGCACCGAGATATCTGGATTATCCTGATGCAGGATAATTTTCTTAACATCTTGCTCTGAGGCCTCCACGATATCCTGGGCTCGTATCTTTAATTGATATCCTGCTTTAGGCTTTGTTGAGGGCTTCTTTGAAGAAGAATAACATTCTTTTGCCTCTTGTTGATCACTTTCCACCTTGACAACCCCCCAAGGGGTAGGAATCTTGATACACTGATGATAGATTGATGGCACAACTTTCATATCATGGATCCATGGTCTGCCCAATATAATATTGTACCAGGATAAGGAGTCCATGACACAGAAACGTTGCATTGAGTTGACTCCATCAACATATACTGGCAGCTTTATTTCCCCCACAATATTCTTGGCCTCTCCACTTAACCCTACAAGTACAGTGGATTTTGAAGTGATCTCCATCTGGGAAATATTCATCCTTTTCAGCGTTTCTAGTTGAATAATGTTGACAGAGCTGCCATTATCCACCAGTATCCTGCGCACAAAATGATTAGCAATATATAAAGTTATTACCAAACCATCATGATGGGGATCCTGGATACTATCCCTGTCATCACTATCAAACGTTATCACTTTATCGGTTGTGAGGGTTGTCATCCTGGTCTGCTTGTCTCCCAGTTCTGCCTTAGACTCTTTCGCATGTCTTTTTGCTGCAGAATAAGAGGTTCCACAAATGTCGGATCCTCCTAAAATAAAGTTAATTATCTTGGCATCCGCAGGAGGTGATGCTGCTCGTTCAGGATCCTTCTCAATATCCTGATCCTTATTCTTCTTTCTGCCCAGAAGATCCTTCAGGTATCCTTTGCTTAGCAGATAGCTTATCTCCTTCCTCAGGGCTATGCAATCTTCCATGACATGTCCAAAATCTTCATGGAAGGCACACCACTTGGATTTATCCTTCCAACCGGCTTTTTGTTGGTTCTTCCTGGGCCACCTCGCTTTATCTCCCAATCCCTGGATAGCATACATTAGTTCGGGTATATTAACAGAAAAACAATATACTGATAATTCAGGATACTGCTCAGGATCCTCATCCTCAACAACATTCACTTTCTTACTGTCATTTATGCCATATGGCTTAGAACGATATGGTTTGTATGAGGATTCTGACTTCCTGTTAGTTGATTCATAGGTTGAGGATGAATTCATCCTCTCTTGCATCTTTTTGTCATCTTCCAGTCTGATATATCTCAAAGCCCTTGTAACACCCCGAAAATATAAAACTTTATATTAGAATGATAAAGTATAAACAAGCGAGAATTTACTAACTAGGAATTTTAACCTAGTTAGTTAATAGTCTAGAAATAACTTAAAGTAGGGTTAAAAGCAACTAAATTAAATGTTGATCAAAATGGAAGGGCTTAAGTTGTAACAATTGAAACTTAATTGTTACTAAACAAATAAAACAAACCAAACACCCCCAAAAGGAGGTGTCTTGTCGTACAAACAAAGCCAGGGGCGATCCCCCACTCTTCAAACCCTAAAACTTCACTAAATCTACAAATTGAAGGCTCAATCCAAGTGGAAATCGAAATTAAAGCATAGATTATTGATCCTCATCACAAGAGGATTACAAGGTATGTAAAATTTAGTGAAAACTCTTAACTTGAAATTCTCATGAAATTGGGAAAATATGAAATTATGGTTGCATGTATATGTTGTGATGATTTAGGAACTATAGTGTCTATGGACAAACCCTAGACAAGCACAAGCAGAAATCATGTAAAATTTTAGTGGAAACTATGATCACCATTGTAGGTGATTAGTGAGTTATGTGTAAATTGATGAACACTAGGAAATTGGGTGTTATTCTAGTGTTATTTGACAATTGTGAGGTAACTTCAGAATTATAGAAGCTAACAATTGTGTAAAAAGGTTGAATGGTGTGAAATTAGGACTATGTGATAAACTAGAGATTTGATGTTTAAGCATGTAAAAATCTGCCCTTGAAGTGTTTGTTGAAATGCCTCAAAGAAGGCTTGAAACTAAAATTTTGTAGTTGAAACGCCTAATTGTGATGTTTTGACTATTATGTAAAATGTGATTACAAAGAGTTCTAAATGTGATAAAATGAACTCTATAGGAAAGGATACCGGAACGTCAAGTGGACAAGCCGGTGGCGATTTGCGGTTGAAGGGCGTGCACTAAGGTATGTAACTTAATCCGTTACATTCGATGAATTGTTGTTAACTATGCGTTATTGATAAAATTTATGTTGGACGTAGCAATCATGAACGTTACTTAATTTCGTAGGATAAGAATTGGTTATTAGTTGTTTGGTAGCCATCAAAATGGAGGATTTCCATAGATGGACCAAACGGGTCGAATAGTGATACTTTGTAAGTATTAAAAATTGTAAGTAGAAGGAATTGGCGGAATGGTGACAAGAGCACTAAGCCTTAAGTTTTGGTAATGAAGTGCTAGTGATAATAAGCCCCGGAGTTGGGTAAGAAACGCCTTAGGTTTACTAGTTAAATGGTAATAAAATGGTTAAGTTAGAGTGGGTCGAATAATTGCAAATGGACATATAATATTTTGGTCCGTAAATAAATTGTTCGGTATGAAATTTGTGATAGATATGTCGGTAATGAATTTACAGACGCATAGGAAAAAGAATCACTTAAAACGGACTTACAAGTCAAAAGATATGCACATTTTAAGTTAATATCTGAGTTTTCCGGAGCTGGCAGAAAATGCAGCTCACAAAACATGAGCTGCTGGAAAACCTGACCCCCCGCGCCACGCGGAAGGTAACCAAAATCATGCCGCGACACGCGGGAGGTTCTCGCGGCCCGCGTAACATTCCTCGCGGGGCGCGAGCGACCTGATCCGAAGAATTTCATTGTTTTCAATTGTTTTGACGCTAGATTTTGATTATAAGTGTTTTATTATTGTCAAAATTAACCTTTGATGTGGTTTTGACATTAGGACATGTTGGTGAACTTACGGATGGCGATCAAGCATATGATGAAGAACCGAACACTACTTTTGCAAGCTTCCGCAATGTTTTAAATCTTTACTAGACTTGGTTTATGGGTTGTAAACAATTGTTAAGCAACTTTTGAAATGTTTTAACTTAGGGTTAGTGGACTATGTTATGCTACATGTGAACTTTTGTACGAATATTTAAGTTAGCTAATGAACTTTTGTTTACAAATGGTATAATCTATTATTAAAATCAAGTGAAAATTTAAGGGTGTTACAAGTTGGTAATCAAAGCTTAAGGTTGTCAACAAAGTGTTCGGTTCAAGCTTGATTGATCGTCCGGTAAGAATTAACTTATTTATGTTAGTAGATTATACCTTATGTAAGTATGAGAAATAAATCGAGATGCATGGGAAGAGTGTGTTAACACACTCAAACCCGGAAAGTGCATTAAATGTGAACGGTTAAAGCAAGTTAGGAACTTGGCTAAACCGAAACAAATGAAGCAATATTATAAATGAAATGTTTAACGTTTAAATGTAAACATTTCAGCTTCAAGATGTCTGATGGGAATGATGATAATCCGGTGCAAACAAGCACCGAACAAATGAAAGAAATAATTGCCGAAGAGGTAGGGAAGGCAATTGAAGGAAGTCTATCCGGGTTTATAGAAAAAATTCAAAACACGGTGTTGTCGCTTGTTGAAGAGCGAGTTAAAAGGTTGGAGGATATTGTCAACCTTATGAAGGAGAAAACGGGAGAACGCAAAGGGTGTTCGTACAAAGAATTCATGGCGTGTAAACCGCCAATCTATAACGGGGAGGTTGACCCGATAATTTGCCAAAGATGGATAAGTGATGTTGAAGGAGTGTTTGAACGAACCCATTGTGACGTAGGTGACTTTGTTGCTTACGGAACGGGTCAGTTGAGAAATCAAGCCAAGGATTGGTGGGATAACAAAAAGAAGGAAATGGGAGCCGAAGCGGCGAGGGTTATGACTTGGGACGAGTTTAAGGTACCATTCCTTAAACACCACAGTCCCAAAGCGGTTATTAACAGAATCAAAGAAGAATTCATCCAGCTGAGACAAAAGGGTGAAACAATTGCTAAGTTCACGGGCATCTTCATGGATAAGCTGAGATTTTGTGACGAGTTAGTCACCACTGAAGAGCAAAAGATATATTATTATTACAACATGCTGAGTGCCGAGTACCGGGAATTTATGACTCCGTCAAAATACGAAACCCTCACGGAGATTATCAACACTGCCCAGGAGCGGGAAATCGAGTTAAAGAACAAGTGGAAAGAGGTGAACGAAGGGCACAGGATGTGAATCCAAGCCCTACAAAGAAAGCTAGAACTGCTGAATCAGGAACGAAAGTGGATGCTAAAGGCGGGTCGCCGAGTTGCAAAGTGTGTGGTAAAGGGCACAAAGGCGAGTGCCGCTTCAAGGACAAGCCGTGCCCGGTATGTGGGAAGACGGGGCACACCGCATCACTATGTCCCGGGAAAGTTTCTGTTTGTTACAAGTGTTATCAACCTGGTCACAAGAAATCTGAGTGCCCCGAGTTGGTGGGAAAGAGAGACACAAAAGAGTCTCCACAGAAGCTCCCAAGGCAAAGGCTAGGTCCTTCCAACTTACCGCGGCTGAAGCGAAAATAGAACCCGATGTGGTTTCAGGTATATTCACAATTAACTCAATTCCAGCACGTGTATTGTTTGATACGGGTGCGAATAAATCCTTCATTTCGCATGGATTTATTCGACATCCTTCATTTGTATTAACGAAATTACCTGTGCCCTTAGAAGTTGAAATAGGGGACAACAAATGTTTTATAGTTTGTGATGTTTGTCGAGGCTGCAAATTAAGCATCGACGATGAGGAATACTTGATAGACCTAATCCCGATGTCAATGGGGGAATTTCAAGTAGTCGTTGGGATGGATTGGCTAGCCCAGCACCATGCAAAAGTCGTGTGTTTTCGTAAAGAGATAAAACTAACATCTCTGAGCGGGAAACACGTCACTATTTATGGCGAAAAAGGAGGTAACCCCATAGTGTGCTAAATGTTGAAAGCTCACAAGCTTATGAAGCGAGGATGCAAGGCATTCATGATATACGCAAATGAGCCCGAGAAAGAATCACGGAAGATTGAAGATGTACCGGTAGTATGAGATTATGGAGATGTGTTTCCAGAAGATTTACCGGGGATACCCCCTGAACGGGAAGTAGAGTTCGGGATCGAATTAATTCCGGGCGCAAAACCCGTACCGACTCGCACCGTCGGAATTACAAGAGTTGATGTCCCAAATTCAAGACCTACTTGACAAGGGATTCATAAGGCCGAGTGTGTTTCCTTGGGGCGCACCGGTATTGTTCGTGAGAAAGAAAGACGGGAGCATCCGTATGTGTATCGATTACCGGGAGTTAAACAAATTCACGGTAAAGAACCGATACCCTCTTCCGAGAATAGATGATTTGTTCGACCAATTACAAGGTGCGAACTGGTTTTCAAAAATTGACCTTAGATCTAGGTATCACCAACTAAAGGTCAAGGAAGAAGATGTGCCTAAGACGGCTTTCCGCACGAGATACGGACAATACGAATTCCTCGTGATGTCATTTGGGCTAACAAATGCACCCGCGGCTTTCATGGACCTCATGAACCGGGTTTGCAAGCCAATGTTGGATAAGTCGGTCATCGTGTTTATCGATGATATTTTGGTATATTCAAAAAGTGAAGCTGAACACGCACACCACTTGCAAGAAGTGTTAGAGACACTTAGAAGAGAAAGGCTGTATGCGAAATTCTCTAAGTGTGCCTTTTGGTTACGAGAGGTACAATTCCTTGGCCTCGTCATAAGTGCCGACGGAGTATTGGTGGATCCGTCCAAGATTGAGGCTGTGTCAAAATGGAATTCCCCGAAGAACACTTCGGAAATTAGAAGCTTTTTGGGGCTCGCGGGATACTATAGGAGATTCATTCAAGATTTCTCTAAGATTGCATCACCGCTAACAAAGCTAACCCGGAAGAAAGAAAAGTTTATTTGGGGTGTCGACCAATAAAAAGCGTTTCAAACGTTAAAAGAAAGATTAACTCAAGCCTCGGTACTGACATTGCCGGACGGAGTCGAAGACATGGTGGTTTATTCGGATGCTTCACTATTGGGGCTCGGATGCGTGTTGATGCAACGGGGCAAGGTAGTAGCCTATGCCTCGAGGCAATTAAAGATACACGAGAAGAAATGTCCCACGCACGATCTCGAGTTGGCTGCGGTGGTATTTGAATTAAAAATATGGAGGCACTACTTGTATGGGGTAAAGTGCACCATATTTACCGACCACAAGAGCTTGAAATACTTCTTCGATCAGAAGGAGTTAAATATGCGACAAAGGCGATGGCTAGAAACAGTGAAAGATTTTGACTGTGAAATACACTACCACCCCGGAAAGGCAAATGTGGTGGCGGATGCTTTGAGCAGAAAAGCGGACTATGTTCCAATACGAGTAAGGTCGATGCAGCTCGTGGTGACTTCGGGTATACTTGAACGTATTCGAGAGGCGCAGTTAGAAGCAGTGAAAGAAGAGAATTGGAAGAAAGAAAGAATAATCGGTCAGTTGAAAGATTTGTCGGATGGGAATCACGGGTTAAAGACTCGATCCGGAAGGATATGGTTTCCAAATACTTGTGGGGTAAAGGCGCTTCTACTTGATGAAGCTCATAAATCCCGACATTCAATTCATCCGGGTGCGACCAAGATGTACAATGATCTGAAACAAAATTATTGGTGGCCCGGAATAAAGAGGGATGTAGCGAAGTATGTGGAAAAATGCTTGACATGTTTACAAGTCAAGGCGGAGCACCAGAAACCATACGGCAAACTTCAACCGTTAGAAATTCTGGTTTGGAAATGGGAACATATTACAATGGACCTATTAACTAAGTTGCCTAAGACAAATCATGGTTTTGATGCCATATGGGTAGTGGTGGATAGATTGACGAAAAGTTCTCACTTCATTCTGATCCGTGAGACTTATACGTCAGAAAAGATGTCAGAAGTTTACACTAATGAAATAATAGCATGTCATGGGGTACCGGTATCCATCGTGTCTGATAGAGTACCCGGTTTACTTCAAATTTCTGGCGAGATTTCCAAGAGCAAATGGGAACCAAATTGTTCATTAGCACTGCGTACCATCCTCAAACAGATGGACAGAGTGAAAGAACAATACAAACACTGGAGGACATGCTACGGGCGTGTATAATCGATTTTGGAGGAAGTTGGGATGTTCACCTACCATTAGTCGATTTTTCGTATAATAATAGCTACCAATCTAGTATTAAGATGGCACCGTACGAAATGCTCTATGGTAGAAAATGCCGAACCCCAGTATGTTGGGGTGAAGTGGGTCCACGTGAACTTGCCCACCAAGATATAGTACAAGCCACTAATGAAAAGATTGATGTGGTTCGGGCACATTTGAAAGCGGCTCAAGACAGGCAAAAGGCGTATGCTGATAAAAGGAATAGGCCAATCGAATTCCAGGTTGGCGACATGGTTATGCTAAAGGTTTCCCCATGGAAGGGCGTTATTAGATTTAGAAAAAGGGGGAAGCTAAGCCCGAGGTTTATTGGGCCATTTAAAATCATTGGGAGGGCCAGCAAGGTAGCTTACCGCCTTGAGCTACCGGAGGAACTAAGTGGAATTCATAGCACATTTCACGTGTCACAATTACGAAAGTGCCTAGCGGACGAAACAGCCTATATCCATTACGATGATATCGAAGTGGATAACAGTCTGAATTATGTTGTGAGACCGGTGGAGATTTTAGATCGAAAGGTCAAACACTTACGAAATAGACAACTCGACCAAGTCAAGATCAAATGGGAGCATAGGAAAGGTTCAGACACTACGTGGGAGTCCGAAGAGGAGATGCGACGTCTCCACCCTACATTATTTGGTACGTACTTCGGTTTCGGGGACGAAACCCTTTTAAGGGGGGTGGACTTGTAACACCCCGAAAATATAAAACTTTATATTAGAATGATAAACTATAAACAAGCAAGAATTTACTAACTAGGAATTTTAACCTAGTTAGTTAATAGTCTAGAAATAACTTAAAGTAGGGTTAAAAGCAACTAAATTAAATGTTGATCAAAATGGAGGGGCTTAAGTTGTAACAATTGAAACTTAATTGTTACTAAACAAATAAAACAAAACAAACACCCCCCAAAAGGAGGTGTCTGGTCGTACAAACAAAGCCAGGGGCGATCCCCCACTCTTCAAACCCTAAAACTTCACTAAATCTGCAAATTGAAGGCTCAATCCAAGTGGAAATCAAAATTAAAGCATAGATTATTGATCCTCATCACAAGAGGATTACAAGGTATGTAAAATTTAGTGAAAACTCTTAACTTGAAATTCTCATTAAATTGGGAAAATCTGAAATTATGGTTGCATGTATATGTTGTGATGATTTAGGAACAACTATAGTGTCTATGGACAAACCCTAGACAAGCACAAGCAGAAATCATGTAAAATTTTAGTGGAAACTATGATCACCATTGTAGGTGATTAGTGAGTTATGTGTAAATTGATGAACACTAGGAAATTGGGTGTTATTCTAGTGTTATTTGACAATTGTGAGGTAACTTCAGAATTATAGAAGCTAACAATTGTGTAAAAAGGTTGAATGGTGTGAAATTAGGACTATGTGATAAACTAGAGATTTGATGTTTAAGCATGTAAAAATCTACCCTTGAAGTGTTTGTTGAAATGCCTCAAAGAAGGCTTGAAACTAAAATTTTGTAGTTGAAACGCCTAATTGTGATGTTTTGACTATTATGCAAAATGTGATTACAAAGAGTTCTAAATGTGATAAAATGAACTCTATAGGAAAGGATACCGGAACGTCAAGTGGACAAGCCGGTGGCGATTTGCGGTTGAAGGGCGTGCACTAAGGTATGTAACTTGATCCGTTACATTCGATGAATTGTTGTTAACTATGCGTTATTGATAAAATTTATGTTGGACGTAGCAATCATGAACGTTACTTAATTTCGTAGGATAAGAATTGGTTATTAGTTGTTTGGTAGCCATCAAAATGGAGGATTTCCATAGATGGACCAAACGGGTCGAATAGTGATACTTTGTAAGTATTAAAAATTGTAAGTAGAAGGAATTGGCGGAATGGTCACAAGAGCACTAAGCCTTAAGTTTTGGTAATGAAGTGCTAGTGATAATAAGCCCCGGAGTCGGGTAAGAAACGCCTTAGGTTTACTAGTTAAATGGTAATAAAATGGTTAAGTTAGAGTGTGTCGAATAATTGCAAATGGACATATAATATTTTGGTCTGTAAATAAATTGTTCGGTATGAAATTTGTGATAGATATGTCGGTAATGAATTTACAGACGCATAGGAAAAAGAATCACTTAAAACGGACTTACGAGTCAAAAGATATGCACATTTTAAGTTAATATCTGAGTTTTCCGGAGCTGGCAGAAAATGCAGCTCACAAAACATGAGCTGCTGGAAAACCTGACCCCCCGCGCCACGCGGAAGGTAACCAAAATCGTGTCGCGACACGCGGGAGGTTCTCGCGGCCCGCGTAACATTCCTCGCGGGGCGCGAGCGACCTGATCCGAAGAATTTCATTGTTTTCAATTGTTTTGATGCTAGATTTTGATTATAAGTGTTTTATTATTGTCAAAATTAACCTTTGATGTGGTTTTGACATTAGGACATGTTGGTGAACTTACGGATGGCGATCAAGCATATGATGAAGAACCGAACACTACTTTTGCAAGCTTCCGCAATGTTTTAAATCTTTACTAGACTTGGTTTATGGGTTGTAAACAATTGTTAAGCAACTTTTGAAATGTTTTAACTTAGGGTTAGTGGACTATGTAATGCTACATGTGAACTTTTGTACGAATATTTAAGTTAGCTAATGAACTTTTGTTTACAAATGGTATAATCTATTATTAAAATCAAGTGAAAATTTAAGGGTGTTACAGCCCTGTTCCGAGCTTCATCCAGGTTCCTGCAAGGATTCATTACAAGATCCTGATAAAATTGGGAATCCTTTTGCAACTCCATTTTGAATGCCTGCACGGCTGTTGCAACATCAAGATGTGGGATGTCCAAGGATTCCCTGCTAAACTTGTTCACATAATCCCTTAAGGATTCTTGAGGACCTTGAATTATCCTGTAGAGATCACTGGTTAGTTTTTCAAAACTTCGACTGCAAGAAAATTGACTATTAAATAAGTTAACTAAGTGAGCAAATAATGTAATTGAATGAGGTGGAATGTTTAAGAGCCATTTTAAGGCTGATCCTGTTAAAGTAGAACCAAAACCCTTGCAGAGGCATGCTTCCTTGAGATCCGGAGGGATAGGATTAATCTACATCCTTTCCCTATACTGAGCAATATGCTCTTTAGGATCCGTGGTTCCGTCATAGAGCTTCATGTTAGGGGTTTGAAATCTTTATGGGATTTCAGCATCACATATAGGATATGCAAAGGGATATCCTGTGGCTATCTTGGGACACTTCTGGAATTGGCTGGACCACCCCGGGTACACTGGATATCATATCCTTCAACTTCTGAAGCTCCCTAGAGAGTGCCGACGTCACACCTGTATCCTGCAAAGATGCATTACCGTTAGTAGCAAGAGTATTATTATTATTAGACACGTTACCAGCCTGAGGATGCTGGCCATATCCTGGAGCATATCCTGAACTTCTCACTGTTGATACCCTGATCGATGAAGGTATCTCAGGAGTATAACTCTGGGAATGACTAGGTACAATATTGCCCCTGTTATCCTCAGTATATACTGCCGAACTGAAGTTCAATGCTCTGGGCTGCAAGGGAGTGACAGTATCCTCAGCAGGCCTGCTTGAGCTGGATTTCAAGAGTTGTATCTCTCTTATCAGCATTTGGTTGGTCTCCTGTTGTTGCTTCATCTGATCCTGTATACTACCAAACAAAGTTGGAATTTCATCATTAGAAGCCATAATAGGAGTTCTCCCTGAGGCAGCAGATCCATGGATATTCTGAGTAGGCACAATATCCTGAGATGTGTGAGTTTTGTTCCTCCTTGGAGGAGCTTGAGGCTGAGAAGAAGCTTGTGTCCTTGGAGGTGGTGGAAGCACCGAACCGATTGTTGCAGAGGTTGTAGCAGACATGGTAGAAGAGCTCATGTTTGATTTTTAAGCCATTGAAAATAGTTGTGCAAAAAGTTTTGAAAATAGAAAACCAAGTAGTGATTTTAAGAAAGCTTTTAATAGAAATAGCACCACTTGCCCCACGGTGGGCGCCATATTGTTTTAGTAAAAAATTACCGAAGCAATTTAGTAATCAAATTAGTTAAGTGAGGTAGTTTGCTAACAATGTGTATCGAAAATATTCTAGTTTGGTTGTTTGCAAAAAACAGTTTCAGGATATAGCTCAGGATATTGAGCTATATCAATAATCAAACAATGAGCAAAAAAGTAAAGGGTGACACGTGATGTACGAGGAAAGCCCTTGATCAATCTAGATCGCCAGCATAAAACCTCGGAAGCTGACAATCGCAGCTGCCTAGTTCTTCTTATTACTTCAAATTTCAGGATACAATGCAGGATATGATACGGATCATCTAAGTTTTACAATGAATTTCGAGTGTAAGTGTTGGTGATTGCGAGTAATTGCAGCTAGTAGAAAGGGGCAGAAGTGTGTGTGTAAAATTGTGTGTGTCTATCGATCCATACATTCCTTTATATAGTAAAATAAAGATAACAAACTATCCTATAAAACCGGGATGCTTGGAATATTCCTTCTTAGACGTTGCAGACTTCTTCTTCCGGCTTCAACGTCTTCTTTTCAACCGAATAGCCCGAATCTTCAGGAGAAGCAATCCACTTGAACGTTATAGGCATGCCTTGCTAATCTGCACGTGAACACTTAGTTACTACCAGGATACTGTGTCAGGATGTTACCAATATCCTGATCCGGTATCCTGGTTACAATCAAAAGTAATAAAGTCAGGATATAATTCAGGATATATGTTCAGAAAACCACCCCTAACATATATATATATATATATATATATATATATATATATATATATATATATATATATATATATAGGGGAGTGTTAAAATGAAAACCATCCCCAGTTGCGAGAACCGCGAGAACCACTCTCCACCAATCTGATAATGAAAACTAAAAGGGTAATATAGTCATTTAATCAAAACCATCAAATCATCTCTCTCTCCTCTTAAAGTCTGACTAACCATCAAACCATCAAATCATTTCTCTCTCTCAAATTTAAATCACCTCATTTTCATCTTTCTCTCTCTCAAATTCATTCAAAACCAACTTCATTCTAGAAACCTCTACATATGTAGATGTCTCCCACCTCCACCCCAACCCTAAAACGTCTTCCACCTTCCTCCTCCGGCAACATCCCCAACCTCAACCACCGATGGTTTTATATCTCCGGCCGATGACGGTGTGATGAACGTTGGTGGGGGGTTGCAGGTTTTGACCAAGCCGACACCCCATTCTTATCCCCATCTTGTTTCCTAATTTCTCTCTCTCAAATTTAAATCACCTCATTTTCATCTTTCTCTCTCTCAAATTCATTCAACACCAACTTCATTCTAGAAACCTCTACATACGCAGACGTCTCCCACCTCCACCCTAACCCTAAAACGTCTTCCACCTTCCTCCTCCGGCGACATTCAACACCCCCAACCTCAACCACCGGTGGTTTTATATCTCCGGCCGATGACGGTGTGATGAACGTTGGTGGGGGGTTGCAGGTTTTGACCAAGCCGACACCCCATTCTTATCCCCATCTTGTTTCCTGTCCTGCGACTACGCCGACCAAAACCATCACCATCGCCCCCTTCGTCGCCACCACCGCTGAAGAAGCAGACTCCAACTCTGGTAAACCGCCCCTCAACCGCCGTGTCGTGGTGGCTGTGGGGGTGGGGATTTTTCCGACAAGACAACAACCTCCAAAAACTACTAAGTCCGATGAAGTTGTGCATAAGGAAACAAACCCAAAGCAAAACCCATTTCTGGTGAAGGTACATAAGATCCCGACAAGCCAGAGAAGTTGCCGAACAAATTTTCGGCGATTTCGTTGTCGGGAAGGCGATGTCATTGTCAGGAAGGCTGATTCCGGTGATGTGTTAGTGGCGATGGTGGAAGGGTTGGAGGCGGTGGAGGTTTTTTGGTGGTGTGGGGGCAGAGGTGGGTGATGGTGGAGGGTAGGTCCGACGGAGTTGTCCGGCCTTGCCGGAAAAGAGCAGTGGTCCCGGTGGTTAGGGTATGCTTTTTGATTTTTTTGCTGGGTTTCTTTTGATTTTTGGGTATGTTTTTGATTTTTTTTATGGGTTTGTGTGCTTCTTGGCTGGCTTCTGTTGATGGGTGCTTCTGTCGGCTGGCTTCTGTTGATTTTTTGATGGGTTTTGTGATTACATGTGACCGATTTTGCAAGCGGTGCCCGGTGGTGCCTCGTGGTGCCCGCTTGGTGCCGGTGGTGCCCCGTGGTGCCGATCAATTTATTGGCAAGGATGACGATGGCGTGGCAAGGATGGTGGAGGGTAGGTTTTTGAACCTGCAACCCCACTTTTGCAGCCATGATTACTGGAAACTCTGAGCCAAACTATAACAGCCCTCCTAAAATATTTTTGGACACCCCTAAATGTCCTAAAATATGCCCCATACGCGAGAAACGGACCTGAAATACCCTTATACTTATTAAATTCAAGAAAAACAAAATTCAGGAGTCGCTCGCGGGGCGCGACCTCCTTACCCTCGTCCTTCGCGGGCCGCGACTGGCCTGGAGTGCCGGTCAAGGCAGACCGCCACATGGCATATGACTCATCAAGGCTAGGGCCATGACTGGCCAAGTCTATACTCGACACATGATGTCTCGCGGGCCGCGAGAGAGTTAGCCATGGTTTACGCGGCCGCCCTAGTCCAGCCCTATAAATAGGAGATCGAGGCTCAGTTGTTCCTCGTTCAAAAATTCTGAATTCTCTCTAATATTCTGTAGGCTATTACTATACTCGGGCATAATACCCACTATAAAGCAAAGCTCTGCCTCGTTGTAAGTACTATAACTCTGCTATTACCCTACACGATCGATTTAGGATCCTGTAACGCATGTTGGCTCTGCCCGACTCGGTCGTTGGAATTCTGTCTCGTGTTACACCCGATTGATCTAGGGCTTCATAATGCATGTCAAGGCTCTGCCTGACTCAGTCATTGGAGTTCTGTCTCGAGTTGTACGGTTATTGTGATTTGGGTTATTTTACTAACACGTGTGCATTGTTTAATTGTAATAGATAATAACCAGGAGATTCCCGGGAAGCTTTAGTTTTACTTAAATCTACAATGTGAGTCATTCCCCTTTTATAAACTCTTTTTGTGAGTACATCTGCTTTTCGTAAACTGTTTTTACAAAACCTCAAATGTTTTAAAAATATAACCTCCTAACGACGTTCGACGCAGAAATTGCCACCGGAAGAACCGTAACCCTTAGTTCTGTTCTCCGTGATTGTACTCTTGAACTCAACAATCACGTTTTCCCGATCGATCTCATTTTGATGCAACTTGGTAGTTTCGATATCATAGTAGGCATAGATTTTCTTCGTGAAAATCGTGCTGAAGTCGTTTGTTTTGAAAAGATGATTCGTTTCTCTCTTGCTAGTGGCGACCAACTCTGTGTTTATGGCGAAGTATCTTCGAAGGAACTGAAACTCATGTCGTGCATTCAAGCAAGCAAGTATCCCCGAAAGGAATACATGGCTTTCTTGGTGCACATCGTAGTAGCAGAGAAGGAAAAGGAAAAGAAGCTGATGGAAAAGGTACTTGTGGTTCGTGATTTTCCTAACGTCTTTCCTGACGATTTACCCGGTCTACCCCCGAGTCATGATATTGATTTTCGTATCGACCTCATTCCTGGAGCTAACCCTATCGCTAAAGCCCCTTATCGTCTCGCTCCGTCCGAAATGCACGAACTTTCTAGTCAACTCCAGGAATTACTTGATAAAGGCTTCATACGCCCTAGCACATCTCCATGGGGCACACCTGTCCTTTTATGAAAAAGAATGATGGATCGTTCTGAATGTGCATCGATTATAGGGAACTCAATAAGCTTACTATCAAGAATCGCTATCCCTTACCCTGAATCGACGATTTGTTTGATCAATTGCAAGGCGCTACGTGTTTTTCTTTGATCGATCTACGCTCTGGCTATCATCAATTACGAATCCAGGAGGAAAATATCCCTAAAACCACTTTTCGAACCCGCTACGGCCATTATAAATTCGTCGTTATGCCCTTTGGTTCCTCCAATGCACCCGCGGTTTTCATGGATTTGATGAATCGCGTGTGTAAGTCCTTTCTCGACCGCTTCATCGTCGTGTTTATCGATGATATCCTTATCTATTTGAAGTCGAAAGCCGAACATGCGCAACATCTCCGTTTGGTACTCGAGCTTCTCCAAGGGAATCGCCTCTACGCCAAGTTCTCCAAGTGTGAATTTTGGCTCGAGGAGGTTCAATTCCTCAGTCACATTGTCAATATTCAAGGTATTAACATCGATCCCGCGAAGATTGAAGTAGTTAAGAGTTGGATTACACCAAAAACCCCGTCCGAAGTTCGTTCTTTTCTCGGATTGGCGGGTTATTACCGTCGATTTATCGCTGATTTCTCTAAAATCGCTATTCCTCTCACCTCTCTTACGCATAAAGACAAGACTTTTGTTTGGGGAACCGAACAAGAGGAAGCCTTTCAAACTCTGAAGCGTATGCTTTGCGACGCTCCTGTACTAGCGCTACCCGATGGAAATGATGATTTTGTTGTCTATTACGATGCTTCTAACCTAGGTCTTGGTTGTGTCCTTATGCAACGAGACAAGGTTATTGCGTACGCCTCTCGTCAGCTCAAAGTCCATGAGAAAAACTATACAACCCACGATCTCGAACTCGGTGCAGTTGTTTTTGCGTTGAAGATATGGCGACACTACCTTTATGGTACTAAGTGTACGGTCTTCACTGACCATAAGAGCCTACAACACATCTTGAACCAGAAAGAGCTGAATATGCGCCAACGCAGATGGGTTGAACTTCTCAACGAATACGACTGTGAGATACACTACCACCCAGGCAAATCAAATGTCGTTGCCGATGCTCTTAGCCGACGAAGCTATTTACATAGTATTCGTAATATTCAATCCCAACACGACCTCAAAGCTCTCATTCGCGACTCTCAACACGTTGTTTTTCTTGAAAATACCGCGAGGGAGGAAAGAATACTTGGTTCAAAAAGCCAATTGGAAAGAAAATCCAACGACATCTTTCACTATCGCGACCGTATTTGGATTCCTAATCGCAACAACCTCAGGGATATTTTGGTGACCGATTCTCACAAGTCCCGATATTCGATTCATCCAGGTGCCGACAAGATGTACCAGGACCCTCGATCCAGGTATTGGTGGCCTGGAATGAAGAGAGATATCGCTGTGGATGTTTCTAAATGCCTAACCTGCTCGAAGGTCAAGGCCGAACATCAAAGACCCTCTAGTTTACTCGAACAACCCGATAGTATTTGGGTTATCGTTGATCGTCTTACTAAATGGGAAATGGGAAAGTATAGCCATGGATTTCATTACGAAACTTCCGCGCACGCCATTAGGTCACGATAGCATTTAGGTTATTGTTGATCGTCGTACTAAATCTGCCCACTTCTTACCAATACGAGAAGACTATAAGGTTGAACGATTAGCACGAATCTATACCGACGAAGTCATTTGTCGACATGGGACACCTCGTGATATCATCTTCTGACCGCGATGATCGATTTACCTCACGCCTTTGGGAAACTTTTCAATCCGCTCTCGGTACTACCCTTAATCTCAGTACCGCATTCCATCCCCAAACCGACGGTCAGACTGAACGCACGATTCGCACCCTTGAAGACATGCTTCGTTCGTGCGTCATAGATTTTGGTGGTAACTGGGATTCGCGTTTACCTTTAGCCGAATTCTCGTACAACAACAATTATCACTCTAGCATTCAAATGGCACCCTTTGAGGCATTATATGGAAGAAAATGTCGAGTGTTTGAACTCATAACTTTGATGGTAACCACCCTAATACAAACCCACAATCATAACTTGATTGGGAGCTTGATGAGAACGAGATTTCGTCAAGTTATCAACATGAAAATGAATATACAAAGAAATAAAAATGAGCAGAATTTTATATGCACTTTGGACCTAAAAAATGGTGAAGTTTCACCTTAGTTTGCCCAAGCAAACTTGTGAAAACTTTCCTAGAGGTTATCCAAGTGTTTTAAAACAAAGAACAAGGTAGAAATGGAAGAAGAAGTGAGTTGAAACTCACATGGAGAAGCTGAAACTTTCTGCTCAAATTATAATGAAACAAGTTGAGTTTAGGAGTGATTTTGAGTGATTTAGAGTGTTGTAAAGTGGAAAAAAGGGCTGGATACATGTTGTATTATAGTGTAGTAATTAGGGACCCATGGCATTATAGCCTAGTGGTATCTTGGTGGTGGGATAAGGCTTATGACCATTAGGTCATGGGTTCAATTCCCACAAAGGGGGTTTTCCCAGATTTATTGGGTTTCCTCCTGAATTGGTGTATAGGCATTATTGCCTAGTGGAGATGGATATGATCGGGTGGTTCTGCTGGTGGCACGATGATACTCCAGTGGTCCGTCAGTGATCCTAATTTGCCGTTAAAAAAAAAAAGTGTAGTAATTAGGGTTTTAAGTAGTTGACATTAATTATAATTGGTTGAAGGTTAAAACAATTTAAAAAAAAAAAAGAAAATTGTGGCTGCCTTTAACTTGCGACTGGAGCTGCTGTAAACAGCCTTAATATTATCATTTTTTGTCTTGCTTTTGAACATTAAATTAAGTATATTATGTATTTTATGTAATGGTGAAGATTTAAGGCAATAGGTTAGTGGTATACTACTTAAAACAAACAATAATTCAGCCATGAGGCATGCTTGCGATTGGACTGTTATGTCCACTTCTATATATATTTTTTTATCCTATTTACATATAATCTAGGTAGTGCATATATTGTACTAAGTTTGGTTAGTGAATTATGTAACCAACAATTAAAAGCACTTCTGAAAAGGTGTTAAAATAACAAAAGAAGATTTGCACGTTGGTTGTTTGAGTCCGGCCGCAAATTTCTGTTTGTGCATCTTTTTTATTATTATTTTTTTTTTATTTGACAAAGTTAGTTGTATCTTTGGTTCTTTTAATTAGGTTATGTTAAGTATGTATAACATATAAGGGTAAAGATCAAATAGGAAGTTAATTTTCTCTAGGAAGGATAGGAAGTCATAGGATTATGACATGTGGCAAATTTTAAAATAAAGAGAAAGGGTATTTTAGTCAATCCAACTCCTTCTTCTTCCTTTTTCAAAACCCAGTAAATTCAAAAACCCATCATTTTCAAAATCCACCATCTTCAACTATTTCTTCACTTTCTATCTCAATAATCACTACATTATAGTGCGATTTTCATCACAAATCAATGATTCAGAACCCGATCAACGTGTTCTTCAGCTTTTTTTGAAGAAAACCCAGTTTAATTTCATAAAAAAATCTCGTTTTTTCCGGTGATTTTGGAGATAATCACTCGATTCGTTCGATTCGAGCGTTGATAAGTGTTTCTATCATTCAAATTCCGTCAATTGATGAAGAAATCGGCTTCGATCCATGTAAGAAATTCTTTAATTTCATTTTCATGATCTGGGTTTTTTATTTAGTCATTGCGTTTTACGATCTTTGCGGGGGTCTGGGGGCGGCAGCCCCCGGTAGCGGGGTCCCAGGGGCGGCAGCCCCTGGCGGGGTCCAAGGGGCAGAGCCCCTGGCTGGGGTTGACAGTGACAATGGGGTCCAAGGGGCAGAGCCCCTGCTGTACTAAAAACGCATCAGAAAAATTAAATTTCCATAAATTGGCTCATTTCGAAGACAGTAATTCGTAGACAATTCAGACAGTTCACAGTGACAGACAGTTTTATGTGTCCATTGCGTTTTAGAAATAAGACAGTTCACAGTGACAGACAGTTCACAGTGACAGACAGCTATTGCGTTTTAGAAAAAAACACATTTTTAAGTGTTTTTAGTCATTGTGTTTTAGGTAAAACACATTTTTTAGGTGTTTTCAGTCCATTGCGTTTTAGAATGAGTCATTTTTAAGTGTTTTCTGGCCATTGCGTTTTACATATAAGACATTTCTTTGTGTTTTTGGTGCATTGCGTTTTAGGTAAAACACTTTTTTATGTGTTTTCAGTCCATTGCGTTTTAGAAAACAGACATTTTAAGTGTATTCTGGCCATTGCGTTTTACAAATAAGTCATTTTTTTGTGTTTTTGGTGCATTGCGTTTTAGGTAAAACACATTTTTATGTGTTTTCTGGCCATTGCGTTTTACAAAAAAGTCATTTCTTTGTGTTTTTTGTGCATTGCGTTTTAGAAAAATGTCATTTTTTAGGGTTTTTTTTTCATTGCGTTTTACGATACTGGGGTTTTTTCTATTGCGTTTTACGCAACTGGGTTTTAAATTTTTTTTTTCAAAATATAACAATAGTATACTCGTTTTAAAGATAAAAAAACGCTCGTTTTTTTGGTGCAATTTTTATAAAAAAATAATGTCGTATGAAAGAGTTATTAACGTTTAAAAAATGGGGGGGAATTGGAGGAGAGAGAAACTATTGGCTTGGATTGACTAGATTGCCCCTGAAAAAAGTCACGCGCCTCTTTTTTTACTTTCAATTTCCCTGATTTAATCTTAGCCCTTGATTAAGTAAATGGATGGTCAAGATCACTTCCTAGCCTTCCTAGCCAAATAAACTTCCTATTATATCTCCACCCTAACATATAATTACCCATCTAATCAAGTGTAATGACATGTGGTTAGGGATAAAATGGGTATACAATATGGTATTTTAAGGTGTAACAATATAACAAGTGTAACAAGTATGAAAAAAAACATGGTTCTTGAGTTGCAAAGAATAAATAAAGTATGGAAATAATTAATCTAGTATATGTACGTGTAGAATTTGCAAATTACGTAGTTTCGATTAATTTTTGTGCGCTTAAATATGTTTATGATACGAATACGCAATACGTTTACAATTAAATCAAACGTTTAAATGAATACACGAAAAATAAAGTTTATTTCATAAGAAGAGTTCCATTTTGTTATAATCAAAGTCCCGAATTTACGACGTTTCAAAGCGAGTTACGATTACAAGAGGAATAAGCTTCTGAAAATAGTAATGCATTAAGATCTTTCTAGAAAAACGGCAAGCTGCGAAAAACGGAGCGTTACAGTCTGTATCCCGATTAGTCAATGGACCGGAACATTTGGATTAGGATACAATCACTCATGCGCATCAATGACTGATTCATCTTTTGTATTTTGTGTGATAACGTTTCTAATAATCATGAGAAATGACCGAATATGGCACTTGAGTTGGTAAAAAGATAATGAAAAAAAGCACATATGATATGACTACAGAATAGTTGCGGATAAATGGTATACCGTTGAGTTTTCAAAACTATTTTAAAGATCATGAAAGCAATATGTAGCATGGATCATCATCATAGCTTAATAATAGGCAAAGTTAGTAGCTGGGAAAGAAACTTGAATATTGTGTGATTGACTCCAACCTAAATTGATTTATTTCTGGATTTGACTGTCATTATATGTGTCCCTTTGGTCTGAGTCAGCAGGTTGATCCGTGACAAGGTCTCTAGAGATTGGCCATTAAGCTACTTCTCAGCTTTAATACATACATTTATAATCTGCAAGAAAGAGTGGATTGTAAGATTAAATATATTATGGTATAATATTTAATCTAGTAGCCATTATAATCATTAACATTATATGGATCAAAATATATAACAATCCTATTAAATAATTAGTTGGTAATTGTTGATGGGCCTAATTACCCTTATTAACTAATTAGGGTTTCCTCATGGGTGCTTATATAAGGAGACTTATGTAGAGGTTAAAAGGTTAGACAATTAGACAACCTTATTAGTTCATAACATCAATCAACCTCCTCTCCATAGCCGATTACCCTTTATCGGTTCTCTCATCACCATCATTAGATTGCACCCTAAGGAGGAACCAGATCAAGCTGACAATCATGTCAAACACTGTTGCTGCGTCTCCATCTGGATTCTCTGCTGGCCTGTGCTGATGCAATCAGGTATGTTATTCATGTTTTCCATTATGCCTAAAACAGAACTGATCAACATGTTGTATCAGAGCGTATGTTGATTAGTCGGTTCTGTTTTGTATCCATAAATCTGGAATAAATATGGAATAAATCTGGAAAACCGTTTTGAAAACCTTAATAAAATTTCATTTATGCCATCCGAAATCATCATTACGGATAATTACGGATCTGGGTTTTGTCATCTCGAATGCATCTCGGATCATTACGGATCATTACGACTCATTTCGGATCATTACGGATCATTTCGGATCATTACGGATCTGGGGTTTCATCATTACGGATGCATTACGGATGAAAAGTTCATTAAATTTTTTACTGTTCCGAAATCGATATACTTAAAATGTGTTATAAAATTTCCAGATTTCGGATGAATGTTTAGATATTTTGATTTAGGGTTCATCACATGTTCATGAGAAAATTCGAAAATTCCTTTAGTTTTGGAATGAATTTAGGATTATTGGGTGTTTGTTCCTTTTTGATTTATTTTTATCTAATTAGAATTTTCGAAATCTGTTATTTTATTAATGGATATAATTTTTTCGAAATAAACAGATAACTATAATGAATATTTAAACAGGAAACTTAATCCCATAATCACTAAGATTTCGGATTTGAACCTTATCAATTAATAACTGCTTAAATTAAGGATTTTGTTGCTTGAGGAACACATCTCGGATGAATCCGAAATCATCAAGGACTGATCATTCCGGATGAACTTATGCTCGTCCATCACGGATCAATAACTACTTGAACATTTCGGACTCAACATCAGAGATCATTTCGGACTTAGCATCACGGATCATTTCGGACTAAGCATCATCATTCGAAATCATCCAAAATATATCCGAAATCATCTGAAATGACTCGACTTACGCGTCTTGGACACATCCGAGATCATTCGAAATCATCCATTTCGGATAGTCCGAAATGATTCGAAATCATCATCTCGGATGAATCCAAGAGTTGATTCATCCGAAATCATAAGTGTTCATAAAATTTCAAGACTTATTCGAAATCCTATTACTTTATTAAGCAGTTAATATGAACTAAAATTTAGCTCGGGGCTCCGCCTCGAACCCCATGCAAGGGGCACGTTGTCCCCCTGCAACCCTAGCGAACTCACCGCGGAGTTCGATCCGCGCTAACAGGTGGTTTGCTATTAGATGATTGGTTTTGTAATTACTTAGTTAATTAATAAGGATCAAATAATATTTTACAAAACCAAAATGGCTTTACTTGAATGGGCTTCTGATGTATCATTTCTAGCCAAAGCTGACTTGATACATCTACTTATCATCCAAGTATTACGAAAGCTATGTTAAGTGTGCATCATAAACATGAATGTCTTAATATCTGGCCAAAGCTGATTTAATTCCTTCATAGATGGCATACTTAACAAGTGCATAACTAAAGTGATTGTCTCAGTTTCTGGCCAAAGCTGATTTGTTACAACCACGTTGCACATATGCTTAAATGATTACACTTCTGGCCAAAGCTGTTTTGTCTTCATTTAAGTAGAACTTTAAGTAGTCTATTATTTTGATGTTAGCAATAGACATATCACAACCTCTTCACATAATGATCCTTATATTAATGATCCTTAATTAATTTTTATGATCATTTCGTCTGTCTTATTCTTAGTACCCATAATTTTTACTCACTATAATTTTCTTCTAAAAGTCTATATCTCATCCACTCTAATTCTTAAATCTAATATGTTTTGCTTAAAGTTTCTATAAGAATTAGCTCTTAAATTAAATCCTTGATTATCTCTTAAGACACGATAATCCTATTGCTCTCTTCTGCTAAAGCACTACAGAAGAAAAGTAGAGCATGATGATTAGGATAAATCGAACATGATGTCTCTTATGATAATCAAGAATAAGTGCTGTCACTAAAAGGTTATTCCAGATTAAGTCTTTCCTAAGACTAATCTATAATTGTGGAATAATCACTAGAACTCCTAAGATGCATGCCTTCATTTAAAATTATAAACTATAAAGCTAAGTGGTATATGTGAATACATAATAATGTACAATACCATGACCCATAAAGTTAAGGGCTTACGCATGGAAATAAGTACATTTTTCCAGTACATTACATACTAAGATTTTCACTTGTACAATTTGATGCCTTATAAATCAACTATAATACTCAAAAGTACCAAAGTATAACGAGTGTGTTGATAAGCAACATATGTACAAAGAAATAAATGTTTGAAGCTGGAAAATAAGTTGTTACTCACCTTAGAACCACTTAAACTTTAAAAGAGGATTGTTCTAAGGTCCATAGACAAATTACAAGTGCTAATTCCAACTTTAAGGTTCTTAAAGGGAAAATCTCAATGCATAATTATGTCATTAGACTAGGCATAAGCAACGAGACTATCCATTATTCTAAAGAACAGTTGGATAAATTAATTAGATAGTCACTTACTAATGATATTTAAGTCTGATCATTTTGAATATTCCAATTAACACATGATTAGTTGACTCTAGTTCCATAGGTTTCCTTACCAGAACTCGACAAATAACTAACATGAGAGTTAGTGAGAAAATTAAATGTTAAGCTATAAGAACCATAATAAGCAGTCTTTTAACAACGTTTTTTGATACCTTATATATATTCTGAAGATTAGTCAAAATATGGTATCATAATTAAACAATGTTATGAAGGTTGTGAGGTTTGCATAGTCAACATAAAGTCACACTTACCGTAAACTCTCATTTTATTTGTTCTAAATATCTGGATAGAAACATTACTAAGATGAAACTAGATGATACCTTATATTTTCACAACTTTTGTTATCATGCAAATGAGAATTTGACAAAAGGAAAATGAGACTTATAAATTTCGTCCATTATAACCAAAATTCATGAGAAATCATGACATGGTTAATGAGGATGATTTTTTATCCAATCTCATTCTAAGTGATTTTAAATCGTGACGTTACAGCCCTAAATATTACTTGGCTTAAGGAATAAGTATGAGTCCATCATAAGTCATTCATTGACATTCATGGAACTTATTCCAAATGGAATATTCAGACATAATTCATTTATCATTTAAAAGACTATCAACTTGTATCTAAATTTTGTCGCATATGGCCCACGTTCTTAGAAGAAATTTATTCATGTATGTACTTAATAAGATTTCTATTAAATATGTCCCTAAAGTTTTTATGATATCTTGACATTAAAGAAATCAAATAAAGTCTAACGTATATATGATAGGTTCCCATGTCACGTACCTCATTGAAACTTCTCTTGTAGCATTTCTAGAGATATTAAAGATAAGTGGGAGCATTAAGTGTCTTAATAATAACTTGCAATAGTTGCAAGAGGTGGGGGAGTGAAAACTTCATATTACTTCAATTTACACCTCTTGTACAAGACACTGCTCCATCTTAACACTGTTCTATCAAAACTTGTCTCCTTAAAATCTAATGCTGCTCTTACAAAAGTTTCATTGTTGCTTAATTGTGGGCACACTTAGATTTCTTACCTAAACTAACATAATCCCCAACAAGAGAAATCACAACAACTAACGTCATTAACGTGTTTCTCTATTATAATTTGTTGGTCATTAAACATTGACCTAAGCATGCTGAGTTCCTAAAGTTTTCTAAGGTCAGTGGGAGAAGTCAAAGTCCTTATCATGATTTGTAAGGAATACAAGAGGCGGGGGGAAGAGTGTCATTAAATTTCACTATGAATTTAACTCCGATTACACCTCTTGTGCACCATACTGCACCAACTCTTACAAACTTAGAATGAAAATGATAGCAACCTAACCAAGAGCTAATCCATAAAACTGAAACTTTTAAACCCTAATAATCAACTCAGGAGGTCATCTAGATTTAAAAATCTACTAACTTTGATGATTACATAACCTCCCTAACTGAAGTTGAAATGGATTTTGGAAATGTTTACTGATCCTATCTCTTCAAATTAAGCCATTAGTGTCAATCAATCTTCTAAATGGAATAAAATAGTTTTCTAGTAAAACTGATTTTATGTGTTCGTATAACGTTTGGGATTTGATTGAATTACCTAAGAGTGTTCATAACTAAATCAAATCCTAATACACAAAGAGGCATGATTGATTGTCAAATGTTATACTTAGGAAGAGATAAATTATCAAAGATTTCTTTGAGGATCATCACTGTTCTAGTAGCTTATAATAGTTTAAAGCTACATTAGATGAACATTAAAAACAATTTTCCTTAACAAATGGCTGACATATTTACATGTTCATAAAACAACCTAAAAGTTCTAAACTGAAGGTTAAAGAACACTTTATTTGTAAGCCAATAAAATCCATGTATGGGTTAATGCAAACATCATAATGTGATGGAAAGCTAACGTAATTATTTTCATCAAGAATCAAGTGGATTAATGTACCTACCTCAAAATGAGTGGGAGCAACTAAGATAAACCTGTCTATATAGATGATATTCTTTTGACAGGTATATGTTACATAAGTCAAAGCATTGTTAACACAAACTTTGATATAATAGATCTCAGAGATATCTGTTACGTGATAGATATCATAACATACTGAGATAGACCCAATGGGATATTAGTTCCGTTCCATAAGTTTAACATTAAATGGGTCCTTAGATATGTAACAATCAATATTGCTCTCCTTCAGAGGATAAAATGGTAAATGAGATTATTTCCTTACGCTTCATTAATTAGAAGCCTTATGTAAGTTCAAGTCTATACTCGTTTAGATATTACTCACATTGCAACACACTAGATTTGTCTAGATTAATGTGAAGCATCTAATAGAGTATTACAATATCTTTAAAAGAAACGAGAGGCTAAAATTTGAAGAAGAAGTGAGAATTAAAACCGATTGATTACTTTAACTTTGTAATATTCAAAGATGACAAAATGTAATTTTGGGTATATCTTTATGTCAGCAGACAAAACCTATCTCATGGAGGAGTCATAATGCACTGATATTAACAACCTAAGTTATAACGACATAATATAGTCAGTAAATGTTGTTGGAAATTTATCAGTGGACTCATAAGTTTATTAACTCCATATAATTAATGTTTTGAAGACTTAGTGTGATAAAGTCAGCTACCATGACTCTTTGAACAGTAACAGTTCAAGAGGTGCTGCATTAAGTTTCGATACGCAATTAATTATTCGTTTATGAACGAATTGAGGAAACTAAGTTTTGTATCGAATACATTCATGATATGCTTAAGGATCCTATGACTGAAGGGCTATTACCCATAAGTCTTATTAAGAGAGCTCATAGACGGGTATAAATTAATGGTCGTGCGCAATTGCATATCGTACTATGAATGACTAAGTATTAGTTAATTTTCCTCATCAGTTTGATTTTGTATGTCTCTAAGAATATGTCAAGTCGACATAATGGCATATAGACAAATAAAGTTACAAATCAAACAAAGGGCTTATGCATATTTTGATCATGACGATTAGGTTTTAAATTAAGGCTATAGTATGATTAATGGGGGTCCTGAGTCGCATAATGATTCAACGGCTGTATTTCTCTGCTATAGTACTTGTTTAAGGCTAAAATGAGTATTAACTCCTGATCAGGCTTATCTAATACTCATAGTAAATGATTACTCGGCTAAGTGGGAGAATGTAAGATTAAATATATTATGGTATAATATTTAATCTAGTAGCCATTATAATCATTTACATTATATGGATCAAAATATATAACAATCCTATTAAATAATTAGTTGGTAATTGTTGATGGGCCCAATTACCCTTATTAACTAATTAGGGTTTCCTCCTGGGTGCTTATATAAGGAGACTTATGTAGAGGTTAAAAGGTTAGACAATTAGACAACCTTATTAGTTCATAACATCAATCAACCTCCTCTCCATAGCCGATTGCCCTTTATCGGTTCTCTCATCACCATCATTAGATTGCACCCTAAGGAGGAACCAGATCAAGCTGACAATCATGTCAAACACTGTTGCTGCGTCTCCATCTGGATTCTCTGTTGGCCTGTGCTGATGCAATCAGGTATGTTATTCATGTTTTCCATTATGACTGATATCTTAGTTAATATTCAAACGTCCTCCTTTGATTGCATTGTATTTATCCCTTGAGTGAAGGTTTTTGTAACAAGCCCACAACCAGCGCGGTTAAAAAAGATTGAGCAAAAACAAAACTGATACAACTAGAATTAAACATCAAGAAAACACTTGTTGGGCTAGTGAAGACTTTATTGGGCCGGTCGTTTAATTAAATAAGGTTCATTATGGTTTCTTATTAACCCTAGTCTATCAGATGTCTACATTTGTAATTTGATTTTGGACATGTGTCTTGAAGATGTCTACATTTGTAATTTCCTACCTTTTCATACTTAATATTATTATTTACCAAATTGACACTTTTTATTTAGTTTTCCCTTATCTCATATTTTATGAAAAAAAAAATATCGATTATTCTATCTCTTATTTGAATAATGCATTTTTTTTTAATTTAGTTTGTACTTATCTTTTCCGTTCAAATGGGACAGAAGTAAAATTATTGGGTTTCACATTTGTAATTAGTTATTTTTTTATTAAGATGTTATCGTTCTATTTGCTCATGTTCAAAATGATCAGAAAAAAAAACGCGGTTACTTTTGTTTCTAGGAAATCATAATCCTTTTATTTGATTCAATCATTCTAGAAGTTTTAAAACTAAAATATAATCTATCATAACCAAATTCACATTTCAAAACCCTCAAAATTCAACCATTCAATAATCACAATTACTCACACGTATAAGCGCATATATAATCTAACCTACTTTTAATAAAGGATTCCAATTAATTCTACATGAAATTTATGAAGACTTTTTGTTATACACTTAGTTTCATATATAATCTAATCTAACTTTTAATAATGTATATATGTGTGGACGCTTGGAGGGCAAAAGTGAAATTGCACTAATTTTAACGTTATGTCAATAAATTTGTGAAAATAACGTTAAAAGCGGCGGACGGTTAATCATGCATCATCATCATGTGGTGGCGTTGATAGCTGAAAGACAAAAGGAAACATGCACTAAACGGTCTTTGTCCCGATTGCTAAGTGTTATGTGCCTTATGTCCAAAGGTTGATGCAAAACTACTTTCGAGTCGGGGGTCTTAATGAAAGCAGCCTCTACATCTTACTCTCCTCAGACCCTACCTTAGCTTTGCTATTTGTGGGATTTACTAAGTATGATGATGATGATGGTGATGATGATTTAGTATATATAATTAGATTTATTCAACCCTTATAATTCACGTGGTTTATAAAGATATATTTTTTTTTATTATTTAGTTTATAAAATTACATTGATCCAATCCGTGTAATATACAAGGTTACAAAACTACATTTATTTAACCCGTGTAATACACAGTGTTTTTAAAGATATAACTTTTTTTTTATTATTTAGTATATATAATTAGATTTATTCAACCCGTACAATACACGGGTTTTTATTATTTGTTATATAAAATTACATTTATTCAGTACAATACATGAGGTTCTTAGAGATATAATTTTTTTATTATTTGATATATAAAATTACATTTGTTCAACCCGTGTAATAAACAAGATTTTTAAAGAATAATTGTTTTAGTTTAGTATATAAAATTACATTTATTCAACCCGTGTAATACACGGGGTTCTAACCTAGTTTTATATTTACAAATACCCCTTATTGTAATTGTAATCTTGTGCCTTGAGCTTTAATAAAATAAACTAGTTGCAGTCCGTGTACGTAGGTCCCAATGAGACCGAACCACGTAAAATTCTTATGTCATATTTTTTTTTTCTATTTTTCTATTCTATGTGTTTATATCGTTTGTGCATGTGTGTCTGGTTCCATTGCGCCACTTGAGACCTGACAAGTGATAGTAGAGCTTTGACTCATTTTTCGTTAAACAAACGAGATTGCATAGAAACGACTCAGAGTTTGATATTAGATCGCTAGTTGTGTTTGCCGTTCTAGTCCGGTGTCCGAATAGCGATTGATTATAAACAAAAAAACAAAGGAGGTGTCGTACATCCGTAAACGAACGCCTTTTACACGATGTTACAATTTACTTCATACTATGTTATACCTTACTCTACAATCACATCACTATAAATGCAACTATTATTACCTAGGTATCACTTATTTAAATTCTTTTATTTATTCTTCATTGTTACTCAATAGGTTTTGGAATTTTTTATTTATTCTAATGCAGGAAGTTCATATATTTTTGTACTTTTTATTAATGTTATGATTTTATAATTTATTAGATACATATATACACACAAACACACTAAGTTAAAAGTTAAAGAAAGGGTATATGTATGCAACAGATTAACACAAAATAAAGGAAATAAAAAGTTTTTTTTTCTATAAATACCGTTGCCAATATAAACAAAAATATGACATAAAAATTAATAGCTAATCTTCAATGTGCATAAAAGAGTTATAACGATTATTGTTGGAAATTTTGTGAAAATAGCAATTTTCACAAATATAGGAAATGCATTTTTTTTATAATTTTGGACTAGAAATAAATATAAGAAACGAACG
The DNA here is from genome assembly GCA_030545235.1 of Helianthus tuberosus. Lineage (NCBI taxonomy): Eukaryota > Viridiplantae > Streptophyta > Magnoliopsida > Asterales > Asteraceae > Helianthus > Helianthus tuberosus. The sequence goes on from CM060440.1 coordinate 21,557,140, forward strand.
AGATTTCATATATTTATTTGTGGGTTTGTGTTTTATGTTGGAAGAGCTTCGCAACGAACTAAACCGCGTCCAAAACGGAGCTAAGATGAATGAAATATCGATGCTCAAAGTTTAGTGTTTGAAACATTGAAAGCTGAAATAATGGGAAAGTGACACCTTGTCCCACATAGGAGAGATGAAACTTAAAAAGGTATTTAGGTGGGAACACTCTATCCTTAATTGTTCATGGAAGCACACACTAGTGTACTCGCGAGGGGGGCGGAGCACCCTAAATCGCAAATGCGCGCATGGCGTGGGCGATGGGCGCAATGTGGCGCTTTGATGGCACACTTTGCACTTCGAACGCCGTGAGCCGCTTGAGAGCTGCCTTTGTATTTTTTGACCGCACGCGCATGGTGAAGCACATGGGCTGCAAAGACCAGGGGCAGGCAGGCGCGCGGGTACACGGCACATGACCAGGAAGGTATGCGCGCACTGGCGCATGAGCACCGATTTGTACACGCGGCGCACCAAAGTGAGCCAATATGGCGCGATTGTGTGGTGTGCTCGTATAGATTCACCGGTGACGTAGCGCACACGCGCATGAGTGGTGCATACATGCCCGAGCATGAAAGTGAGCTAAGGCGCACACGTGCATTAGTGGTGCAGACCTGGGGCGCATGAAAGTGAGCCAAAGTGGCGCGCGCACACCAGAGTGTCTGTTCTTCTAAACTTTAATGAAGGAGCAGTTTCGTTTCAGCATTTGAAACACACGAGTCAATGGTTTTGACTAAGAATTAAATGACGAATTAAAGTGCGTTGAAGATGTTTAATGCAATTTAATTCTCTCCTTTAATTCGTTTTTGGCTGTTTCAACTCAGATGTTGTTTAAATACAGGATCTCATCAACTGCAGAAGGCACCAACTACAACACTGTGAATGCGATCACTTCTCTGCAAACTTCTGATGTCTCTGCTTCTTGTTTCAAGGTAGACTTTGGGCCCTCAAGCCAGCGCTGGCAGTACACACTGCTTCGGCTGTTGTACCCTTGGAAACAAAACGAGTTCTCCTGAGAGACTCAGAATTTGTTTTAAGGGCCCTGTGTTGAACACAACCCTAAGCCAATCTGCATTTTATGTTTCATCTTTCATTCTTGTAATTTGATTATTTTAGTTGTCACTGTACTGTAATTTCTGCTTTCTTTATTTTCTGTACGATAATTGCTTAATAAAATTGTTTTATTTTATTTAATACGTAAACGGCTATTACAATTATAAGGGTTGAATTGTTTATAAAATTCCAGACATTGGATATTCATACGTTTTGTCAAACAACTGCAAATGGGCTATGCGACGGATCCAATATGCAGAAATGCGAGGCATACAATATAATGAGATTTTATTAAATCATATATTTATTTTAGTTTATTAACTAGGTTATAACCCCTTGTATTACACGGGGTTGAATAAATAAATTTTACATACTAAATAATAAAATAATATATCTTTAAAACCTCATTTATTGTACGGGTATGAATAAATGCAATTTTCTGTACTAAATAATAAAAAAATATATATCCTTAAAAAACCACGTGTATTGTACGAATTGAATAAATCTAATTTTATATATCAAATAATAAAAAGTTATATCTTAAAAAACCTCATGTGTTACATGGGTCGAGTAAACAAATTTTGTATAGTTAAAATAAAAATATTTAATACATTAATACAAAGTTTGGTTTTCGTGATAAAATAGATTATTCTGTTGTTGCAAAATTTATTAACAAAGTCTCAATAAATTTAACCATTTATTTAAAACTCCACAAATGTATAAATGATAAATAATATTAGTTAATTTTATTTTAAGTTCCGTAAAATTTATTTGATACCAAACTAAACAAAACGTTCAAATATAATTAATTCAAATAAATAATATTATAAATGAGAAGGAGATTAAACTAAATAATAATTATCCATAAGATATTAAACTAATAATATTTGGTAAGAGGGTTATCTATAATATAAAATATCAAATTAAATAATATTTAGTAGGAGGGTTATCTATAATTAATTAGAAGAGATTAAATTAAAATAATAATTATCTATAAAAGATGGCCTAATATGATGACAAGTGTCCCTAAAGTGGTTTCTTTTATTATATAGTACTAGTGGTAAGACCCGTGTGCAAACACGGGTCGTTTCTTAGAAAACCATGCATAACACATATTGACAGAGAGTAAAAAAATAATTGGTGTAGACTAACAAAATTGATATAAGCTAATGGTAAATAGGTTTATTCAACAACAATTCCATTTTGTTGATAGCAAACCACTGTTGTCTATTAACTGTTAAAAACCTCTGCTTTCCAACAGACTTTCCTAAAAACTGTTATCCATTATCTCCAACAGAGCTTGCCAGATGGATAGATAGTAAGTATCAGATGTTAGTCAACCCATGTTAAAAAGGCCAGTCAACAGAAATTACAAAGGTTAGTAACCAGATGTTAAGAGAATAATGTTATTAACAAAGAATTTAGTACTCTCATTAAAAATGAGAGCTGCAAACACGGGTCGTTTCTTAGACAACCATGCATAACACATATTAATAGACCATATTGATACGTGTATAGATATTGTACCAAAACGTGTTATCTATTATAGCTAAAAGACAACTATAAACATAGATTATCGGCTAATATATCAGTTACATACAATTTAACTGTTTACCCAAAAAGACAATATAAACTGCTTATAGACATATGTACTTAATAGAAGTTGAATACAACTTAAGGTTCAACAAACGTTAACTACAAACACACAATCACCTGCCTCAACAACTTTCAGCAAAACTAAATCAAGGAATCAGCAGACTTTAGAAATCAGCAGATCTTTATTCTCTCATCAACATTTCCCGGATTTGCCCTTTGAATTGGAGCTCAAAATTCAAGGAATCAATATCATCTTCATCCCTATCAAGCTGAAGGTTAAAAAGATCTTGGAGGTCAACTGCACTCAGACCAAGTGCATTCTCCATTGATATCTTTTCAACACTACCATCAGACTTGATCAAAGTCAATTCATGGGTCTGTTTATCAGACTTCCACTTTAATATTTTTGGATCTGATGGGTTTCTTGGAAGAAGTTTTATTTGAGAGGAGTTTGGCAATTGAGGCCTGCTTGCCAACTTTTGAAGTGCTTGAGCAACTTGAGCTTTTAATTGCAACGAAGCATCATCCAATCCATATCGTAATTGATTTCTGATAGACTCTTTTCTGTACTCAGCATACCTATTTTCATCTTCCTCATCCATCAGTTGTTGTCTTTTTCTTTGGTTCAAGGCAGCGATGGATACATCTGCTGATGAGAATAGCTTTTTAGATGTAATGGTCTGCCGACGTCTAACAGTGGTTTCATCTTTGTATACTAGCTTTTTAGGAAGGGATGGATCTGTCTTTCTTCGCTCTTCTAACTTATTGTAAGCTCGATCAATATACTGCCTAAACCATTTTCCAATTTGTCTAGCAGTCCCAACCTTAGCTGCTACAAGTTATGCCTTCATTCTCTTGTACTTCAACACTTCATCCACTTCAACCTTTTTGTATTGTTTCCAGTTGGGAGCAAATTTTGGCATTTGATGATCTTTATTCATCTTTTCAATTCTATTAACTTCCTCATTAAGAGCTTCAAGGGGCCAGTCTTTGAAATCAGGCATGTAGGCTTCGTAGGGCTTGGTATCCATGATAGTGTTCAAGAAATCATTCTTTAATGTCTTTTGTAGCTCAACATTTGGTGACAGATTTGACATATTCTTACTCAGGTCTCTAGCAAAATCTTCCAACTTCTTGACTTCACCAAGCCAATGTTACATGCGAGCTGATAAGTTAATGTCTCCTAGCCCTTTACACTCTTCTTTTGCCTTATCTTCTGCTTGCTTGACCTTTAGCTTAAGATATTCATGAATATTCTTCGGAGTTTCGAATCCATGAAGAGATAGGCAGGTTCTTTTGGATGGATCATCCTCTGTGTAAAATTGAGTCATTTCATCTTGAACTGCAAGCAGTTCCAGAGGGAAAGTTACTACCAATGAGTTGATATTTGTTGATGGAGGTGGGACGAATGGTTTGGGTGAAGTTTGAATGAATGGAGTAGCTAATAACGGAATTGGTGCGGGCATATCTTTTTCTTCCTTCTCTTCTTCATGCACCATGAATTTTCTCTTTCTTGTGTAAACAGATTTTGGAGAAGGAGGAGTTAGGGAAGAAAAATGTGCTATGAATGTAAGGGTTGATTGTGTTGGGAAATAAAATTGGGTAGAATCAGTGGATTGACTAACAACTGTTGAAACAACTGGTGTCTCAACCACTGTTGTCTTAACATGTGTTGAAACATTTGTTGCATCAATAATTGTTTCAGTGGAGGTTGGCAGTGGTGATGAGGATTTTGTATTCTACTTTTTGACAGCTGGTTTTTCTGGTGAGAGTTTTGTTTTAGGTGTATCAGAATCTGGCTTCTTAGGTTTAGCAGTGGTTTTAAGTTTCGCAGCAGTGGTTGGTTTTTCTGGTGGTGATATTGGTTTAGGAAACATGACAATAGGAGATCCATTGTGTTTATGTGATTTTCTTCTATTTGACGTTCCAATGTTGACCACTTCATCTTTCTCTTTTGTATGCTTCTCTTCTGCTTTCGTTCAATCTCCTTATTTGTCTGTTTGTTAACGGTATCATCAATTCCCTTTTTCTTACCAGTATCAGATTTTCCAGGAGATTTTGCAAAAGTTTGCTTGGCAGGCTTTGGATTTTGTTTTGGCTGATTCCTTGGTGTTGGTTTGCCAAAGTTTTTCATGGAATTCTTTTCCCTCTTTTCAGCATCATCTTCATCGTCTTTTTCAAACACAGGTGCAGGGGTAGTACCAGTTAACTTTGCAATGCATTCTTTTATGCCCTTGATGTCAGCCTGTGTGTCTTTGTATCTTGCTTCAACCATAACTCTAATTAGCTTCATGTGGGAATTAAGTTGAATCTCAGCCAGTTCCGTTTGAGCTGCAAGAATGGGTTGTACCGATAACTCTGCTCTGATAATGGATGACAGTTGTTTGAAAACCATTGTTGGCCAAAAACAGATGTTAGACAACATTAGTAACTCAGCAGTCCTTAGATTAAACAGAACCTATGAGAACAGACAATACCCTTCAACAGTGTTTGGAAACCAATGTTGGCCAACAACAGATCTTATGCAACGATAGTAAGTCCGCAGTCCTTAGTCAAACACGGGTTTGGAAAATAGTTTTTTTCAACAGACTTTTAATATAAACAAATAAATTGATATTAAATATCAGCAGCCATTTAATGCAAAACATTTAAAAAATAAATTTTCATGGGAAAACTATAAAATTAAATATCAAGAAACTGAAAGGACAAATTTTAAACCTTTGCCATAAAAAATTAAAAAAAAAAAACTCTTCATTTAAACACCAATAATAATCTACATGGCAAACAAAGGCTACTACCACTTCAACGGACACAAATGTTGTAAACAGTGGTAAATCAACAGTCGCTAGGATAAACAGCATTATTAAAACAGACAATACCTTTTAGCAGTGAATAAATTTTTATCCAAACAGAAGTTGATTCAAAACATCAACAAATACTATGAAAACACTGATAATCAATTTTAAATTGATTTTATATATTAAGACTTATGATTATGATGCAATAATAACCTAAAAAAAGCATTGTTGATGGAGTTTTCCAATATTTAAAAAATAGCTATTTTTGAGAGTTTTTTTCCAATATTTAAAAAAATAGCTATTTTTTAAGAACGGAGTTTTGATGTTTTGAAGACATTTTACAAAGATGTGTTGAGCAATAACAGATGTTCAGAACTTCTATTGTGTTAATCGTTGACAATTCTTTGGAAACTGTTGTTAGGAATAACAGATGTTCACAACAGTAGCAACTCAACAGTCGTTACAAAAAAACAGAAATTATGAGAACAGACAATACCTTTAAATAGTGAATGAAACTTTTGCCAAACAGATGTTTTAAAAACAGCTGTTTTCAACAGACTTTTAAAGATTTTTGTCAATATTTTTCAAAATACATATTTTTTAAGAATGTTCAGAACTTCTATTGTGTTAATGGTTGACAATTCTTTAGAAACTGCTGTTGGGAATAACAGATGTTGGCAACAGTAGCAACTCAACATTTACAATAGCAGGTATTAACACTAACAACTGTTGATGCTCAAATTAGTAAAAATAAAATGCTCTACAAAGATAGATCAACAATTACATTGAGAATTGAACAATGAAATTTAATAATCTTCAGCTCTTGAACAGTAGCCCTATCCTCATATACTTGATCCTCAACATGCTTGATAAAGCGATACTTTAAATCATAAAAACCTACAGAAGGGTATGATGACATTTTCAACTTGTATATTTCTTCAAGTCTTCTGTAAAAGAAGGATATAATGGTAGTAAAATGTGATGAAAAGCTTCTGCACTATTTTTGAAGTCTAAAGTGCAGAAAGACATCACCATCAGGTTTCTGGACACTTGGTCTCTCGTAAACAGACCAAGATGCACTCCATCAAAACACCTCTTCAGCTCTATCCTCATATACTTGATCCTCAACTTGCTTGAAAAAGCAATACTTTAAATCATAAGAACCTACAGAAGGGTACGATGACATTTTTAACTTGTATATTAAATACAAGACAACCTGGAACAGCATCGACGCTTCATGAAGTACTCCACTTTCTGCACTCCAGACTTCAACAACAGTGCAGAAGAACTCCCCACTGCTCGCTTGGAAAAAACAAAACTAAAATATATCAACACCTTAAAATAAATATTATCAACATATATCAACAGTTTAAAAGAATTCACAAACCTAAAATAACCCGCAACTGATTGTTTGAATTTTAAACAACTCTGATTAGGCTGAAATATAAACTGAAAATTAGAACAGATCAGTTCAAATTTTAAGATTCAAAATCAGAGAAGAAAACATACCCTCAACGATGTTGCAACAATGATGTTGAAAAATTACGTGAAGTACAAAAAGCTGTAATCGCAGATGAACAGACTGAATATGCAAATTTGGAATCCTGTAAAAGGAGAAAACCAAGTGACATAAGAAAAGCCGAGGTCACACGTTGGTGTATGAAACAGAGCTTCAATGAAACAACGATGTTGGAACAATGATATTGGAGAGAGATAAATTGAGAGCTATGCATTTGAGTAAGAGAGATATAATCGCAAATATAAAGGAGAGAGATAAATTGAAATTTGAATGTGGAGCCAAATTCACATATGTTATTTATAGGGAGCCAGATTCATATGTAGTTTGAATTTTGAATTTTGAATTTGGAGCCAGGATTTTAAATTTTGAATATGGGCAGAGGTTTGAAGTATTTTTACAAACAGCTGACAATTTGTAGATGTGAGCAGATGTTTGAAGATTAAAGTGATTTTCTATATGTGGGCCAGACTTTTGAAAATAAAAGTGATTTTATATATTAAGGATTATGATGCGATAATGACATAAGAAAAGTCTTGTTGGACAGCCTCTATGGCTGCCACCTCAGCTTTTCTTATGTCACTTGGTTTTCTCCTTTTATAGAAAGTATAGATAGATACAAATGCACAACATGAATATTCTTGGAACATCAAACTCTGTTTTTTTTTTTTTTTTTAATTTGGCCATCTTCAACCCGTCGTTGTTGAAGCTATTGTTTAATTTTGTTACAAATATTTGAATTACACAAAACGATATTTCATAGATATTAGGTTGATTCATGATAAAAAAAAATATAATTAATGTCCTTACAAAAAAATAAATAAATAAAAGAATGATGGTAGTTTAAGGACTCTTTATCTATATACTACTATATTAAAGAAACTATATTAAAGAAACTGGGTTTTCTACTCTTTTCGTAATTTTTGCATAGGTACAAATCTTGAAGCATCATATAGCAATAAAGCAAGCCATTTTAGAGGGGGTAAACTTGAACATTGTCCAAAGTTTTAAGACACTTCAAGGGTAATTTAGACATTTGATCCTTAATAAATGTTGGGTCATGATGGTAATTTATCATTTCCTTCGTTTAATGATGCCATTTACTCATAGCAGTTGTTTCTTCCCCCTCATCAATGGAGCCCTAGGTAAGACGGACAGTTCGTGACTCCTCTCCTTCTCTTCCGGTACACACGCTTCAACATCTCATGATAACCAACTCTATTCTCATAAATTCCTTAAATCTCTAAATTTGGGTTTACCTGTTCCCAAATCATCACCAACAATCATCCCAAAAATCTTGATCAAGTTGTTGGTCCACAATTCAGCTTCAACCCTTATGTGGCCACAAATCGCTCCGTCTCTAATTCCTACTTAGCCGATCATCGTCTTTCAATTCACGATTGAGGCAGATTAGGATCTAGGGTCCGGGTGGCATCACGTAAGTTCCGGTGAGGTTGTTGAATGAAACTGTACTTTACTCTTACTTTTATGTTCTGTTCCTATTTGTAATGTGTTTTAACTTTCGAAAAAAGAAAAGAAAAATCAATTTAGAATGAAGATATTTGTAATGCAGCGGTTAGAGAGGTCAAAGAAGAGACTGGAATAAGTTGCAATCACTTATTTCTTATTTTTATTGATAGGTGGCAGTTTTGATCTGTTAACTTCTGAACAGTGATTTTGTTGTTGCAATCACTTAGCTTTCTTGTTTTTATTCTTTTTGAAATTTGTTGTTGATTGAACATTTTGCTGGATTTTATTTCTATTAGGGCTGACAAAATGGAAGGGTGGGAAAGTTGGGTAATGGCCACAAGGAAAGGCATGTCATAGCATTTAGAAAATGGTTATATGAAGACAACAAGACTTCCACCACACCTACAAAATCACTAGAGAATTGATTGTGATACAAATGAAAGCCATAAGAAAGATATCTATCGACTTTTGTTGGTCAAATATCCATAATTTAAGTGTGGATGGTCCAAAATATAAATGTGACCTATTTGACCCGTTTTCTTGTAGGCTACTTTTACCCGTTAAGGTTGTCACATAACTGTAATAAACCATTTTTTAAGTAAATGGGTCAGAACTGCCCCCTCTAAAAAAAATTTTTAACTCGTTTTTTTTTTTTTTTTGTAGATTAACTGAGAAATGTTGGTATCCAGATTTGACAATGAGGCCAAAATTTTCAAAGATCATCATACGACTTGACAAAATAGTTGGAAATTGCACGAAACACAGACGGGGGAAAGATGCATTAAAGCTCCCATGGTATGCTTTCTAACAATTCTTGAGTGTGAAATTCAAATTCTGGGCATGGATGTTTGTAGCGTTTAATTTCCGTAGTAGATATTTTTTACTGTATTGACCCATGTTTTTTAAATTTCTTTTAATAATTTCTTAAAATTTATGCGACCAGGTGGAACTTGAGGCTACGAGGACCGAGTACAAAAATACCCAAATAGGATGTAGTGCAGCTGATGAACATGCCAAGCTGTTGGCTTCTGCGCTTTTTTTATTAGAAGAGAAGGTATGGAAAAACCATGATAACCACAATCCTCATGGTAAAAAAACACATCCACGCCACCACTAACTATGGTTTACAGATTTTTTCACAAGGATTTAAATTCTTGTCTATTGCTCAAAAAACATAAGGGGTGCATTCCTAAAATGAGATTAGACAAACTATTTAAAAAAAAAACATGTGATTGGTTGATATAAGTCGGCCCCGCCACTTACCCTCTCCCTCTTCTTTGCCGCATGCGTCAACTTCTCCCCGAAAAGTTCTTTACCGATCGGCAAAGGTGGTGTGGCGGTGGACTCCCGATCGGTAAAAGGGGGTTGCCAAAGGTTTTCCCTAACCTACCCCATACACCCTTAAAGCAAATCTTTTTTTACCCATTTGACTATTTAGAGGCAAAACATAACCATACTGATGAACCGACCCATTCATGGTAAATAAGTTGAAATACCAACCTCTATTCAGTATGATAAGGTACTTGCTATATTAATTTCTAATATGCACAGATTGGTCCAAATGTCTCTATATCTGCCAATGCGCGTGTAGGAGCTGGTGTGAGGTTGATCAACTGTATCATTCTTGAAGATGTTGAAATCAAGGTACAGAAATTTACAGTTTAGCACTGATCCGCAGGCTTGGGTTAATCGGTCCGTTTACGGGCGGGTTGGAACGTTAACGGGTCAGTAATACTTTGTATCAGTTATCAATATGTGTTGTTTGTTCGTGTAGATTAGTGTTACGTGGGAAACTTCCTAAACTTTTGTTGATATAGGATGCCCTGTAGTTGATAAAACCGAGTCTAGGAAAAGTAGGCTCTCTGAATTTTGCTTCATTTAAATAGATTTGTACAATTAATAAAAAATTTGATCAGAAAGGCCTTAACTGATGAATTTGAGAATACTAACTAAATCACAATTTTCAAAAAACTAACTCACCAAACTAACACTAAAAAAACAATAGCATCTCGCTCGTCACCCCTTTTTTATTGTGTTGTACATATACCTTTTATCAGTGCTTTTTTAAATTTATTCGTCTTGTAGTTTAAGCGGATTAGTCAGGGTCGTCAGGTCCAATGAGTTGAGTAACGGGTCAAAACAGACAAATTGTTGCTGGATTCAGTCAGGGTTGACCCAAAACACATTTTCTCTAACAGTTGTTTTCGTGTAATTAATTTTATATTGTATATGATAACTAATTTTTTAAACTATTTTAGTGATAACCTGTTTTTTTTTCCAATCAAATGATTTATAGCAGGTTTTATGCAGTTAATTGAGAGATTCACATGATGAGAAACTTTCAGCAAAGATAATTCTTTGATGTTATAATTTGACCCGTTAAACATAACCCGAACTAACCCATCCATAAGTTGACGGTTTAATCTATAATATACTTAAACAATGTCTATAGGGTATCACAATCGTTCGTATATCAGGGGACATAGTTCTTAGCAAATTCATTTCATCCCAATTGATTATGTCCTATGTATCGGCCATTTTGTAGGGAAGGTATGTACTACAAAAAGTTTGGACCCGACTTCTAAATATTAATAAAAACAAAAATGTTTTAAGATTTTATATATTTTCAGGTTGAAGATATTTACACTTTTTTTGGCGCCCGAGCTTCCCTATAACGGCGGGTATTCCACAACCCAAACTAAATGATGTTACAAAGGGACCTGGAGACAAAAGAAGCTATTATTTTTCTTTTGCACATCACGTTCTAAAAGCCATGCACATCACATTCCCATTTGCCAACAGCTATTATTTTTCTTTTGCATGATTAGATAGTGCCATAGTCGGTTAGTGGTGATGGCTTTCTTAGTTGCAAGTTAGCCATTTTTGCTAATTTCGTATTGCTTCTGTAAGGCTATATATGAGCCATATGTATTTGGATTAAGGGAATGAAGAAATGAACTATTAAAAATCTGGCTTCTCTCGAACTCTAAGTTTCTCTTTGGCTTCTCTCTATTTTCTAAGGACCATTTGATTAACGATTCAGTTCGTATCACAAAATCATCTTAAAAGCAACGATATCATACGAAACTATGTGTGCCAAAAAAGCTAATGTACCCGCAGCAACGCGCGGGCATTAAGGACTCTTTATTGTCTAAAGAGAGAATCACCAAAATTCGGTTGTAATTAAAAAGGGGGAGAGAATGAATCTTATTGATTATTAATAATAAAAAAATACAATTAATGTTATAGAGTAAGGTGTAACTAGTAAATAGAGTATGATGTTTTTAGAATAATTTTTTTATATCAAGTGGGTGCACGCCATTGCGCCATTCAAAAAGAGTAGAGTTTGTTTTCTTTGGAGTCCACGTCAATAAAGAAAAAAAAGTATTGGGTGTTGTGTGTTGATGTTGGGTCGAAATAAGTCGTAATTTATATTAGTTTGTGTCGAATTTTAATATGTTAAATATATTAAATAGAGTGTGTTATTATATTTATAGTGTGTGGGTTGTTTTGTCGTATAACAAGTGTTAACGAAGAGCAAATGGGAGAAACGAGTAAAAAACGTGAACTTGGCAAGCAATCACAAGACTTGGAAACTAAAGGACGTTAACGGGATGGTTCCCGCGACACGCGTAAGAAGTCGAAGTCACGTCCGTGACACGCCTACGCTTCCGAGTGATATCGGCTAAATTAAATCGAGAAGTCGGTCAGTTGGTGACCCCCGCGACACGCAGGGGTGTGCTCGAATCCGTCCGCGACTCGCGGACTCGATCAAAAACAAGAAACATATTATGTTGGTTAATTGTGGTTGTAAAAGGAATCTTTTGATAATTCGCAGCCGTCATATACGATTGAGTAGGGAAAGGAATTTTAATATATCATCATCACATTCATAATTTCTAAAATTATCAGCCGCCATATATACGTAAACGAGAGGGGACGAATGAAAGGTGGACATCACTTTTATAATATTCATTCCAATCTCAGCCGACATACTTTGAGGAGACGAGGAGTTATTATATAAGTGGCCCAATTTTTAATTGGAGGGTATCACTTTTCATTATCATTCATGTGCAGCCGTCATGCTTGGAACATAGGGACGAAATTGAGCATCTTTATTTTTCTTTCATGTTATTCCATGGAATCTAACCAACTTGGGATGACAATCGATGCGGTGAGATCACCATGAGCGGTTAAACTTCTTGTAACTTCCGTCCGGATGAACGTTTGCCCTGTTTGATGTAATATTATGTTTTTTCTGATTCGTTTAAACTAGTATATTTTGACTACTTGTTGGATTTGTGAAACGTTTATTTATATTTGAATTACTTGTCGTTTTATCAAGCGTATTGGCAGCATACTTGCGTTGTTAGCGGGTTGGTAATTTGGTGGGTAATTGGTATACTTAAATGGGTTATTAGATTGCATGGTGAATATTAAAAACTATCTCTAGTAACTAATCAAATTCATTAATCCCAAGGCCATGTCTATGTGGTGTTTTGAATTAGTAAACGGATTTTTATGTTAAAACGGGTATTCGGGATTCCGGGTGGAGGTTACTTCTTCTTATCTTGATAACACTTTTCGTGACAAATCGTGTTTTCTTTTAAATCAAACAAACAAACCCCCAAATTAGATAGTTAGATAATTATAGTTTTTAAGTAATTTCTTTAACGCTAACTACAAATTCCCTGTGGATACGATACCCTACTTACGCTATCTATGTAGTTTAATTATGTTTTTTATTGACCCTAACGACGGTCATCATGTGTAAAAGGAAAATAAGGAGTTTTGTTTTTCTTTGTGGTAATTTTTATTTGGTTTGTTGATTTTGTGGAGATCACGTGATTAGTTGAGTAAATTTCACCTTTTGTCCTTGGTGTATTATCTGAATTTTGAAACGTGCCCTTTAAAAGTTTTAATTTCATTTTATGTCCAAAAAACACATGTTTTATATCACTTTAAGTCATTTACACAAACTGAGTTAAATTACTCAGTTAGGTTTTATTTAAGACAAGGGCAAAAATGGTATTTCATAAATAAATGCATCATATCCCCTTTCTCTCTCTAATTGTGCATCACCCCCACCCATTCTCTCTCTCGAACTGTGCATCACCGCCACAACCACTGACACCGGCCTCCTCCCCCTTGTTACATACCACTAAATCATACACTACACCAAAAAATCCCCTGTTTCACCATTCTCACACTTACACCCTTCCCAACACCCTCCTTACAACTAACCCACTCTCTAAACACCCTCTCAAACAACCCCACAATATCAAAAGCCGGCAACTTCAAATCCAAATGCTTGACTACCTGCGACACCATTCGACCCAATTCAAACACATCACACCCCACATTCTGACAAACACTAGTCAAAGGTAACAATTTGTCTTCGTATTGTTTAAATCATGGTATTAACCTCATCAAACCTCTGTTCTAAATTAAATTTTGATAGTATATTTGTTATGACATTTTGGGCTAAATAAAGTTTGGTTTCAAAGTAAGAATAGTCATACCCAGATCCTGATTTGCCTAATCGGACGTTTGTACCGACGAATTCGTCTGCGTTGAATGTTTGATGTTCGAAATTGTTGAAGTCTTGTACGACGCCGCATGATGAGCACTCTAGGTTTCCGGTTACTGGGTCGACGGTTAAGGTTTTGGACTTGCAGCTTTTGCAAGAACTCATTGATTTGAAACTGATTTGGGTGTCAATTTTGCGTTCAAAGGGTACCCTATTTCACCTCTTTGATCGAACTGACTTCAGGGCTATAGGGTGGTGGTGATGCACAGTTAGAGAGAAAGAGAGAGTACCATGTTTCACCCCTTTGAAGAGAGATAGGTTTTTTATTTTAGATCTGGGGTTTTTTAAGGGAGAGAAACAGGGGAGAGATGTGATGATTGATGGAGAGTGAGTGTGTCCTTCAACGTTGTTATTTATGACAGAAAATGTAGAAACAAAATAACTAAGGTGAAATACCAATAATATCCTTGCCTTAAATAAACCTAATTGAGTAATTTAACTCAGTTTAGTGTAAAGGACTTAAAGTGATAAATAACATGTGTTTTTTGGACATAAAATGAAATTAAAACTTTTAAATGACACGTTTCAAAATTCAGATAATACATAAAGGACAAAAAGTGAAATATACTCTGATTAGTTAGAGGAATATTTATTTTATTTGATTAGCGGGACAAGGTGATCGAGTTAGTACCAAGGTAAACTATTTGAAGTCGGAAGTAGATTAGTGATGATTTAAGGGTTGTGGTTGTCGACTATTTTAGTCGGTTGGAGTCGGGTAAACTCTTGAAGATCGCTGGGTTTGATTGAAGGTCCCTAGGTTTGAAGAACCTTGTTTTCTTGCGAATAAGTTTTTATCAGGTGTTGGATTTTTTTTTCGATTGTGGCCGAGAAACTTCCTTGGAGTCGTTGAATAATCGAACTTGTGGCCGGGTAAGGTAGGCGTTTCTGTGACCGAGGAGTGTAATTGGTTTACGAGTTAGGTTTTTTTGTGTTTGAAGTTTAGGTTTTGACTATTATTGACAGCCGTGATAATATTTTAACCGGGTTTGTGAAGAACAATATTCGGGTTCAGATTTGTCTACAAAAGATAGTCTGGGGTAACTGTTTATTGTTTATAGTTTATTTAAAGTTACTTGATTTATTAGTTATTGTAGGAGCAAATCAGTTTGATTGACAGTGTTCAGTAGAACAATCGTCAAGTTTAGGCCTATGCCATTGTTGTGTATGTTCACTGTTTTTTATTTGTACTTATTTGTTATTATTATAAATAAAGATGGAATGGTTATGATCGGAATGTCTGATGGTTTGGATTTTAGTTGATTGGTTTGTCAAGGAACTTGGATGGTGCTAGTTCTGAGTAAACTTGTAGAAAATGAAACCAACGGGTGTGCTGGGGACAACATAAGTGAAAAAAGAGGTTAGTGGCAAGCCATGTGAACTATTGCTCGTTTGGATGATCTTTATGTTAGGGTTTGCATTAACTAATCGTGTGTGCGGTCATAGAACCCTTGGCAACGCTTACTTTCCACGGAAGCTCGACTATTGTTATAACTGTTTATCTATTGTTTAATTTGAACTGTGAAGTTATTCTTGTTTGGTGGTGATCAGTGGTTTGACATTTGAGGGGATCTTTGTACTGATACTGGGTGAAGATTTTCGTTGAGGAATTATGAGTGAAGAGTGTTCTTTCCTCTAGAGTCTCTGGAGTTTGTGATGAGAAGGGCCGCTATAACTAGGTGGATTATTGAAATCTTAGCTTGTTCCCGGGGAACTGTAGGCTTATAGAACTTTTTTTTGTTGAAATTTTAGCTTGTTCTTGGAACTGGAGGCGCAATGGATTTCTGTTGTTTGAGATTACTAGAGTTACTAGATACGGGGTTTGGCTTGGATGACACTTTATGGATTGGAAAGTCTTCAAATAAGAGATTTTTGGGTTAGTGAAGACTTTATTTGGCATGTTCTTTATTTAAATAAGGCCTATTTTCTTATTAACCCTACTTTTATATTTATAAATACCCCTCATTGTAGTTGTAATCTTGTGCCTTAGGCTTAATGAAATAATCTAATTGCAGCCCGTGGACGTAGGTCTCTCACTCGGACCAAACCACGTAATATTCTTGTGTGGTGTTTTTTCTATGTTTCTATTCTATGTGTTTATATCGTTTGTGCGTTTGTGTTTGATTCGGTTGTGACAACCCGAAATCTCAAGGTCCTTTTCTACGTATAACTTGCTTTCACGATTCGTCTTACGTTGTAACATGAGTGCGATAGGTGAATGATTATAGTATTGATTATGTTTGGCCGATAAATGAAATCGTAGGAGTTGTTAAATGTTTAGTAGTCACATGGTCATGCTCTACAATATTTGGTTGCACACACTCGGGCCGCACACTTCGTCTACAATCGCACACTTGGCTTGCGGGCCAAACACTTTCTTCCTCTCCTCTCTATTTAATTGTCCTCGGCCCAATTCTCTCGAACCCAAAGGGGGTCCGGCCCAACTATGTCGAACACATACATACACCCCATGCTGTGTATAGTTTTATTTTATCACAAAACCACAAGCCTCCTAACACTACCTCTCATCTTCCTCGACGGCAGACCTTCCCAACTCGAAGCCCTCCTCCTCGCGGCCTGGCCCTCCCTCGCACACGATCTCTCTTGGTTAGTAATCACTCTCTTAATCGAGTTTCTCCTTGTTGCAATTATCATGTTGCTATTTGTATTGTATGATTGATATGAATAACTGGTGAATCATTGTGACAAACTTGGAACATGCTTGATGATATCGATAGACTAGGGATGATTGGATGTGATACCTTGATTGTTCGTATAGATTGATATTCATGGGACTAATCGTATTGTGGTATGATATGTTTGTCACGACCCCCGACCCCACCCTGGACGGGAGCCGCGAGCAGTCAAGTGGTACCGGTGGTTATTTTAAAAACGTTGCAGCGGAAATGTTCATTAGGACCGTGAGTTAGAAAAAATATTAGAGTTTAGAAAACACCAGATTTTATTTATTAAATAGATGGGATAAAATCATGTTTTGAAAGGTAGCTTTAATATGGGATATACCCGAATACATAAAACAGCGTTTAATTTAATTTAATTTAATTTATTTGATAAAATAAGCCACTTCTTTAAGCCTTTCGGTGCCGTCTCACCACTCTTGTTCCAATCTACTGTAATTACCTGAAATGCGTTTTAAAAACATTTGGTCAGCAGGAAATACTGGTGAGTTCATTCATTTTATACAAAAACACATTTGTTAGAATTCACAGCATTAAGAGTTTTCACATTTGCCCCTATCTTATAATTAGCTGGTTCAGTTGTCACTCGACCGGATCTATGACTGTGGACATATCACTAATTAGGCTCGCCCACCTAAAGTGATAAATCATTAGTAGTAATGTGCACAAAACCCCCCACTTACTGCCAGTAATTAAAGATTAGCAAAGACTTAATCACTGCAAAGTATAACTGGAAAACATTTAGGGTTTTGTAAAGCAATTTGATAAAAACAGAATGACTCACCTTGTTAGCATATAGTCTTGATTAAACAAGCATCTTGATTCTAAGTCTTCTGATGGTTATACATCTTGTTTGATAGCAGGTTTATGGACCGGAGTTTTCTGATAGTTAAACATTTAGTTTAACAGAGTGGAATACGTATTAGTGTAAAACCGCATCAAACCTTACGATGGTCACGAGATCAGAACTTTAACGAAATTCACAAAGTATAGTCTTATTTAGACAGCACTTTGGCATTCGTTAGTTAGTTCCCGAATCGATCGGACAGAATATCGCATTGGTGATTTTTGGTTAGAACACCAACGTATAGAGAGAAGAAGAAAAGAAATGAGCAAGGAATAATGAAATCCTAGGCTCCTATTTATAGGTAAGGCAGATTCCTTTCTTAGCTAGGAAGTTTTCTTAATTATTAAGTTTCCTTTATTTATTAGGTTTTTCTTATTGATTAAGTTTACTTACCTATTAAGTTTACTTAATTGTTTAGCTATCAGGTTTACTTAGCTTTTTAACGGATTATCTTACTTAGCTATTTAATTAAGTAATTTAGTTATCCGATTAATTAATTAACTTAATTAGCTGATTAATTAACTTACTTAGTTTGCTTAACTGTTAAGTTTCCTTAGCTATTAGGTTTTCTTAGCTATTAAGTTTTCCTTAACCGCTAAGTTTTCTTAACTGCTAAGTTTTCTTAATTACTAAGTTTACTTAGCCATTAAGTTTTCTTAATCATTAAGTTAACTTAACTGTTAAGTTATTTTAACCACTATGTTTACTTAATCGCTAAGTATTCTGGTTTAGCAGCCTTCTAGTTATGAGTTCTAATTTCTAAATACACTGGAACTCGTACTAGAGTATTAACTCAATTCAACATTAACAATAATCACGAGATCAAAACTCACAACGAATGATAAAGTATAGCCGTATACAGGCATCACTTAAACATCCGTTGGATCAGTTTCAATCAATCGGATACAGTACCGTGTCCGTGATTAGAGTTATTACCCTGATAACGAGCAGAGTCTTGAGGTTTTGGGGCGTTGATTGAAAGAAACAGAGATACAAGGAGTAGGACGACGTTTTAGATTGTCGAACTGAGCAATCTGATCAAGTGCCAAACCAAAGGCTTTATAGCCAATTTTTGTTGCCTCCCGCGTGTCGCGCCAGGTTCGACGTTCCCTGGCGCGTGTCGCGTGGATGGTCGACCTGGCATTGGTCGCCACGTGTCCCACGTAGGTCTGACACACGTCGCAGTGTCGTGACGCGTGTCCTTGGCCGCCCTTCTCGTCCAATCGCGCATTTTTCCTTGATTTTCATGTTGATACTTATAGCGTATGTTTGGGTCTTGATCCTAAATGCTTCGGTTTATAATTATGAGTCTACTAAAGGTACTTTTGTGCTGGTTGTTTCATCAATCAGGTTTTCAAGCTTTATCGTGCACACTTTGGATTTTGTTTATGGATCTTTCCGAGGGTTGTTACATCCTCCCCACCTTGTTTTAAATCTCGTCCTCGAGATTTACTGGAACAAATGTGGTTACTTCCGTCTTATCTTCGATTCCCAAGTATATTCTTGTCCATGTTTTAAATTTCACTTCGCCTTGACCAGAACTAATCTCGTATGCTTTGGAATTCTCGTATGCTTTGGAATTCTCATATTTGACTTGTAAGGTCTTTCATAAAATAGATAACAGGATTCTATGTAACGAAATTATCTCATCTATATATAGCTTAGCTGATCTTTCCATACCAAAGATTTACTTCACTCCTTGGTAGGAATTAAGCTGACTAGGTTAGTCGATCCACAATCATCC
The DNA here is from genome assembly GCA_030545235.1 of Helianthus tuberosus. Taxonomy (NCBI): domain Eukaryota; kingdom Viridiplantae; phylum Streptophyta; class Magnoliopsida; order Asterales; family Asteraceae; genus Helianthus; species Helianthus tuberosus. Next base: position 21,576,486 of record CM060440.1, read on the forward strand.
AGATTGTGTCGTTACTGTGTCGTTAAGATTTATCGTTTTGGGAAATTTGGTAACAACATCCATTTGTTATCTATCCCATTTCCATACTGACACTTCTAATCATTGGAGTCAACCTAAAGGTTACTAACGTTCAGCTTTAACTTGCTAACATATGAAATACTTAGAGACATAACTTTGCTACATCCTTTTTCATTCGTATCTATTAGTAATTCTTATTCAAACCTTGATACCTTATATTACTTACACGATGCATCAACTACATAGTTCTATGAGCTTCTTCGAGAATCCTTTTTCGTAGGTTTCCTTGAATAGGTACCCGAATTCTTTAGGGAATCTCCAATTTCCATTAGTCCCTTTTTTTCTGATTCCGTCATTATCCCTTTTTAAATCTTTTAGCATCATCCTTGATTGCTGTTTCTTGGGTACTTTTTAATTGTTCCATTAAATTTATCCGTATATTTAATCTAAGGGCACGCACTTGTTTCGGCTGCTTATGAAACTTATGACTTAAAGCATCAACTACTTCATTAGTCTTAACTTTGTGATAATCGGTGTTGTTCCTAGTCTCAGATGAATTCTGAGTTTCTCCTCACGATCGGGTGATAGTCCAAGTAGATCCTCTGGGAAAACGTCGGTCGGAATTTCTTTCAGTTCCATGCCTCTAGTGTTAATGAACTCCGGGACCATATACGCTATGTCTTACTTTTGTGCATAACTCGCAGCTTTCAACACAGAGACGAACTTTCTTGGCTGGTCTGTCTTGTCTCCTTATGGTCACTTCTTAGGGCGGGCTTGCATATCTCAACCTAATTCAGCAATCACCTCAGGAATCATCGTTGCCATTTGCTCCTTTTATGAAGCAGACAGGATTTCCTTTCTGTCAGTTCTTTCCATTTCATGGCATACGTCGTGATCATGTGTTTTGAAGATCGGATCTCACTATCTTAATGTCTAAATTTTGAAGCATACATTACTTCATTCTTCTTAACATATATACTAATGGTTTGGACAACTTTAGACCTTTGCAGCCTATGTATTCCGTAACAGCTTCTTTATTACTGGTAATCTTAGTAGGATTATAGGTGAAGAGTCTTGGTAAGTGCATCTAGTCGTGGTTACTTTTATCTTCGCAAGAGTTTTTAAAGAAAGTAGAATTACTCTTATTAGCGTAAGTTTTGAGACGTTTTTTTCCTAGCACGACTTTTAGTTACAGGTTTCCTAATGCGTTAATATGGTAATGCAAAGGGAATTCTTATACTTTCGATGGCGTCCCAACATAAAGGGTTCACATCGTTCATCTTGTCACACGAGTTTCGAGACGGATGATCACAATGGAGTAATGTTCGATATCAGAATTATAGATGTATATAAGAGATTCCTGATAAAGAAAATCTAAAATTTATCATTGACACATATGTTTGTGATTCATTCTAAATTGTCAATCCTTATGGTTTTTGGATTTCCTTATAGATATACATATCTATATAATCATATTTTTCACATACTGTAATATTCATACCATTCATAAGGTCAATGTATTTAACAGATCCATGTTTTCAAAAACAAGTCAGACATCAGGTCATGATACTATTTAGGGAATTCTGTCACTTGTTTGACATATCCTATACCCCATCTTACCCGGTTCTCACCGAAGAGGTAACTTCATCTTACCTGGTTCTCGCCGGAGAGGTAATTATCATTGTATTTCCCATAAATAGAATTTTCTCAATTCATTATTTTGAAAATGCATCCTTTATTAGGACTTTCATCAGAGAACAAGGAATTTAGTATTCACATGACGGATCATATTCCAGAACCCAGTAGTACCAATAAATAAGAAATAACAGTGGCCAAGTGTTATCGCTTATTTACCATACTTGCAATGTTCTAGTTATCATCCTCACGGCATACCGACATTCATCACATTTTATCCATGCCAGTTTTTAGCTTATCTTGAAGCTTATACTAAGACATTTATCTTAGGTTCAAGTCTAAATATTATCATGTGTGCTACCAGTTAATAGCAATTTCCTAACTCTTTCGTTTAAGCTTAGGTATTATTATAACACCTAATTGCTTAAACCAGTGGCTCTGATACCATCTTCTATCACGACCCCCGACCCCACCCTGGATGGGAGCCGCGAGCAGTCAAGTGGTACCGGTGGTTATTTTAAAAACATTGCAGCTGAAATGTTCATCAGGACCGTGAGTTAAAAAAAATCAGAGTTTAGAAAACACCGGATTTTATTTATTAAATAGATGGGATAAAATCATGTTTTGAAAGGTAGCTTTAATATAGGATATACCCAAATACGTAAAAACAACGCTTAATTTAATTTAATTTATTTGATAAAATAAGCCACTTCTTTAAGCCTTTCGGTGCCGTCTCACCACTCTTGTTCCAATCTACTGTAATTACCTGAAACGCGTTTTAAAAACATTTGGTCAGCAGGAAATACTGGTGAGTTCATTCATTTTGTACAAAAACACATTTGTTAGAATTCACAGTGTAACACCCCGAAAACAGGTTTGGTAATAAAACCCCGTTAATACTAATACACGGGTAAAATACCGTTAGAGGTAAAGGTAACCCGGTAAATATTAGGATTTAAATAAATAAACCTAATATTCAATAAAACGTGAATAAATGCTTTTAAGGAAATAAAGTTTATAAGAAGCCTGAATTAACGGGACTTAAAATAAACTGAGTCATAATTTCCCCGAACCCACTAAGTTAACTAGGAGTATTTAACCTAGTAAATAAGTGGGAGTAGTGTTAGAAATAGTTAGATGGTGGCCTACTTAATAACTAACCAAATATGGGGGACCAAACTAAGATATCTTGAAAATGGTTTTAATAAAAAAAATAACACAACACACACAAAAAAGTGTGTGTGTGCGTGCGTGAGGATGGCCAGGAGAAGCTCCCATGGAGCTCTAGCCCTAAATCCAACAAATCTCTCAAATTGAAGCTCAAATCAAACCCAAAACGTCTGCATGATTACAAATTCGTGATCACCAAGTCGTGAGGATTACAAGGTATGTTGAATTTTATGATTTGGTGATATTTTGAGATTATGATGAACAATCATAATCAAAAATTCTGGAATGAATGTGGAATCTTTGAGTGTTATTGTGATTATATCTTGGTTTAGAAACAAACCCTAGTAGAAAATTTGATGAATTGTTTTCAAAACTAGGATTTGGTAATTACCCTATTATGTGCTAAGTGGGTTTTATGTTAATATGATGAACACTCAGATTAGAATGTAAGATTGATGAATATTGAGGTTATGATATAAGTTCTAGATGTTGTTCATAAACACTAGACCTAGAGGCTTGAACTTGATGTTAAAACTTGGTTAAAACAATAACCATGAACTTGAGAAATGAAGTATACAAATTCTGCCCAATAGGTGTTTGATAAAATGCCTCAATGAGAGCTAAGACGTTGAAAATTCGAGTGAAAAGCACATGTGAATATTAAGGCAAATTAGACGAAATATGAAACAAGAAGAGTTCTAATCATAATGTTGATTTAGACTTAATGTTGTAAATCATGTGATTGAAAGTAGTTAACTTTAATAAGCTAAGTTAACTAATCTTGAAGTCGAATAGTAGATTCGACATAAGAAGCGTAGGATGGAATAGTCGTAAATGATTATGACTAACTTAACCATCTTACAATTACAATGATAGTTCAACGCTTGGCAAGCTAGGTGAAAGCTTGGGGAAGGAAGTGGGTCAAACGAAGCATGAATGATGAAAAAGCATAAATTTGAAAGTAAGGTAAGTAAAGCTTACACTCTTGTTAATTCCTAGAAAATATCTTGTTGTATTGATTTCGGATAAGATAGACAAACATTAGAAAAGTGATGTTTCCGACATATAGTTGTATGGAACAATATGAGTGAAAATGATAAGAAACCACATTGATGGTTAAAAAGGATTAAATTGATTAATCGTTTATACCATAACGATTAGAAAGATGAAATTTTATGGTTACCTTATAAGGTAAGCCAAAACGAATAATAAGGCAAAACAGTAATTTGGTGATGCGTTAACAATAAACATTAGTTTTTTAAAGACACATATGGCATAAGCCATAATGGGTTAAAGGAGTTGAGAAATGAGTTATAGGTAAACGACCATACGGTGTAAACCGTAGTGAGTCAATTTGATGAGACGGTAATAAATATCGTCTTGCAAAGATAAACGGATATTTAGACCAAACGGGTCAAAAGGTGAAGATATCACCATTTGACAATATTGACTAATGATTACCGTTGAGTATATGATTTCAGGAGCCTACATAGAATGGGTATTTGCTTCTCTATTAATTAGCGAATTCTAAATCGAGGTATTAAAACAGGTTAATGCATTGATCCGAATCAGGTATGTAAAATGGTTCCACTCACCATTTAGAACTTGGGGTTCTCTAAGAGTTAAACAAGGTCAAAATTTGATATTCGGTTATCTTAAAGGTAAACCGAATAATTTAAGTTATAATCATAGTGTTTTAGAAACATAATGATTTCTAAACAAGTTTTATAGTTAAAAAGATAGGATTTTGGGTCAAACAAGTATCTAAAAGTCCTTCGTCGTAAAAGAAGGACTAAAATTGACCAAAACGCCCTTGTAAGCTAAATTGAGCTAACGACCATAAAAGGTTGTTTGGAAACGAGTCTTATGATAAAATGAATGTTTAGAATAAGTATAAGAAACATGAACCATGCGGATAAATGCTTAAATGCCCTTAACGGGTCAAAATAAGCATTTAAGTAAAAACGGGTTTAAGAATGTATGTAAACCCGAGATTTTGAATCTCTTATGATAAACAACAATGACTTTTTAGAATTTATGAGAAATTAGAGTCAAACAAACATGTTTGTTTGATAAATATACGAATGGGTCAAAATTGGGAAAAAGGGTAATAAGCCGGAGACTTAAAAGTCAGAAATTTTGTTAATCCGGATGTTGGATTTTAACTCCATAAGATGGAGAATTAAATTACGGTCGCGTAAAACGGATTAAAAACGAGAGAGTTATGCTCGTTTCTGTGAAAATGGGTCATGCTGGGAATGTACAGCAACTGTTTAAGCAACATTCTGTGAAAACAGGGGCTGGCGTCACGCGACGCCCCCTAGTTTTGTTTGACCCATGGAACTTGTTTAAACTTATTATTTAACTATCAAAACTAACTTTTAAGTTGGTTTTGATCATAGGTGGATGCCAAGAGTGCCCGGATGAAGATCAAGCTCGATGAGGAACCGAACACGATAAAGTTAAAAGCTTCCGCACGATATATCGTCGTAACGTTTAAATGACGATCTCCTACTCATTATGATGTATATAAACCTTCATTTGTAAAAGTTTTAAGTTAACCGTATTATTCAAAGTACATGTAATTATAATTACATGTTCATTTCCGTAAACCATATGAAAACCTTAAAATAATAACAAGGGTGTTACACACAGCATTAAGAGTTTTCACATTTGCCCCTATCTTATAATTAGCTGGTTCAGTTGTCACTCGACCGGATCTATGACTGTGGACGTATCACTAGTTAGGCTCGCCCACCTAAAGTGATAAATCATTAGTAGTAATGTGCACAAAACCCCAACTTACTGCTAGTAATTAAAGATTAGCAAAGACTTAATCACTGCAAAGTATAACTGGAAAACATTTAGGGTTTTGTAAAGCAATTTGACAAAAACAGAATAACTCACCTTGTTAGCATATAGTCTTGATTAAACAAGCATCTTGATTCTAAGTCTTCTGATGGTTATACATCTTGTTTGATAGTAGGTTTATGGACCGGAGTTTTCTGATAGTTAAACATTTAGTTTAACACAGTGGAATACGTATTAGTGTAAAACCGCATCAAACCTTACTATGGTCACGAGATCAGAACTTTAATGAAATTCACAAAGTATAGTCTTATTTAGATAACACTTTGGCATTCGTTAGTTGGTTCCCGAATCGATCGGACAGAATATCGCATCGGCGATTTTTGGTTAGAACACCAACGTATAGAGAGAAGAAGAAAAGAAATGAGCAAGGAAGAATGAAATCCTAGGCTCCTATTTATAGGTAAGGCAGATTCCTTTCTTAGCTAGGAAGTTTTCTTAATTATTAAGTTTCCTTTATTTATTAGGTTTTTCTTATTGATTAAGTTTACTTACCTATTAAGTTTACTTATTTACTAAGTTTACTTAATTGTTTAGCTATCAGGTTTACTTAGCTTTTTAACGGATTATCTTACTTAGTTGTTTAATTAAGTAATTTACTTAGCCGATTAATTAATTAACTTAATTAGCTGATTAATTAACTTACTTAGTTTGCTTAACAGTTAAGTTTCCTTAGCTATTAGGTTTTCTTAGCTATTAAGTTTTCCTTAACCGCTAAGTTTTCTTAACTGCTAAGTTTTCTTAATTACTAAGTTTACTTAGCCATTAAGTTTTCTTAATCATTAACTTAACTTAACTCTTAAGTTATTTTAACCACTATGTTTACTTAATCGCTAAGTATTCTGGTTTAGCGGCCTTCTAGTTATGAGTTCTAATTTCTAAATACACTGGAACTCGTACTAGAGTATTAACTCAATTCAACATTAACAATAATCACGAGATCAAAACTCACAACGAATGATAAAGTATAGCCGTATACAGGCATCACTTAAACGCGCGTTTTTCCTCGATTTTCATGTTGATACTTATCGCGGTTTGGGTCTTGATCCTAAATGCTTCAGTTTATAATTACGAGTCTACTAAAGGTACTTTTGTTCGGGTTGTTTCATCAATCAAGTTTTCAAGCTTTATCGTGCACACTTCGGATTTTGTTTATGGATCTTTCCGAGGGTTGTTACAATGTTGTAACTGTATGAGAGTTTAGGGATCCATACATAAAATAATAAGTCTTGGATTTATGTTGTAGAACTATTGTCATGCATATGTTGGTAGGGTATGAGATGAGAATTATAATGATCAAAACTGGATATTGTGTGCGATGATTTGATGCATGAAAGCCGTGATTAGGATGATAGTTGGTTGAATTGCCGAATTTGAATTGAGTGATGAACATATGTTAATTGTTGATCATGATGAATATTATTGCCAAATGATTTGGGTTCATGAGATATGTTGAGAAGGTTGCATTGATTTGGTAATAATTGATAAGTAAAAACGTTTTAATCACATAACCGACATGACCGAAATCAGTGGGGATGTCTAGGAGAAGTTATGGAGAAATTGTTGTTTTGATTGCATAAAGGAAAGTGGTAACTGACACCGTGAATTATGGCCAAACCCCCAACTGATCGCACACTCTCACTCTAGTCGCACACTTTCACTCGGATCGCAAAGCTTATCAAATTGGCATACAGTTGGGCTGTAGACTATTGGACTGGGTAACTTAATGGATCCCACACCTACTGTTGGGCCACGAACGGGTAAGGAGTCGCACAATGATAACATAGTCGCACACACCTAGAGTAATCGTACACTTCTGATGAGTCGCACACCTGATTGGGCTTTACATGTTAGTTGGGCCACACCCTATACAGGTGGGCTCATAAGCCCAACACAAAGGTCCTGAATCGCACACCTAGAACGGATCGCACACTCTTGAAGTGGGCCAATAACTTGATGAAATCGCACACCTTGTGGATGACAAATAAACTGTTAGGTGATTTTGTGAAACCTAAACGTGTATGCAAACTTGTATGTGATGTGAACATCTGTTATGTGTTATACGATAACCCTTGTGGTATATGCAACCTGTTAAGTACGTGATCTGAATGTGTACATATAAATATATACGAATCTGATTATCAAGGGTAACCATGTTAGGATTTGGTTGACCAACTGTGAATAACGTGACATAACATACCGAGCAATCTAAGGTGAGTTCACAATTCTCTTTACAAGCATGCGTCTGGTGGGGACAATCAAACAGGCAAACAAACAAACAGGCTTTCACAAACCCATATCCTTGTAGGGGATATGAGGCAGTTTTCAGTAAATGTTGATGTTGGATAATACACTCACTTTCTATCACTCAAGTCCCATCATACTATCAAACTAGCTGCTTGTAGGGCAACGGGGGTTATTAGTTGATAGCGCTATTAGGTTTGGCACCCTCACGACGTACCTGGATAGGACGGGCGTGAACTAATAACTTTAAATCATGACCAATGTTTGATAGAGCATTGGGGAAGGGCAAAAAGGAGCCGTCTTGCGGTATCGAGTTATTATCAACATGACGTAGAACAAACACTTGGTAACAAACGTTTAACAAAACTGTGAACTCGCCAGCGTTATGCTGATACACTTTTCTGCATGCTTGCAGGTCTATAGGTACATTTATTTGGGACTTGCTGTCTGGGATGCTGGAGTGGTCATGGGTCGAGATACATGGAATCACGAGACAAGTCTAATGGCTTTCCTACACTGGAATTACGAAATACTTAACTAATGATTTATGCTTCCGCTGAAACACAATGAATTATGGCTAATGTGTGTAACACTTTCTTTAATGAATAAAAGTTTTTATTTGAAATCTTATTATGAGCTCAAAGTGATTGGTGGCTAGATCCTGGTACGTCACATGCCTATCGGGGGTTTCCGCATGTGGTATTTTGAGGCTGTGACAGTTTGGTATCAGAGCCACTAGTTATAGTGAACTTGGTTTTAAAACGTTTCTGTAAAACCAGACTATAACCGAACAATTCATTTCTGAATACGACCATGACACTCAGCTCTAGATTGCAAGGTTCGTCTTTTTACCTTCTGTATACATTACATGACTAGTGTACACTTGTTTATGATGTAGCATACGGACACACACTCGTCACCACATCATGATTTCATGAATTGCTTGTTCACATTATGATGTGTTGTTGTATGTCGTAGTCCTTAGATTTTTTTTTTTTTTTTTTTGTGATCTTGTCGTTTTGATAACCTCCGTTTGACATTCGAATCTGGGGAACCATTTGACATGAGTTAGGAGGAACTGAGATGAGCATGCAAATTACATTATTATTGTGGGTGCACACATAATAATAATGTGGGGTGCATGTGAGTCCCAGTTAGGCTTAACAAGTGTAAAAGGGGTTCCGTCGCATTATCCGACCTAGTGTGAAACACAAAGATCTATAGGAGCCATAGCGATGACTGCCTCCTACTCGAATGTGATCCTTTCACTCTTTTCCGAATCCTTACGAATCTCGATAACACTGAGTGCTGCCTGAACACGTATCTGGACATCTAGAGAACCGTATAAGAATGTCAGGTGCTATTGCGAACGCCTCCGAGCTGGTTATCGAAGCGTCGAATGTTTGGTCTGTTCTTTTCTCACTTTTCTTGTTTACTTGAACTTAATGAATCGCCGCCTCAGATCCAGAAGTATGGCCACCTCTATAAATCTCTAACAGCGCACCGTGCATTATTCAATCGACTCATTAGACCGATGGACAAAGAAATTGAATGTGACACAATACCGACCATAGTATTAGGACGACCCTGCTTTCCGACAACGAACACAAGCAGATTGATTTCAATCAAGTCCCTAACTCTAGTCAGCAACCTCTGGGAGCCAACTCTTACGAATCAATCGGGGCATAAATGCTGACAATTGACGATTTTTATTCTCATATGCCTACCTTTTTTAACATTAATACGATTTTTATTCTCTTAAAAAGTAGATACAGTGATTAAATTATTTATCTACTTTTTTCATCTTAAAAAGTACATGGAAAGAGTTTAAAGATTTTCATTTATTAATTAAATATTTCTTATGATATCATCATAGTGATGCATAATTATGGTGTTTAATTTTCAAACATCATCTAACCATGTATACATATATCCACAAATCACAATCTCCTGAAACTTTAACATACTTGTTTCATAAGTAAAAAAAGAAATAAAAGAAATACCAACACAAAACATACAAATGTTTGTTTTTCTATATATATATATATAAGATAACATGTGAAAGCCAGCCGTCTTTCTTTATAAAAATGGCCTCTCAAACAAATGAAGTTCATCATCCTGTCTTAGAACCTGTTCAAGATTGTTCAACTTCTGATCAATCTGCCGCCAGCCATGGCGATAGTGTGGAGTTGGAGAGGGTGCTTAACGATACTGAGACACCGTTGATTAGGCGGCTTGTAGCGGCATCCAGGATTGAGCTTAATCTACTGTATAAGCTGGCTGCACCCGCGGTGATGGTTTACTTGATCAACAACGCCATGTCTATCTCCACCAGAATCTTTTGCGGCCATCTTGGAAACCTCGCGCTTGCGGCTGCCTCCCTCGGCAACCAAGGGATCCAACTCTTTGCTTATGGCCTTATGGTGAGTTTCTGAATTCAAGTAATCACGAATCAGGATTTGTTGGATTCTTGTATATAAAATCCGAATTTTGTTTTCAGAGAAAAAAAAGTTGGACAATCTAGATGTAACCGGTAAAGAAGAAAAATATATGATGAACCCTGACTAAAAAGTTCTAGTTCCGAATCTATTAAAACATTCAACTGCGGATATATGATTATCGATATGATGATTTTGTAGACATCTAGGTGGTTTAGGAATTGTAAAAGTGTTTTTGATTTCATGTTGGTTTCTAGGTAGTCCGCTACTTCAATAAGCTGACTTTAAATAGATTAACTAACCCTACACTGAGTCTGCTTGTCAAAGAACAAACTCAAGTTCACAAGCATTCATTGATGAGACTAAGGAGACGAGACACATATTCAATGAGCTTGCTTGCCACGAAAGCGGTTTGAACTTCTAACTAGAGTTGCTTATTGAAGTAGCTGATTACCTAGAAACCAACATGACTTACAAGCACTTTCACAATTTCTACAACATGTAGACATAAGTTAAAAAAATTATTTGACACAATGCTTATATAATTATATATGTGTGATTCTAGCTGGGAATGGGGAGTGCAGTGGAGACGCTATGCGGTCAAGCATTTGGGGCACGAAAATACAACATGCTTGGAGTATACCTCCAAAGATCCGCAATTGTTCTCTTAGTAACAGCCATCCCGATCACTATAATTTACGTATTTTCTAAACCAATTTTAATTTCACTAGGCCAATCGCCATCAATGGCATCAGCCGCATCACTATTCGTCTACGGTCTCATTCCTCAAGTATTCGCTTATGCCATCAACTTTCCTATACAAAAGTTCCTTCAAGCTCAAAGTATTGTGGCTCCAAGTGCTTATATATCTGCTGGAACACTAGTTGTGCACTTGGTACTTTCTTGGATCATGGTGTACAAGTTAGGGTTGGGCTTGCTAGGTGCTTCTTTGACCCTAAGTTTGTCATGGTGGATTATAGTTGTTGGTCAGTTTGTTTACATCTTGATGAGCCATAGATGCAAGGCCACATGGACCGGGTTCAACTCGATGGCGTTCGGAGGGCTATGGGAGTTTGTAAAGTTGTCGAGTGGGTCCGCGGTGATGTTATGTTTGGAGACATGGTATCTTCAGATCTTGGTGTTGATTGCAGGGTTGCTTGAGAACCCTGAGCTAGCATTGGATGCACTTTCGGTTTGGTAAGTGTCATCTTTAATCTTTATCATGTTTTGTTTTATAGATAAAGAGTTTTGGGCCTTTTTAGTTAGGCCAACTCGTATTATTTGCATTAGTACCAATCAAGTGGGCCAATGGGCCTGAATGCATTGCCACGCATATCATGTTACTAATCAATTATCAATCATCTTTATTTTGTCAAGAGGCTCACTGGTGTATAGAATCCTGTTCCAAGACGGAACGTTTTCTTTTATATTTTTTATTGTTGCATTAAAGGTTTGATTTAATAAACATTGAGTTAAGTTCACGTACAAAGAGCTTTATCGTATAAAACGTACGAAAGACATGAAAAAGTAAAAAAAAAAAAAAAAAAAAAAATAAAAAAAAAACGAGGTGACATTTTCGTAATTATTTACTCGTAGGGTAATTATCAAAATTACTTTACAACTGATCTTGTAGGGTAATTTTGATCTTGTATGGTAATTTTGTAAAATGATCTTGTAGGGTAATTATCAAAATAACTCTACAAGTTTATCAAACAACATACAATTCAAATTTACCCTTCAAGATCAAATTACTCTACAAGATCATTTGTAGAGTAATTATGTTATTCTACAAAATTACCCTACAAGATTAAAATTACCCTAAAAGATCATTTGTAGTTAATTATGATACTCTACCAGATCAAAATTACCCTACAAGATCATTTTACAAAATTACCTTACTAAAATCAAAATTACCATACAAGATCATTTTTAGTGTAATTTTGATAATTACTCTATGAGTAAATAATTACGAAAATGCAACTGCATTTTTTAACCTTTTCACCATATTCGTACGTTTTGTATAATAAGGGTATTTGTATTTAGTCTTTTGTCAATATACTTCTTGTTTTGTAAAAAGATATGTAGCATACTGACTTGTTTTGTAAAAAAATATGTAGCATGGGTGTCAATGGGTTGTTGTTCATGGTCTCAGCTGGGTTCAATGCAGCTGCTAGGTGAGTTCTCTTATGCAAAGATACACTACATGAAGAATAAGTATCGCCAACGGCTGGCATTCGTCATACGGAACCTACCAAAAATAATAAAAAATGGAAAACTAAATTATGTTTGAAATGTATTTTCCACACCCATTTTACTGACAGAGAATCACAGACAGATTACTGTCAAGAACCACTTTTATCAATGGTTCTGTCTTCCCGTGAAAGTCGCTTGTTTTGTAGTGAGAGTTGACATATCTTTTCTTTTAAAAAAACAGTGTTAGGGTTGGAAACGAGCTTGGAGCAGGAAACCCTAGAGCCGCAGCCTTTTCGGTGTTAACGGTTACTACAGTCTCATTTCTCATTGCCTTAGTCGAAGCGATGATTGTTTTGTCAGTACGACATGTTATTAGTTACGCGTTCACAGGTGGTGAAACCGTTGCACATGCAGTCTCTGATCTTTCTCCGCTATTGGCCATCACCATCATTCTTAATGGCATACAACCCGTTTTATCAGGTATATACACGTACATGTGTGATGTGATTATTTGAATGTTCATGCATATATGTCAACCTTTGAATATTAACATGATGGATACATCAAAGGTGTGGCTGTCGGGTGTGGATGGCAAGCTTATGTGGCATACGTGAACGTCGGGTGCTATTACTGTGTAGGCATCCCCCTTGGGCTCCTTCTCGGCTTCCATTTCAATTTCGGAGTTAAGGTACCATTCATAACCATACGATTAATGTATCTTCAAAAACTGGCATACGATTAGTTGCATCTTAATAGGGAATATGGTCGGGAATGATCGGAGGAACCGGGATGCAAACCTTCATTTTACTATGGTCAACATTTCGTACAGATTGGAATAAAGAGGTATTATAAATGATCTTTTTTTTTGTCTAACTATTGATATTGCAACTATGCTAAAAAGGGCACATCAGGTGGGGGGGATGATTTAGATGTTTTAACGCTTTGTGTTTGAAACTTATCTTCGGCAGGTGGAAAAAACTAAAAAACGTTTGGATAAATGGGAAGCAAACAAAGAAACCCTTTTGAAGGAATGAAAAGAAGTCAAAGTCGGTATCCCAATTAGTCAACTGTTCAGATCATTTGGGTTTGGACACAATCATTCATGCACGTCAAAGACTGATTCATATTTTGTATTTTGTGTGATAGTGTTTCCAATAATCATGGGAAATTACTGAATATGGCACTTGAGTTGGTAAAAGATGATGAAAGAAATGCGAAAGTTTTCATTGCATGTTTTACACAAAGCCAAAAAACATAAAAAGGTTGAAAATTATCAAAGAGCATATATGACTACAGAACACTTGCGGAGAAATAGTATACCTTAAGATTTCAAAACATATATTAAATATCATGAAAGCTTTACGTGAAACATAGCTTATATGCTAAGTTAGCAGGGAAAAACCTGAAAATTGTGTGTTTGACTCTAACCTAAGAATATTCATTTCTGGACTTGACTGTCATTATGCATGTTCCTTTGGTCCCTGTCCATTGGTTTGTCCCTTTGGTCTGAGTCAGCAGGTTGATCAGTCTGGTCCATGTCCATAGGTTGGTCCCCTTGATCGGAGTCCACGAGCTGATCCTTTTGGTTTGAGTCCACAGGCTGGATCCTTGGGTCTGAGTCCTCGGGTTCCTCATTCTTTGGGGTAAATGTTTGGAATTGATTATTATTTCGCACTTGCTGAAGAAAGTGATAACATAAGTAGAAATTAATGTGAAAAGCTGATGATCGCAGTTTCTAAAGATACAAGAGTTATCAGCTAAAAACAAACTCTACGGCGTGACTAATGTCAGTTGACAAGGTTTTTCAAGAACGACAATTGAGCCACTTCTCAGCTTTAATACATACTACATTTATACTCTGCAAGAAAGAGTGGATTTACTTTGACAAGAGTGCTGATATCTTAATTAAAACACAAACAAGCTTTAATACATACACTTTAAAAGAGGTAAGTGAGCACAATCAATTCACTGGATTTAGAATGTTGTAATCTGAATACATGAGTATGGTGAATATATATAATAGTCTAACATCACTCATACACTAACTAACAGTTGTGTAACAAACTGTCTATATACTCTAATATGCACCCTCAAGCTAAACGGGGAGCATCCACGTGAAGCTTGGATCGTAGAGTGTCATAAAGAACACCAGACAATCTTTTGGTCAAACTATCAGCAATTTGAAATGTAGTGGGAACATACCGAACATGTAAGGTACCACTCAAAAACATATCACGAATAAAATGCAAGTCAATTTCCAAGTGTTTGGTGCACTGATGAAACACCGGGTTGACTGCAAGATATGTAACTCATGTAATATAGATGTAATCCATCGTAACTCGACATCTGTATGAGCAAGCGCTCGGTACTCAGCCTTGGTACTCGACCTAGCAACTGTATGTTGTTTCTTGGAACTCCAACTGATAAGGTTGGGCCTAAAAAAGACACAATAACCTATGGTAGGACGTCGATCATTGGGAAATTCAGCCCAGTCAGCATCACTATCAGCATGTAAGTCAACACAAGTAGACCGACGTATACATAACCCATGAGAAATAGTACCCTTAGGATACCGCAAAATCCGCTTGACAGCGACCCAATGTCGACCGGTAGGTGTCGGTGTTTGAAGGAACTGTGACACCTTACTGGCCGTATAAGCAATCTTTGGTTGTGTCAGCACAAGATACTGTAATGCACCAATAGTGCTCTGATACATAGTAGGATCAGATAAGGGATCACCAGTATATCGAGAAAGTTGTCTACCGGAAGAGACATGAGTAGATAATAGTCAATAATCAGCAAGACTAATGCGTTGTAGTAAATCAAGTAAGTAGCACTGCTGAGATAAGTGTAAAACATCCTCATAAAAAAGTGGCTTGAATACCCAGAAAATATGACAACTGTCCTAAATCCTTGAGCACAAACCAAGAATGTAAGTGCCCAATCAAGCCATTAACAAAATCAGAAGAGCTACCGGTAATAATGATGTCATCAACATAGATCAAGACACAATAAAGTATCAAATCCTGATTGTAAACAAAGAGAGATACATCTGAAAGATACTGGGTAAAACAATCAGCAAGTACAGTAGTGGATAGCTTTGAAAACCAAGTTCTATGAGCCTGTTTTAGGCCAAAAAGAGCCTTTTGCAGATGACAAACATAATGTGGTCTAGATGAGTCAACAAAGCCTGGCGGCAGGATCATATGCACAGTCTCAGAAAGATCCCCATGCACTACAAGAAAGGGAGGTCATTAGCGGCGACACCATTAGCGGCGACAGGCCTATTGTCGCCGCTATTGGTCGATCTGCGTCAAAGACTCTCAGACCAAACCCCAGCCGTTGATCAAAATCCTGATCTAACGGTTGGGGATTTAATAAGTATTACCGGCGACACATCATGACCAATACCGGCGACAAAACGTCTCCGCTAAAAGCTTATGTCAGAACTTTAAACCCTAGCCACACAAACCTTATCTCTTTTTAACCTATTAGCGGCGACAAAGACAATACCGGCGACACGTCGTCGCCGCTAATGATCTATCCACTTATCAGTCAATAATAGCGCGTATTTCTCCCTCCTCTGCACTTTTCCCAAAAAAAAAAAAACACTCCGGCCAGACGCGATTTTTCCTCTCAAATTGGTTAGTTAAACTTTGATTTTGTTAAATTTCTTCTTTATTTTGTTATATACATGTATGTGGGTTTAATTTTTGTGTATTTTTGTGTTTATGGAAGAGAAATCCGATCCGTGGTCTACTTCTCCGGTCACCACCATCACGAATCCGGTCACCACCATCACGAATCCGGTCACCTTCTCTTTGAAACTTGAAAATACGGTTAGTTTTATATGTATATTTTTTTTCAAAGTTTAGAGATTGTATAATTTTTGGTTTAGGTATGTAAATGTGTATGTAAGGATGATAAATGTGTAATGTAGGTGTATTTGGTGAAAATGTTTATAAGGAAATATATGTATTTGTGTATGTAGGTGTATGTAAGCATGTATGTGTGTATGCATGTCTATGAATGTATGTATGTAGGTGAATGTTAGTATGTCAAATGTATAATGTAGGTGTATTTGGGGAAAATGTGTATATGAAAATCTATGTATTTGTGTATGTAGGTGTATGTAAGCATGTATGTGTGTATGCATGTCTATGAATGTATGTATGTAGGTGTATGTTAGTATGTCAAATGTATAATGTAGGTGTATTTGGGGAAAATGTGTTTATGAAAATCTATGTATTTGTGTATGTAAGCATGTATGTGTGTATGCATGTCTATGAATGTATGTATGTAGGTGAATGTTAGTATGTCAAATGTATAATGTAGGTGTATTTGGGGAAAATGTGTATATGAAAATCTATGTATTTGTGTATGTAGGTGTATGTAAGCATGTATGTGGGTTTGTAAGTCTATAAATAAAGTATGTGTTAATGTGCATACATTATGTTTAAGTTTCATGATTTCTATGTTTATGGTCATGTTTGAAAAAAAAATGTTTAAGTTGATAATTTCTATGTTTATGTTTAGGTTTGAGAAAAAAATATATTTGAGATGACAATTTGTATGTTTCTGTTTAGGTTTGAAAACATTTATATTTAACTTTGACAAATATATATTAGCTAGGAAATACCCTCCTTGAATTAAAATTATCATTTAAAACATAACGAACATAGAAAATACCCGCCAAAATTGAAATCACCATTTAAAACAAAAGGAGCTAAGAAAATACCCGCCAAAAATTGAATTCATCATTTCAAACATAACGAGCTAAGAAAACACCCAATCGAAATTGAAATCATGATTTAAAACATAACGTTTCGCCCAAAATTTAAAACAATCATTAAGAAAATAACAAGCTTAAAAAACTGTGCCCGTGTTTGAATGAATCATTTTAAACATAACGAGCTTAGAGATACCCGCCCGAAATTGATTTAGAAATTAATTTTCGGGTTGTCCCCGTTTATCTTGGGACTGCTTTTTGAATACTTTATCTCATTTAGGATGTGAATGTGTATTACATGATTGTTTGTTTAAGAAGGATTCGGTTATCATTTTCTCTTTGCTCCTCGGGTATATATATCATTACATATATACTTGGGAGCTAAGAGAAAATGCTGCCGAATTTTTCTTAAACAAACAATCATGTAATACACATTCACATATGGGATAAAGTATTCAAAAAGTGGGTTTAGCAGCCTACCCTTGTCTTGTTAATCCTAAATTAGATTTTCTTTCAGTTGCATAATGCCTATCGATAAAAGTTGGATTGATTCCCCACGTCATTCACCTCACTACAAGCAAGGACTCAAGTCATTTATCGATATGTGTGAAAGAGTGATAAAAAACCACGATGAAGTTAGATGTCCGTGTACCCAATGTAAAAATTCCGGCTTAATAACTATGGCAGAAATGAAATACCATTTGCGTATTAACAGTTTTTGGAAGGAATACACGAAGTGGACCTATCACACGAAAAGTTATTGTAATTTATATTGATTTGTAATTGATAAACACTTGTTTGATATATTTATTTGAATTTGAGTTACCGTTGTTGTACTTTCGCTTAATTTGTATTAGATACACATGCTGTAACATTTGTAACTTTATAGGGATTATGTTTTCGATATTGTTGATATTCGCTTATCTCATGGCTGATGTGGCCCCCTGGGGACATGGGGGTGACGGCGCTGGTGATCCACCGATTCCTCCTGGTGGGTTTCGTGGCACACACGAGACAGACGGTAAGTCTTTTACTAAATTATTTTGTAGTCCTTATATTTTTTATATTATAAATGTTGTTACTAATTATTTTTGTTTTATTTGCAGCGGTTCCCCCGAAGAGGGTTCGGGGGAAAGCAAAAAACGAGAAACTAAGGCGTCTGGTAAAAGCGGGGGGGCCTGTATCGCTTACGTTTGACAGGCATGTCACGTATACCCCTGTTGGTAAAACAAGAGATATGTTTTCACGAGAGGCCGGCCTGTATATGTGGCGGTCCATCCCGTTCGATAAAATTGGATGGGATAACGTTGAACAACATTACAAGGATGCCCTCATGAACCACTTACGGGTAAATAAGTTATATGCATAAAATTTTATCAACTATTTAAAGCACATGCAAATCTAATTTATATATGATATTTTAACTTTTTTATTTAATTTGTAGGAAAATTTCAATTTTGATGAAGTGGAACGTGATATAGAGGCCAAAAACTTGACGGGTGGCATTAGGGCTGTGCTTATGAAGCGGTACTCTGACCGCAAGCACGATGCTAAAAAGTTATTTAAGAGCAAGGGAGGTTACAACGATCTTGAGAGTGCAAGGGCATTCCATCCCCCGGATATGCCCTATGATAACTGGTTGAGAGCCATCGAAGGTTTCCGGGAACAAAAATATATGAAAAAAAGCGAGGCCAACACACGAGTACGTGAGAAACAACAATTCCCATACCGTGGGGGGACATCGTCGTACGGTAGCACTGCCTATAAAAATGTAATGTTTTATGTATGTGTGCGTGTGTGTAAGCTTTTGTTTATTTAATGTCTAATCTAAGTTTAATGTTAAACAGGATATGGATTGGGTACCTACGTATGCTAAAACCCACACGGACAATCAAGGGAATTGGGTTGATCCGGTTGCTGAACAAAATTACGTAAGTATTTCTTTTAAGTATTATTTTCTATAACAAATATATATATATATATATATACACATATATATTTAATCATCTTCGTAAAATACAGCGGAACATACAACAGGCCACAAGTGAATGGAGCGGTGAGGGTCCGCCAATTGCCCCGTATCAGGAAGCGTTGGGTGAGCGGCGAGGATGGTACCGCGGGATGGGGCCTAAACCTTCTTCCAACACGTCCTCGCACTCGTCATCTAACATGTCGTCTTCGCAAGGTCGGACGCAAGAACCCTTTTCCGAGGTAAACTACGCAATTTATAAAATGACAAACGAACGCATGTTTCCTTGTTAAATATATGTTGGTAGCGTTAATTAATATGCTAATATACGTTTTGCAATCTATTATTGTAGGATTTTGTTAACAACTTGTTTCAAACCCCGTCATTTTTGAACCAACTTAACAACTATCTTGCTTCACAAGGAAAAGGAAAAGGAAAGTCAAAAGACTACGATTCTGACAACTTATTCGATAATGAATCCGACGATGAACCCAACGATAACGATGAGTGAAGCTTGCATCAATGGTGTTTGCTTGCGTTTGTTTTTAATTATATTACTTTAAACGTATGTACGACTTAAACGTAGTTTTTAATTATATTACCTTTAGTATATGTTGATTATGTTCATGGCGTTTGCTTGCGTTGTTTGAAAATAGGCAGGTTTTGTTTTTTCGGCCGTAAAACTGGCTGGGCAGCTGTATATACAGCTGCTGTATTAAAAAAAAAACAGACTTTTAGCGGCGACAGGTGTCGCCGCTATTGCCTATCCACCTTTACCGACGAATGATCAATACCGGCGACACTTTTACCGGCGACATATGTCGTCGCTAAAAAAGGACGATCAATACCGGCGACAGTAGTCAATACCGGCGACAACTGGTCAATAGCGGCAGAGCAATACCGGCGACGCAATACCGGCGACATGTCGCCGCTAAAACTCAATAGCGGCGACAAAAGTGACCAATACCGGCGACACCTGTCGCCGCTAAAGGTACCCTGTTCTTGTAGTGATGTAAGAACGCGTTGTTGACATCAACCTGACAAATAGACCATCCTAGAGAGAAACCAACTGGAAGAACTAGGCGAATAGTCGTAGGTTTGACCATGGGACTGAAAGTCTTAGTGTAGTCAATACCCTTAGTCTAACGAAAGCCCTTGGCAACAAGCTGGGCTTTATAACGACTCACCGATCCATCAGGATTATGCTTAATCCTGCAAACCCACTTACAACCAACAATGTTGGCATCAGCGGGAGCCTGAACTAGATGCCAAGTCTGGTTGGCATGAAGAGCCTAAACATGTTTCTATTAGTTAAATCACCTAATGATTGTTTCGTTTGAAATGTAGTCCGCAACTGTATGTAATTTTTTCAAGAGATAAAGTTGAAAAAATAAATTAGTGAGGATTAATAAAACGAATTTGATAATCTTGATTAAATTTGCATATATGAGCATGTCAAAAATAATTACAACAGCGAAGTAAATCCAAGAAGTTAAAAACAACGTTGTAACACGTTATCGCGTGTTATGTGCTTGTGTCTCAGACTAATTACAACAGTGAATCAAAACATAGAAGTTGACACAAACATACTGATACAAAGACCCATTAAAATAGTTCATGAGTCTTCATATAACGACGTATCCTAACACCCTCACCACCGTTTATTCCTTGTATCCTTCCCCCTAGACATTTCAATAAACACTTTTAAAAAATAAACACATTACCTTCCAACCTCCACCTTTCTATACTTCCGTATCCATTCTCCCTCCTTCCCCACCTTCCTAAAATGGCTCAATTCAATTATTAGATAATGAAACAAACTGGTACACCAAATTTTACACCAATATCACAAATTAGGCTAATTAAACGACATTAGACTCATATATCAAGCACAAACCAACAAATCTACCCATACACTATGACCAAAATTTCAATACATAGTTTCTTCCGAACAATAAAAAAGATAGCAGTAATAATTTGTTAGTTTATATCCAATTAGCAATTGAATTATGTTTAACAGTAATTTTGGGTGATATTCTATGACTCATATTCAGATCAGAAATTACAGACGCCGATTTTAACGTAAGTGCACCTACTAATGCGTCAAAATCTAAAAAAATGATCTATGTTCACCTTTCTTTTTGTGACATTGATTTTCTTACAATCTGATGACGATAAACTCCCAAATCATAAAAATTGTAAACCCATAAACTAAACACATACCTTCAGGCACTTCTGAGAACCGGTTGTAACCCACTTTCATGTAGGGATCGCTGGCGAGATTAAGCTATTGCGTTAGATCCGCTTCTACTCAGAATCACTGGTGAGATTATATGTTGACAACAATTGCTTTAGGGAACTCTGTATGAATTGCATATATGTGGCAACTTAAAAAAGGAAAACCAAACACTATAACACATGTCTTCAACACCCAGCAACACGTTAAGTAATGGCGTAAATCACACATCTCCGTGAAGTTCACTGTTCCTTTGATTCATATACTAACATATAGTATAATGTAATTAATATCTTCTTTTAACACTATAAGAGTTAGGATGAGCATTTGGTACTCAGTACCGGTATTTGTCACACCCCAACCGATTGTGAAAACATCGAGGTGCGGCACTAAGCGTTCAGATTGCTCATGAGTTTCCATAACACTAAAGTTTCAATATAGATTAAATAAATTCAAACATTGTCTAAAACCAACCACAAACAATCAGCACGATAAGTATCAAGATTACATCAACTTTCAAATATTGTTCATAACTTATTTAATTAACTAGGTGAGTTTCTAAGCATCATCCTAGCTTGTTTCTCGAATCCAGGCAACATGTATTAAAATAATGTCAATACAATAATGTACTGGCGAGCATACAAGTTTGAGTATATAGCATAATAGTTTAAAAGACTCGTATCCGTCATGTAAACATATAAAAGTTTCAGTCATGCTAGTTTACGCAGTCCAAGTGATAGCCCAAGTATCCCAATGCGTTTACCACTTTCCCAAGTCTCAAGGAAAGCAAAAATAGACTCCTCCTAACAATACCCCCGAGAATAATGGGGAGTTGCATTACTCCTATAGCACTACTATTGTTAAGGCGGAACTACACACAAGGATTAAACGTTCACATAGCATAAAGAATCAAGAATCCAAAAGTATCAAGTTTCACATTTACAAGGATAGAGTATGTTTCCAAACAAGTTTCAAGTATCAAGTTTATATAACACATGTTGCATCCCAAAAGTTTAAAACGAAAAGGGATCGAGTATACTCACTGTGGGTGCTAAGTATCTGAAGGGGTAAGGTCCCAAAAAACCTCATATCAAGTATTTGGGACCATACCACAACCCCGTCTTTTAGCCCTCTTTAGACCTTGCGCGGCCGCGCACCGGTCCTACAAAGAGTATAGAAGAAAGGAAAGCAGACAATACTTGCGCGCTAAAAGGAAATGCATAAGTCCTTGCGCCAATTCTCCATAATAAAGGGATAAAAATCCCAGCAAATACTCCCACTCAAAATAATACCCAGACTTGGATATAATTTACTAAGCTGATACCACACAATAAGGAGTCGCACTGGATTATGGCAATAATCTTCTAGAAGACTCAATTGTGCACCACCAGACGGTTGTAACCATCTGGGACACGTGTCATCACCCCAGGTCATCCTGAAATCACGATGATGGCATGGAATTGGAGAGAAACCTTCACTTGCCCACTTTCCACGTGGAAGTACCCCAGCTATTGATCAAGATCGCGATCCGTGTGTTTTCACAATCCGATCAAGAGAATTAACGGAGGGAAAATAACCGCTTACGGGGTTAGCATCTTCCGTTAATATTTCAACAACGAGTTTTCCCGCCCAAACTCCCAGCTATAAATATGAGAGTAATTCAGGTATGAACTTTAAGTTACATTCACTTCGTCAATACTTTTTCTTCTTCATAAACACATACTTATTTTCACGCCGGAGTCGGGTTACGGAGAGAACCTCCCTTCTCCCCGTAATGAGGCTAACGGTGTTCTGTTTTGCAGTATTCACTGGAGAAGAAGACATGTCCCTTCGAATCAAACGAGAGAGAACCACCCTTTTTTTGCAGAACCTAACCCCCTGGATAATTTGATCCCGGTCCTTTATCTAGTGTTTCTTCATTGGCGCCCAACGATTTCTCTGTTTCTTCAATTTTTTCTCGTTTCGATTTGTTTTCCTTCATTCTCTATTTTCATATGGCAGAGAATTCATCATTCCACCCATCAAGTCCTCGATCTGAATTCAAGGGTTTTGCAACCCAAGACACCCAGATCGACGGAATCAAAGAAAACAACAGTCATTTAGTAGGAAATGACTCTATAGTATAAACAGGAGTTCATAACCATTCTGATCAACTCCTAGAAGGAACTCCGGAATACTGGTTCGGCAGATTCCAGATCGCTATAAACCAAATTTTCACACAAATTAACAGAACTGAGTCGTTAAACATCAGATCTGATGCTCTAAAAGAAAGCGAAAGTAAAATTGGCACTGTAGTATTGGACCCACAGATATCTGGTCAGTGGGACATCCAATCTAACAGTCATGCTGAGATAATCCAAAAATCAAAAGATACCAACTATCAGGAAACCGAACCAAAGCAGATACACATGGTGCAAGGAGGTCCTTCACGAAGGCCAAATAAAGGAAACCATAATCAGCATTGGAGGGAACAGCAAGTTGTGTTTCCTGTTGTCCCTGGAGGCCCTCAGGAAGAACGACCAGTAATTATTACTGGCATCTTCGGCCACTACAGAACGGATTATATGTTCATAGATCCAGGAAGCTCGATGGATATCATATATGAGCAGTGTTTCAAACAACTTGATCCAGAGGACAAAGCATGCCTAGAGCCGGTTGATTTCCCTCTCACCGGTTTTGCAATGAAGCTGTATTTCCATTAGGGCAAATTGCATTTCCTGTGACTCTATCAGATGGAGAGCATTCGCGCACAGTCACAGTAAATTTCATGGTCATGCCAGCAACATCGTGCCACGATGTCTTGCTAGGGAGAAGCTCATAAAGAGAATTCAGCATGATCACTTCTATTCCACATGCTGCGTGCGGGTTTCCAACAGAAACTGGAGTCGCAATTCTGTACTCAAGCAAGGAGGTCATGTTGGTCGACGATGAGCCACCAGCAAAAATGGCCAAGCCCTCAGCAACAAATGAGCCGGAGAAATGGGTCCTAAACGAAGAATATCCAAAGCAGACCATCTTACTAGGGCACGCCATCTCACCAGCAATACCAATACAATTAAAGGAATTACTTTCAAACAACAAAGACATATTCGCTTGGTGCCCAGCAGACATGACTGGAGTTCCACGGGATATAGCGCAACATTGCTTGAACATCCGACCCCCAGCGGAACCTGTCGCGCAAGGGAGACGCAGCCTCAGCGCAGAAAAAGTGGAAGCAATGAACGAGCAAGTAACAGAGTTACTCAATGCTGGAATCTTGCGCGAAAAACAAATATATACCTGGGTCGCTAACCCAGTAATGGTCCAAAAACACAGCGGCGGGTGGTGAATGTGCGTCGATTTCAAAGACCTAAATAAAGCTTGCTGATGCGTGTGAAGTGTTATATATATTTAGGTGTATATTTTAAGCCCTTTAACACTTTTTTTAGCCAAGTTTTAAATTTATAAAACACGATATTTACTAACACTAAACACACATATGGGCAAGTGCACCCATCGTGAGCGTAGTATAGCGTTGGTAAGATACCGAGGTCGTCCAAGGACACAAGAGCTTTTAGTACCGGTTTATCCTCAACGTCTAATCAAATCAAAAGTTTGGAAAAATGGTTTTTAAACTAAGAAAATAAAAACTAACTAAAATGCTGAAAATAAAAATAAAAGAAAAACAGATAGACAAGATGAATCACTTGGTTCCGACTCGTGTATAGTGTAACCTTTGATTATTTCCGCACTTTTGCACTTATTTAAGAGATTATCTTAGTTATTGTAGTAGGCCCCTCTTTTGGAGGTGGCGTTACCCTCAACCCAGTAGTTTGAGTCAGCAAGGATACAATCCTAAAGGGTCGGATTATTGAAAGATAATTATTAAGTTATTAATGCAAATTATGGTAGGCCCCTCTTTTGAAGGTGACGTTACCCTCAACTAAGTAGTCTGAGTCAGCAGGGATACAGTCCTAAATAGCCGGGTTATAGTATTAATATTAGTTAACTTATGAGGGGATCAAAGAGTTTGGACCCCCGCCATCCAATAACGTTAAGTATTGAAGGAGGTCCTACTAAATTTGACCCAGGTCCCTTGCAGGATCTCTAAACGCTGAACAATGGCAAGACTCTTACCAAACCGTTCCCTTAACCCCCGACCAGGTAGCCAACATACCTCCATATAGACCGTGGAGATATGAATGGTGAAAATCTTTTATTTTATATAGACAGTAAAATAATGCCAAGACACCACGGACAAACGATAAGGAAGAATCACCTTCAACATAAGAAACTAGTTATTAAAGTCATTAATACATAACCAATTAAAAAGTGCGAAAAGATTATAAATAAAAAGTATTACACTAGACACTTGTCTTCACCAAGTGATGTAAGAGACTTAGGCAAACATGGCCTTCATTGTCAAGAACTCTTACGATCAATCTTGGATCCCGAGACGACTCACACACTCTATGATGGACAATGGATGATGGTGGTGGATGATGGTGTTATGGTGGTGGTGGGTGGTGGGTGAAGTGTGAGAGAGGTGGTGTGCCAAGGGATGGTTTGAGCTTGAGCCAAGCACTCCTATTTATAGGCTGAACAGAAGCTCGGGCACACAGCCCCGTGTCCAGTGGGCACGGCCCCGTGTCCACATCCTTCTCTTTCTTCATTTAATGCAGCTTGTCTTATTAGTTGACCACGCCCCCGTGTCCGCTGAGCACGACCCCGTGTGCAGAAGAATATTTGTACTATAAAGATTTGCCTGGATTCTGCGAATCTTATAGTTGACCACGGCCCCGTGGTGGGCAATAGAAGCTTCTACCACTTTGTCTTTTCTGCTGACACTTGGGCACGCCCCTGTGCTGGCTGAGCACGGGGCGTGTTCAGTCTTCTGTCTTCTTGTTTTGCTTGGGAAGATGCTGTCATGGGGTCGGGCATGTCACGTTTGTTCCTTTTCTTGTATTTATGTTAGATTTTGCGGTCTTTTTGCTTCTTTTGTTAATTTGAGCTCATTTAATCCTGAAAATACAAAAGGAAGACAAAAGCACGTTTTTCCAACATTAGTACTAAAAAAGGGTTAGTTTTATGCCACAATTGATGTAATTTATATGTTGCATTTTGCACACATCACTTGCCCAAATGATTGTTATGCGCTTCCTGAGATAGACAAAAAAGTTGACTCTCTAGCATCGTTTCGTTGGAAGTGCTTTCGTGACTGTTATAAGGGCTATCATCAGGTCAAAATGAAAGAAGAAGACAAGGACAAGACTACCTTCCGCACAGACAAGGGCATCTTCTGCTATACAAAAATGCCCTTTGGTCTCCGTAACGCAAGAGCTACATACCAGCGCTTAATGGATACCGTCTTCGCAGAAGACATTGGTAAAACAGTCTAGGTATATATGGATGACCTCGTCATCATGAGCCACGAAGAGGAAACAATGCTCGCAAATATTCAGCGCACGTTCGATTCTTTGCGCAGCGTGAACTTAAAACTTAACCCAACAAAGTGTTCCTTCGGAATGGAGGAAGGGAAATTTTTGGGTTTTATAGTAACAAGAGACGGTTTTAAATTAAACCCGGAGAAAGTACAAGCCATCCAGCTGATGCCGTCACCTGCAACAACAAAAGAAATGAAAAGGCTCGCATGACGATTAGCAGCCTTGAACAGATTCTTGGCAAATCATGCTGCAAAGTCTTATCCGTTCATTAGCACATTACGCAATTGCGCCAAGAAAACCCATTTCCAGTGGACACCAGAGGCGGAAGCAGCCTTCAAGCAAATGAAGGAATGTTTAATTCAGCTGCCGACGCTGACAGCCCCACGAGAGAAAGAACCGATGATCTTATATTTATCCGCTGCAGAAGTAGCGGTTGGTGCAATGTTAATAGTGGAACGAGAGAACATTCAGATTCCAATTTATTATATCAGCAAGATGCTCACTGGACCAGAAATGCGCTACTCAATGATAGAAAAACTGGTCCTCACTCTGGTACATGTATCACGACGCCTACGCCGGTATTTCTCTGGTCATGTTATCACAGTTCTCACCAATTACAACTTAGGGCAAATTTTTATCCAAACCCAATGTCGTGGGAAGATTAGCTAAGTGGGCTATTGAGCTGGGAGGATACAATATCTTATACAGACTGCGACCAGCAATCAAAGGGCAAGTTTTAGCAGACTTCGCTATAGAAGTCCCCATAGACAAAATGCAGGACTCTGCACACAGACGGAGCTTCTAATGACGACGGAGCAGGCGCGGGCCTCCGATTGGTCATCCCAGACGATCACGAGCTTACATATGCAATACGCTTAGATTTTCAGAGCACAAACAACGAAGCAGAATACGAAGCGTTCCTAGCAGGCCTCCGTTTAGCACTTAAAATGGGAGCAAAAAATCTTGAAGCTAACGTTGATTTGAAACTGGTGGCTGAGCAAGTTAATGGGCACTACGATGCGAAAGGTGAAGCTATGGCGCTATATCTGGAACAAGCATGGATGTTAATCAACCAGTCCCAAACATTCAAAATAAATCATATAAACAGAAGCAAAAATAAGCACGCGGATGCACTAAGCAAATTGGCTGCCACCAGCTTCAGGCACCTAGCAAAAGAGGTGCGCATCGAGGTATTGTCCAATCCTTCTGTTCCTCTCAAACAAGTAGACATCAGAGAGATCGGCAACCCATCCTGGATGTCCCCGATCATCATGTACCTGCAGCATGGCAAACTTCCGGAAGGAAAGGCAGAAGCCAGGAAAATCGAGAATAAAGAATAAACTATGAGATGGCGGACGGAATTTTGTTCCGAAAATCGTTCATGGGACCACTCCTGCGCTGTGTTGACAAAACATACGCGCAATACTTAGTCAGGGAAATCCATGAAGGCTTATGTGGGATACACGCTGGTCCGTGCATGGTAGTAGCTAAGATCATGAGCGCAGGCTATTATTGGCCAGGGATACACGTGGACGCGGTAGAATTATTACGAAAGTGCGCAGCCTGTCAACGCCACGCACCAAAAACCCTCCGTCCAAAAAATCCACTCATACCAGTCACATCCGCTTGGCCCTTTCAACAGTGGGGCATCGATCTTGTTGGCCCATTCCCCGACGCGCCTGGTGCAGTAAAATTCATTATCGTAGCGGTAGACTATTTCACAAAGTGGGTCGAGGCCAAGGCATTAGTTTCAACCACAGCAATGGTAATCCGCAAATTTATATGGGAACATATTATTTACAGATTCGGATTACCATTGCGCATCATTTCCGACAACGGCACCAACTTCGCCTCGGGGGATCTTTAGAAGTGGTTCAAAGAAATGAAGATTGAACATAACTTTGCCTATGTGGCGCATCCACAGGCAAATGGGCAAGTTGAAAGCGTCAACAAACAAATAGTTGACTGCATAAAGGCGAGACTTGGGACAACGCGCAGAGGATGGGTCGATGAGCTCCCCAGCATCTTATGGGCACATCGAACCATCCCAAAGACCATTACGGGGGAAACCCCATTCAGTCTTGTATACGAATCCGAGGCAGTGATCCCAGCTGAAATTGGTCTCCCATCACCACGCATGCTTGCCATGGAAAAAAAATGAAAAAGAAAGAAGAATGGATTTAGATCCTCTTGAAGAAAGGCGCGAGAACGCCGCCATCGCAGAGGCGAGATAAAAGTCCAAACTGGAAAAGTACTACAACGCACGCGTACGCGTGTGTACTTTCGTTCCAGGGGACTTTGTCTTACGCGACAACGAAGCCTCAAACGCGGAAAAGCCAGGCAAGCTACCGCCAAAGTGGGAAGGGCCTTACATCTTCAACGAGGTCCTAGGCAAAGGGGCATACACCCTAAAAAGAATCAACGGAACACCCATCCCCCGCACCTGGAACGCGCAGCAGCTGCGCAGGTGTTATATATAGCCGAGCTACCCAACAAATCAGATTTATACAGGCAATGTATTTTTCTATTTTACTTTGTATTATTGGCCTTGCGCCCTATTAATTCAAAAGTTATCCTTACACATGTTATTGTTTGTTACAAATTGCATATAATTCTTTTGGATTACGCGAAAAAATATGGTGAACATTGTACACCTCATGAACAGTCTAAAAAAGCACAACCTCGCGCGCATTTTAGACATACGTTCCACATGAGCACAATACCATTCTCATTCACCCTACCTAAACAAAGAAATTAAGCATATGCAACATATTGTAATTCAAACACAACTTATAAACCATCAAAACGTATATGCACAGCAGTGCATCAAAAATATCATTAGTGCAACAAAGCACTCTAAACAAACCATTTACAAAGAACACAGGAGTGTTTCTCCGGAAAAAAAAGTACTAGTTACAAAATAAAACAAACTAAGAAAGCTGATCTAGCACCCCATACGGAGTATGGAGAACCTCACCATACTCAGACAAGGGATGGGGATCAACAATCCAAGGGTTGAAATCCTCCTCACCATCTTCAGCAACACCAGCCGGAACTTCAGCCGGAATGACAACACGGCGACGTCGCTGGTAGACAATTGACGAACTCCCTCTCCGATCAACCGGAAAGGACCGGGTTACAAGGTGTACTGGCAGCCGAGTAACCCCACCATTGTTGTCATCTGCAAGACAAAGACGGATTCGGTTCTCCAAAGCATCCCAACGGTTTGCATCAATAACACCTTCATCTCTAACAATAAGATCAGTCAACGGATTGGAAAGCAGCAGCAAAGCGTCAGCAGCTTCCAGAACCTTCAATACTTCAGAAAGTCTTCTCCACCGAATTGGTCGCCAATTCTCCATTTTTTCCAAAATTAGGAAAAGAATATCACACCCAAAGTGAATATATAGACCAAAAAAGAGAAGCGTTAACATCGAGATAAGAATTGTGATGATTGAGTGTCAAATCAACTGCCTTCTCAACGGCGCTGCCACTGCAAGCATCACATCCCATTTAAAACCCTCTGACAGGGTCCACACGCATTCCCAGAAACTACAGTTAAACAAGAAGACGAAGGGTCAGCACAAGCTATAAGAAGTAACGTAAGCTATCGTCAGCTCATAATTACACAAACTCTTCGCCCAAGATTACACCAGTTCAGAATAAACAAAGGTATAAATATTTTTCCTCACAAACTGTACATCTTACCCAAAGTTAAAGATTTCCAAACGTCAGCATAATAAGCAAAAGTGTATCTTCCCATAAAAGGTTCCCCACTTTCACGCTTAAAAAACCTACAAGCATTTCTCTTATATAGTCCAGTGCTCCACTTATTTGCATAAGAGCAACACTAGACTGGGGAGACTTGAAGGGGTAAAGTCCAAAAAACCTCATATCAAGTATTTGGGACCATACCACAACCCCGTCTTTTAGCCCTCTTTAGACCTTGCGCGGCCGCGCACTGGTCCAACAAAGAGTATAGAAGAAAGGAAAGCAGACAACACTTGCTCGCTAAAAGGAAATGCATAAGTCCTTGCGCCAATTCTCCATAATAAAGGGATAAAAATCCCAGCAAATACTCCCGCTCAAAATAATACCCAGGCTTGGATATAATTTACAAAGCTGATACCACACAATAAGGAGTCGCGCTGGATTATGGCAATAATCTTCTAGAAGACTCAATCATGCACCACCAAACGGTTATAACCATCTGGGACACGTGTCATCACCCCAGGCCATCCTAAAATCATGATGATGGCATGGAATTAGAGAGAAACCTTCACTTGCCCACTTTCCACGTGGCAGTACCCCAGCGATTGATCAAGATCACGATCCGTGTGTTTTCACAATCCGATCAAGAGAATTAACGGAGGGAAAATAACCGCTTACGGGGTTAGCATCTTCCGTTAATATTTCAACAACGAGTTTTCCCGCCCAAACTCCCGGCTATAAATATGAGAGTAATTCAGGTATGAACTTTAAGTTACATTCACTTGGTCAATACTTCTTCTTCTTCATAAACACATACTTATTCTCACGCCGGAGTTGGGTTACGGAGAGAACCTCCCTTCTCCCCGTAACGAGGCTAACGGTGTTCTGTTTTGTAGTATTCACCGGAGAAGAAGACCCGTCCCTTCGAATCAAACGAGAGAGAACCACCCTTTTTATGCAGAACCTAACCCCCTGGATAATTTGATCCCGGTCCTTTATCTAGTGTTTCTTCAGTATCGACACCTACTGATTGATCAAAGGGAGCTCTGAGATTAGCCTGATTATAGTTTAACATATAAGCGTCGGATAGAATGGCAGAATCGTGCAATGTGTCGGACCAGTCTTCTGATCGGATGACCATCCGGATGGATGGTCATCTGGTCAGATGACTTATTAGATTCAGACGGACCACCATCCGATCGAATGGTCATCCGGACGGATGACCATTCGATCGAATGGTCATTCGATCCAAAAGTGTGTTTCCAAAATGTTTCAACTTTTGAAGTTTTTGTTGTAGTATAAGTCCAAGTCGTTCGATCGGATGGTCATCTGATCGGATGACCATTCGGCCGAACGACTGTGTGAGTGTGAGTTTCAAAGTTCAAAGTTCTATTTAGAAATGGTTTAAGGGTTGAAGTTTACTGAGATAACCCACCTGGTCGGATGGTCATTTGATCGAACGGCCGTTCGATCGGTTGGTCATTTGTCCTTGGTGTTCTTGTCTCGTTGAAACGTTGTAAAATTTCTAAGTTCGAGTTTAATGAAGGTGACGTGGTAACGCATCGAGACAACGGGAACTCGTCCTAAGTTCAACTTGTCTGATCGGATGGGAATCACCCCGTCTGATCAGCCGTCTGTTCTTGGCGGTCTTCCTATCTGATTCCATAATCCGGTCATCTTCTCTGACGATAATCCGTTTCCAAGCCGACTCCAGACTAAACATCAAGTCTACAGCCAGTTGATTTCACCATTTCTGGTATAAAGTCAAAGTTTGAAGAAGAACATGTAATCAACTGAAAAGCTTAGATTTAGTAAAGATTTTGTGGTAAAAAGGGTGGAAATCTCTTAGATTTGAGCTAAAATATGACATCACACAGCCGTTTGTACAAACCGCCATGATGACGTCACCCTTAAGAGCTCGGATCTTAGTGATTTCACAGTGAAAAGTGTGATTTTGATGAGGAATTGTTGGTGCACTACATCTGTCGACTTCGTCTTGTATCGAGTCTTAGACTAGAAAGATTAGATCAGGGCACGTAGAACGAGAAAATATTAGAGAATTAGAAGATTTCGCTTGAAAGTGTGTAATGTATTTGAGTTTTCGCTTGAAGCCTCAAGCGAAATCATCATATCAGATTTCGCTTGAGTGATGCTGAAGCGAAATCTCAAAGTCTATATATAGGGGTTCAGTGTCAAGCGAAATCATAAGTTGTTTTGGTGAGATTTCCATACCGAGGTGCTGCCGGTGTGAGAACTGATTGTATTTGTGTTCATATCAATACAAATCAGTGTTAAAGTGAAAATTCAGCTGTTTTTAAAGTCAAATACTTGTTTTCCGCACCTGTATTTGATAGAATTCCTCTGAACCGACTCGTTTAGGTCGCGAACACGATCCTTACAATTGGTATCAGAGCTTAGGAGGAGGAGTTCTGCAAAATTCAGCCGAAATCGATCAAAATTTCTTATTTCTACACCTTCTTTTCTTAGTTCAGATATATTTCACGGTCAAAATTGATTCAATTTCTCACGGATTGTTTAAAAGTACTAGATAACAAACCCTTGAAAGTTTCACAGCAAAATTCGACCTAAAAGTGATCAAAATCGACATTTGAATGGAGTTCGCTTGAACAGTTCTGTATTATTGGACGATTTCGCTTGAAACTTCAAGCGACACTTAACATTTCGCTTCAAACAGAGTTCGTTTTCGCTTCAAGATTTTCGCTTCAAGGTGTTCGCTTCAAGGTTCTTTATTCAGGATCGCTTCAAAGTATTTCACTTCAAGAACTTCGCTTGAGAGTTGTTCAGTTTAATTGTTTCGCTTGAAGGGTACCGCTTGAAAGATAGTATTTCGCTTGAAAGTGTCTGAAATATGGACAACGATTTCCACAACGCTTTTGCAACATCGCCTAGTTCATCTTCCATTGCTCAGAACATGAATTCAGAAAACGAAACGGGGACGACTCAGAAACCCCCGAAGCTAATGGGAATTGAAGAATACTATGGATGGAAAGATAGATTCGAGAACTGGGTGCAGGCAAATCATTTGAGATCATGGGAATGTATTTTAACAAAGTATGCTCTACCACTAACCGAAATGCAGACTGAAAAACAACTTTCAGATTTTAGTAAAGAAGAACGGGAAATATACCGAGCTGAAAAGATGATGATCAGTTTACTTCAACAGGCCATCAAAGAAGACATCTTCATACTACTTCAACATGACAAAACATCACAATCAATATGGGATGCTTTAAAAATCAAGGTTGAAGGCAGTACGAGTATGATTAAAAGCAAGAAGGCATTGCTTAAAAAGGAATTTGATTTATTCACAAGTTTGCCCGGAGAAGATACGAAGAAACTCATTGAACGATATTGTCACTTAGTGAGAACAATGTCAATGATGAGCATTAAAAAGGAAAATGAAGAATGGGTGGATAAACTTGCTGATGCATTACCTCAGAAAGAGTGGGGAACTTATTTGATGATACTGAAGAATACTGGAGTTTATGATAGATTGTCGATCTCTCAGTTCATTGAAAAGATTGAAAGTCAGGATTTGGAACAGCAGAAGATTGCTAGGATGAATAATCCAAGTGGTCAACAAGATGTAAAGATGTACTACAAGGGTAGTGTTCCGAATTCAGAAGCTGAAAGAAGTCCGAAAATTCAGACTGCATACAGTGTTGGGGATACTACAGAAAAAATTGATCAAAGCTCAAACAAAAGCAGTGGATTCTCATCTTATCCAAGTGTCAATCCAAAGACTTCATCAGAAAGTTTTCAGTCTCAAAGCACAAAGATGGGAAATGGTTGTGTGATTCAATGCAACATAGCTCTAAATCTTCCAGAAGGTCAAAGTTTTTCTGAAGACATTGCAAAAGATCATATGGCTTTACTTGGTTCCGTGCTTATCTCATATGAAGGTTTAGTGGCTGGTCGAATTGGAAATCCTATGCTTACCAAAGAGGATTACGACCAAATAGATGCAGAAGAGATGGAACTAATGGATATCAAATGGTGTCTTGCAAGTGTTCTTAGACGTGCTGAAAAGTTCAAGACAATTACCGGGAGAAATGATTTTCTTGATGCTTGTGTTTCTACTTTAGGTTTTGATAAATCTAAAGTTACTTGTTTCAGGTGCAGGGAAAAAGGTCATTTTAAGCGGGAGTGCAAGAACAGAGAAGTTAGTGGTGCTCAAAATCCATTTGGAAAAGATGACTACTACCGGAAAGCAATTTATCAGCAAGTTGGTCAGACACAAGAATTACAGACGGCTCATGGTAGAAAGATTGAAGATTCAAAGAAAGGATGTTTGGTAGATTTCAACTGGAGCAACTACATTTCTTCTAACAGCACAGCATGTATAGTGGATCAAAACGATGAACAACTACCTGAAGGATTCAGCTGGGATATGTTTGTTGATGAAAAAGGGGATTTCAAAGCTTTCATTGCAAAGATTGTTAGAGAACCAGACTTGTTTGCAAACTGGATGAGATCAATTGGTGAAACAGTGAAAGATCAATCGATTACATCTGAAGAAAGTTTAGAAAGTGTTGATTCTGAGTCATTAACTACAGATGAGAGTGTACAAAATGATGATACTTCAGAAAAGGAAGTTGCATTTGATCAAACACCATCTGATTCTGGTGTATCAGAAGATGATTCTGACAAATCTGTAGAGTTTGATAAAACACCGATTGAGATTAGCAGTGATGATGAGGAAGAGAAACATATTAATGTGGCTAAACATCATCTTTCTCCTGAAAGTTTTCATTTCTATTTTGCAGATCGCATGGAGAAACTGAAGAAGAAACAAGCTGCTAAAGAACAACAACAGAATGAGGAAGTTAAAGTAGTTGTTGAAGAAAAGGTGACTGAAGCTGAGAAGGTAACTGATGAAGAAAAAGTGATTGAAGTGGTAAAAATAATTGAGGTTGAAAAGATTGTTGAAATTGAAAAGCCTTGCAAGAAATGTTTGGAAATTTGTAAGAGTTGTGAAGAAAAAGATGTGATTTTGTTTGATAGAGAAAAACTGATAGAAAAGCTACTATCTGACATCAGCTATGTGAAAGAATCGTATAGTGTGTTGAACAGAACAGTGACAGGTCTTCAAACAACAAACTCTGAAAGAGAAAAAGCTTTAACGATGACGAATTCTACGTTGATGGCAAAGCAAAAGGCAATTAATCATTACATCGAAGAAAATGCTAATCTAAAGCAAGAGTTGGAGAAAGAAAAGATTGAGAATGAAAGGATCAGAAGGTTATTACTGAGTTATTCTTGTTCTGATTATGTTATTGATCGAGTTTATCCTACTGTTGCAGGTTTTGAAGCATTTCAGGATGAAAAGACAAAGAATGAGACTGGTAAGAAATCGACTGTTAAATACAACAAATGTCCGCCTCCTGTCTGGGAAGGGTATTCTCCTAGAAAACCAAATGAGGAGCAAGTCGAAAAAGCAGTCAATATAAAGTTAAAATCCGAGACAACTGATGTTTTACCAGATAACATTGATATCACGTTTACCTCGTCTGATACTGATCATGAGTCTGAGTTAATAAAAAAGGTGGTCGATCAGGTGTTGGATACTGAGGAGGTGTCTGAGTCAAAGTTTGAGTCTGGGAGTTCAAGTTCGTCAGTCAACAGTTCAAAGTTGTCGGAAAAACGGTCTTACAGTAAAGAATTTTTGCTATCAAAGGCAAATTTGGATGATGAAACATTTGAAGTTGCATATACTTTAAATGATTCGGACAAATTATACTCTGACAAAGAGTTTCCGATTAGAAGTGTTCGTTTTGACATGATTAAAAAGGTTTTCAAAATGACGGAAATTAATTTTTCTGAAATTAAGGATCTAAAATCTATTGAAAAACCTAAAAAATACACTTCTAGAGTTCAACAAAGGTTAAACAAGAAAAAAGGAAAAAAGAATTACAATTCTGATTCTAGTTTCCAAAAGAAAACAAATCAAAATTGTAGTTACAAAAAGAAAGGTCTTGGTTTTACTCCACCTGCAAATCGTAAAAATGAAAAATATGTTAGAGATTTTAAATCAAAAATGACATATGTTGCAGGAAAAAGCTATGAAGAGGAGTCAAATAGCTTATCTTTGAAAAAATCAAATCAAGAGTTTCTTGCTGAAAGAAAAAGGACAGGAACTGGAGTTTTTCATCCAACTGGAGTTTTTCAAACCAGAGACACAAGAACTTGTTTTCAATGTCAAGTTGTTGGACACATCGCTCATAATTGTCCAAACAAAGTCAACAAAAAACAGGGAGTTTCCGAAAAACTTAAAGAAAAAGTGGTTGAAAAGAATGATTCACCAACTACAAACTTCAAAAATTTTGAAAATTCAAAGAATGAAGTTGGTGAAAATTCTAAAAGATTGTACAAAAAGAGTGCAAAAGACAATCAAAAATGGATTGTTACAAAATCAGGTGAAAAATCTGACGATGATTCTGATTCCACAAAATCAGAGGAGTCACAATATGAGATCAAAGATTTGATGAATGATGTTGACATTAAATCACTGAGTGTGGAAGAGATTAAACAACTGGTTGATAAAGTAGAAAGCTCAGATTTTGATATTGAAAAAACATTTAATGAAAATGTTAAGAAAATTTTCAAGAAAATGCTTGATGGGAAAGTAAAGGGGATTAAAGATTTTTATGCAACTAAAAAGGCAACTTACAACCCTACTGCACAAGAATTGGAAGCCACCAAGTCTAAGAAGACTTGGGTGGAAGTTTGCTTTCCTTAAAGTCTTAGGACTTGCCGGAGATCCCAAGTGTGTAATCGTGGATCAGGAATCGGCATCATTCTTGTTAAGATAGATTTTGTGAATGAATTTTATAATGAAAAATTTTGGCAAGTCATACTGCAGGAATCGCCGGAGCTTCCAGGTTGGTAAGTGCGAAGCAGGAATCGGCATTCTGATTGGTAAAATGGTGATGTAGACGTAACATTCCTACATGTGGTAATTCTTACATTTGGTATAGTAGATGCATACATGAAAAAAGGTTAATCAAGGTCATTAAGTTGAACTTGATTGGACCATACTTACAATTGGTATTTTGAAAGACAATGTGATGAACCACACCCCAAACCTACAAATGATTATATCATCAAAACTTATTTTCCGGAAAAATCATTTTGGTTAAAACAAACTTAAGTGTTTTGAAATCATAATGAGAAAATAGTTTTGTGATAGGGGGAGTTCTGATTGTTTATGACGAGTGAATGGCGATTTGATGTGATTCAATATCAGTTGTCACTTTATTGTACAGTTTATTTTCAAATTTCCTAAAATGTGTTTGCATTTTAGGGGGAGTAAAATTTTTTCAGAAAATTCAAAAACATTTGAAAATTTGAAAAAGACAAAAACATGATAAAATTCAAAAATGAGTTTTTGTTGCATATAGAGGAAATGATAGTACATCAGTGGACTATCACAACATGCTAAAGATATGTAAAGAAAAAATGTGATAAACAATCTTACTGTGGATATGTCAGTAGGTTTTTATACATTTAGTAGATTGTGACGAGATATAAACCTAAAATCAAACTTGCTTGTTCTGTGGGTTAACACAAACTTGGATATATAGGTAACCCCTGAAACATAGCATCGCCCTCAGCAAGCTGATGAAACAATAAAATTGATAGTCGCTGCTGTTGTAATGCAAAAGATCCTCTAAAGGGGACACACCAAAAGTCGAAGCCGTCATCTCTCTGCGTATCGAAAGATCGACCTGAGCTCTCATGGCCCTCGTACTATAATTTATTCCCCTGACAGATATCATCTGTGGTATACTCACCTGTAAGACTGAATATTGGGATTTGGATACGGGAGTATATTCAAGTAGTGGGACACACAGATAAGTTTAAGTTGCTTAAAACATTAACATCGTATCTCGGATCAATTGAACTTTGTGTGAAAATTTAAGTGGACAAATATACTGACAATCTAGGTGAATTGTTTAGAACTTGAAATGAAGCTTAACGGTGTTAGTGATCTGTCTAAGAAACTGATATGATCCTCTTGCACAAACTCACAAAAATATTGTTTGTAAAATATTTCTTTATTGCATTCCTTTACAATCAAAAATTACAAAAAGATTTTAGTGTGTTTTAGCATAAATTTTTGAAAAATTCAAAAAGATTTTCGACAACTGGTATTGGAAAGCTGATTATCAAAATTTCAAGTGCTAAACATGATGACTTGGTTGTGAGGGGGAGTGAATCTTAAAATGTCAAAAAGGTTTGTTAAAATTCTACAATTGGTATTTTTTTTAAAAAAAACCTACATTTGGTTCATCATTGGTTTGTGATATGAGAAAGAATTATCTGATTATATCAGATTATTGGTGCATTTAAATTGTTAAATTTAGAAAATTTATTTCTGGGTTAAGATTGTTACAGGTGAGCCAGGTTAATTCATTCAAAGCTTACAAATGTCAGACTCTGATCATGAATCTAAAGTTTGCTAGTTGCTGATGCTGATGAACTTAAGGAATCAAGAGATCTGATCAAGAGAATTAGATAAAAGCCAGGCAATGATCTTGTAAACAACATTGGAGTCAGACATCGTTCCTAAAGCAGATGTTGCTGAAGAACAAATGAATACCAGCAAATCGTGAGGGGGAGTCTGATAGAGCCAGGAGATTCTAGAGAAGAAGATAGAAAGAGAAAAGCCCGGAGACTGATCAAGAATGAAGATGTGAAGACACAGCATTGGTGTGACTCGATAGTCGACTCGTCAACATCTGAGGGGGAGTCTGTTGGTGCACTACATCTGTCGACTTCGTCTTGTATCGAGTCTTAGACTAGAAAGATTAGATCAGGGCACGTAGAACGAGAAAATATTAGAGAATTAGAAGATTTCGCTTGAAAGTGTGTAATGTATTTGAGTTTTCGCTTGAAGCCTCAAGCGAAATCATCATATCAGATTTCGCTTGAGTGATGCTGAAGCGAAATCTCAAAGTCTATATATAGGGGTTCAGTGTCAAGCGAAATCATAAGTTGTTTTGGTGAGATTTCCATACTGAGGTGCTGCCGGTGTGAGAACTGATTGTATTTGTGTTCATATCAATACAAATCAGTGTTAAAGTGAAAATTCAGCTGTTTTTAAAGTCAAATACTTGTTTTCCGCACCTGTATTTGATAGAATTCCTCTGAACCGACTCGTTTAGGTCGCGAACACGATCCTTACAGGAATCATGTGAAGAAATGTGTATAGATGAAAGTTGTACAAGAATTAAGTGAAGAACTTACAAGAATCACCCAAAAATGGAAGAAAAGTGTAGTGCATGCGCTTGGATCGGCGGGGACTGTCACATTAGTGAAGAATGATGTGACAGGTCCTATTTATAGTGTCAGAGGTGAGAAAGGCGTTGCAAGAAGCCGGATCGGATGGTTGTTCGGTCGAATGGCCCTCCGATCGGATGTCCATTCGGACAGTCCAATCCGTTCAGCTACTTTTCTGTCTTTGGTTCGTTTTGCGAGCCAAATTAAGGGTTGTGTTGCGTATTATTGTGTAGTGTTATAACATGACAAGATTATTTAATTACATAAAAGTTTCCAAGTTTACATAAGTGTCAAGTCTCAAAGTTTCATGAGTCTCAATAGTCAAGAATCAAGTATCAAGAGTCAAGCATCAAGTCTCTAGTTTTAAGAATCAAGTATCTAGTATCAAGTATCACCAAGATTCAAGTTTCAAAGTATCAAGATTCACAAAGTTTCAAGTATCAAAAGTCAAGTTTCACATAGTATAAGTACTAAAATTGACAATAGGTAAAATTTTAGGGACGCAGGCGTTACAATCTCCCCTCCTTTAGGAGATTTCGTCCCCAAAATCTAAGAGGAAGACTGCTCATAGAGCTGCGGATACTTTGTCTTCATCTCACTTTCGAGTTCCCAAGTGAATTCGGCGCCACGCTTTCCTTCCCATCGAACCTTGACTATGTAAATTTTGTTATGCCTCAATCGCTTGACGGCTCGATCCATGATTTCGACAGGTTTCTCCACAAAGTGTAAAGCCTCATTTATTTGTAAGTCTTCGAGGGGAACCTGAAGTTCCTCGTCGGCTAGACATTTACAAAGATTAGATACGTGGAACACCGGATGTACGTTGTTTAGTTCTTGTGGCAGGTCGAGTCGGTACGCCACCTTGCCAATCCTTTCAAGTATCGAGAAAGGACCCACATAGCAAGGAGCGAGCTTTCCCTTCTTACCAAAACGAACTACTCCCTTTCAGGGAGATACCTTGAGAAGAACCCGATCTCCAACATCAAATTCCAGAGGCTTGCGCCTTTTATAAGCATAGCTCTTTTGTCTGCTCCTAGCCTTGATCAAGTTATCACGGACCTGAAGAATCTCATCCGTTGTCTCTTGAATGATTTCACGGCCAGTAAGTTGCTTGTCACCAACCTCGTGCCAGCTGAGAGGAGATCGGCACTTGCAACTATATAAAGATTGGAAATGAGCCATCTGAATACTGGAATGATAGCTGTTGTTGTACGAGAAATCAATCAATGGTAAATGTACAACCCAGTTACCACCAAAGTCGATGACACAAGAACGGAGCATATCCTCTAGGGTTTAAATAGTGCGTTCGGTCTGTCCATCCGTTTGGGGTTGAAACACCGTGCTAAGATTCAAGTGAGAACCCATAGCGGACTAAAAAGTTTGCCAAAGACATGAAGTAAAACAACCATCACGGTCAGAGATTATGTCGAGGGGTATACCATGCCGGCATATAATCACATCGATATAGATTCGAGCAGGTTTCTCCACTTTATAATCCTCGCGGATAGGAAGAAAGTGGGCTGATTTAGTCAGACGGTCAATGATTACCCAAATACTATCATGACCAGCAGGTGTACGGGGTAGTTTAGTTATAAAGTCCATAGCGATGCTATCCCATTTCCACACAGGGACTTCGGGTTGTTCCAAAAGACTCGAAGGATGTTGATGTTCAGCCTTTACCTTCGTGCAAGTAAGGCACTTAGAGGCGTACGCAGCAATGTCCTTCTTCATACCAGGCCACCAATAAGTCATACGCAAGTCCTTGTGAGCCTGAGCTTCGCAGATACAAGTATGAAGATCACTAGAGATGTGAAAACAATGGATAGTATTAACATGAGTCTTATGACTAAGAGAATCGGCCACGACATTCGCTTTGCCAGGATGATAGCGAATCTCGCAGTCGTAGTCGTTTAGCAATTCCACCACGCACTTAGTTCCATATAGGTAGTGTCGCCAGATCTTTAACGCAAATACAACCGCACCAAGCTCTAGATCATGAGTAGTATAGTTTTTCTCATGTATTTTGAGTTGATGGGAGGCATAAGCGATAACCTTGTCCCGCTGCATGAGCACACAGCCCATGCCACGGTTCGAGGCATCACAATATACCAC
This sequence comes from Helianthus tuberosus, assembly GCA_030545235.1. NCBI lineage: Eukaryota > Viridiplantae > Streptophyta > Magnoliopsida > Asterales > Asteraceae > Helianthus > Helianthus tuberosus. The sequence continues at coordinate 21,618,535 of CM060440.1, forward strand.
AAAATCGTCATTCCCATCAGGGAGAGTAAGAACAGGAGCGTTACACAGAAGAGTCTTAAGAGTCTGAAAATATCCCTCTTGCTCGGGACCCCAAGCAAAGGGTTTCGCTTTCTGAGTCAACGAAGTGAGTGGAACGGCGATCTTGGAAAAGTCTGAGATGAATCGACGGTAATAACCCGCCAAACCCTGGAAAGAACGAATCTCAGATGCAGACTTAGGCGTACTTCACAGCTTCAATTTTAGAAGGGTCAACATGAATACCTCGTTTACTAACAACATGCCCTAGAATATGCACTTCATCAATCCAAAACTCACACTTAAAGAATTTAGCATATAGGCGTTCACCACGTAAAAGTTCTAGCATCAAGCATAAATGACGTTTATGATCAGCCCTAGTTTTCGAATAAATAAGGATATCATCAATAAAGACTATCACAAAACGATCTAGATAAGGTTTACAAACACGATTCATAAGATCCATGAACACGGCGGGTGCGTTGGTCAAGCCAAAGGGCATAACCACGAACTCGTAGTGCCCATAACGGGTGTGAAAAGCAGTTTTGGGGATATCTTCTTCGAGAACACGGAGCTGATAGTAACCAGATCGAAGGTCGATTTTAGAAAAACGGGACGCACCTTGTAGTTGGTCGATTAAATCATTGATACTAGGGAGGGGATAACGATTCTTAATGGTGAGTTTATTCAATTCACGGTAGTCGATACACATACGAAACGAACCATCTTTCTTCTTGATGAATAGCACAGGAGCACCCCACGGAAAGGTACTTGTACGAATGAATCCTTTGTCAAGCAGTTCTTGCAGTTGACTGGATAGTTCTTGCATCTCAGAAGGTGCAAGTCGGTAAGGAGCCTTGGTGACAGGAGTCGCACTAGGTATGAGATCAATGCAAAAATCAACAGATCTAGTCGGAGGATGACTAGGAAGATCTTCAGGAAAGACGTCAGGGAAATCACACACTACTGGAACATCGCTTATGTTCTTTCCCTTGCCCTTTTGTTCCACCAAGTGGGCCAAGAAGGCAAAGTTCTATTTACATAAACACCTGTTCGCTTGAGTGCATGACATTAACTTCAGTCCCCTAGAAGGTCGGTCTCCATAAACGTGTAAAGTATCACCGGTCGGAAGAGGTAAACGAACGAACTTCTCGTGACACACGATCTCGGCATGATTCTTGCGCAACCAATCCATGCCGATTATGACATCAAAACTACCCAATTGCATGGGTATAAGATCAATAGTAAATACATGGTCGTTAAGAGTCAAGGAACAACCACTGAGAATAGAATCAACTAGAATCGATTTACCATCGGCAATCTCAACCAAAAACGACTTAGGTAGCTTAGAGCGTGCATAATTTAAAAAAGATTCAAATTCTACGGACAGAAAGCTTCTATCGGCACCAGTATCAAATAGTATCAAAGCGTAAAGGTTATTGACGAGAAACGTACCATTAACGATGTCGTTGTCGTTACGAGCCTGGTTAGCATTATGGTTGAACGCTCGTCCACGAGCGGCTGGCTGTTGCTCCTTGTTTAGCTGAGGGCACTGATTACGAAGATGAGTAGTGTATCCACACTTGAAGCATGCCCGAACTGCGTTGACTGGCCTAGGATTCTGCTGAGGAGTTGGGGGAGCTGGTAGAGCTTCCTGAGCTGGCGCTTGCTGAGCTTGGTTGGCTTGACGGCAGTAGGGAGTCGTGTGACCATAGCGATTGCAGTTGGTACACAGGCGACAAGCAGAGGTAACAGGATGATGAAAGTTGCAAGTTGCACACTTAGGATGAGGCCTAGTATACTGCTTTTTGATCTCAGGAATGGGAGGGTTTGGAACAGCAGCAATAGGAGAAGTCTTAACAACAGGGGAGGGACAATCGCATTACACCCTGAACCCTGAGACTTTCTCTTCTTGTTCTTGCTGCCACTTGGCTGCTGGGTAACTTGGTTTGCTGATTTGGAGGGAGCAGAAGTAGTGAACTGTTTGTCACGGACGCGGTTGTTGTTCAAACTTGCGGCTAAACGATAAACTTCTTCAATAGTCTCTAGCTGAGCTGCTTCAATCGAATCACGCATTGCAGGAGGTAACCCATTGATGTACTTGGTTATCATGCGTTTAGGAGTAGAAACCAAGTGAGGAACGATTAAGCTTAGTTGCTTAAAGCGGGTGGTATAAGACAGATTGTCATCACCAATCTGCTTGAGATTCTAGAACACTTCTTCAAGCTTTAGCTGTTCATGGGGAGGGCAGAATTCGAGCATCATCAATTCTCGCACCTGAGGTCAAGGAATAGCATAAGCTTCTTCGTTGGAGTAGATGTTTCTCTCATTCGACCACCATTCCAAAGCTCTGCCTTGAAACATTCCCGTTGCACTCCTAGTCTTCAAGTGTTCTGGGCACTCGCTGTTAAAGAAAGTAACCTCGATGTTGTCAAACCATTCCAGCATAGCAGTCACCCCATCATTGCCCATGAAAGGCTTAGGGTTGCAAGAGACAAAGTGTTTGTAGCTGAACTTTGTAGGATTTATCTTTTCTCCATTAGATTCCACAGAGGAGGGAGGAGTGTTTGATCCTTGGATCTCAAAGACGATCTTTGGCACGATGCGAGCGATCTGATCGGCCATGAACGACATCATCTTTTTCTGAGATTTTTCCCTGGATTTCTTGAGAGAATCGGATAGTTTACAGGAAGGCATCTAGAGATCCAAGAAAAGGATCGTATAAGTCTATATCACAAAGTCTCACAGTATATAGTTTCACACACGATAGTATAAAGACTCAAGTTTCAACAAGTTTCACAAGATTCAACACAGGCCCGCCAAACCCACAATCTTCGCATGGCACGTTGTACGAAAGTTCGGTAACATGTCAAAAACACTTATATATAAGAAGTACAAGTGGTGTATCCACCATTTTTCGGGCATGTCACGTCCGCCTCGTATTCAGTGTCATGTTACGTGTCGCGTTTTGCCAACCATAACAATACACTCCATCATCATCACATATGCGTAGATTAATCAGATAGTTTCACATAGTTTATCGTTCCACATTCTCACTGCAGTTCACAAAGCAACGAGTTCCACATGTCACGTGTTACGAAAGTTTGGCAACATGATAGAAACACTTATATATAGGAAGTACCAGCGGCGTATCCACCATGTTTCTATCATGCCACGTCCATCTCGTCATCGATGTCATGTTTCGCCAATCACACATCCATCATTGTCACATAGATCAATCAAGTAGTTTTAACAATTTCCCCACGAGTCCGCAAAACTACGAATTTCACTTAGCACGTGGTACGAAAGTTCGGTAACATGTCAGAAACACTTATATATAGGAAGTACCAGCGGCGTATCCACCATGTTTCGGACATGTCACGTCTGTCCCATCTTCGGTGCTAGGCTACGTTTTCGTATTTTGCCACTCACAATAACACATACACATTAGAGTACACATAGATTAAACAAGTATCTTCATAGCTTAGAGTTCAACATTCTCATCACCGGCCTGCAAAACACTAAATTTTCGCATGGCACGTGGTACGAAAGTTGGTAACATGTCGGAAACACTTATATATAGAAAGTAACAGCGACGTATCCACCATGTTTCGTCCATGTTACTTCTGTCTCGTCTTTCGATGCCATATTACGTATAGTGCTTTGCTACCCACAACAGCACATAAATTAGTTTAGTAGTTTCACATAGTATCATACTCAATCATGCTTCACATAGTTTAATCAAGATTCCACATAGTTTAACACGATGAATGAAGCTTCATAAATTTAGTTCGATCCTGAGAGATTATGATTTTTGTTTTAGATTGCGGACATACGTTCGATTTGTGTAAAAAGTCTCGAAATGAACGAAGAATCAAGTTTAAAACCACATACAAAAATCGAGATATCATAAAAGATAGGCTCATAAAACATAAGATTGTTCCGGGTAGAGGAACGTTGAGTAACCAAAGTGAATCGAACCCCTCTCGAATTGAGGCAACTTGACTTGACTTACTTATACAAATACGTCATCGATGTTAGGCCTACGATATTTGTCCTTTTGGTCATTACACATTCCTTATTGATTGGAAATTTTGAGACTTTGGCGAGACAGAAAATCAAAGAGTGGGACTAGTTATGGAGGTATGAGTTTTACCTCTCTCTTGACAAATTCGTACCCTAGTAGTGTTGGTACTTATCAAAAGATAAGACTTACTAGAATATAGTATGAATTCTCCTTCAAGGTTTGGATGTAACTCCTGGCTTGAAGGTAAATTTTATGCAAAACACAAACACCGCATAGCAGCGTTTTCAAAGTATCTAAGTGTATATTGTATCAGCCTTAGGAAATGCATGTAAGTTTTTGACAGGAATAAGTGTTGCTAGGAAGCAAATATGGCAGAATACATAATTCTTAAACAACAGATAAGAGTCAAGATTCCTAGAACTATAGACTAGGCAAAGCATTCCTACTTTTCCTAATTCCCTATAGTTATGGCTCTGATACCAATCTGTCACACCCCAACCGATGGCGGAAACATCGGGGTGCGGCACTAAGCGTTCAGATTGCTCATGAGTTTCCATAACACTAAAGTTTCAATATAGATTAAATAAATTCAAACATTGTCTAAAACCAACCACAAACAATCACCACGATAAGTATCAAGATTACATCAACTTTCAAATATTGTTCATAACTTATTTAATTAACTAGGTGAGTTTCTAAGCATCATCCTAGCTTGTTTCTCGAATCCAGCATCCTATCAGCCTGCAACATGTATTAAAATAATGTCAATGCAATAATGTACTGGCGAGCATACAAGTTTGAGTACATAGCATCATAGTTTAAAAGACTCGTATCTGTCATGTAAACATATAAAAGTTTCAGTCATGCTAGTTTACGCAGTCTAAGTGATAGCCCAAAGTATCCCAATGTGTTTACCACTTTCCCAAGTCTCAAGGAAAGCAAAAAAAAAGACTCCTCCTAACAATACCCCCGAGAATAATAGGGAGGTGCATTACTCCTATAGCTCTACTATTGTTAAGGCAGAACTAGACACAAGGATTAAACGTTTACATAGCATAAAGAATCAAGAATCCAAAAGTATCAAGTTTCACATTTACAAAGGATAGAGTATGTTTCCAAACAAGTTTCAAGTATCAAGTTTATAGAACACATGTTGCATCCCAAAAGTTTAAAACGAAAAGGGATCGAGTATACTCACTGTGGGTGCTAAGTATCGACACCTACTGATTGAATCAAAGGGAGCTCTGAGATTAGCCTGATTATAGTTTAACAGATAAGCATCGGATAGAATGGCAGAATCGTGCAAAGTGTCGGACCTGTCTTCTGATCGGATGGCCATCCGGACGGTGGATGGTCATCCGGTCGGATGACTTATTAGATTCAGACGGACCACCATCCGATCGGATGGTCATCCGGACGGAGGACCATTCGATCGAATGGTCATTCGATCCAAAAGTGTGTTTCCAAAATGTTTCAACTTTTGAAGTTTTTGTTGTAGTATAAGTCCAAGTCGTTCAATCGGATGGTCATCAGATCGGATGACCGTTCGGCCGAATGACTGTGCGAGTGTGAGTTTCAAAGTTCAAAGTTTTGTTTAGAAATGGTTTAAGGGTTGAAGTTTACTGAGATAACCCACCTGGTCGGACGGTTATTCGATTGGACGGCCGTCCGATCGGATGGTCGTTCGTCCTTGGTGTTCTTGTCTCATTGAAAAGTTGTAAAATTTCTAAGTCCAAGTTTAACGAAGGTAACGTGGTAACTCATCGAGACAACGGGAACCCGTCTTAAGTTCAACTTTTCCAATCGAATGGGAATTACCCCATCCGATCAGCCGTCTGTTCTTGGCGGTGTTCCTATCTGAATCCGTAATCCGGTCATCTTCTCTGATGATAATCTGTTTCCAAGCCGACTCCAGACTAAACATCAAGTCTACAGCCCATTTGGGCCCGGATTTCACCATTTCTGGTATAAAGTTTAGGGAAGTTTGAAGAAGAACATGTAATCAACTGAAAAGCTTAGGTTTAGTAAAGATTTTGTGGTAAAATAGGTAGAAATCTCTTAGATTTGAGCTAAATCTTGACGAAAATGACATCACCCAGCCGTTTGTACAAACCGCCATGATGACGTCACCCTCAAGAGCCCGGATCTTAGTGATTTCATGGTGAAATGTGTGATTTTGATGCGGAATCATGTGAAGAAATGTGTATAGATGAAAGTTGTACAAGGATTAAGTGAAGAACTTACAAGAATCGCCCAAAATGGAAGAAAAGTGTAGCGCGTGCACCTGGATCGGAGGGGACTGTCACATCAGTGAAGAATGATGTGACAGATCCTATTTATAGTGTCAGAGGAGAGAAAGGCGGTGCAAGAAGCTGGATCGGATGGTTGTTCGGTCGAATGGCCCTCCGATCGGATGTCCATTCGGACAGTCCAGTCCGTTCAGCTACTTTTCCGTCTTTGGTTCATTTTGCGAGCCAAATTAAGGGTTGCGTTGCGTATTATTGTGTAGTGTTATAACATGACAAGATTATTTAATTACACAAAAGTTTCCAAGTTTACATAAGTGTCAAGTTCTCAAAGTTTCACGAGTCTCAATAGTCAAGTATCAAGAGTTAAGCATCAAGTCTCTAGTTTTAAGAATCAAGTATCTAGTATCAAGTATCACCAAGATTCAAGTTTCAAAGTATCAAGATTCACAAAGTTTCAAGTATCAAAAGTCAAGTTTCACATAGTATAAGGACTAAAATTGACAATAGGTAAAAGTTTAGGGACACAGGCGTTATAGTATTGGTACCGAATACCGGTACCCATTTTTTGGCATTTTCGGTATCAGTACTGGTTCGGTATGGTACGGGTAAAATACCGAATTTTACCTTCAAATACCGATCCCGTATCGGACCATACCGAATATTTCGGTACCGGTACCCAGTTTTCGGTACTGGTACAAGTTCGGTACGGTACCGGTACCACGCTCATCCCTAACAAGAGTACACAATTTCTACCTTGGAGAGTTGACATACCAGCATATGTGCACGTGTATGAGTCTTCGTCGGTTTTGAGTTGAGATTCTTTCATCTGGAGATCAAAAGAAAACCAATTAAAAACAGGAAGACAAAAGTAAACATCAATAAAAAGCAATAATCTATAGCATTCTATATTAACTAAGAGGCTGTTTGTTTACCTCTTAATGAGGCTCTTAATGGTTCAGACCTCTTACTGGTTCAGCACTTAATGGTTCAGACTGTTTGTTTCGCGAGCAGATGTCTGAATGGTTCAGATATTTGCCTCTAAATGGTTAAGTATTATAATGAGTCTGAATGATTAAGACTTTTAATTTGAATTGGTTAGACATTTTCCTCTGAACGGTTAAACATTATACTAACTCTTAATGTTTCAGACCTCTTATTGGTTTAGCATTTAACCATTTAGAAGTTGCCAAATAGCCCCTAACTAAATATACCCTCTGATTGTGGGATCAATATCGTCTCGCCACCTTTCTCAACATTAGATAAATACATAAGTACACTTGCTATCCTGTGACTAACTAATACCTGATTGGCCTCATCTTGGAAGTAATCCTAGTGTGGCAAGTAACTTTTTTTTTACCATTTTCTTAATGTGATACCTGTATCGCATCCCTTTTTTTCTACAGGAAGGAATGTCCAAACAAAAATCCTTGATTCAATACCAGCAACCACTTCATCCTTGAAGGAAAAACAATAAGTTGAAGATCATCATCAACACTGTAATCACAATATAAAACTATTGTTTCCTTAATTATTTATTAGCACAGGAAACTAAATATCCATATTTGACATTTTGATTTGCAAAAAAATTATCATTTTGTATATCAAGCATTTATCCAACCGACTAAATTTATTACAAAAAAATAAAAAAAAATACATTTTAGTGAAGCTCTAGTTGATCTGAGCTTCCCTAATAAACATGCCCGTGCTGGTACTAACCGTGCTTTCCATGCTTTTACCAATTCCAGAGTCAGCAACCATGGATTTCTGTAGCTTATCCTTCGCTTAAATAACCAGAAATTTAAAAAACACCGAAAATTGTTCAACTTATTACTTAGAGTTAATTGTCATTTTAGTTGCCAATGAGGTGGTAATGGAGTGGTAAGGGAGAGTATTGGTGTTCTAAGGGACCCAAGTTCGATTCCTACCCTCCCCATTATTTTCTGCGGCACCTGGTGATGATGAGAGACTAGGCGAATAGGTGGAGATCGCTAGTTCGATCCTTGAACTGAACGAGTTTTTCCACACCACACTATCGTGCCTTCGGGCGAGTGTTCATGGGCTTCGGCCCTAGGTGAGGGTTTTCCCCGGTTCGGAGGCGAGTGTTTCCTGATGTGGTGAATTTCGCCAGTAGCCCATTTGGAGGATTCGTTGGCCGTTCAAAAAAATTATCATTTTAGTCCTTGAGGTTTGACCAAATTTGCCACTTTAGTCTAAATAGTTTTTTTTCCTGCCATTTTAGTCCAAATAGTTTTTCTTTCTGCCGTTTTATTCCCTGACTTTTGTCATTTTTTGCCATTTCTAATTCTGATTTTGATTGCTCCCGTAATCCCCTTCCTACACAAAACTCAAACTCTAAATCTCAATTTCATCATCAAAAACCCTAACCATAAAACCCAATTTATACTCACACCAACCTCATTCCACTTGTTACTGTCCCTGCCATAGTTTCCTGTTCAGTAGAGACAACCTCAACATTATCGCCCCCTCGAGCAGCCGACAACAACACTACAACACCCCCAATTTATTTCCCTCTCTAGAATCTATCTCATTGTCTGCCTCTTCTTCGTTGTCATAATTCTGATTTGGTGAAGTTTGCACCCGAAGAACAAAACAATTTAGAAGAAAAAATTCATTCAAATAAATCAAAGTTCAACAGATTACAGTGAACAGAGGTACAAATAGCTAAAATTGAGAGCATAATTGAGCAAATTGGAGGTTGATTTGCATGAGGATATCTGGTGATAATCTTTCAATATCCGGTGAGAGAGAAGTGAAACGTGTGTGTCGAGAGATGTGCAACGGGGAACACGAAACATGGACGTGTATGATGTGAGCCATGGTAATCCTAAATGTTGATTTGGGCATCTCCATTTGTGTTGCCGCCACTATCGAAGAAGGTCCTGAAGTATAGGTTGTTTGGGTGGTTTTGGATATGGTTTTGAGGTCTAAGTAGGTGAAGACCAGGACGGGTGTTATGTTATGTTATGTTATGTTATGAAGAAGAGGTGGACGCGTGTTAGATTTTAAAGGAGCAAAGTGTCACACCCCAACCGATGGCGGAAACATCAGGGCACGGCACTAAGCGTTCAGATTGCTCACGAGTTTCCATAACACTATTTGTTTCAATAGAAATTAATCAAATTTCATAACATTGTCTAATCATCAACCAAAGTTTCATGACCACAAACATATCAAGTACATAACATTCCCAAATATTGTTAAAGAGTTTTTTAATTAAACTAAGATGTGTTTCTAGCAGCATCCTAGCAAGTTTCTTGATATCCTTAGCTACTATCAACCTGCAACATGTATTAAAATACTATCAACAATAATGTTGGTGAGTATACAAGTTTGAATACGTTATAGCATAATAGTTTAAAACGTTCCAAAAATTCATATCCTGCGTAAACACATATAACAAGTTTCACCATTTTATTAAACGCAGTCCAAGTGATAGCCCAAGTTTCCAATGCATTAACAGCCTTCCCAAGACTCAAGGAAAGCTAAAATGTTTCCTCCTAACAATACCCCAAAGACTAACGGGGAGGTGCATTACCCCTATAGCGCTACCATTGTTAAGGCGGAACTACATACAAGGATTAAACGTTCACATAGCATAAAAGTCTCAAGATTCACAAGTTTTAAGTTTCATGTTCACAGCGGATAGAGTATGTTTCAAATAGTTTCAAGTGTCAAGTGTCAAGTCTATAGAATACATGTTGCATCCCAAAAGTGTTTAAAACAAAAGGGGATCGAGTATACTCACAGTGGGTGCTAAGTATCTACACCAACTATTTAGATCGAAGGGAGCACCGGAATTAGCCTAATTATAGTTTAACATTATGAGTGTTGAACAGAATGTCGAATCGCGCGAGTATCGGATAAAAGTGTCAGACAGGTCTTCTGTTCTGATGGTCATCCGGACGGATGACCATTCGACCCAGACGGAACCCGTTAGATTGGACGGTTGTCCGGACAGATGATCAGTAGTGTGTTGCAAAATGTTTCAATCTTTTGAAGTTTTCGTTGTAGTATAAGTTCAAGTCGTTCGATCGGATGGTCATCCGGTCGGATGACCGTTCGGTCGGATGACCGTTCGGCCGGATGACTGTTCGAGTGTAAGTCTAAATAGTTCAAAGTTCTGATTCAAATAGTTTAAGTACTGAAGGCTACGGGGAACAGGTCGTTCGGTCGGATGACCGTTCGATCGGAGGATCATCCGATCGGATGGTCGTTCGACTGTTTTGATCCTGTTCCTTTGCAACCTTCGTAAAATTTCTAAGTTTGAGTTTAGCGAAGACGACGTGGTAACGTACCAAGACAACGGAAACCCACCAAGGTTCAGCTTGTCTGATCAGATGAGAATCATCCCATTCGATCGGACGACTGTGCTTGACGAAGTTTCATGTCAGATCCGTAGTTTGGTCATCTCTTCAGTGGAAATCCGTTACCGAGCCGTCTTTAGACTAAGGAACAAGTCCTAGTCCTAATTTGGCTACAGATTTCACCGTGTTTGAGTGGATATGTTAAGAAAAGTATGAAATCAACTGAAACTGCTTAGATTTTGCAAAGATTCGTAGTAAAATATGTAGAAATCCCTTAGATCTGGACTAAATCTTGACGGGATGACATAACTTAGCCGATTGTACAAACAGCCATGATGACGTCATCTTCAAGTAGCCCAAATCTTAGTGATTTCACAGTGAAAAGTATGATTTTGATGAAGAATCTAGTGAGAAAGTGTGTAAAGATGAAATTTGTACAAGAATTACGGAGAAAACTTACAAGAATCGCGTGAAATTGGAAGAAAATTGCCTTAGAGCGAGGGAGCGTGCGTCTGATCGGAAGAGGCTGTCACATCAGTGAAGTATGATGTGACAGTGGGTATTTATAGGTGACAGAGGATAAGGCGGTGGAGCATGGATCGAATGGCTGCTGATCGAATGGCTATCCGATCGTATGGTCATCCGATTGGATGGTCATCCGATCGGATGTCCATTTGGACAGCCAATACTCGTTTTCTAGTTTCCTGATTTCGATTCGATTTGCAAGCTAGATAAGTGTTGCATTGCGTATTATTGTGTAATATTATCACATGATAAGATTGTATAACTAACACAAAAGTTTCCATTTTCAAGTCTACATAAGCTAGCTAATAAGTGTCAAGTTTCAAGTTTCTCTTTTAACAAAGTCTCAAAGTTTCTCGTTCCATAAGTATCAAGAGTCAAGTATCAAGAATCTCGTTCAATAAGTATCAAGAGTCAAGTATCAAGTATTTAGCATTAAGTATCAAGTGTCGAGTATCAAGTTTCACCAGGATTCAAGATTCATAAGTATCAAGCATCAACAGTCAAGTTTCAAGTATCACAAAGTTTCATAAATAGTATAACATAGTTAAGTCTCAAATAGTGTAGGGACTAGACTTGCCAAAAGTTAAAAGTTTAAGGACGCATGGCGTTAAAGTCCCCCCTCCTTTAGGAGATTTCGTCCCCGAAATCTAAGAGGAAGACTACTCAAAGAGCTGCGGATACTTGGCCTTCATCTCACTCTCGAGTTCCCAAGTGAATTCGGCGCCACGCTTGCCTTCCCATCGTACCTTAACTATGGAAATCTTGTTGCGCCTTAATAGCTTGATTCCTCGGTCCATGATTTCGATCGGTTTCTCCGCAAAATGTAAGGTTTCATTTATTTGCAAGTCTTCAATGGGAACCTGAAGTTCCTCGTCGGCTAAGCTTTTCCTGAGGTTAGATACGTGGAACACCGGATGTACATTGTTAAGTTCTTGTGGCAGGTCGAGTCGTTACGCCACCTTTCCAATCTCTTTCGAGTATCGTGAAAGGACCCACACAGCGAGTGGCAAGCTTTCCCTTCTTACCAAAGCGAACTACTCCCTTCCAGGGAGATACCTTGAGCAGCACTCGGTCTCCAACATCAAATTCCAGAGGCTTACGCCTTTTATCAGCATAACTCTTTTGTCTGCTCCTGGCCTTGATCAAGTTATCATGGATCTGAAGAGTCTTATCCGTCATCTCTTGAATGATTTCAGGGATAGTAAGTTGCTTCTCACCAATCTCATGCCAGCTGAGAGGAGATCGGCACTTGCAACCATACAAAGCTTCGAAATGAGCCATCTGAATACTGGAATGATAGCTGTTGTTGTACGAGAACTCGATCAATGATAAATGTACATCCTAGTTACCACCAAAGTCGATGACACAAGAACGGAGCATGTCCTTTAGGGTCTGGATAGTACATTCGGTTTGTCCATCCGTTTGAGGATGAAAAGTCGTACTAAGATTCAAATGAGTACCCATAGCGGATTGAAACGTTTGCCAAAGACGGGAAGTGAAACGACCATCACGGTCAAAGATTATATCAAGAGGTATGCCATGGCGGCATATAATTTCATCGGTATAGATTTGAGCAAGTTTCTTCACTTTAAAATCTTCGCGATAGGAAGAAAGTGGGCTGATTTGGTCAAACGGTCAATAATTACCCATATACTATCATGACCGGTAGGTGTATGGGGTAGTTTAGTTATAAAGTCTATAGCAATGTTATCCCATTTCCAAACAGGTATTTCGGGTTGTTCAAGGAGACCTGAAGGACGTTGATGTTCAGCCTTTACCTTCGTGCAAGTAAGGCATTTCGAGACGTACGCAGCAATGTCCTTTTTCATACCAGGCCACCAATAAGTCATACGCAAGTCATGGTACATCTTATCAGCACCTGGATGAATAAAGTATCGGGATTTGTGAGCCTCATTCATAATGAGCTCACGAAGATTGTCGCGATCTGGCACCCAGATGCGATTAAGATAGTATTGAAGTCCATCAGACTTTGTTTCGAGTTGCTCAACAGAAGCACCTCGTACTTCAACATTTAGACTACCTTCATTAGCTGACGAATACTAAGCTTCACGTATACAAGCATGAAGATCGCTAGAGATGTGAAAACAACGGATAGTATTAACATGAGTCTTACGACTAAGAGCATCGGCCACGACATTCGCCTTGCCAGGATTATAGCGAATCTCACAGTCGTAGTCGTTAAGAAATTCCACCCAACATCTCTGTTGAATGTTCAGTTCCTTTTGGTTAAAGATATGTTATAGGCTCTTATGGTCAGTGAAAACCACACACTTAGTACCATATAGGTAGTGTCGCCAGATCTTTAACGCAAAAATAACTGCACCAAGCTCAAGGTCGTGGGTAGTATAGTTTTTCTCATGTATTTTGAGTTGACGGAAGGCATAAGCAATAACCTTGTCCCGCTGCATGAGCACACAGCCCAAGCCACGGTTCGAGGCATCACAGTATACCACGAAATCATCATTCCCATCAGGGAGGGCGAGAACAGGAGCATTATAGAGAAGATTCTTCAGATTTTGAAAATATTCCTCTTGCTCGGGACCCCAAGCAAAATGTTTCTCCTTCTGAGTCAAAGAAGTAAGAGGGACGGCGATCTTTGAAAAGTCCGAGATGAATCGACGGTAATAACATGCCTATCCTAAGAAGGAACGAATCTCAGACGCAGATTTAGGCGTACTCCAATTCTTCACAGCTTCGATTTTTGAAGGGTCAACATGAAGTCCTTGTTTACTAACAACGTGCCCGAGAAATTGTACTTCATCAATCCAAAACTCACACTTAGAAAATTTAGCATATAAGCGTTCACCACGTAAAAGTTCTAACATAAGACATAGATGGCGTTCATGATCAGCTCTAGTTTTCGAGTAAGTAAGAATATCATCAATAAAGACTATCACAAAACGATCCAGGTAAGGTTTACAAACACGATTCATGAGATCCATGAACATGACGGGTGCGTTGGTCAAGCCAAAAGGCATAACCACGAACTCGTAGTGCCCATAACGAGTGCGAAATACGGTTTTGGGGATATCTTCTTCGAGAACACAGAGCTTATGGTAACCAGGTCGAAGGTCAATTTTCGAGAAACATGACGTGCCTTGTAGTTGGTCAAACAGATCATCGATACGAGGGAGTGGGTAACGATTCTTAACGGTGAGTTTATTAAGTTCACGGTAGTCGATACACATACGAAACGAACCATCCTTCTTCTTGACGAATAACACAGGAGCACCCCAAGGAGAGGTACTTGGACGAATGAATCCTTTGTCGAGCAGTTCCTGCAGTTGACTAGATAGTTCTTGCATCTCAGAGGGTGCAAGCTGATATGGAGCCTTGGCGACAGGAGTCGAACCAGGTATGAGATCAATACGAAAGTCGACAGATCTAGGAGGAGGAAGACCAGGAAGATCTTCAGGAAAGACATCGGGGAAGTTACGCACTACTGGAACATCACTTACACTCTTTCCCTTGCCCTTTTGTTCCACCATGTGGACCAAGAAGGCAAAGTAATGTTTACGTAAACACCTATTCGCTTGAGTGCATGACATCTACTTCAGTCCTCTAGAAGGTCGGTCTCCATAGACGTGTAAAGTTTCACCAGACGGGAGAGGTAAACGAACGTACTTCTCATGGCAAGCGATCTCGGCAGGATTCTTATGCAACCAATCCATGCCAATTATGACATCAAAACTACCCAACTGCATGGGTATGGGATCAATAGTAAAGACGTGGTCATTAAGAGTCAAGGAACAACCACTAAGGATAGAATCAACTAGTATACACTTTCCATCGGCAATCTCAACAGAGAACGACTTAGGTAGTTTAGAGCGTGCACAGTTTAACAAAGATTCAAATTCTACGGACACAAAGCTTTTATCGGCACCAGTATCAAATAGTATCGAAGCGTAAAGATTATTGACGAGAAACGTACCATTAACGACGTCATTGTCATTACGAGCCTGGTTGGCATTGATGTTGAACGCTCGTCCTTGAGCGGCTGGCTGTTGCTCCTTGTTTAGCTGGGGACACTGGTTATGGAGATGAGTAGTGTCTCCACACTTGTAGCATGCATGAACATTGTTGACTGGCCTGGGATTCTGTGGGGCTGGTTGAGCTAGTTGAGCTGGTTGGACAGGCTGAGCTGCTTGCTGTGCCTGATTGGCTTGACGGCAGTAGGGAGTCGTGTGACCATGGCGATTGCAGTTGGTACACAAACGACAAGCAGAGGTAGTAGGATGATAAAAGTTGCAAGTGGCACACTTGCGATGAATCCCAGTGTACGACTTCTTGTTTTCCGGAGCCGGAGGGTTAGGAGCAGCAGCAACAGCAGGCACAATAGCATTGCCTGCAGGTTTTGCATTCGCAGCAGGGACAATTGCATTGTAACTAGATCCCTGAGACTTTCATTTCTTGTTTCTGTTGCCACTAGGTTGCTGGGTAACTTGGTTCGCTGATTTCGAGGGAGTAGGGGTAGCGAACTGTTTGTCACGGACACGGTTGTTGTTCAAACTTGCTGCCTGACGGTAAACCTTTTCAATAGTCTTGAGCTGAGCTGCTTCAATCAAATCACGCATGGCAGGAGGTAACCCATTAAAGTACTTGGTTATCACGCGCTTCGGAGTAGAAACCTAGTGAGGCACGATTATGCTGAGTTGCTTAAAATGGGTAGTGTAAGCCAAATTGTCATCTCCAACCTGCTTGAGATGCCAGAACTCTTCCTTAAGCTTTAGCTGTGCATGGGGAGGGCAGAATTCGAGCATCATCAATTCTCGCACCTCAGGCCATGGAAGAGCATATGCTTCTTCGTTCGAGCGGATGTTTCTCTCGTTCGACCACTACTCCAGGGCTCTGCCTTGGAACATGCCAGTTGCACTCTTAGTCTTTAAGTGTTATGGGCACTCGCTGTTGATGAAGGTAACCTCGATGCTGTCGAACCACTCTAGCATTGCGGTCACCCCATCACTGCCAGTGAAAGGCTTAGGGTTGCAAGAGACAAAGTGTTTATAGTTGAACTTTGTAGGCTTTAGTTTCTCTGTCTTAGAGTCCACAGAGGAAGGAGGAGTGTTTGATCCCTAGATCTCAGAGACGATCTTTGGCACGATGCAAGCAATCTGATCGGCCATGAATGAGATCATCTTCTTCTGAGAGTTTTCCCTGGATCTCTTGAGAGAGTCTGATATTTTACGGGAAGACATCTAAAGATCCAAGAAAAGGATCGCATAAGTCTAGATCATAAAGTCTCATAGTATATAGTTTCACACACGATCACATAAAGACTCAAGTTTCACACATCACAAAACGTTCAACAAGTTTCACAAAGATTCAACATTCTCACCACAAGTCCGCAAACAACGACTTTCGCATGGCACGTGATATGAAAGTTCGGTAACATGTTGGAAACACTTATATATAGGAAGTACCAGTGGTGTATCCACCATGTTTCGACCATGTCACGTCCGTCTCGTCGCCGGTGTCATGTTACGTGTCGTGTTTGCCACTCATAACAGTACACTCCATCACTTTCATGCGCTTCAACCGGTTACATACACATAGATCAAGCAAATAGTTTCACATAGCTCAACGTTCAACCTTCCCATCTCAGCTCTGCAAAACACCAAATTTCGCATGGCACGTGGAACAAAAGTTGGTAACATGTTGGAAACACTTATACATAGGAAGTACGAGCGGTGTATCAACCATGTTTCGTCCATGTTACTTTCGTCTCGTCATTCGGTGCCATGTTACATATAGTGTTTTGCTACATTCCACCTAGATTAAGCAAGTAGTTTCACATAGCATAGCATTCAATCATGTTTCCCATAGTTTAACCAAGATTCCACATAGCATAACATGATGAATAAAGCTTCGTAAATTTAGTTCGGTCCTGAGTGATCATGATTATTGTTTTAGATTGCGGAGATACGTGCGATTTGTGTAAAAAGTCTCAAATGAACAAAGAATCAAGTTTAAAACCACATATAAAACCGAGATAACATAAAAAGACAGGCTCATAAAACATAGGATTGTTCCGGTAGAGGAATGTTGACTAAACAAAGTGAATCGAACCCCTATCGAATTGAGGCAACGTGTCTTGACTTACTTAGACAAATACGTCATCGATGTTAGGCCTACGATATTTGTCCTTTCGATCATTTCACGTCCCTAATTGATTGGGAATTTCGAGACTTTGGCGAGACAAAAAAATCGAAGAGTGGGACTAGTTATCAAAATGCGAGTTTAACCTCTAACATGACAACTTCGTACCCTAATAGTGTCGGTACTTATCAAAAGATAAGACCTACTAAAATAAGATATGGAAACTTCCCTTCAAGGTTTGGATGTCACTCCTGTCTTGAGGGTAAATTTCATGCAAAATACAAACACCGCTTAGCAGTGTTTCCAAAGTATCCAAGTGTATATTGTGTCAGCCTTAGGAAAGGCATGTAATGTTTAACAGGAAATGTGTTGCTAGGAAGCAAGTACGGTAGAATGCATAAGCCTTAAACAAAAGATAAGAGTCAAGTTTTCTAGAACCATAGACGAGGCAAAGCATTCCTACTTTTCCTAATTCCCTATAGTTATGGCTCTGATACCAATCTGTCACACCCCAACTGATGGCGAAAACATCGGGGCGCAGCACTAAGCGTTTAGATTGCTCACGAGTTTCCATAACACTATTTGTTTCAATAGTAATTAATCAAATTTCATAACATTGTCTAATCATTAACCAAAGTTTCACGACCACAAACATATCAAGTACATAACATTCCCAAATATAGTTCAAAAGTTTTTTAATTTAACTAAGATATGTTTCTAGCAGCATCCTAGCAAGTTTCTTGATATCCTCAGCTACTATCAACCTGCAACATGTATTAGAATACTATCAACAATAATGTTGGCGAGTATACAAGTTTGAATACGTAATAGCATAATAGTTTAAAACGTTCCAAAAACTCATATCCGGCGTAAACACATATAACAAGTTTCCCATGCTATTAAACGCAGTCCAAGTGATAGCCCAAGTTTCCAATGCGTTAATAGCCTTCCCAAGACTCAAGGAAAGCAAAAATGTCTCCTCCTAACAATACCCCAAAGACTAACGGGGAGGTGCATTACCCCTATAGCGCTACCATTGTTAAGGCGGAACTACACACAAGGATTAAACGTTCACATAGCATAAAAGTCTCAAGATTCACAAGTTTCAAGTTTCATGTTCACAGCGGATAGAGTATGTTTCAAATAGTTTCAAGTGTCAAGTCTATAGAATACATGTTGCATCCCAAAAGTGTTTAAAACAAAAAGGGATCGAGTATACTCACAGTGGGTGCTAAGTATCTACACCAACTATTTGGATCGAAGGGGCCGCCGGAATTAGCCTGATTATAGTTTAACAGTATGAGTGTTGAACAGAATGTCGAATCGCGTGAGTATCGGATAAAAGTGTCTGACAGGTCTTTTGTTCAGATGGTCATCCAGACGGATGGTCATCCGGTCGGATGACCATTCGGCCCAGATGGAACCCGTTCGATTGGACGGTCGTCCGGACAGATGATCAGTAGTGTGTTGCAAAATGTTTCAATCTTTTGAAGTTTTCGTTCTAGTATAAGTTCAAGTCGTTCGATCGGATGGTCATCCGGTCGGATGACCGTTCGGTCGGATGACTGTTCGAGTGTAAGTCTTAATAGTTCAAAGTTCTGATTCAAATAGTTTAAGTACTGAAGGCTACGTGGAACAGGTCGTTCGGTCGGATGACCGTTCGATCGGATGATCGTCCGATCGGATGGTCGTTCGACTGTTGTGATCCTGTTCTTTTTGCAACCTTCGTAAAATTTCTAAGTTTGAGTTTAGCGGAGACACCGTGGTAACGTACCAAGACAACGGAAACCCACCAAGGTTCAGCTTGTTTGATCGGATGGGAATCATCCCGTTCGATCGGACGACTGTTCTTGACGAAGTTTCATGTCTGATCTGTAGTTTGGTCATCTCTTCGGTGTAAATCCGTTATCGGGCCGTCTTCAGGCCTGATTTGGCTACAGATTTCACCGAGTTTGAGTAGATATGTTAAGAAAAGTATGAAATCAACCGAAAATGTTTAGATTTTGCAAAGATTCGTAGTAAAATGTGTAGAAATCCCTTAGATCTGGACTAAATCTTGACGGGATGACATCACTTAGCCGACTGTACAAACAGCCATGATGATGTCATCTTCAAGTAGCCCAAATCTTAATGATTTCACAGTGAAAAGTATGATTTTGATGAAGAATCTAGTGAGAAAGTGTGTAACGATGAAAGTTGTACAAGAATTACGGAGAAAACTTACAAGAATCGCGTGAAATTGGAAGAAAAGTGCCTTAGAGCGAGGGAGCGTGCGTCTAATCGGAGGAGGTTGTCACATCAGTGAAGTATGATGTGACAGCAGGTATTTATAGGTGACAGAGGATAAGGCGGTGGAGCATGGATCGGATGGCTGCTGATCGAATGGCTATCCGATCGGATGTCCATTCGGACAACCAATACCCGTTTGCTAGTTTCCTGATTTCGATTCGAGTTGCGAGCTAGATAAGTGTTGCGTTGCGTATTATTGTGTAATTTTATCACATGATAAGATTGTATAACTAACACAAAAGTTTCCATGTTTCAAGTCTACATAAGCTAGTTAATAAGTGTCAAGTTTCTCGTTTAACAAAGTCTCAAAGTTTCTCGTTCCATAAGTATCAAGAGTCTCGTTCAATAAGTATCAAGAGTTAAGTATCAAGTATCTAGCATTAAGTATCAAGTGTCGAGTATCAATTTTCAGCAGGATTCATGATTCATAAGTATCAAGCATCAAAAGTCAAGTTTCAAGTATCACAAAGTTTCACAAATAGTATAACATAGTTAAGTCTCAAATAGTGTAGGGACTAGACTTGCCAAAAGTTAAAAGTTTAGGGACGCAGGGCGTTACACAAAGCCAGTTGTACCACCAATAAGGGAAAAAGTAGTCTTTGAAGTAATTATATGAGAAATTAGGTTGGGACTGTTTTTTTTTTTCATCCAAATGTCTCACAACCATCTCGGCGTCGTATTCCCCTATAAACAAATTATTTTGCCTCTTGTAGTTCTTAAATTCAACTTTACTTGCACCAACATCTTCAAAACCGCCAAAACAAGTCTTCATAACATTAAACGCCTTAACTGGACCCAAATTCAACTTAGATATGTTGTGTATAACATGCTTCTGGAGCTGAGTGAGGTGTCGTTCAGTTGGAAGAAAATGCTTATCAGGACGTTCAACAAGATCATGGTTATGCTCCTCGACAAACTTATAGACCTTCCATGATCCAGCCTCAAAATTTACACATAACAGTGCACCACAATCAATCCTCTTTGAAAAGTTGGATCGCACTAAACGTTTCTTTTGATTGGGGTCCAACGTATCAACCTTCTTGTCCTTATATACCCCAGCTCTCGTACACATGTAATACTTAGTATGTAATACACCTTTGGCGTTTATCTTTTCAGTCCCTTTCCTGACTGAAAAACCACAAGCCTTGGGATACGTAACATACATTGAATAACAATCATCGAGGCTTGTGAAAATCATGTCCATTTTGGGCTTTATTTCTTCACTAACGTCAGGAATGATAAATGGTAAACCAGTTTTAGGGCAGAACCTTTCACTCGAGGAAACAACTTCGTCTGAGAAAACACAGTGAGGAACAAAATTTCAGAAAAACGCCATTAAAAATAGAAAATGTCTCGTAATAACATTATAGATGAAAACACCATTAATTGAATAATAAACAAGACATAATAAACACGTAATTTGAAAGCGCCGTAATAAAAACGCGAAAATACACACACCATAACTTTATTGATTAATAAATATGATGAATTAACAATACAAATGCAACGTGATGATGAAAATGCCATGAGATGAATAATTAAAAACAGTTAACAACATGAATAAGTAACAAATATAACATGATAATGAAAACGTCATAGTTAACAAAACTGATATTTACACAAATTAACAAATAGTAATAACTGATGTTTACAAATACTACTAAATAATATTCAAAACTAATCAGGTGTAAAACGCCAATGATCGTAAAAACATAAGAAATATACTAGATCCCAAATGACAATTAAAATTAATAATGAAAACTCCAATTATCAGTTCTAACTAATTGTTTAACTACCAACTAAAACGCGAATAAATTGGATACATGAACAACACCATTGAAAGCATACAATACATTATGAAATATTAATTTGAAAAAAAAAACAATGAAACAAGCATAAAAGAACAAAAAGCCATATCTGGTGTTGCATGATTTGCTGAAACAAAAATATGAAACGTCATCGAATATTATTTTGTCGAACAGAATCCACGTTAGACACCATAGATCTAAGAAAGCTTGGAAAGGATGTAACAGCTAATAGGAAATCTTTGTAGTTTTAATTTGAAACAGATTTATAACACGAATAAGGAGGGAGCGTACAAAAGGACAATCGTACCCCTGCTATCATTTAGCGCCCCCTGCCACGTGTTGGGCCAGGATCTGTTCTCACCGTTCTCACACTTTAGGGCGTTTTCTCCTGATCTCATACCTATATACATATATATGGCATGGATATCTTGTAAACTCATATAAGTTAGTGCAAAACCCAACCACAATCATCTATTTTTTCAGATCCCCAGGTTGATTGCTCTTACTTTTCTAATTAATTCATGTGCAAAAAGCTACTTTATGTAATAAAAAGGGCAAATATGTTAATTTACACTCCTAGAGTCTTTAGAAAGATGTCAAAAAACTATTTTTTTCATTTTCTATACTTTCTCTCTCATACTTTTGATGAATTTTCTTTTTACACGTACTTTATTTTTCTTATCTTTATATACTTTCAAATATATGTGTATAGATCAAAAGAATATCATTTATGTATATACAAATCAAAAAGAGCAAAGCAAAAATATATTTACATGTAACTGACACAAAAAAATGTTACATGTATCATTTATATATGTGACATAAAATGAACATGCATTTTTACATGATCAATTTATGTTACATATGTGACAACGCACTTTATTTCTGTAACATAAAAATGTTACATATATCATTTATGTTACGTTTACATTTTTTACATTATCAATTTTATGCGACATATGTAACAACACACTTCATTTCTGTAACACAAAAATCTAACAACACACTTTAATTCTGTAATATGTTTTTGTTACATGATCAAGTTACGCCTCATATGTAACAAGGTACTTTATTTTTGTAACAAGCCATGTCACATGTTAGCAACAAACAACACCCACTCTATTTTTATGTAACTACAATAATCCTAAAGTAATTTGTTTCGTGTAACAAAACCCACTCTATTTTTATGTAACAAAACCCACTATGTTTCATTATTATATCAAGGATATAACTTCAAATAATAACAATAATCTAACGATAAACAAGAAAATAACTTCGACTTTAATCCAATAAACAAGAGCTTCAGATCTGGTTATCCATCTCATTCTCTCTCTTTGAATCACATTGTCAGTCCTTTCCATTCTCTCTCTCTGTTAATCACCTTTACAACCATCTACAAAATTCATATAGTGAAGAAATCTGAGGGGAATATGTCTTTGTTACATAAAAAAAACTTGAACGCAGCAGCAAAGAACACCGAACACATTGTGAAGTGAAGTTTTCATCAAGTCAAGGTTTTCCTTCTCATCAACTGTGTTAATCTACAGGTTTTTCTTGTTCTCGGATGTGTTTGGTTTTAGGGCTTTCTTGTACTTTGATTTTAGGATTTCATGAAGTTTGGGTTTATGTTATCTTGTTTTCAAATATGTTAACTTTCATAGATTTTGGGTTTATGGTACTTTCTTTTCAAATTTGTTAGGGTTTCATGAGTTTTGGAGAAGTATGTAACCTCAACAAAAAAGTTAAATCCTTTTGTAGAGAAAAAAAGATAGTTATGTTTACAAAAACACTTCATTTAATGTTTTCAACTTCCCTAGACAAATACTAATTAGATTTTAAAGTAACATTAAATATAGCAGTTTTTAATCATGAGAGAAACTTTATTCAATGCAAAAAGTTGTTACGTTTTTTTTTTTTTTTTTTGAACGGCGAAGATTACATAAACACTCCTAAATTACATCAATTCTACCCCATGTCAGGATTTGAACCCTGGTCTCTCCCCCAGAGATACAAAGCCTCTACCACCCCATCAAAGTGGTGATGGCATAAAGTTGTTACGGTTTAAAAAATTGTATTTTCAACTAAAAAAAGACTACATTAAATATATTTAATGAAACAAAAATGATGAACATGAATTAAAAAGTTGGAATCTCTTCTACTAATGATTGCATAAAGGGAACTTTAATTGGAATATTGTGATCCAGTCTAACTAGAAATGCTGGAGATATATCCTCTATGAATGGAAAGGAAAAGGTGAGAGAACAATATTAGGACAAATAGGAAATCTATGTGAAAAATGTTAGTTTGATAAAAGTTTATAGGAGGGTGTTGTCAAGAATAAAAGAAAAGTAACTTTTCAAGTACAAGAGTAGACATCAAAAAGGATGAAGCATCGGGAGCATAGGGTTGTGTAAGACAAATGTAAAATTAATATTGTAACCCTTATGGATAAAGTTGATATGGATACATGGCTCAATCTCTACCCCGCATCTCGGTTTTCAGGGTTTACACAACCAGGGTGGGATTTCTCTTTAGAATTAGCCTATATATGTGTGTTACTATGTCATTTTCTTTGTGAATACTAATTCTAAATAATTATATTTAGTCGTCTAATTAATTTTACTAATTAGATGATATAATCATTTAAGGTGAAACATATTTTATATATATTCACAAAATAAATATATGATCATGTAAAATTCCTACATAAATGTAATGGTAATTGAAATAGTTACATAAAATTATTTATGATACTATATATTTTATAACATGCTAAATAGTCCATCTAATAGATTTATAACCAAGGCATTTATAACTATCTTGTATTTTTATTTAGAAGTGATTAAATTTGTAAAAAGAATTATTTAGGTTTTATAATTTGCTTAACCCTTTTATTACGAAACAATTTACCAATAATTAGGATATTTGTTACAAAAATTTTATAACTTCATTATTTTTCTATAAAAAATTAGAAATAATATCTGAGATTTTCTTTATAATATAGATATGATTATATTCATGATAAATTCATATGACGTCCAAAAATTTCACAAACTTCCACAAACTAATGAGTAAATTACACTTTTCGTCCTTTATGTTTGTATCATATTGCAAATGATAGCCTTTAACTTCAATAATTACAGTCACGGTCCTTTATTTGTAAAACTCGTTACACCATACGTCCTTTAACACTAACCAGTTTAGAATTTTTAAGTTAACTCTATTCACACGAGGGTAGTTTTGTAATTTTACCTATTTACTTAAAAAATATATTAAAAATGGAAAAACAAGAAAATATATTCATTTATATTTATAAACCAAAATTCACACACTCTCCAACTCTCTCTCTCTCTCTCTCTCTCTAAAACACTGTAACCCAAGCTTCTCACCGCCACAACTCCTACCGTCCGCCACCACCTAAAGCCTCGCCACAACCACTCCGGCCATCACTCACTCTAAACATTCCCTCATTCCTTAAACACCCAGATATCTCCACCATATCTGCAACCCCATCGCCCCATCTCGAATTTGTTTTAGCAGATCTGCAATCGATTATCCAAATCTAGGGTTTTGGTAGATAGAGAGAGAGGAAGGTGCGACTCCCGAATCTGGTGGTGGGTGGCGAAGTGGCTACAACAGTGAGGTACAGAGAGAAAGATGGAGACTCAGGTACAATCCATTACTGTGTGAATGGTGGAGGATGGAGTTTTTAGATTTAGAGATTGTGGTTTGGTGGTGGTGATGGTTATTGGAGGTATTAGTGGGCAAATTTGATGCTTTAAGTGCTCAGTTCTTCAAAATTAGATGGTGAAAGCAAGAGTTTTGTAGGAGAAGCAGATTTGAAGCATTCTAAACTTGTTAATGAGACAAATGGAGGTCCTGCAGACATATATATACAGAAAGCACATTCATAGGTAGAGCCTAACTTCAACAGATTTGGTGTTTTCTTTTGCCATTGTTTATGGTTTGAAATCCAGAGGCTTCTTGTTTACTTTTACCGATGCCTTCGATGGAGACTAACTGTGTGTGTGTGTGTTAGATAGGGAATTTGGATTTTGGGGAAGAAAGTTTAGAGAGAAAGAGAGATATCTCAGCTTAAATGTGTATATATTTTAGTTTTTAATTAAACTATTTTTAATTAATGTAACATCCGTCAAAATGGATTTCTAAAATCTACCCGTTTTGAAATCTGGATCCTAACCTTTTGAACTTCGGAAATTTTTCGTGAATTCTATGTTGAAAGATCTTTTTTATAGTGATCTATTTATTAATTAATAAAGTTTACATGAGCATTTGCAAATTTAATTTCTCAAATACAATCTAGTTAAACGAGTTTTTTTTATGTAGCAAAACAAGTTATATGATTAATGATCAATGTAGTGAAAATAAGGTTTATCAAAGAAAAGTCTATATAAATTTATGTTGGAATTCATTAAGACATTATTCAACGTATACAAACTTCACGAGGGCCAATAGTACTTGCTGTCGATTGGGTTAAATGGGCGGTTGACCTTTTTTTTTCATTTTTAGTTTTAATTTAATTAATGTTAGTATAATATAATATAGTTATAATTGCCTCTTTTTAAAATTACGATTTCGCCCTTAGTTCAAAATTACGTTTTTGCCCTTAGTTTAAAATAAATTTATGCTTTTATCCCCAGCTAAAAATTACGATTTCGCCCTTAGTTCAAAACTATGATTTTTTCCCCGTTCAAAATAAAATTTTGGTTTTGCCCCCCAGCTAAAAACTACGAATTTGCACTCAGTTTAAAATTATGAGGTTTGTCCTCTTTTAAAAACTTATGATTTTGCCCTCAGTAATCTGGAGTCTTGCCATCGTTTTAATTTTTTTTTTTCAAAACTATAGTAGTTTTTATTTTCCTTGGTTTACTCAATCTAAATTTTTTGTCAAGCAGGTCTCTGACACTCGCTCATTGTTTATGACAATTTACTATTTTGCCCCCAGCTCAGGCTTGCCATATTTTTTTTAGCAAAACTATAGCAGTGTTTTGGTTTAATTGGTTGAGTTGATATTATTTTTTTGAGATCGTGTTATGCACAAGTAACTAAAATACATGCGTACATGTTATTAAACTAAGAAATATTCGGCTTAGCGCCCCGTAACGCGGGCGGGGCATCCAACTAGTGTAAGTAGAAAATGAGTATTACTTCAAATAGTAAAAGACACGTATTTGTTATTATTAATTTTTTTTTCTCTTTTTCTTCCTTGAAGCTATAACTAAGTTATTATAATATTTCAAAGGAAAACAATTTGTGGAAATCATAATCAGTTTAATTTGTTAAAACGAATATAGATATACATTTGATTTGTAGAGCATTATCATCCAAGGAATCAAACTAACCCCTAACTTTAAAATATAAAAAAATCTTCTAAAAACTCACTCCAACCTATCCACCATATCTATACCCTAACCTTATATATTAAAAATAAGGTACAGTAACTTTTTATTAATAAAAAGCTCCTGTAACTCTTCATCTCCAACAACCAGACATCTCCCGCCCCTCTCCTTCTCCTACACATCGACTACCATCAACAAATTAAGCAAAACTACCAGAAAGTTCCCACTTCCTAGGTTCTGATTTGTAAAGTGTTGAGGGTTCCGAGTTGAAAACACTTCTGATTTCACAGGCAATGATGCGGCTTCTATTGGAAACTAGGGTTCCGATTTGAAAACTAGACAAACAGGTATGATTCTTTCTTTGTTTTGTGTTGTTGTATGAATCGTCGAAACCAGGGTTCCGATTTAAATCGTCGAATAAGGTATGTTTTGATAAGGTTTTGTTGTTTGGTTTTCTGAATCTGTGAAGTGTTTGATTAAATGTCTGAGAGAAAGTTTAGATGTTTAGTTAGAAATTTAATTAGAGTTCATGTGAGCAAGTATAGTTAGTGGATTAATGTGTGTTAATTAATGAGAAAATGAAAGATAATTCTTTAGACCACTTGTAATTGGCTAGATTTTTTTTTGATGTGATTTAGAGATACTTTGCTAGTGGCTGTTTATGGTGATTATACTTTGCTAGTGGTTGTTTATGCTGTTTATGGTGATTATACAATGCAGTTGGTGATTTAGAGATTCTTTAGACCACTGAACCCCGCCGTAGGGCCACCGTGGCGTCGCTGCAACCGCATCAGTTGATGCAATCTCATAACTGCATCACACATTATGCGTGTAAATTATAAATTATAAAACCAAGGTTCAATACTTGAATTGTTGATAAGGTTTTGTGCTCAATTGATTTAGTCGACATGATAACATATATAGATATAGTCGACATAAAGTGCCATTCTTTTCGTTTAGTACCTATTCAAGCACCGTTTTGCCATTTTTATCTTAATGATTGCAAAGTTCCATGTCTTTAAGATCCCATTTAGTATATTGTGAGTCATGAAGCATATTATAACCTGAGGCACACAGAACATTTTTTTGTAAAAGTGTGCAGACTGTTGTGAGCACATAATATACATCTATCTAAAATAGTTGTGTTTGATTATTGGTTGGTTGATTCCTACCATCCAATCATTATGGAATCTCATCTTATATATTTAATTGGGAACAAAGTGAATGACTAGATTATACACCTCAATATACATGTATGCTGTATGCATATGTTATGCCACTATACTGTAATAATATATGCTGATAGGGAAGTGGGCTGATATGAATATAGATTGACGATGAATCATTAGCTTGCCTACTGCATACTCTATGTATTCATATTTCAAATAAACAAAGATATGTATACATAGCTATCTAAGCATGACTAGTAGCAGTTCGGCTGGCCCACTCGAAAGATTCTCTTAATACACTGCTAAGCATATTATTACGGCATATACGACGTTACGGCAGCCGCGCGCTACGGCGTTACGGCAGCCGCGCGCTACGGCGTTACGGCAGAATTTTGTCCGTGTTAATATGTTCAATTAGATTACAAGGAGAATTTAGGTTTGTTTGTTTTAATTTTAGTTATCAGTTTTAGATTTTATTCATGTCTCATAAACCTTTATATTAATTATAAAGTTCATATTAAATGTTTAGTTGTAAAGAATTAGGCTAAGGTTTGAACACAGATTGATTTGATATAGAATTAGTGGACTACATATTAAATGTTTAGTTGTAAAGAATTAGGCTAAGTTTTCGCATATACTTGAAGTAGCAGGTAGCCATTTGGTTCTCTTTGTTCTTATTTGACTGGCATAGTGTTATTTTTTTCCTTGAACATTAAGAATCAATCATCAATCAATCATACCCAGTACAATCCCACGTTACGGCAGCCGCGTGCCGAAAAACGCTGCAGTTTTTTAAGGTTTTTATGCTGAAAAAACACGCAGTTTTGTGGCGTTTTATTGCTGAAAAACCAATACTTTTTTAGCGTTTTATTGCTGAAAAACCAGTATTTTTTTACTTATAACATGTATGATGACAGGTTGAGTTAATTACACGTTTGATCAAATGGTTCGTACATTCTTTCGCAAGTTGTTGAGATACCTATCTTCGGATGATGACAGCGATGATGATCTTTATGAGGATGTCGAAGAACAATGTACTCGCAAACGTCGTAAATTTATTCGACGCAATCATATTCAGGGACATGAGCGTTTATATCGTGATTATTTTGCAGAAAATCCGGTATATCCCTCGAATCTATTTCGACGAAGATTTCGGATGAGTCGTCCTCTATTTCTCCGTATTCTAAATGAGGTAGTGGCTAACGAGCCGTACTTCGTCCAAAGAAGAGATAATATCGGAAGACTCGGTTTATCTTCTATGCAAAAGATAACGGCGGCGCTTAGAATGCTCTAATTAGTATTTAAATGAACCCGGCCCGAAAAACCAAAAAATAATAATTAGTAGTATAATTTCTATAAATAAAGTTATTAGAATCAATTTTAGAAGAAAAAATATAATAAGACAAAATAGATAGTAGTTAAAATTGTAAGTGGAAGAAAGAGAAGAAATAATAATAAAAAAAGAATATAGAGATAGGTATGAGGAGTTGGATGTAGGAGGTTTTTTAAAATGTGAGATAAATTTTAAAAAGTGATGATTTTAAGTTAAATTATAAGGTTAAAGATGATGGATTGGATGAGAATGCTCTAACATGCTACTTTTATATAGTCACACCAATTCGAATTTGCCGCTCAAAAAGAATACAAACACCAATCACCTTCATGTTTCCTTTTCTTTTCTTTGAAGAAGTTTCCTTTCCTTACTCCCTGATTGTTCGAAATTAGCATCATGATTCCGCGTTTGACAAAATCGCTCGGAGTCTGGGAGAAGCATTTGATTTGTCTCCTCGCCAGAAGGCGGTGATTGAGTGCTTGAAAGGCCCCCATGCGCAAGACTTTTTGACTGTTATCCCGATCGAGGGGCTGGGGCAATGCATGTCGGCTGTTGAGTATAGGGCTATCCTCAAATACCGGCTGATGATCCCTATGTATCCAGAAGACGAAACCTGCCCAATCTGCCATAAAGCCTGCATGGATAAATACAGGGAGCATGTTGTTCATTGTAAGGAGCTCCCTGGGTTCAAATATCGGCATGACTGGGTGAGGGATGTTTTAGGGGACATCTTGAGGAGAGCGGGGATTTCTGCCAAGAAGGAGGCCCCTGTGAATTTCCTTACATATCCCATGGAAGGGAGATCTACATTGAGGCCAGCAGATCTGCTCGTCTTTGGCTGGGCGGGAGGGAAACATGCTTGTGTGGATCTCATAGGAGTCTCCCCCTTAGCTGGTTTAAGGGGAAGCGGGTTTGTAGCAGGACAAGCTATAAGGAAAGCGGAATCAAAAAAGGTGGATAAACACGCTAAAGCCTGTGCTGATAACCAACATGCATTTGTCCCCTTCGCCTTCGACACCTTTGGCTCCCTAGCTCCAGAAGCTATCCGTTTGTTAACTAGGGTCCAAAAGGTTGTCCACAGCAGTTGCTCATCAACAGGGGGCAGGGGTTTGTCTTTAATAGGCTAGGGTTTGCTATTCAGAAAGGGGTAGCGGCGCAGCTTGTTGCTCGCTTACCTGCGATATTGATGTAACTCGGCCAGTTCATATATATAATTAATATTTCGTAAAAAAAAATTAAGAACATGATTTGTCAATCATTACCACGTTTCTGTTTATACGCTAATCACGAACTTGTCACGAATCACGTCCTCATTCATCAATGAACATCAACTTCTTACCATGTTTCATTTTCGGAAGTTTTTTTTAAAGTCTAATTTTGAACACTATAAAGTCCTAGTTATTCACAATCCATCTCGACACCCCCATACCTCACACTCTCAAACTCTCTGTTCTGTTCGTATCACCCACACGCTCGCCAAAAAAGTCAGAGGCATCGCCGGAGACTGAGAAGACAACCGGAGTTTACGAAGGTACCCAACTCGTTCTTTCTTTCGTTCCGTTCACCGAGCACGTCGTCCGAAACAAGCCGGAGGAATCGAGTCACCGGGATTAACGTGACTCGTCGGAGTTTACGTTGGAACTCATCATCGTTCGGTATTGATGAAACACTGGTTAAATCCGATGATTAACCAGATGGGTCGTCTCTTCTGTGGGTTCAATCTCCTTTCTTACTCGCCGAAAGACCGAGTCCTGCAAAACAGCAACACCGTTAGCTTGTTAAGAGGGGAATATGGGGGTTTCCCTCTTAACCGGGCTCCGGCGTGAGAATAAGTTCTGTTCTGAGGAATAAAACAGTGTGTGTTAAGAATGAAAGTGTGAGGGATCGAATAGAATTAACCTGGATGATGAAAGGTCCTATTTATAGCCGGAGGATGAAAGAGGGAGGAGCAACCTTGCCAGCTGATATAGGGCGCCAGCTGTCCGACCAATGGGAATATCCTCTTGGTCCCGTCTGCTGTGGTCAGGGTGGTGGTACACGTGGTGCGCTTATATTCGTCCACGCAGGAAACATCGTACTGTTACTGTCGGTCTGCTCCTGGATTTGCTGCAGGCCTACATGGCGCTCGAAGACTGGTGACACGTGTTGTCCTTTCTGTCGGAATGAGCATCTTTGGTGCCACCTTGACGTCTTCCAGATGCTTCTAGAAGCTTCTGGACTCGCTTGCAGATGTAGGCGCCATCTTGGATGAAAAAGTGGTGTGGTCCTTGCCATGTAGGCAAAGAATTGGGACCATACCTCTTCAAGTCTTCCCAGTCCAATGTGCCTTCTAGTTGAGTTGATCGTCTAGGAGGGATTCTGGACTTATAAAGGTAGTGGTTATTGGCCTTCTTGAAATGCATGTTTGCTACTTTGCGCGGTTGAGCCCAGTGGTCGCGCGGCGCATGCGTGTTGATAACTTTACAAAAGTTGGGCCAACAGGACGCATGGCGCATGGTGTGTTGGTAACTTTGCAAAAGTTGGGCCAACAGGATGCATGGCGCATGGCGTGTTGGTAACTTTGCAAAGTTGAGCCAACTGGACGCGTGGCGTATGGCGTGTTGGTAACTTTGCAAAAGTTGGGCCAACAGAACGCATGGCGCATGGCGTGTTGGTAACTTTGCAAAGTTGAGCCAACTGGACGCGTGGCGCATGGCGTGTTGGTAAATTTGCAAAGTTGAACCAACTGGACACGTGGCGCATGGCGTGTTGGTAACTTTACAAAAGTTGAGCCAACAGGACGCATGGCGCATGGCGTGTTGGTAACTTTGCAAAGTTGAACCAACTGGACGCGTGGCGCATGGCGTGTTGGAAACTTTGCAAAGCTGAGCCAACTGGACGCATGGCGCATGGCGTGTTGTCAACTTTACAAAGTTGAGCCAACAGGACGCATGGCGCATGGTGAGTTGGTGTTTCCTTCTGAAGGAAGTTTCATCTCTTGGAGTGAAGACAACTGATGTGACTTTCTGATGTCCCTGTCTTGTCGAAGGTGAACAGCGCCTTTTCAGTGGTGTCAGTTGCTTTCCATCGTGATGTCAGACGTGTGCAACCCACGCTCCTGAAAAAGGGGGTGACGGTTTCTCTGACCGCTGACGTGTCTTTCTCCTGTTGTCTGACGCTCTGAACTCCTAACGGCCCACCATCCATCGCATTAAATGCGATGGGTATAAATATATGGCGGTTCTCTCCATTTTCTTTACTTTTCAAAATTTGAACACCAGTTTCTTCCCCTATTTCTCTACTTTCTTCTTCTCCTAAGATCGTTCATTTTTTCTCTCTTCCTCTTCTTGCAACATGTCTTCTGGAGCTAACCCTTCGACGAGGAAGAGAAAGTATAAGGGTAGGAATCGCCCCGGTCCAGATCGTGCGACGATAAATTGGAAAAAAGAAGAGTTCCAAAATTTGATTGGGGATATGGGTTTTCTTCCTGAGTGGGGTGCTCAGTTTCCAACCCCAAACTCTACCGCCTTGGATGCACCCCCAGGTTATATTGCGTTATATGCGGCCTTTTTCCGGGAGGGTAATTTCCGGCTCCCGATGACGAAGTTTACTGCCGATGTCTTGACAAATTATGGGCTTCATATTTCTCAAATCAACGCGTTGGGACTTCCTCGTGTTACCCATTTTGCATTTATCTGTCGGGCCAACCGTGTTGAACCGACCTTTGAGATGTTCAATGTTTTTTATAGCGTGACCTACACTGGTGGTTTTTACTCTTTTAACTCCTGGACCAGTGGTGTTATCCCTTGTAGTTCCAATCCTCCGAAGAGCATACATGACTGGAAACAGAAGTTCTTTTACATTCGTCGTGGTGTTATTGCGGTAGACATGCATTACCGAGCAGAGGGTGAAGGGATCCCTAAGGTAGATGTGACTGTGGATTTTGCTCAGCAAGAGTGGTACAAGAAGTTGACTCACAAAGCCACTTCTATTTCTCAACTTGAGGAGAGAGCGTTGGTTGGTGCTGGTATAAGCATGCTTTGGGTCCCGAAGAACCCACTGGGTGTTCCTGTTTATGGTTATCAAGGCAAACGTATGTAATGTTTCTTGTTTGTTTGTGTTTTCCTCTTGTTCTGTTGTGTTCTTCCTCATGTCTTTGTGTTTCTCAGTTGGATATAGCTTGTTGAACGTTCTTGACCCGAAAGCCGGGGGTGCTATGGTTGAAGCGATTCAAACGGATGGGAAACCGCCATGGTTGGAGCAAATCCGCAACCGTTTTTTGCACCCTACTAGCGAGAGTTTTGCTGCCTATGCCAATGTTATTTTAGGTGAAGATGATGGTGATGAGCGTGATGACTCTGTTGACCCTACTCGGAGGGAGGTTATTGTTCTCTCGAGTGAGGGTTCTGACAGGTCGCGTGAGGGCCTAATTCCTCATTCCCCTCGAGCAGGTCCAGCGCAAGGGGATGTGAATGAGCCTGTAAACTAGCCTGTTGATATTGATGTTGATCCTCCGGTGGAAACTGCTGAGCAGTTGGAAATCAGAAAGAAGAAAAGGTTGGATAGGTCTGAGAAGAAGGAGAAGAAGGTTGAGGAGAGAGTTGCTGAAACCCCTCGTAAGCTACCTACTATCCTTCCTTTCCTGGATTATGCTGTCGTTTCAGATACGCTATCTGGTTTGGGCGCAGGGGGTAAGCGTGCCGAGCGCGACCCTGAGGACGATGAGACTTTGACGGAAATTATGAAGAAAAGAAAGACCTTTGAAGAGAAGAAGAAAGAGCTTGATGACCAAGCTACTGCTGCTCTTGCTGCTAAGAAGTCCAAACTTCAAAAGGAAACTCCTCCCGCACCCTCCGAGTCAGAGGTTGACTTGGGTGCTTTTAGTGCCAAGCATGGTAATCTTCTGGAGAAGATATATATCGCTTCTGCTCCTCAAGGTAAAGAGGAGGTGTTTTTCGTTTGTTATTTCTCTTCCTTATTTGTTATTTCGCATAGTTGACTGTCGTGATCACTTCATAGCAGGTGTTAAGTCGGACAAAACTCCTCGCAAGTTTGGCGTTTTAAAAATTACACCTCCTACATCCCCACCTTCGAGGAAGTTTGATTTGTCTCCTCCGCGCGCT
Source organism: Helianthus tuberosus (assembly GCA_030545235.1). Lineage (NCBI taxonomy): Eukaryota > Viridiplantae > Streptophyta > Magnoliopsida > Asterales > Asteraceae > Helianthus > Helianthus tuberosus. The sequence continues at coordinate 21,652,854 of CM060440.1, forward strand.
GATCGGGGGAAAAAGAAGAAGATGAGGTGACTGTTGAGCAGGTTGAGGAGGTTGGTGGCAACGCTGATGGTGCGGGTGGTGTCGGTGCTGGTGGTGGTGGGGGTGGCACTGTTTTAGAGGAGTCTAGTGAGACCACTCCCCATCATACCATTTACACCAAAGTCGTTCGGGGTTCAGGTCGGGGAGGTGCTTCTGGGACCCACCATGAACCTGAATATGAACATGGACATGGTGGGTCTTGGGATAGTCACAACCCTACATGTGATGATCTTCCACACACACCCCGGTGGAATCTGACCCAAGGTTCGCGTATGAATGATCATGATAACTGCCGAGAGTTCTTCTCACTGTCCCTCCCCCCTGCTGTGAGGTTTTTTCTAGAAAAGGTGCAACCGGTTTGACCTCCTGGATGATCACATTCATGCTAGGGTCAACTTTTTTGCTACCTCCTAGGAGATTGTTCGAGAATGGAAGCTGATGGGGGAGGAGACTCTTGAGTTTGAAAATGATAAAAAAGCATTTGCTGAAGAGAAGCAGAAGTTCAATGCCGAGAGGAAGGGTTTGTTATGGAGGGTAAATGATGCTGAGGAAAAACTTGCTCAAGAGAAGCAGGTTAACTCTAACAAGCAGAAAGATTGTGAGGCTGCTTGTGAACGTACCAATAAGGAGTTGCAAGCACAACGTGAGGCGATTGTCAGGATGTCTGCTGAGAAACGTAAGATCAGTGAAGAAGCTGAGCAGGCGTGTGTTGCGTCTCAGAAGAGGGAGGAAGAGTACATCCAACGCATAGCTAAGTTTGAAAAGCTTGCTGAGGAAAAGGTTGCTGAGATCATGGTTGAAGAAACTACTGCTGACTGCAAGTGGTTACTTGCTCGTGCAGTGCCTCTGGTAATATTCGTTTTCTGTTTGTTTTTTGGTATTCATTGTCGTTTCCCTCATTTGTGTTATTGCTTTTGCAGATTGCCGAACGTATCGCCGGTTCTGAAGAATTGGCCAAGTACGTATATGAGCTTGGCGAAACTGCACGTGATCTGGGTCGCAAGGAAGGGTATGCTGAAGGAAGGGCAGCTGCTGAGTCGAAAGAGCCGGTGCAAAGCTTCGAACTATACAAGACTGACTGTGTCGCCCGTTATGCTGAAAAACGGCAAGAATTCGAATCTCTTGAATTTGCCATTGTTAAAGCCGCTGGGAAGTTGTCCCGGAAACCTGACAGGGTTGCACTGTTGAAAAGGGCGCTTGGCGATGAAGATCTTGAGGCTGGCACTAGCCACCAGGTGTGAATTTTTCCGGCCTGCGTGCCGTGTATGGGCTTTGGTAGCCTTGTAATCATTTGACAATTTCGTGAACAATTTAACTCTATGCTTTGTGTACAATTTGCCTATAGCTGTTACATCTGCTGTCATTTTGTTACTTTTGACATATTTTATGTTAATATTTAGGCTTTGTTTCTTTGTTCGTTGTGAATTTTGCTATCGTCACAATATGTGCATGTGTAATTACTTTGATTAGGTATCACGAATGAATGATGGCGCTGACAGGTTATGCTGTGTTAGTTACAACGCTTGCTCTGTCGTTTAAGCGCGCAGGTTGATTCGTATATACGAAGTAATCGAGTTGCAGGTTATTGTGTGGACCCGGCTGTGTTCAGCTTTGGGGGTCTTACAATGTTTGTTTACCATTTTTTCGATGCTTTCGTGTTTATGTGGGCACGAAGTTTTTTTTTTGGCGTTTTGTAGGCTTTGGTTGTGTTTTTGACCCGGATGTGCACTTGGTTGTGACAAGCCTTGGAGGTCTACAACGTTTCCTAAGTTCGAGCCATTGGTGTTTTCGTGTATGCCCAAAGTAATATATGCAGCTGTGACAAAAATATTCGCATGAGAAGAGATAGCCAAACACTTCTTGTATTAGTGCTAAATGTGTTGGCGCGCAGCCATTATAAGTACATAGAAAAACTTCGAATGTTTACATGTAGCATCTTCTTAACTGCTGAGCATTCCAGGTTCTTGGGACCTCTTTGTTGTCCAGGGTGCGTAGTTTATACGCTCCTTTTCCAAGGACTTCATCTATGACATAAGGCCCTTCCCACTTGGAAGCTAATTTTCTGGGTTTTTCGGCGTTGGACGTCTCGTTGTCTCTTAGGACGTAATCTCTGGGATTGAACGTGCAGATTCGGACCTTGAAGTTGTAATACTTCTCCAGTTTGGTTTTGTATTTCGCTTCACTAATTGCTGCCATCTCTCTTCTTTCTTCTAGGAGGTCGAGGTCCAACCTCCTTTCTTCTTCATTATTGATCATGTTCATGGAGAGCATTCTTGGCGTCGGTAGTCCGATCTCTGCTGGTATTATGGCCTCGGACCCATAGACTAGACTGAATGGTGTCTCTCCGTTGCTTGTTTTTTGCATCGTCCTATGGGCCCATAATATGTTGGGTAGTTCATCAACTCAGCCTCTTCTTTGTGTTCCCAACCGTGCTTTGATACCGTCTACAATGCTCTTGTTGACGGCTTCAACTTGACCATTCCCCTGCGGATGCGCGACCGAGGAGAAGGTATGCTCTATGTGTAGCTCTTTGAACCAGCGTTGAAGATCTTCTGCCGCAAAATTTGTTCCGTTATCAGTGATAATTCTTAGAGGCAGCCCGAATCTGCAGATTATCTGCTCCCAGATGAAACGCCGCACAACGGTAGATGTGGTTGATGCCAGCGCCTTTGCTTCCACCCATTTTGTGAAGTAGTCTACCACGACTATGATAAATCTCACTGCACCTGGGGCTTCAGGAAAAGGACCAACCATATTTATTCCCCATTGTTGAAACGGCCACGCTGTTGTTACGGGAACTAGTTCATTTTTGGGGCGCATCGTTTTCGGGACATGTCTCTGGCACCCGCTGCATTTTCTCAAAACCTTCACCGCGTCTAGATGCATTTCAGGCCAGTAGTACCCGACGTTCATCACTTTCGCTACCACCATTCTCGGACCGGCATGAATGCCACAAATTCCCTCGTGTACTTCTCGGATCAGGTAGTTTGCATCTTCTGGGTCGACGCATCTCAACAACGGCCCTAGGTATGATCTTCGGTACAGGATTCCGTCAACCATCTGGTAGTGCTCGGTTTGTATTGGACTTTCCTTGCCTCGGCTTTGTTTTCCGGTAACACTCCAGACTGGAGATACATGATTATGGGAGTCATCCAAGATGTCGTTCCCAACTGAATAACGCTCACTTGCCTCAGCGGTACAGATGGATTGCTCAGAACTTCAATGCGCACATCCTTTGCCAAGTGCTGGAAACTGGTGGATGCTAGCTTACTTAATGCGTTTGCTGGTTTATTCTCGTTTCGATTGATATGGTGCACCTTGTAAGAATGGAAGTTCTGCAGCAATGCTTTCGCTTGGTCTAGGTATAACGCCATTACGTCTCCTTTGGCATTGTACTGGCCGTTAATCTATCCGGCTAATAACATGGAGTCCACATGCGCCTCGATGTGTTTGATTCCCATCTTGATCGCCAACCTCAGACCGGCAAGAAAGGCTTCGTATTCGGCTTCATTGTTCGTACTCTTGAAGTCTAACCGGATGGCATACGTGAATTCGTGTTTCTCTGGACTTACCAGCCTAAGTCCAGCGCCTGCTCCATCCTCGTTGGACGCGCCATATGTATACAGTAGCCATGGTTCTTCTGAATGCTGCCTTTCAGCTCTTTCCATTGCCTTGCATTCTCTGTCTTTGTCGTCAGGCACTTCTGTCATGAAATCGGCCAACACCTGGCCCTTAATTACTGGCCTTGGTCTGAAAACCACGTTGTGGCCTCCCAGTTCTATAGCCCACTTCGCTAATCTTCTAGATATCTCGGGCCTTGCAAGGATGTTACCGATGTTGTAATTTGTTAGCACATGAATGACGTGGTTGGCAAAGTACCTGCGCAACCGCCTTGATGCATGAATCAGTGCCAGTACTAGTTTCTCCATTATAGCATACCGTGTTTCCGGATCGTTTAGAGTGTGAGACACATAATAAACTGGTGTCTGTACGCCTTGTCGGTCTACGAGCAAAACTACTCCGACTGCTTTATCTGATGCTGACAGATACATCACTAGGGGTTCTCCTTTCACTGGCGCCGTCAGTGTTGGCAATCTTATGAGGCAATCCTTCATTTCTCGAAACGCCTTTTCGGCTTCCGGAGTCCACTGAAACTAACTTTTCTTCATGCAATTGCGGAGTGTCTTGATAAATGGGAAAGATTTAGCTACATGATTGGCTAGGAAACGGTTGAGTGCTGCTAACCGTCCGGCCAACTTCTGCATTTCCTTGATCGTTGACGGTGAAGGCATCCACTCGATCGCTTGAACCTTTTCAGGATTGGCTTTAAACCCATCCTTCGTGACGATGAAACCTAGGAACTTTCCTTCTTCCATCCCAAAGGAACATTTTGCAGGGTTTAGCTTGATGTTCACTCCGCGTAGTGTATCGAACGTTTTTTGAATGTTTGCCAACATCATACTTTCTTCTTTGCTCATTATGACCAAATCATCCATGTATACTTCGATGTATTTTCCAATAGCGTCGCTGAACGTTTCATTCATCAATCTTTGATAAGTCGCGCCTGCATTCTTTAGGCCAAAAAGCATCTTTGTGTAGCAGTATAGCCCTATTGGCGTGCGGAATGCAGTTTTGTCCTCGTCTTGGATGGCCATCTGTACCTGGTGGTATCCCTTATAATAATCAAGAAAACATTTCCATCTGAATGTTGCCAGCGAATCGATCTTCTCGTCGATATCTGGTAAAGCATAACAATCACGCGGGCATGCTTTGTTTAGATCTTTGTAGTCCACGCACATCCTCCAACTGCCGTTTCCTTTTTGGACCATTACAGGGCTCGCCACCCAAATTTGATATCGGACTTCTCTGATGATTCCAGCGTTTAACAGCTTCGTGACTTGTTCTTGCATAGCGTCATGCTTTATGTCTCCTAGGTGGCGCTTGTCGTGTACCACAGGTTTGGCACTCTCTGAGACGTTTAATCTATGCTCTGCTATGTGCCGTGGAATACCTACCATGTCAGCTGGTGTCCAGGCGAATACATCCATGTTTTCGAACAACAACTGTTTTAGCGCCGCGCGCGTGAGGTCAGACATTGCATGGCCTAGGGTGACCGTTTGTTCCGGGTGTTCGCTGTTCAGTACCCATTTTTCAGCTTCGGCGCGTGGTGCTGATTTGCTTGCTTTTGCTGGCTTGATTTCGTCTGTTGCCAAGACTTCTTTGCTTGCATAGATAAGTGCTAATCCTGTCTCTGTTGGGAACCCCACAGCTGAATGCGGTCCAGAGCAAATCATACTAAAATCTCCTTGGGATTCTCTTCCCAATAGGATATCATGTCTTGAGTGTGAGGGTAGTACCATGAACGTGACTTCCTCTGTTCTTGAGTTTCTTCCGTCTGAGAGCAGCACCGGGAATGATATATGGCCAAGAGGAAAAACGGCTTCGTTGCAGAAACCAGTTAGTGGGTAATCTACTGGTTCCAAACGCGCTTTGTCCTCTTGGTCAAATTGATTGAAGCACTGTTTGTATATGATATCCGCGGTGCTCCCTGGATCAATGAAATTTACTAACACTAAACACACATATGGGCAAGTGCACCCATCGTGAGCGTAGTATAGTGTTGGTAAGATACCGAGGTCGTCCAAGGACACAAGAGCTTTTAGTACCGGTTTATCTTCAACGTCTAATCAAATCAAAAAGTTAGAAAAATGTTTTAAACTAAGAAAATAAAAACTAACTAAATTGCTGAAAATAAAAATAAAAGAAAAAAAACAGATAGACAAGATGAATCACTTGGCTCCGACTCGTGTATAGTGTAACCTTTGATTATTTCCGCACTTTTGCACTATTTAAGAGATTATCTTAGTTATTGTAGTAGGCCCCTCTTTTGGAGGTGACGTTACCCTCAACCCAGTAGTTTGAGTCAGCAAGGATACAATCCTAAAGGGTCGGATTATTGAAAGATAATTAATTAAGTTATTAATGCAAATTATGGTAGGCCCCTCTTTTGAAGGTGACGTTACCCTCGACTAAGTAGTCTGAGTCAGCAAGGATACAGTCCTAAGTAGCCGAGTTATAGTATTAATAGTAGTTTAACTTATGAGGGGATCAAAGAGTTTGGACCCCGCCATCCAATACCATTAAGTATTGAAGGAGGTGCTACTAAATTTGACCCAGGTCCCTTGCAGGATCTCTAAACGCTGAACAACGGCAAGACTCTTACCAAACCGTTCCCTTAACCCCCGACCAGGTAGCCAACATACCTCCATATAGACCGTGGAGATATGAATGGTGAAAACCTTTTATTTTATATAGACAGTAAAATAATGCCAAGACACCACGGACAAACGATAAGGAAGAATCACCTTCAACATAAGAAACTAGTTATTAAAGTCATTAATACATAACCAATTAAAAAGTGCGAAAAGATTAAAAATAAAAAAGTATTACACTAGACACTTTGTCTTCACCAAGTGATGTAAGAGACTTAGGCAAACATGGCATTGATTGTCAAGAACTCTTACGATCAATCTTGGATCCCGAGACGACTCACACACTCTATGATGGACAATGGATGATGGTGGTGGATGATGGTGTTATGGTGGTGGTGGGTGGTGGGTGAAGTGTGAGAGAGGTGGTGTGCCAAGGGATGGTTTGAGCTTGAGCCAAGCACTCCTCTTTATAGGCTGAACAGAGGCCCCGTGTCCACATCATTCTCTTTCTTCATTAATTGCTCTTGTCTTTATTAGTTGACCACGCCCCCGTGTCCGCTGAGCACGACCCCGTGTGCAGAAGCATATCTGTACTATGAAGATTTGCCTGGATTCTGCGAATCTTATAGTTGACCACGGCCCCGTACCCACTGGGCATGGCCCCGTGGTGGGCAATAGAAGCTTCTACCACTTTGTCTTTTCTGCTGATACTTGGGCACGCCCCCGTGCTGGCTGAGCACGGGGCGTGTTCAGTCTTCTGTCTTCTTGTTTTGCTTAGGAAGATGTTGTCGTGGGGTCGGGCATGTCACGTTTGTTCCTTTTCTTGTATTTATGTTAGATTTTGCTGTCTTTTTGCTTCTTTTGTTAATTTGAGCTCATTTAATCCTGAAAATACAAAAGGAAGACAAAAGCACACTTTTTCCAACATTAGTACTAAAAAAGGGTTAGTTTTATGCCACAATTGATGTAATTTATATGTTGCATTTTGCACACATCAGCCATCTCTCAGGGTCCTTTCTATCTCTTGTTTTAAGCTAAAACAATCATCGGTCAAGTGACCTGTGTCTTTGTGGAACTCGCAAAAAAGATTTGGGTCTTGGCCCCTCTTGTTTCGCATCTGTAGAGGAGGTTTGAACTGGTGATTTTCGGTTGACAAAACTTCGGAAGGAGTTTTTGTTAAGGGTGTCCACTGTTTTTCTCTGTTCTCCCTTTTGACCTCCTTGCGGTGAGCAATCTGGTTGATTGTATTGCGCGCGTCTTCCCTCACCGGGCTTCTTTCTCTATAGCCGGATGTTTTCCAAGATTGGCCTTTGCCTTTCTTATTGCGCCTATCGTTATGGTTGTAATTGTATTGACGGTTGTCGTCACCGGTCAATTGTTTGTCTGTGCGCGCGATTGTTTTTGCTGCTTCGATGAAGGTCTCCTAATCTTTGGGTCCTCCATCTCTTCCCTTCAGTCGTTTGATCAGGTCGTCAAACTTTACTGCTCTCATAAAGTGCGCACGCATCATCTTCTCGCCTACATCTCCAATTTCGAGGCATTCTTTGTTATATCTGGTGATGAAATCTTCTACGCTTTCATGATCTTTCCTCCAAATATTCAGACAATCGGCAGGGTCTCTAGTGTGCCTGCACTGTTGAGAGAAGTGCGCGAGGAACTTGTCTCGAAAGTCAACCCATGACTTAATTCTTCCTGCTGGCAGGCTGTCAAACCAGACGCGCGCTGCGCCGACAAAGGTTTGTGCGAAAAGATGACACCAAGTTGGTAAGTTCCAACCACCTGTTACTCCTGCGCCATTGAATACTTGGAGGTGGTCTTCGGGATCTGTCAAACCGTTGTATTTGCCTACATTGTGTGGCAGTTTTGTCTTGTCGATATTGGTCGTCGCAATCTCTCAGATGAACTTTGAGTTTTCGGCTATGCCATCTGGGCGATAGCTCAATGAGTAATCATGTTTTGCTTTTGGATTGTACCCCGCGCGCTTGTGGGGTTTGTATGCCTCGTGTTCAGGTGGTAATCTGCTGAATACCGTTTTCTCTCTCTTGTGCGTTGGGTCATCTTCTTCATCATAGCTATCCCACTCGTCGTATATGTTGCGCGGACCTAAACGACTTTGTACTGGTTTTCTTTGTTGATGGGAGTGTTGCACATAGTTGCTTTCTGTTTCACCATAAGTATCGCGCGTGTCATGCGCGCTTGGCCTCCTGATGTTTGGTACAGGTGCTTTTTCGGGGTGTAAGTTCCACGCATTGGCCTGCTGAGGCATGTTAGTGCTCATAGATCTTTGCGGTGGAGTAACAAAAGCGGATTGGTTAGCTTGTGCCTGGAGTACGGCTTGTTGTGCGCTGAGCTGTGTATAGACAAGATTTAGAGACGCCATTTGTTCGGCATACTAGGAAGCCAGAGTTTTTCCTTCGGGTAGCCCTAAAAGTGCAGAAAAGTTCAATTGTGTTTGGTCTGATGGGGCTGAGGGACCAGCTCCATGGTTTGGTGCTTAAACTATTGGAGGTGTTTGGTGAACTACCCCAGGTGGAGGTTGGAATGTGGCTCCATTTGTAGTTTGGTTGATGACCCTGGGTGGGGGTTGGAAAGTAGTTCCATTAGTGGTTTGGCTAACCGCTCTGGATGCACTTCCAAAGATTTCTGGAAAATCGTTGTTCAGTCGCCCTTCTTGGATGGTCCGTTCCCCTGGACTCTTTGACACGCGCAGTGTCCATGATGAGTTCAAAGGAAGAGACTTCTCCGTCCATTTGAGGAGAAGGGTGTGGTTCAGTCATTCTAGTGAGTTTTTGAACAAGAAAGAAGATGATAGTGGTTTGCAAAAGATGCGGTGGGTGCCAATGATGAAACACTGGTTAAATCTGATGATTAACCAGCTGGGTCGTCTCTTCTGTGGGTTCAATCTCCTTTCTTACTCGCCGAAAGACCGAGTCCTGCAAAACAGCAACACCGTTAGCTCGTTAAGAGGGGAATATGGGGGTTTCCCTCTTAACCGGGCTCCGGCGTAAGAATAAGTTCTGTTCTGAGGAATAAAACAGTGTGTGTTAAGAATGAAAGTGTGAGGGATCGAATAGAATTAACCTGGATGATGAAGAGTCCTATTTATAGCCGGAGGATGAAAGAGGGAGGAGCAACCTTGCCAGCTGCTATAGGTCACCAGATGTCCGACCAAGGGGAATATCCTCTTAGTCCCCTCTGCTGTGGTCAGGGTGGTGGTACACGTGACGCGCCTATATTCGTCCACGCTGGAAACATCGTACTGTTACTGTCGGTCTGCTCCTAGATTTGCTGCAGGCCTACATGGCGCTCGAAGACTGGTGACACGTGTTGTCCTTTCTGTCGGAAGGAGCATCTTTGGTGCCACCTTGACGTCTTCCAGATGCTTCTAGAAGCTTCTGGACTCGCTTGCAGATGTAGGCGCCATGTTGGATGAAAAAGTGATGTGGTACTTGCCATGTTGGCAAAGAATTGGGACCATACCTCTTCAGGTATACTTTTCTGTCCTGTCATTTGTTTTGTTTTATAAAAAGGAAACTATAACATGTATTTATGAAAGCAAGAACTGATATATTTACTTTTTATATTTCACTATTAGTTCCCACCTTTTTAGTTATTTTGAATTTTGATATATTTACACAACAACTGTATTCGGCTGAGTTTATGAAGAAGATGACAGTTAGCATAAGTTTAAATGGAATTAAAAAATCAAAACCCTATCAATATTGTTGTTGTTGCTTTAGACACAAAGGTCTAGGGTTCGAACCCACCAGCAGACCTTGTTTCTTTTTTTCTTTTTTTGTGTTTCTAATCTTTCTTTTTTTTTTTTTTTTTTACTTTTATAATAAGACCTTAATTCAATATTTATATTATTAATTAACGGTTTTTTACTTTTAATTCCTTTTCTCTTAAAACTTTGCCCATAAATCCACTAACAATAAATAAGTATCACTTTTATTTCTGTTATTTCTCTTTTATGATAAAGACCTCTAATGTAAATAAATTGCCAATTTTATTTCTTTTTAAACATCAAAGGTTTATAATTAGATAAATTATAAGCAAGTTGTAAACAATAAATATTAAGATTTTATTAAATCTACAACTTTTAACGAGTTCGTTATAAATCTCTAGGATAAACATATCTCGTTCGTTCTTTTGGAATTCACCACCTTTACTCGTGCGCTTTTACAAGAAATCGCAACGCAATCAATGTGAGTATACTTGATCCTATTTTTATTTTATCACTTTTTGATGCAACATGTACTCTATACAAAAAACGCAACGCTTGAAACTTGTTATGTGCACACTCTATCCATATTTAAAGATGAAACAATTTGATGCTTGTTAATCTCGTATGCTATGTAAACTTTTCGTGTCTATATGCTCATTAACCTGGCTAAACTTATTAAACTTCTGAGACTTGTTAGACTTCTTATACTTATTAAACTCATATGCTATAGGAGTACGCACCGCCCTTGAGTCTTGGGGTGTTTGCGTTGGAAACTTGGGTTTGACATATAGTGACACCGGTTCAGCATATTAGTAACTTGTATTATGTTGTTCATGTTGGATATGAGTACTTAACTTTTTATTCTACTTTATGCTATGTATCAAACTTGTATACTCGCCAACATTTTTGTTGATGTTATTTTAATACATGTAGCAGGTTGATAGACGAAGTGATGAAGAAATCAAGTTATAATGGACTTAGAAACTCATTTGAATAATAAACATTATCATGTTATGATGTTACAATTTGTCTTTATTTGAAACAATGTATTTGGTTTTAGCCATTTATGAAATTTGATTTAAATTATATTGTCACAATAGTGTTATGATGCTTTTGAGTGATTTGTTCGTCTCATCCCGATGTTTCCGCCATGGGTTGGGGTGTGACAATTAAATTGGTAAAAAGACTAAACTACCCTCATGTGAATAGACTTAACTTAAAAATTTAACCTCGTTAGTGCTTAAGGACGTAAGGTGTAACGGGTTTTACAAATAAAGGACTGTGACTGGTATTATTGAAGTTAAAGGCTATCCATTGCAATGTGATACAAGCATAAAGGATGAAAAGTGTAATTTACCCCAAACTAATCTAATATGATAATAATCAATATCATAAATTCAATTTCACAAAAACAAGTTTCTAAGATCAAAAGCCCCAAATTATAGAAATCAAGAACCCTAATTAAACATGAAATCAAATTCGAATTTGTATGCCTTTCTATTAAAGAAATGGATAGAATGGTTTGGTATAGCATAAAAACTAAGCACAAATGACTCAAGAATCGCCTGGTTTGATTTCGAATTGAGTGAGAAATTTGCGTGATGAAGTTATGAGCCTTAGAAGTGTTCTTCACTTGAATTAGTGTAATTGGATGATTTTTAATGGAACGAGTCGTAATCATGTTTGAAACTTATGTTGTGCGCGCCGTCAGAAACCTGTTAAACATGTTAAGACACGATTTGCCAGCCTTACCGAATATGCCTGGTACGGTTCGGTACCGGTCGGTACTGATACGACACCGATATTTGAAGGTAAAAACCGATGAATATCGGTGCCGAACCGATATGGAAAATACACCCGGTTTAATAAATTTAATAACGGTACCGGTACTCAATACCATTTGCTCATCACTTAGTAATATTACGATTCAATTCTATTTTTAATTTTTAAAATGTTATTATATTTACTTTTCATTCCATTCAAAATTTAATATATAGGGTTTATATTTTACTGTTCATTCCATTCGAAATTTAATATATAGGGTAATTTGGGAGTGAAGAATGATGTGAAAAGATGAAAGAAACCAAATAATAACAAAACTACAAATTAACACTCACAAATTCTACCAAACAGTTAGAGTTCTAATAAGCTTTATTGAGTGCTAAATCAGGGCCGGCTTTGGGCCCGGCAAACCCGTGTCGACGCCCGAGGCCAAAAATTTCAAAGGGCCCGAAAAGTCTTTATAAGCTTTTATGTATTTATGAAATTATATATTTATTATATTTTTCCGTTTATTATGCACAAAAGTATTGGTGGTGTAGTGGCAAAAACCATCTTAAAATAATGTAAAGGTCTCAAGTTCTAGTATTTTGCTCCATCACTAAGTTTTTATTTTTGTAATTCATTTACCTTTAGCCATAATTTTGGGCCCAATTCTTTTCGTCGCCCGAGGCCTAAATTTTTTCAAGAGTTTTCAGAGACGGCTTTGGTGCTAATGATGTAATACACTCGGTCTTTTAAGGAATTGATTAGGCAACTAGGATGTATTCCGCAGCGTTGCGGCTGGCGAAGTATGGCTCATTTTGCCTTGCCAAAAAGAGAGGATAGTGTATTGTCAATTGCAATATCGAAGGACAACAATTGAAACAGAGAAAACAAATAATAAGAAAAAGTGGGAATGCGAATTAAACCGAACATAGGCTTCAGTTTATGATTGAACTATCACAATTGTTTGGCAGTTTATGATTCTTTAGTCAAAGAGCTAGCTATTCATTCATCCTGAAGCTGTGAACATGGTATTACTTTTTTTCAGTACAAGAGATCATGTTACATGAACGCCTTCGAATTGTAACATGTACAAACCGGAAAATAATCAATAGTAAGATTGTAATTGAAAGAAATTGAAAAATTATCAAAAGTTAAGGAAGGTGATTGCTTAGACACTAACACCTAGTTCAATAGAAAATTCTATAAGTAGAAAATGGTTCCTCCTTTTCCCTGTTTAACATAACATCACAAGACTAATTACATATTTGGGCAACACTTAAATCTTTTGTCATATGCCTTTCACATTTGCTTGTAAGGCCAAAAAAGGCTCCAACACCTTATATTTTTTACTCCCGTAATCCATAAAAATCTACTAATATTTATCAAGGTTAAAAAACTTATATTTGTTCTTTCATGTATTGGAAATGGACCAATTAATGGCCATGTTCAGGCCAACACAAATGTGACCAAATCAAACAGATCTGAATGGGCCTAGAAAAGTCGAATTAATTAAGTTAAAAAGAATCTTTGCGAATGCTAACTGGAAGATGACGAAACCCTAGTCGCCGAGTATGTCCTGTATGACCAACTGCTCTTTCCAATTGTTGTTCTTCCTCATCCAATAAGCCCTACAAAACCACCAATCGCATGAACCCTAAATTGTGAAGGCGCCGCCGTCATCTAACTTCCAGGTACAACCACCCAGTCGAGCAAACAGTTACCACAAACCTAAGCGCAAGACTGGAACTAAGGATGCGCCGGAACAGTTGGCCGTAGTGTTGTTTCTCACTCTAAGATACGGCGAGAATTTGAGGTTACGTATGAGAGTTGAGTATGTGTGCTGGTTGGGGGGAAACTAAAGAGATGGTCGACATATGTGCTGGTGGTGGGAAAAATAAAAAATAGTAAAAGTGCTATCAACTAACAGCCGTTAACGTCAATTTACTATTCCTCGGTCATGTTTGAAATTAATACATATATATGAATTAGGACAATTAAGTGACAAGGAATCAATTTTTCATGAAAGCGAATCATTTGGGACTGGTATGATGATCTAGCGTTGTGTATAACATGAACTAAAATAGGGTCATGCGTCACTTAGTTATTAGTTTCCTTTATATTGCTAACGGAACTAACTTTGTTTTATTTATAAAATTTATATTTTAACCAGGAAATAATTATATTAGTTAAATAATTACACAACATTATTTAAAAATAAATGATAATACAATTCTCATTTTTATTTATTTATTACGCTTTGGCTCCGGTATTACAAACGAGTCGTTTTTTTATGATCCGTTTTTGGAGGATGTTTCAAAATGATGACTCATAACTCAGAGACCACTAACGATCCTTATTATATAATGACCAGTGATCCAGGTACTTCTAGCATTGTGAGATCTCACACTCCTAATCCTTCTCCGGAGTCAAGCTAATGTAATCATTTTTTGTCATTAACAAACTACTAATAATTTATTTAGTGTTTGTAGTTTTCCACTTTATTAGAAAACCTATAGGCGATACAAAGGGATATTGAAGGGCATGAGAAGGCACATGATGTGGTTGACAGTGCAAACTAAGTTGAACGCTAAGCAAAAGAGGATGTAAGAATTGTTTCGAATGTCAATGGAAGAAGTAATCGTCGGAAGGAGTCAAGACCGTCACAAACGCCAGCACACACGACGACATTCTCACTACTTCGTTATGTTTTCTCTTGTATACAGTTTGTATATTTTGTATTTAATTTTTTGTTCTAGTTAGAATTATGGTCAATGAAAATTTTCTTATTATACTTTGGACCTTTTATTTTTCTTTACTATAAACCGACAACATACTATTTTCATTGACGGAATACCAATGGATATTTTCTGTTGGTGAACTCTTGTATTTGTATTGTTGAAATTCGAGCTAGCATAACTCTAATTTCAAAATTAGATATTTTATTAAATTATATCAATTTGATTATTGCTTTATTATTTACCTAACTCATTAGTTATCAACGGATACTCTCTCGATAAGATGCCTCCCTTGTATGAGTGTATCCAAAATATAAGAGGCTTAAATTATGCAAAATACATAAATAGCGAATTAATAAAAGTAATTAAAAGAATTACCTAACTCATCAATTTTGTCTAGTTTATGGAATATCATATTTCCATCACTTTTAATGTGGAGTTATTAACTTGACCCCATTTAATTTTAACTTTTTTTAACGGCAAGGAACGACGTGTCAACCACCATGACACTGGGCGTTGTGGTCAAGGTCGACTACTCGACTGCCGCCAGCCCCTTGCTCTCCCTGATGCGCGGAAACCCGACCTCCCCCCGCACGAAGGCACGATAGTGGAACAATTGGTAAAACCTCGCCTCTCATCCAAGACGAACCGGCGCCACCCGTATTCGCCCTTCACCTAGATGCCGCAGAAAATAATGGGAAGAGTGGTAGTCGAACCTGGGTCACAAGGAACACCAAGTGTTTCCCCAACCACTCCACCACTACCTCATTGGCATTTAACTTTGACCCTATTTTACTAGCGGCTAAATGTTATATTCTCTGAGTATTGAATTCATGACCTCCTCATATCTAAACACTTAGAGGGTTATCCTTTACTACTAGGCCAAAGTCTCAATGGCATTACTTTGACCCTACTTGATTTGTATTGCGTGGGTGTGGGCTAGCGCCCCTTCCACCTCAACCTTAAAAGGTCATAACGCTCCCATCTCCCATTTCCACGGCGCCATTAAGGGGTGCCATTAGAGATTCGCTAGGAAAATAGTGATGAATAACGAAAGGGAAAAAAAGGGGGCCCACTGATTAAATTGATTAAATTGAAATTAGACTAAATAAATAATTGAGTAAAGATTAGAGGATGGGGCTTTATTCCATTGCTTCCGTGTTACCGGAAGAAAGGAATAAAGACCTCTGTTGACGTGGCGTTAAGATGTCTCTATTCTGTACCCATGAGCCTTAGCGCATGTAAAATTTGTATCTTATAAAGGTAGAAGTTTCACTGTATCACACAATATATTATTCTTTACATCTGGATTTTATCTAACTGTTTTTTTTTTTTTTGTACACATCTGTCTTAACGCATGTAAAATGCATTAACGTGACCATACCAAAAGTGTTTTTGAGTTAGTAATTGAAATTAAAACAAACGCAATATTTGCCTATCAACATTGTTGAATTCTTCTCAATCAAATAGTAAGTGTTCAAACCACATTGTTGGTAATGGATAATTAGGTAGTGTAGAATTAGAGAGTGTGCGGTGTGACGTGGTTCTAAAGTAATAAGAAAAATAAACTAATCATTAAAAAATATAAACTTTAAATATGATACTTGATATGAAATTATTTATGCCTATATGTTTCGACATTAATACGATTTTTTCTCTCTTAAAAAGTAGATCCAGTGAATTGGTTATTTACCTTTTTCCTCATAATTTTTCCTCTTAAAAGTAGATTCCTCTTGAAGAAAACATGGAAAGAGTTTAAAGATTTTCATTTATTAATAAAATATATTTTCATATCACATGGAAAGAGTTTAAAGATTTTCATTTATTAATGAAATATTTTCTTATAATATCATCAAAGTAAAGCATGATTATTTAAGCAAAAATATTATACTTGTTATTTGAGAAAAAATAAATAAAATAAATACCAACACAAAACATACAAACGTTTGTTTTTCTATATATAATGTGAAAGCCAGCCATCTATTTGCATAAAAATGGACTCCCAAACAAATGAAGTTCATCATCCTCTCTTACAACCTGTTCAATATTGCTCAACTACTCATCAATCTGCCGCCAGCCATGGCGGTAGTGTGGAGCTGGAGAGGGTGCTTAACGATACCGACACACCATTGACCAAGCGGCTTGCATCGGCATCCAGGATTGAGCTTATTCTACTGTATAAGCTGGCTGCACCCGCGGTGATGGTTTACTTGATCAACAATGCCATGTCTATCTCCACAAGAATCTTTTCCGGCCATCTTGGAAACCTCGAACTTGCGGCCGCCTCCCTCGGTAACCAAGGGATCCAGCTCTTTGCTTATGGCCTTATGGTGAGTTTCCGAATTCTGGATATCACCAATCTAGTCAGGGGCGTAACATGGGGGGTCAATAGTGTTCATCAGAATTTGTTGGATTCTTATATATAAAATCCGAATTTTTTTAAGAGAAACATGAGTTGGACAATCTAGTTGTAACCGGGTAAAGAAGAAAACTATATGATGAATCCCGACTAAAAAGTTCTAGTTGTGTGACTGAATCACCATTGACTAGAGTCAGCTTATTGAAGTAGTTGATTGCCTAGAAACCAACATTAAATCAAAAACCACCTACGAACACTTTAAAAATTTGTAAAACCATGTAGACAAATAAAAAGATTTATTTGGCACAACTCTTATATAATTATACATTTGTGATTCCAGCTCGGAATGGGGAGCGCAGTGGAGACGCTATGCGGTCAAGCATTTGGGGCACGAAAATACGACATGCTTGGAGTTTACCTCCAAAGATCCGCAATTGTTCTCTTAGTAACAGCCATCCCGATCACTATAATTTACGTATTTTCTAAACCAATTTTAATTTCACTAGGCCAATCGCCATCAATGGCATCGGCCGCATCATTATTTGTGTATGGTCTCATTCCTCAAGTATTCGCGTATGCTATCAACTTTCCAATACAAAAGTTCCTTCAAGCTCAAAGTATTGTGGCTCCAAGTGCTTATATTTCTGCTGGAACACTAGTTGTGCACTTGGTACTCTCATGGATCATGGTCTACAAGTTAGGGTTGGGCTTGCTAGGGGCTTCTTTGACCCTAAGTTTGTCATGGTGGATTATAGTTGTTGGTCAATTTGTTTACATCTTGATGAGCCATAGATGCAAGGCTACATGGACCGGGTTCAACTCGAAGGCGTTTGGTGGGCTCTGGGAGTTCGTAAAGTTGTCGAGTGGGTCGGCAGTGATGTTATGTTTGGAGACATGGTATTTTCAGATCTTGGTGTTGATTGCAGGGTTGCTTGAGAACCCTGAGCTAGCATTGGATGCACTTTCGGTCTGGTATGTGTCAGTATCATCTTTAATCTTTATCATGTTTTGTCTTGTTACTTTAGTTATGGGCCATTATTATTAAATAGGCAGACCTGTAAAATTTGCATTAGTATAAATCAAATATCAATCATCATTATTTCGTCAAAAGGCCTTCAGGTGTGTATGAATTCCCGTTCCAAGACGAACTTTTTCTTTTAAGTATTTATTATTATTGCATTAAAGGTTTTATTTAACATATTATTTTGTAACAAATTTATGTAGCATGGGTGTCAATGGGATGTTATTCATGGTCTCAGTTGGGTTCAACGCAGCTGCTAGGTGAGTTTTCTCATGCAAACACACACTACTAGAAGACTGAGTATCAGTGAAAGTCATCTGTTTGATAGTGAGATTTGACATATATGTTTTTAAACAGTGTTAGGGTTGGAAACGAGCTTGGAGCAGGAAACCCTAAAGCCGCAGCCTTTTCGGTGTTAACAGTTACTACGGTCTCATTTCTCATTGCGCTAGTTGAAGCAATGATTGTTTTGTCGGCGCGACATGTTATTAGCTACGCGTTCACCGGTGGTGAAACCGTTGCAGATGCAGTCTCTGATCTTTGCCCGCTATTGGCCATCACCATCATTCTTAATGGCATACAACCCGTTTTATCAGGTATATACACGTACATGTGTGATGTGATTATTTGCATGATCATGCATGTGTCAACCGATGAATATTGACATGATGGATGAATCAAAGGTGTGGCTGTCGGGTGTGGATGGCAAGCTTATGTGGCATACGTGAACGTCGGATGCTATTACATAGTAGGCATCCCCCTCGGGTTTCTTCTCGGCTTCCATTTCAAACTCGGAGTTAAGGTACCATTCATAAACCATATGATTAATGTATCTTCAAAAACTGGCATACGATTCGTTGTATCTTAATAGGGAATATGGTCGGGAATGATCGGAGGAACCGGGATGCAAACCTTCATTTTACTATGGTCAACATTTCGTACAGACTGGAATAAAGAGGTATTATAACTGTTTTTTTTTTTTTTTTTTTGTTGGGGGGGGGGGGTTCAGAAGTTTTAAAGTTTTGTGTTTTTCAGAAGACAACTAATTTTTGGGAGAATATTGTAAAAACCAGGTTGAAAAAACTAACAAACGTATGGATAAGTGGGAAGCAAACAAAGAAACCCTTTTGAAGGAATGAAAAGAAGTCAAAGTCGGTATCTCGATTAGTCAATGGACCGGATCATATGGATTTGGATACAATCATTCATGCACATCAATGGCTGAATCATATTTTGTAATTTATGTGACAATGTTACCAATAAATCATGACTCATGAGAAATTTACCGAATATGCAACTTGAGTTGGAAAAAGATAAGGAAATGATAAGCATATAGAGAAATGGTATACTGTAAAGTTTTCAAAACATATATTAAAGATCATAAAAGCACTACGTAGCATGGACCATAGCTTAGTAGGCAAACTTAACAGCTGAAATATAACCTGAATATTGTATGCTTGACTCCAACCTAAAAAGATTTATTTCTGGATTTGGCTTTCATTATATGTGTCCCTTTGGTCCGTGTCTTTGGTTCGTCCCGTTGGTCTGAGTCAGCAGGTTGATCAGTTTGGTCCATGTCCCTGGGTTGGCCCCTTTGGTCTAAGTCAACGGGCTGGTACCTTTGGTCTGAGTCCCCGGGCTCCTCATGCTTTGGGGATGAAGGTCTGGAACTGATTATCTTTTCGCACTTGCTGAAGAAAATGAAAGCATAAGTAGCACATAATGAGAAAAGATGATGATTGCAGTTTTTAAAAACATGTTATCAGCTAAAGCATAAACAAAAAAGTCGATCAAAACTAACCTCTCAACAGTTTCTATAGCACGATTAATGTGAGTTGACAAGGTCTTTGGAGATGCATGATTTTGGGAGCGACCATTAAGCCACTTCTCGGCTTGAGTACATACATCTATGATCTGCAAGAAAGAGTGAGTTCCTTTGACAGAGGATAACTGATATCTTAAATGAAGGTTTTAGTAACGACAGGCACACAACTAGCGCGATTAAAGAAGATTGGACGAAAAAAACTGAATACAATATGAATTGTACATCAAGAAAACACTACCAATTTGGTTTTATGGATGTAGGGAGTAATCATTTCCGTGCATTAAGTAATAACAAATAAACAAAAGAGCTAAATTATACCTTTTCTTTCTTGTCATCTGGCAGTGACTCGGCAAGCGAGTAACAGTTTGCAATACAAGCTTGCAGAGGTTTTATTGCTTTCGCCATTGCATTTTCAGAGTCCACAGGTTTCTCATGCCTTGAG
Organism: Helianthus tuberosus; assembly: GCA_030545235.1. NCBI lineage: Eukaryota > Viridiplantae > Streptophyta > Magnoliopsida > Asterales > Asteraceae > Helianthus > Helianthus tuberosus. Next base: position 21,672,981 of record CM060440.1, read on the forward strand.
GATGAAGATTTGGACCTGGTTATGCTTTGGCATTCCCTGTAAAAAGGATGACAGCATAAGTAGAAAGTTATGTGAAAATCAGACGATTTGTAGACTCTAAGACCACCCGTAGTGGGAGGTTTTTGGGCGTTTGTTCCCCAAAAAAACGCCCCCCACGCCCCATGACCGCCCCCTGGGCGTTTTTTACAAAAAAAATTGCCCGGAGCGTTCTTTTTTCCACGCCTTTCTTCATTTCTTTTGGCCAATCACAGGTAGTGTTTACAGGTTTGTCCAATATAATTTTTTTATGTTTTTTTATTTAATTTTATTTACACCCCTTTTTTAACATAATGCCCCACAATGCTCACCTCCCCACATCCCCATAATGCTCCATTGCTGACTGGATTACCACATGGCGCACAACGCCCATGGATGGGGGCATTATTCATTTGTACCACTACACATGGTCTAAACGTAAGTTATCAGCTAACAAATCCAGCTTCCCGTGTAAACTGGTTTTTATCTAGTCCTACTGGTTAGTAGGGTATTGGTGGACCCCATGAGTCTCCAGTAAAAGATTCTCACAGTTATCCAAAAAATAATTATCAACTAAAAGCGGTTTTGCACAATTCTTATTATATAGTGAGATTAAGTTGAATTCCTATTCAAGCTAATCATCATGCTTATGCTCAACCGAAAATTTACTTGAGTTGTAGATGATTCAGTTAACATTAATTGAGATCATAGATGGTCAATCCTATATGGGAGAAGATTCTATTAAAACTAACCTCTCGACAGTTATTATAGCATGATTGATTTTGGTTAACAGGGTCTTTGGAGATAATTGCTTTTGAGAGAGATCAATAAGCCATTGCTCAGCTTCAGTGCATACATTTTTAACCTGCATGAAAGAGTGTTAGTTACTTTGTGACTAGATAGTAACGTAAGAACAAAAGAACTAAACTATACGTTATCTTTCATGTCAGCTGGCAGTGAATCAGAATGCGAACGATATCTTGCAATGCAAATTTGCAGAGTTTCTGTTGCTTTTGCTAGAGCATTTTCTCCCATGTATCTATTTTCAATCGGTTCTAATAACTTCAAAAACAAACGATATTAGACGTTTGTATGCATGATGTTACACAAAGAGGTTAGAAGCTTAAACGTAGAATCTTCATAGACACCTTTTTAAGATCTTTGAGTTTTCCAGTATAGTTTTTTTCAGATTCATCATCACTGTCTTCATATAGCCAGTCTTCGGTTACTTGTAGATTGTTAGTGAGTACCTCCTTCTCTGAATCTGTGGCAAAGCTCCGGTAGGCACCAGAAAGCTAAATTACACAAATTCTGTCATGTTATTATGCAACTTGAAAAATCAAATGGCAACTTTAACTTCTTAAGTGGTTATTCCAATAAATAAGTACCTTGCTACGAGTGTCATAGACAAAAGACTCGAGCGTGTTTCTTTGGTCCTTGGTTTCCTCCACCTTTATATCTTGTTCTGTCAACTTCTTTTCTTTCTCTTTAGCTTCATGTAGCTCATCTTTCGTTGTTGAGACATCTAAATTCTCAGAAGTTGGAAGGTTCAATGTCTTAGTGTTGCCCATCAACATCATCTTCCATGTTTTATGGAGTTTATCTTCTAAGATCTAAAGCCACAAACACAATTAAGGATAAGGTGCTATTAATTAACCCATGTTCAACATTGGTGTAATAACTAATATGCGATGCTTACTGTCGCGGAATTTATTTCAACAATTCCATGGCCATTAAGCTTCACTTTAAACTGGACCTCCACTTTCTCTGAATCAGAGGTTTCAGATGGACCGATCTGTAAGAACAATTAACAATTATATCAAATTAAATATGGGTAAAGTATAGAAAGTGTAAGCACAAATGCCTAAAGAACATGCAATATTCTTACCCCGAAATGACCAACTATATGTGATATTCCTGCAGGGAAATCCCTCTCTTTAATGTATGCGACTTGAAGATAAAATTGAGTGCTTCCAGTATGGTTCAACAAATTCTGGTTTGGAAATTGACTGCCTTTTGGAAAGACCATACATTCTCCTTGTGGTAAAGGAATTACTATCGAGTATGGAAATGACTCCCTAATCTGCAAACAATAAGAAAACATAACATAAGCCTTTAGCAACATAATATACATATTAAAGCAAAGAGAGGTGTGCAGTAGAGCATTAGACAAAGACCTTATAGTCACGAACTATGAGTGTTGGGCTAAGCATTGCACAAAGAAGAGCACATCCTCTAGCAACACATTCGCTAGCATTTAGTGTTCTCGTTGGTTCTTTCCTAAAAAAAGAAGTTAATATTCTCGTTATAGCTGGTATGCGAGACCCAGAACCGACAAGCTCAATAGTATATAACTCATCAGCACTTAAGCCAGAGTCCTTTAAAGCCATCCTGCAAGGAACAGTAACCCTTTCTAACAACTTTGATGACAGATTCTCAAACTCGTCTCTGGTTATGAGTCCTGTCACATCTGTATCCCCGATCAGACATTCGATACTAAGTGGTGCTTCCGTATTGGCACTCAGAACTTTCTTCACCTTCTCACATGATGCTCTAAGCCTTACGGAAGCACGTGCATTGGAATAAACATCGATATTGTATTTTTCATTGAATTGTGCTGCAAAATGCTTGAATAAAACTTCATCAAAATCTCTACCTCCCAAGTTTTGATCAAAAGAATGGGACATTATTTTCATTCTCCCTTGTTCAAAAGCTGCAACCGTCACTTGAGTGTCACAGTGCCCAATGTCGACAAACATAACATACGTTGGTCCCCGGTTCGAGAAATCAGTCTTGTACATACCATAACCTACCGCAATGGCAGTACCATCATGCATCAACATCAAAGGTGTTAAACCAGCAATCTGTGCAGCATCAAGGTACAGACGCCTTTGCAAGTCTGAAAAATATGACGGGATCCCAATTACACAGTCCACAACACTGGATTCAAGATTCTTCTCCGTCATTTGTTTCAAATGTTTGAACAACATCCCCAAAATCTCCATTGGCGTAAAAGTCCATTTCTTTTTCAAGTACTCCAACTCGATCAAAATACCACCACGAGGGCCCTCACTAGTCATGAACGGCAACAGCTTAAGCTCTTCCTCAACCTCCTTATACACTTTTCCAATCAACCTCTTAATCTGATAAATCGTTGATTTCAGATTAGCCATTGCAAATGCAGCCCCTGCAGCACCAAAAAACCTTTGCTTCTCACAAACGATACCACAGCAGGCGTCTCACGCTTCAACTCATTATTCAACAACACATCAACACCACCACGCTTTGCAGCGGCAATAACACAACTCTCATTCCCAATATCAAACCCTATCACACTCATCTCTATATTCTCTAAAATCAAACCCTACCTGCACCTAACTTATTCAAACAACTAATCAGTTCATACACATTCAAAATAACCATCCATATACATATATACATACAGAGATATTTAGTCGATTCCTTAGCAAATAACGCGCGAAAACACATAGAATGATCACGATCAAGATATTAACATGTAGGCAAAAGATCAAATACAAATAATCTTAACATACTAAACATACACATTGAAGGAAAACCCAAAAAGACAAGGTGACATTTTTGTAATTACCACCAACTATCAAAGTTACAACAAAAAATACCTAAAAAAACACAAATTTTTTTTTTAACATTTTTTATTAAAAAATCGCTACATTTCGTTAGCAAAAAAAAAAAAAAAATTTTTTTTTTTTTTTTTTTTTTTTTTTGCTGCTACTAAAAGTAGCGATTTTTTAATAAAAAATGTTTAAAAAAATAAAATAAAATAATTTGTGTGTTTTTTTAGATTTTTTTAGGTTTTTTGGGGGTTTAGTTTTTAGCATTTTAGCTTGGGTGGGTGGGTGGGGGGGGGGGGGGGGGGGTTAGGTTTTTTTAGGTTTTTGGGGGGTGGGGGGGGGGGGGTAGGTTTTTTTTTAGGTTTTTGGGGGGTGGGGGGAGTGGTTAGGTTTTTTTTAGGTATATTTGTAGAGTAACTTTGAAAGTTATTGATAATTACAAAAATGCCACCTTGTCTTTTTGAGTTTTCCTTCAATTTGTATGTTTAGTATGTTAAGATTATTTGTACAAGAACTTTACCCTTTAATATACTATGTACTCTAAATCAAACCCAACCAGCACCTAATTTATTCAAAGAGCTAATCAGTTCATGACATTCCAGATAACCATCCACATACATACATACAGAAATTTACTCGATTCAATAGCAAATAAAGCGCAAAAATACATAGAGCGATCACGATCAAGACGTTAACATGTACTATACTATCTATTCAAATTCAAACCCTACCAGCACCTAACTTATTCAAACAGCTAATCTCAGTACAAGACATTCCAGATAACTATCCACACGCACATACAAACATACACACAAATAAATTTAGACAACACATTAGCAAATAAGGCGCGAAAACACATAAATTCAATCAAACCCTACCAGAACCTAATTTATTCAAACAACTAATAAGTTAATGACAAACCAAATAACTATCTACATCAAGGGCGGCCCAGAGGGGGCGCGGGGTGGGCGACGGCTCAGGGCCCAACCCCTCCAGGTGCCTAATTTTTTTTTCCAAAGTTAAGCTGTAGAACTTAGAATATATAAGTATTGAATTGGAAAATGACAAGATGAGGCCCGTGATTTGGTGGTTCCCATGTCACTTTAATAGCAAGTAGGCCTTGGGTTCTAATTTTGATAACTTCATTTTTAGTTGATTTTTTTTCTTTATGTTTGTTACCTGTGTATTAAACGCAAATGACATTAATTGACTAATTTTGTGTTAAATTAAAACAAAAAGGGAATCGTAGTTATTTCTTAAATCTAGTTTAAAAATGCTTATTTATGTTAATTTCTTAAAATATTATTCAATCTACAATTAGTTTGGTGTGTTCCATTTATGAAAAAAGTCATATTTTGTTTTTTTTTTTTTTTCTCTCTTTCAACTCGGTGTATTTTCTAAATAAATTCAGATATGTTACAATGGTTTTACATGATCGTAAATAACGCTTTTTAAAGCTACGACGTAATTATTCCACATTTTCTTAATTTACCCTTACAACGTGTTTTCTTTCTACGTTTCGTTGTCCAAATTAGGGATGAGCTCGGTACCGACCGGTACCGAACCGAAAGTACCGGTACCGAAAATCCTCAAAAGTGGGTACCGGTACCGAATATACCCGGTACGGTACGGTTCGGAACCGGTACCGTACCGGACCGGTATCGAACCGGTAAATGCCGGTACCGAACCGGTACCGAAAATGTCAAAAGTCGGTACCGAATCGGTACCGAAAAAGTACCCGGTTCGGTAAATTCGGTACCTGTACCGGTTCGGTATCGGTACCGGGTCCATTTTGCTCATCCCTAGTCCAAATGCGCATGTGATGTGTTTTTTTATCTACGTTTCCATGTAAAAAAGTAACCAGCCGCAACATACGGGTGATTCCACAAATTTTTAATTCATTTTCATATATTTAAACGGTTGAGCAGCAAATGAAGTGGGAAAACATATAGAATGATCATGAAAGATGTACAGTACCTGATTGAATTAAACTGTGTTTTTGAGATTGACAAACGAGTGAAGAGTGTAATCTGAAATATAAATATATATATCTCGATCAATTGTCGAAGCCGAAACGTCGTCAGATACTTCGTCGTGTTGTTTATATGAATTTGAACTGCCAACTTGACGTTGAGTTTAATGTGAATATATTTAAAACGATTACTGGGTGGAATCTCCTCGCTTTTTAAAAAGTTAATAATCACTTTATTTGTTTTTATGAAAGTTACATGCTTAATCTTTAGTCTTGTACTAATTGCTAGTATACCCCTCTAGATTATTTTCTTAAAGTTAGGGACCGAGCTTTAATTAGGGGGTGTGTTTGATATTTGTTCAAAACTAGTATAGAAAGTGCGCGTTGGGCGGGTTGGTCTTGAATAAACATGTTGCAAGGCTATGTTAGGGATTTATAAAAAATAAAAAAATAAAAAAAAACTAGTGTTGAGCTAGCTCACTTGATAACGGTTTTTGTCTTTTAGTGAGAGGTCTTGAGTCCAATCTTAACCAAGGATTATTATTTAAAAACAACTTTTGTTTATCGTTTTAAAAGGTTACATTATTATTGTTTAAATACGTCTATCCTACTTATCTAGTAAATGACACTAGAGCATGACATTACTTTGCTTAGGTGTCAATTTCATAAACGATGTCTGGTGGCGGCAACGGCATATGGATGAAGATCGGAGGTAGGCTTGTGCTCATGTATGTTTTTAGGCAATGAGTTCAGATCTAGCGGTGGCAGATGATTCAAACTCCGTCCGGGTTGTAGTGGTGGTCTAACAGCATCTTCAAGCATGAAATCCAACAGCCACTAGGGTTCAGGTGAGTTATTTTTAAAGACTTCGATTTTTTATTTCTTACAATCGCCGAGTTTCTTGAGTTTTCCATATACTGGTTAATCGAATTTTAAAACTTTTGAAACTGAAATCGAATTCGAGAAACCGGATTCCGTTTATTTTAACTATGTGAGAATATAAGTAAAAGTAATATTTCTTATTTTTTAGGATTTTCAGCGAAGGTCTTTTTTATTGTTTAACCAAGTTTCTTTCTTATTTAAAATATGTATTTTTAATTGTTTTTTTTTTCAAAAAACAATTTTTTTTCACGTAAAGAATTCTTGAAACTTTTTTTCTGGTGAAAAAGAAAACTTTTAAAATAATGATATTTCAAAGGGGTGAATATAACAAGTTTTAAATTGATTTTCTAGAGGGTGTGTACGAAAAATAAGAAAGAAGTAAATAATAAAAAAATATATATTTTAACGACGAACTTAGTTTCGACGTTCGTTAGGACCGTACGCGCCTTACGAGCGTCAAAACTAAGATCGTCGTTAAATTATATTTTTTTTATTATTTAGTCGACGTCGAACCGTAAGGCGCGTAGGTCCCTAACGAGCGTCGAAACTAAGTTCGTCGTTAAAATATAAAACGACGAACTTAGTTTCGACGCTCGTTAGAGACCTACGCGCCTTACGGTTCGACTTCGACTAAATAATAAAAAAATATATATTTTAACGACGAACTTAGTTTCGACGCTCGTTAGGACCGTACTCGCCTTACGAGCTTCAAAACTAAGATCGTCGTTAAATTATATTATTTTTTTTATTATTTAGTCCATGGCGAACCGTAAGTCGCGTAGGTCCCTAACGGGCGTTTAAACGGCTGCGTTTGCAGCCGTAAACCGGCGTTTAAACGGCTGCAAACGCAGCCGCAAACGGCTGCGAAATCGCTGCCGTTTGGGGCTGTGTTTGCAGCCGTTTAAACGCCGGTTTACGGCTGCAAACGCAGCCCCAAACGGCTGCCGGTTTAAACGCCGTTTAAACGCCGGTTACGGTTCGACTTCGAGTAAATAATTAAAAAAAATTATGTTTAAAAAAAATTTCTGTTTAAAAAGAAATTTTGTTTAAATGGTCCCTGGAGTTTCAAAAATTGACACAAATGGTCCCTTTTTTGATATATTTACACTTTGGTCCCTGAAGTTTCAATTTTTACAAAAATGGTCCCTGATGTTTCAAAAATTGACACAAACGGTCCCTAACGAGCGTCGAAACTAAGTTCGTCGTTTTATATTTTAACGACGAACTTAGTTTCGACGCTCGTTAGGGACCTACGCGCCTTACGGTTCGACTTCGACTAAATAATAAAAAAAATATATATTTTAACGACGAACTTAGTTTCGACGCTCGTTAGGACCGTACGCGCCTTACGGCTGCAAACGCAGCCCCAAACGGCTGTCGTTTTAAACGCCGTTTAAACGCCGGTTGCGGTTCGACTTCGACTAAATAATTAAAAAAAAAATTCTGTTTAAAATAATTTCTGTTTAAAAAGAAATTTTGTTTAAAAAAATCTGTTTAAAAAAAAGCTGTTTAATAACTAACGTACCTGAAGAGCGGATCCTTAATCAGCGTAACCCTCCCCTTGGATTGTTGGTGGTCCCAATGAGTGATGTCCGCGATCAGAGCCCAAAACCCTAATAGCGTGGGTTTATCAACCATTACTAGCCCCTGTTTACACGAATGTTTATTAAACGTTAAATTAATAGTAAATCTTAAATGTTATATATTAAAATAATAATAATAACAATACAAAATTTGTGTTAAACGTACCTTCGTATAAAGATCCGTAGCGATCTCAGCCTCCGTATACAAACCGCTATGCACCGCAAACTGTGCAAGTGACATAGAACGATCCTGGCCAGCCATGCGAAAAGAAACCTCGGGCGGGGGAGGGGGCTGCGCGTGGTCCTCAACCTGATCTTGCCGACGAGGATGAAACTCGAACGACGACAGAAACTCGACCAGTATCTCCCTGTAGGTCGGTGTAAACGATAGCTCAAACAGACGATCCCACGGTGATTCAAGGGGAACAAACCCCAGCGCCCAATCTTCAACCTCGAGCTTCCGGAGGGTTTTCCAAGAAACCGCAAAATGTTCACCAATATGCATATTCTGAAGCTTCTCGCAACGGAGAGCAGCGTCGGACTCCGGAGGAAACTCCAAATACGGGTGATTCTCGAGAGGATCCGGCGGTGGACGCGCCCGCCGCTTCCGCTGCGGCTGCTCCGGAATATGCTCTTCTAAATTCATTTCCTCCATTTTTCTGTTTAAAAAAAAAAAACAATTTAAGTTTAAAAAAATATATATTTTCTGTTTAAAAATATATATTTTTTGTTTAAAATGAAACAATTTAGTCAAAACATAGGATTTTAAAATGAAACACATAAGCAAGCAACTCAATTTATTTTCAAAAATTGTGGTAACAAGCTATCTTTACAAACAAAATGCTGAGATATACATGAATATCATTTTTTTAACGGACACCATAACATTCTTTTATTAATAAAACGATAACCAGCAGGGCACTGACACTTTTAAAAATAAAGAACAGATACAATTCTTCCAAAACCGGACACCCGGAAATCAAATTCTTAAAACATTCATCGCCCAAATAAAGAACAGATACAAGATTAATCATCTTCAAACACTGAAACAGCAGATTAAAATCAGGCACAGTTTCCCTGGGTGAAGCTATTGAGAGAATCTCCTGTCGCATTTTCTAAACAAATCTACTCAAGCCCTAATTCACTGTAAACCGTAGACATGTAAAGCAACTAGACACAATAATCAAACAAATCAAACAAACACCCCTAATTCACTGTAAACCCTAATTTACCTAAGATACACCCCTAATTTACGGATAAAATACTAAAAAAAATCAAAATTAGTTAAATAGGTTGAGAATATACCTCGTTTATACTTCGAATTCGCGTGTATACGGTCGTAAATACGTAGTCGCCTTCGTATGTTTTGTGTGTGTAATTTGGGGAAGAACAGAGATGCGTAGGGGTTTTCCTGATTTAAATCAGAACCTATACGCATCGTGGAGGTCCCTACGAAGCGTATTAAAAGTCAAAAAAGGTGTTTGACTTGTGAAATTACGTTTTTGCCCTTCTTTTAGGGCTATACGGGGCTGACTATAAGGGCAAAAAGGTCATTTTCCGACCTTTATATACGCTCCGTATGGATCTCTACGACGCGTATTTAAAGGTCAGGAGAATGACCTATATACCCTTCTGTTGAGCCTATACGAAGCATGGATAGAAGGGTATAAAGGTCATTGTCATGACCTTTATATACGCGTCATAGAGAGCCATACGGAGCGTATATAAAGGTCAGAAAATGACCTTTTTGCCCTTATACTCAGCCCCGTATAGCCCTAAAAGAAGGGCAAAAAAGTAATTTAACATAATTATATTTTTAAACTTTGATTTGGGGGGAGAATTGTCCGCCTTTGACATAGGATGCGTATGGATCAATAAGCTCCCTATTTGTTTGACATTTTACCTTTTTACCCTTGTTCTGAGGCTAAAGGAAGCCAAAAACAGGGGCTTTATTGTCATTTGCTTATAATACGATGCGTAGGGATCCCTACGCAGCGTATAGGTCCATTTTTTTTTTTTTTGGTGTTTTCCTTGGTTTGTATTTATAGAAAACAATATTTTTTGATAAATAATGGCACAAATATAATTTAGAAAAGCTAAAAATAATACAAAAATTATGTTTATAAAAATATGAATTATAAATTAAAAATTAATTAAAAATTAATTAAAACTGATATTATTTGAATTATAAAATTAAAAATGATATTATTTGAATTATCAAATTAAAAATGATATTATTTGAATTATAAAATTAAAAATGATATTATTTGAATTATAAAATTAAAAATGATACAAACTTTATAAATTAAAAAAATTCTACAATTTACAAAAATACAAGTTTCCGGTTAATCTTCGATATCATTTATACTCGGTTCTCTGTCTTTGTCTGCTTTAGGATTGATTAACTCGTAGTAGTGCTGTAACCGCGGTCTATACATTTCTTCCTACCGTTCCGCAGCTATTGATCGATGTGTCGACCACAACGGGGTCGTTAAAGGCATGGGGTAGTCTCCTTCCAACTTAGCATGTATGAAGTGTCCCCCGTCAACATGTACGAGCGTTATCGCTTGAGGTCGTGGATCTAGTGGGGCATCCCTTAATGGGAAGATGGTAGTGCTCCATTCGATGCTTAGCACGTGGACGACAATATTATACCTTTGCGCTACGAGAAGCCCTACGTGGGGCATTTCCATCCAGTGACTTGGACCGCACGCTTTCAATGAATGCCATTCGATGCTCTTACGTATTCGTTCAAAGTCTCCTTTGTTATATGTTTCGAATACATGCTTCCAACACGCCTCGTTATGGCCAATCTCTAGTAGTAAATCTCTTCGAATATTGGGCCATGCGTGTTCCAGAAAACCTAATCCGACAGCCACAGACCTGTACCCACAATGACCGTCTGGGGTCACATCTTGTATACGCGATATGTAAGAGTGAAACTCTGATGGAATTTGATCCTTAAACCTCTCAATGCTTAACAAGTGCTCGTCCCCCTTCATTAATGGAAAACCCTTATCATCTCGCGTCTCCTTCTTTTTATAACTCGTTGAACTGTTTCGTTGCATTTTAGGTTTTTCAGACTTTATAACCGAATCAGTTCCACGAGAGCCCTCTGACGGTACGTATGAGCTGTGTCGGGGTAAATCGTACCAATGTTTGGGGGAAGCAGTATATACGTTGCTGTCCTCGCCATAGGAGCTGTATCTCGCAGCTTCGTCTAACCTCACAGCTTCATCTAGCCTTTCTTGTACTTTCTTTGATGTAGTCCGACCGCGAGTATTTTGCTGGACGATCGGTGGTTTCTTGGTTGACGATTTCGGGGTGAAGACCGCTTTTATCTTTGAAAGCAAACTCTTTTGCTGAACGGGGGACTGCGCCTCTAAATGTTGCCACACATTATTTAGCTCTGCTACAACATCGACCTCCTCGTCTACCAGTTTACACGGGAGCAAGTCAAGTTTACGCCAGAATACATCTATGTCGTCGAGTTGTATCATACGCCCTGCACAGTTAAGTTAATACGGTGTGAGAAACAGCTAAATCGTACAAAATAACAAAAGGTTGGTAGTTTTAATATTTTTTACCTGTACATTTGTAGTTTTCCAGCCTACAAGCACACGGCAATCCATTGCTAAGCCACATATGGCAACCACATGATGCGTTAAGTTTCCGCAACACCTCCATCTTCCTCAGTAGCTCTTTTGCCAGCAAATTAAGTGCTTCATGGGAAACCTTTCCACGTAGGTTGTCCAACATTCGGTGTCTGTGGTGGTTCATCATTTTTTCGATGCTCTCAGTGAAACTTTTTTGTATTTCATCGTACTGAGTTTCAACTATATCAATGACGCATCTTGCTATTCGCTCCAATGAACTCCCGCGCGTAATGTATCTTTTTAAATTTGCGTGCTGGCTCTCAACTCTGTTGGTGGTGCGCTGACCAAAGTTGTGACACTTATCGGTCCACGCATAAACGAACATTTCTTTATAGTCTTTGAGCCAGTTTTCGTAGACGTAATCATAGACACCTGCAAAAATAAAATAATGAAATGTAAAAGCGTGTGTAAAATATAATAGATTGTTGAAGGAACACTTACTTTCTCGGTTGGCAACCACGAGTCGGTTATACATTTTCTCCAAGTTGTACTTGTACATGGGCTCTGATGAAGATTCGCACAATCTCCGCCAGTACGACATAAATTTCCCCCAATCTTCTTTATCGAACCCTTTCTTGCATTGTCTAGCTATATTTTGTTGGATGTGAAAGTGGCATAGAAGCCTGGTTGCGTTCGGGAATACTTTAGAACACGCGTTAATTAGGGCAAGCTCCCTATCCGTGACTATCACACGCGGCATCATACATTCATGCAATATTGACTTGATCCGCTCAAGCATCCACACGTAGTTACCCCTTCGTTCTTTACAAATAACGGCATGTGCGATACAAAAAGACTTGCTGGTCGACGTCATACCCACAACCTGGACAAATGGCATGTTGTAGAGGTTTGTTTTGTAGGTCGCATCGATCAACATCACGTGCGGGAATGCACGCCACATAGTGATTGAATAAGGATGAACAAAGAAAATCTCTGTTACGACATCTGTTTTGGGATCCTGTCGGGTGTCGTAAATGAATCGGTGGTCATGCAGGCTGTCGGGGAACTGCTTTCTTAGGGTTTGAAATATGATACGTGGCTCCATGTTTTGAGCAGTTAGCTGCTCCACTAGCTTGTATTCGGCTTTAGTAAATCTTCGCACAAAAGCGTGGCCCAACAGACTCGTCGTAGGTTCGTGGTTATGGTTCGCACAGTCCACTTTTAACTCCCACGTGTCATTCGTCACGTCCCGGATGGCGAGTAATGAAAATGGGCAACCGATTTTTTTGCTACCAGCTTTCCTAACTGTTGCTTTACTACGGTGCTCACCACTACGGTCGCACACAAGCCATACCATCCCAGTAGTACCGCCAATATTTTTTGATCGGCGGGTAACAATTACGTAACCACACTCCTTTCCCGTTTCTTGTACCCAATTCTTCAAATCAGTTAGAGACATGAAACGCTAAAAAAAGTTACGTTAATAATAATAATAATAATAATAATAATAATAATAATAATAATAATAATAATAATAATAATTATAATATAATTGAAACTCATACTTCAGGGACTAATATGGTCATTATTGAAACTATTTTAACTGAATGGTTTAACCAGGTTAACTTTCATATAAAGATTTATTCTTTAAACACTAACTCAGTTAGCATACTTAACTGAACAGTACAGGGACCATTTGTGTCAATTTTTGAAACTTCAGGGACCATTTGTGTCAGTTTTCGAAACCTCAGGGACCATTTGTGTCAATTTTCGAAACCTCAGGGACAATAACAACAACAACAACAATAATAATAATAATAATAACAATAATAATAATAATAATAACAATAATAATAATAATAATAATAATAATAACAATAATAACAATAATAATAATAATGTGATACCTCATTTATTTGAAACGGATTGCCCGGGGTAGATGGTTCATAAAGTGATGTATCGTATCCACTGTATCCACCTTCACCCACGTATCCACTGTAACCACCTTCACCCCCATATCTATCGTATCCACTGTATCCACCTTCACCCCCGTATCCACTGTAACCACCTTCACCCCGTATCCACCTTCACCACCGTATCCACTATAACTTCCGTATCCACCTTCATCCGCGTATACCCCGTAACCCGGATACGATTGCTGCATCGGGTAATATGGTTCATCAACAGGTGCATTCTCAGCACCGTATCCACTTTGTTGCACGTACGGAGATTCATACCCGTATCCGTAATCTGGATACACTTGATGCGCCGGGTAATTTGGTTCATCAACAGGTGGAGTGGGAGTCTTGTTCAAGTCTGGCAACTGTGTTTTTTGATCAACAGGGACTCCAGACACAACCTCCTCATTGGCAGCATTTGCTCCCCATACGTCGTTAGAATAGCGATTACCGAAATAATTATCGTTCCAAAATGATGACATTTTAACAAGATTGAACAAAAAACAGAACAAAAAATTTTGGTTTAGTGTGTAAATTGTTTACTGAAGAAGAAGATGAAAAAGAAAGTAGAGGATTGAGAATTCGAATTGTGAACAGATGGATAAATAGACTTTCATGTGACACTTCAATAGGCAGCGTATTGCTCTCTACTCCCCGTATTGCTTTATTCACGTGCCTGGACAACATCGTATCGATGTCAAATCAGTCTGACATACGCTGCGTATTGACCACTACGCAGCGTATAGGATTAGATCTATACGATGCGTATTGATCACTACGCACCCTATGTCAGACTGATTTGACCATGGTACTAGGTTTGACTGTCTGGTCGTGTACCAACCACTAACATACGCTGCGTATTGAGCAATACGCAGCGTATAACCTAACTAGTGTATATAAGAATTAAGTTTCATATTCTAACAGCTCTGGACAGAGGATAAACTGGTTAAGGCGTTGCGGTTCTAAACAATAGGTCACGAGTTCGATCCATGCAAGGGCCGGTTCTTTAATGAAGACCCCCTTTTTACCCATTTTTGATATATTTACACTTTGGTCCCTGAAGTTTCAATTTTTACAAAAATGGTCCCTGACATTAGGTAAATTTACAAAAATGGTCCCTGGTTTTTTGAAAATTTACAAAAAGGTCCCTGAAGTTTCGAAAACTGACAAAAATGGTCCCTGAAGTTTCGTAAATTTACAAAAATGGTCCCTGGTTATACGCTGCGTATTGCTCACTACACAGCGTATACGAACCTTGTTTTCTGTGCAATGATTGGTTATCAGGCGCTGGGATCTATGGTCTACCTACGCTGCGTATTGACCAATACGCAGCGTATAGGGTTGGGTTACCCCTATACGCTGCGTATTGGTCAATACGCAGCGTATTTAAACCCTAAGTGTGCAAATAGGCAAACTGAGTGTGCAGATAGTGGGAGCCTAGCTTACTTTATGTAGTGAGTTAAATAATCTAAATAGAAATTATAGCATAAAGCACTTGTACCCTATGTAATTATAATGGTGTCCTCGTCAAATGTATTATATAGCATTGTTGATATAAATATAGATTAATTTGATATTCATTTTCTTATTTAATTAATATTTTTTCATTATATATGAATTATATTTATTTTCTTATTTAATTAAACTTTTTGTAGTGCTTTGCTTTATCATTCAAAGTTATAGAATAAAGTTAATTAAAAGCATAACCAATTAATCTGATTGTCATTTGTGGAAGAAAGAGAAAAAAAAAAGTCATAGAAAACATACATAATCAGTTTTTGGAAGGTCAGTAAAAGGAATTTGATGACTTTAGTTTAAAAAATCTCATATTTGATAACTTTAATATGAAATTTAGAAAATTATTTAGTTTAAAAACTCTCATATTTGAAAACTTTAACATGAAATTTTAAAAATTATTAATATGTTTCTTTTGCCATCTCTATATATTAGAAACAACATAAACACTCTCATACAACACATCTGTTCGTGATTCATCTTGTATCATTTGCTCTGGTTTAATCGACTCAGTTAGAAGTTATACTTACAACACAAAAGATAATTTTAATTTCTTTATAAGACAATTTCATAAAAGCTTATAATCTATTTTCTAAAAATAAAATCACCAAAGTAGATAGCTATAAGACAACTTTATAAAAGCTCATAGTCCCTTTTGTAAAAATAAAATCACGAAAGTTGAGTAGATATATTATTAGGAGAACATGGAAAAATTATTTAAGGATAAATATAATTTTCGTACATTTGTTCTTTCACTTTTGTCGGTAATGTGTTTAAAAAAGGGACCGGCTTTTAACATATAGACTATACTAAGTTACAGGGGCGGATCTATGTTGAAACATCGGGTTCCCAGGAACCCATTCGATTTGTAGTTTTTAGTGAAAACCTATATAGAAAACTTAGTTGGAACCCATAAATAAATTATGGGTGAACCCATAAACAAAACTGTCTTGTGTCCAACTGTTAAAGCGCGCGGTTTTCATCCTCAACATGCTAGGTTCGATTCCTGCATCACGCAGCAGTTGGATTTTTTGTTCTCTTTTTTAATAACTAGGATTACGACCCGCCGCAATGCGGCGGGGATTCTTTAGTTATAAGTAAGTCAATCTAGGACCCGCATGTTATGTTAAACCTGTCAAACGGGGAAAAAATAGACGATGTAGAAACGTTCACTCACACACACACATTGCTTCGTGTTAACTTGCAAAATTTAGAACGAAACGTAAAAACGTTAAACCAAAGACGCACGTTGCGATGTGTTAACTCACAAAATTTAGAACCAAGCATAAAGCGGAAAATTTACGGAAAATGAAAACTATAAAGGACCAAAGTTGAAAGTAAAAAAAGTTATGAGGATAGATTGCAAAAGATAAAAAGTTTTGGGTTAAAAGTAAAAAAAAAACAAATAGTTTTGAGTTAAAACTAATTTATGAAATACTTTTAGGTGAAATTTTTTTTTTTGAAAACCCCCAAAGCCAACGTTACGACAAACATATGCATAACCATTTTTTCTTTGAAAACCCCCCAAAGCACACCCCGCGTTGCAGCGGGGCGTAAAACGGTGTCAAATAGTACTAATGTCACACAACCGTCATCGACCACCAACACTGACTCGACCTAGGATATGCGTGTTGCGATGAACCTGTCAAACATATAAAATAGAGGTAAAAACGTTGAACCACACATGCACGTTGCGTCGTATTGACTCGAAAAATTTAGAACTATAAGTAAAACGAAAATTTGCGAAAAAGGAAAAGTATAAGTGACAAAAGTTGTGAAGTTAAATTGCAAGTAATCAAAAGTTTTGGATTAAAGTTAAGAAAACAAACTATATAGGGTTAAAATTGTAAAAGGTAAAAACCTTTGGGTTAAAAGTAAAAAATAAACTTTTTTTTTTTTTGAAAAACGCCCAAAGCACAATGTACAAGTGATGATACACAAAAATGTTGCAAAGTTATATATGGAATAATAGGAAAACCCATATCAGTTCCATTTTTTTTTTTTGCTCTTTTTTTAGGGTTAAACTAAAATATAGGCTTCACCACATCATCAGGCGAACACCGAACAGCCTACTCCCTTTCCAAATCTCTCACAATCTCAAGTATATTGATATGCTTTAATATGTTTCCTCCATGTGAACACCAAACAACCTCCTCCCTCCTTCAATAGGTTGTGTTTTATTCTTTTAATATGCTTTAGTCTGTTAATTTAATCACTAATTTGTGATAATCAGAAACAACATTTATTCATTCAAACAAAATAAAGAAATAATTTGTGTGATAGTAAATTAGGTGTATTAAATTCAGATTTATTGTTTATATATATTCTATGATTGATGCGTTTGTAATTGGCAAAAAGTAAGTGTTGATACGATTCTATTTCTATTTATTTGATTTCTAATTTAGTTGGTACTCAAACCTGCAATCCTTGTCTTATATTAAAGCTTGTTTCAAAGGCATCTGATCTTCAATGGTGGATATTTTTAGACATATAAGTTACATAATTAGCAACCAACAATTTGTACATATCCCTATTTTCCTATTTGCTTGTTTTGATGATAGCACAACATTTGTCATGATCTAATAACCGCTTTTCAACTTTATATGCATCAGCAGTTTATAAAAGAGTACCTATTACTTTTTATTGCCTTTAGATAGAATCTTGAAAGAGATACCACCTAATATGTGATATAAATCCACATTTGGTGGTAGAGATCCACCTCATATAGACAATGAATCTTGCACAACGCATCCTCAAGTTATTTGGGATAGGAATGCTAAGAAGCATCATAGAGAAAAAAGGGTGATAAAGCCCGACCCGTCCCTAAAATTCTAACGTTGAGTTGACCGAAATTCGAGCGCTGAAAAAAGTGAACCCAGTAGAAAAAAATCCTGGATCCGCCACTGGTAAGTTAACGCTTTTTTTTATTTTTTTGATACATTGATGAAAAGAAACATTTGTTTTATTAGAAAGATAATTTAAGTGTTTCTAAACACGTTTTAATAAGTTTTTTTTTACATGTAAATATCATATGATCTTTCATCCGCAACAATTTAAACATACATAACTTTTATAAGGGGTAACTATCATACCATAAGTTATAACCATTTTGTCCTTTAAACATGCAAACCTTTAAACTATAAACTATAGGGGAAAATTATTGTAAAAATAAACTTAACGTATAAAACATACGAATTGCATGAAAAGGAAAAAGTAGGCGGTGGCAATTTTGTAATTATCAGTAACTATCAAAGTTACTCTACAAATGTACCTGTAGAGTAATTTTGATCTTTTGTAGAGTAATTTTGTAAAATGGTCTTGTAGAGTAATTTTGTTCTTACAGGGTAATTATCAAAATTACACTAACTCCCCCCCCCCCCCCCCCCCCCCCCCCCCCCAAAAAAAAAAAAACTATAGAGTAATTTTGGTTTTGTAGGGTAATTATCAAAAGAGTTAATTACATAGTTAGTCCCTGTGGTTTGCACAAAATAACAAACTTAGGTACTAATAGTTTAAAATCACCTTCTAGGGTATTAACTTTTCATTTTGTAACATTTGGAGGTATTAACTTCTAAGGAAATAACATAGGTAGTCCCTGTGGTTTGCACAAAATAACATACTTAGGTACTAACAAAATGTGATTTTAAGCCTACAAATAAGCTTAATACTCTCAAACGTTACAAAATGAAAAGTTAATACCCTAGAATGTTATCAGAAACTATTAGTACCTAAGTTTGTTATTTTGTGCAAACCACAGGGACTAACTATGTAATTAACTCTTATCAAAATTACACTAACCCCCCCCCCCCCCACACACACACACACACCCCCAAAAACCTAACCCCCCCCCCCCCCAACTAAAAGCTAAAAACTAAACCATAAAGCTAAACTCCGTAACTAAATTCTAACAAAATTACTCTACAAGATCAAAATTACTCTACAGGATCATTTTACAAAATTACTCTACAAAAGATCAAAATTACACTACAGTGTTTTGGGGGTTAGTTGAAATTTTGATAATTACTCTACAAGACCAAAATTACTCTACAAAAGATTAAAATTACTCTACAATTTTTTGATAAACTTGCAGGGTAATTTTGATTCACTTGTAAAAGTAATTTTGTTGCTGAGTAATTTTATAAAATTACTCTGCAAAAGATCAAAATTACTCTACAAGAGTCATTTTGATAGTTACTTATAATTACAAAAATGAAACCGTGTTTTTTTCTCTTTTCCTTCAGTTTGTATGTTTAGTACGTTAAGTTTATTTGTATTTGATCTTTATCCATAAACTATAATCACTTTAATCTTGATAAATAAAATAGAATTCAAATATACTTATTTTGAAGAGTAAATTTTGAGTCCTTGTGTTGTGTTTTAGTGGTCTTAACCACTTAAATCCAAAATCAAAAGGTTTAACGGTCTGAGTACCTAACCACTCATTTTATAACGTTTTGAGTCCAATTTTTTAACACTTGTATTTTTATTTTGGACTCAAGTAGTTAAAACCACCAAAACACAGGGACTCAAAACGTTATAAAATAAGCGGTTAGGGACTCGAAGTGTTAAACTTTTTTATTTTGACTCAAGTGGTTAAAACAACTAAACATATCGACCGAAAAAATAATTTACTCTATTTTCAAATAAAATAAGTGAAGTCACCACGTGCACCTTTATTTGAATAGATTAAACATGTATTATAACTATGGGCAAAAGA
Organism: Helianthus tuberosus; assembly: GCA_030545235.1. Taxonomy (NCBI): domain Eukaryota; kingdom Viridiplantae; phylum Streptophyta; class Magnoliopsida; order Asterales; family Asteraceae; genus Helianthus; species Helianthus tuberosus. The sequence goes on from CM060440.1 coordinate 21,692,812, forward strand.
TCAAATACAAATAGTTTATCGTACAAAATGTATGAAAGACGTGAAAAGGTAAAAAAAAAACGTTATGGCATTTTCGTATTTATTTTCTCGAAGAGTAATTATCAAAATTACCCTACAAATGATCTTGTAGGGTAATTTTGTATAATGATATTGTAGGGTAATTTTAATCATGTAAGATAATTACGAGTAAAATAATTACGAAAATGCCACCACGTTTTTTGCCATATTTTCATGTCTTTCACACATTTTGTTATTTGTACAAAATCTTTACCCGATAACTATGTGACAACAATAAATTGTTTTATGTTTATATCAATATATATTTTTTTTGATCTAATGTGTTAAAGATAATCATTTAACACCACTAATACCACTAAACACCACATGGTCAATTCAAGGATCATATCGATTTATATATCCCATGCTTAATATCACAAATTTTCAATAATAAAGGACTCTCTCTCCACATAAATAGAGCTAAGATTTGCTTACATTTTACCCTATCAATAGCTCTGTTACGAGATTTACTGGATACTCTTGTTATTGTATAGATACAAAGGACCCATTTGGTTTTCATAGTATAATATAATGGAACTAGAATATGACAATATTACACTAGAAAATGTGTTTGGTAGAGTTTCAACAAGCTTTCTAGATCTTACAGGTTTGATAGAGTTTCAACAATTTTAAATAATAATACCCTCTTTTTTAATTGAGTGTAGATGATGAAGCTGCCTGATGTCATGCGAATGAATGAATCGAATCAAGCTTAAGTTTGTTTAATTTTGTTTTCAATCTCGTTAATGCTACTTTTTATTCCGGTTTGACTAAAAAGTTAACCCATTAGCTCCAGACTGAAAGAGAATGAAAAGCTTCGGAACTAAGCATGCGAAAAAAAACCTCAGTGATGAAAACCTAAATTTGGTCCAAAAGACAGGGATCACCCATTCACTGACGGCAGGCGGTAATTACTGACAGATCCCACTAACAACATGAAAACTAAATTATTCGTCAGGAAAATGTATTATCCACTCCTTGTTTACCGACGAATTACCATCGAGAACCACTTTCACCAACGTTCTGTCTGTTACAGTGGCGAAGCTTGAGATTTCCGACCGGGGGGTCAAAAACGTACACACCCAAAAATTTCTATAAAATGGAGGGTCGAAAACGTATATACCCAAAAATTTCTATACGAAAACTACATACTCTCCGCTACTGAGTGAAAAGTTCAGGGGGTCGGCCGCCCCCTCCCGCCCCCATATCCTACGCCCTTGGTCTGTTAGTAAAAGTCGCTTGTTTTGTAGTGAGAGTTGACATCTTTTCTTCTAAAAATAGTACTATGGTCTCATTTCTTACTGCGCTACTTGAGGCGACGATTCTTTTGTCATTGCGACATTATGTCATTGTAAAAATCAGGTGGAAAAAACTAACAAACGTTTGGACAAATAAGAAGCAGACAAAGAAACCCTTTTCAAGGAATAATTTGAAGAAGTCAAAGTCAGTATCCCAATTAGTCAACGGATTATTTGGATTCGGATACAATCATACACACCCATCAATGACTGAATCATATTTTGTGATTTTATGTGATAATGTGTACAACGAAACATTAATAATTACTCAAAAAACTATAAAAAAAAGTTCAAAATTATAACTAAAAAGCATAAATGAATACAGTATACGTGCAGAGAATGAAGCACTGTTAAGTACTTAAGTTTTCAAAACAGAAAGTGAAGACCATGAAAGCAATATTTAGCATGGAACATAGCTTAATAGGCAAAGTTAGCACCTGTGACAGAAACCTGGATATTGTGTGTTTAATACCATAAATCTAAACAGATTCATTTATGTACTTGACTGTCATGGTTTGGGTCCCTTTGGTCCAAGTCCACGGATTGTTCAATTTGATCAGTGTCCATTGGTTGGTCATAGTCGACAGGTTGATCAACTTGATCCATGTCCATAGGTTGGTCCCTTGGGTCCGAGTCCGCGGGCTGGTCCCTTTGGTCTGAGTCCTTGGTTTCCTCATGTCTTGGAGATGAAGGTTTGGATATGATTATCATTTCACAAGTTCTAAAGAAAATGACAGCATTATGATTAGCACGTAAGGTGACAAGCTGATGATTGCAGTTTCTAAAGACACAAGTTATCAGCTAGAGCCCAACAAATATTATATTTAGAATTAAAAAAATAAATAAAAAAAAAACTAGATCATTATGCTTGGGCTCCACCGAAATTTTACTTGAGCTGTAGCTGATTTAGATCACATAATTCGAGATCTCTTACAATCAATCCTATATTTATTCTGAGTAAATTAAGACTGACCTGTCAAGACCTACTAAAGCGTGATCAACGCGTGATTTCAAGTCACATGGAGATATATGCATTTGAGAGAGATCGTTAAGCCACTTTTCAGCTCTAATACATACATTTTTAACCTGCCAGAAAGAGTGTCAGTTACTTTGATTTGACAGGGAGGTACTAATTTCTTAACTAATACTAACATTCCCATTTGATGCATTGTATGGCGTCCGAACACGGCCCGTATATTTATTCATGTCATGTCATGTAAGACGCTTAAAATATTGTTGTGTTTCGGGTTAAAACGTTCAATTTTCATTTGAGAATATGAGTAATCAGTAACAATTTAAACAACCAACTTGACTCCACCACATCAAAAGAGTCTTTTTTGTAATTGGTGTTTTTAATTACCTTTGTTTCCTTATCTCCGATTCCCAGTTCACAAACTTGGTTTTATATATTTAGCTGGAGATTAGAACTAGGATCGGAGTATGCTAGTTAGAGCTAATGAATAAAATTGTTGGAAATAAAGAGTTGATGAAGAGTTCAAGAGGAAAAAGTAATTTCATTTCCAATGTATGATGAGAAGAAAAACTAAAACTCAAAATTTTGAACTTTAATTTTTTAAATTTTTAAATAATCCCCTCTGAAATCTACATAGAAACTTTTTAAAGACCCTTGAACTTTAACAACTTAACAAGTCAACCCATTTATCAAAGGGGTCATGTTTGGTTTAACCCATTTATTAAACAGATTGTATTTGGATTAACCCATTTATTAAACGGGTCGTGTTCAGGCTGACCTGTTTAATGACTGGGTATTCTTAGCTGACCTGTTTATAGTTTTCCTGTCGTGTTCATTTAATGTTTCGGGTCACATGTAAATCTAAAGGTTTAAATCAGTTTTACCTCCTCTTTCTTGTCAGCTGGAAGTGACTCAGCATGAGAACGATATTGTTCAATACGAGCTTGCAAAGGTTTTGTTGCTTTTGTCCTAACATTTTCCGAGTCCACAGGTTGGTCCTTTTTGTCTGATTCTACGATTGGGTCCCGGTTTTTTGAGTCCACAGGCTCCTCGTGTCTTGAAAATGAAGGTTTGGACTTGATTATGCTTATGCAATCCCTGAAATGAAGATGATTTGCAGTTTCTAAAGACAAGTTATCAGCTAAAAGCAATTTCACAAAATTCTTATTATATAAGATGATAACGATGACAAAATAACATATTTTCTATGAAGCAAAGAAACTAGATTTCATAAAACCTGACATGTGTTTCTATCACCCTTACTAAGATAGAAACATGTTTTGTTAGGTTAAAATTTAAATCCATTTTTGGTAAAGATAGTCAGTGGTTAAAGTCAACAGCCAAGTCAACCCTTTGTCAAGTGGTTTTGTTAGTTGATTAGTTGCAACTCCTTTTTGTTAGTTGTTAAAAGCAGTTACATTTAAAATCGAAACTAGATTCTTAACCCCTAGCATGGGCATCTATGAACCTGACCGAGGTTAAGTTGAATTCCTATAAAAAGTCAATCATCATGCTAGGGCTCAACTGATATATAACTTGAGCTGTAGCTGATTAGTTCACATTATTCGAGATCTCTAATGATCAATCCAAAATCAGAAAAGACTCGATTAAAACAAACCTCTTGAAGCCTTCTACAGCATTATTAATGCAAGTTTCCAAGGCATGTGGAGATAAATTCTTTTGAGAGATATCATTAAGCCACTGCTCAGCTCCAATACATTCATTTTTAACCTGCCAGAAAGAGTGTCAGTTACTTTGACATAGAGGTACTAATTTCATAATTAATACTCAAACATTTTTACCTTCTCTTTCAGGTCATCTGGAAGAGACTCAGCTTGCAAATGATATTTTGCAATACAATCTTGCAGAGGTCTTATTATTACTTCTGTCCTGGCATTTTCTGAATCAACAGGTTGGTCCTTTTGGTCCGATTCTACGGGTTGGTCCCCTTTTTTTGAGTCCACCGGTTTCTCATGCCTTGAAAATGAAGGTTTTGACCTGATTATGCTTTCGCAATCGCTGAAAAATGACAGTATAAGCAGCAAGTAATGTCAAATGCCGATGATTTGCAGTTTCTAAAGACGAGTAACGAGTTATCAGCTAAAAGCAATTTCACACAATTCTTATTATATAAATGATGACAATGATGAAAAATATGTTTCTTTGAAAAAACAGAAACTAGATTTCATAAAATCTGACATATGTTTCTATCAACCTTACTAAGATTAGGCTGAATCCCTTTTTGTTAAAGATGGTCAACAGTTAATGTCAACAGCCAAGTCAAGCTTTTGTCAAGTGGTTTAGTTAGTTGATTAGTTACAACTGTTTTCTGTCAATTTATAAATGGACTTATTGCATCACATTTGGATGTTGAGAAAATACAAAGATACTACACATAATTTTCTCTTTTCTGTTTTTTTAATCATGCTCGAGCTCAACCAAAATTTACTTGAGCCGTAGCAGATTCTGTTAATCAAAATCCTATATCAGAAAAGATTCGATTAGCAGATTCTGTTAATCATGCTCGAGCTCAACCAAAATTTACTTGAGCTGTAGCAGATTCTGTTAATCAAAATCCTATATTAGAAAAGATTCGCTTAAAAACTAACCTCTCAACAATTTCTATAACGTGATTAATGTTGGCTGACAAGGTGTTTGGAGGTGAATATTTTTTAATGTCAGCATTAATACGCCACTGCTCAGCTTTAGTACATAAATGTTCAATCTTCTCTTTCTTGTCAGCTTGCAGTGAATCAGCACACGAGCGATATTTTGCAATACAACCTTGCAGAGATTTTGTTGCTTTTGCTATAGCATTTTCCTCGTTGTATCTATATTCAATTGGTTCTAACAACTACAAAACAGAAACAATGTTACACAAGATGATTATTGATTAAATGCTTAAGAGTAGCATTTTCAGACAACCTTTTTGAGATCTTTGAGTCTTCCATTATAGTCTTGTTCAAATTCATCATCACTGTCTTCATATAGCCAGTCTTCTGTTTCTTGCAGATTGTTAGTGAGCACCTCTTTCTCTAAATCTGAAGCAAAGCTCCGGTACGCACCAGAAAGCTAAAGTATACGAGCTATGTCAGTCAAACGTCAACTTTAGGTGATTATTCCAACAAAACTAGTACCTTACTACGAGTGTCGTAGACAAAAGACTCGAGGCTGTTTTTTTGGTCCTTAGTTTCCTCCACCTTTATATCTTGTTTTGTCAACTTCTTTTCTTTCTCTTTAGCTTCATGTAGCTCATCATTTGTTGTTGAGATATCTAAATTCACAGAAGCTGGAAGATTCGACGTATGAGTATTGGCCGTCGATATCATCTTCCATAAGTTATGGCGTTTATCTTCTAAGATCTAAAGTGACAAACACAATTAAGGATACTAATATACTATCATGGTGGTGTAATAACTAATAAGCAATGCTTACTGTCGCAGAATCTATTTCAACAATTCCAAACTCGTTAAGCTTCACTCTAAATCCAACCTTCGCAGTTTCTTCATCAGAGGGTTCAGATGAACCGATCTGAAAGAACAATTAACAATCATCTCAAGGTATGAATGAGCAAATGTAAGTACAGATGACTAAAGAACATGCAAAAATTATAACATGAACGAGCACACACATACGAGATTCTTACCTCGAAACGACCGACCATATGTGATATTCCTGCAGGGAAATCCCTCTGTTTGATGTATGCGACCTGAATATCAAATGAAGTGTGTCCTTTACGCTCCACCGTCTTCTCGCTTGGAAAAGGACTGCCTTTTGAAAAGACCATAACTTCTCTTTTTGGTGTAGCAATTACTATTGAGTAAGGAAATGAATCCTCTATCTGCAAACAATAAGAAAACATTACATAAATCTTTTAACAATATTATATGCATATTAAAGTTTTATAGTGGAGCAAGAGAAAAAGGAAAAAAAAAAAAAGACCTTATAGTCACGAACTCTGAGTGTCGGGCTAAGTATTGCACAACGAAGAGCACATCCTCTAGCAACACATTCACTAGCATTAAGTGTTCTCGTTGGTTCTTTCTTCAAAAACGAAGTTAACTTTCTCGTTATAGCTGGTACGCGGGACCCAGACCCAACGAGCTCAATAGTATATAACTCGTCAACACTTAGGCCAGAGTCCTTTAAAGCCATCCTGCAAGGAACAACAACCCTTTCTAACAACTTTGATGACAGATTCTCAAACTCTTCTCTCGTTATGATTCCTCTCACATCTGTGTCCCCAATCAGACACTCGATACTAAGTGGTGCTTCTGCATTCGCACTCAGAACTTTCTTCACCTTTTCACATGATGCTCTAAGCCTTACGGAAGCACGCGCGTTGGAATAAACATCGATTTTGTGTTTTTCATTGAATTGTGCTGCAAAATGGTTGAATAACACTTCATCGAAATCTCTACCTCCTAAGTTCTGATCAAAAGAATGCGACATTATTTTCATTTTCCCTTGTTCAAAAGCTGCAACCGTCACCTGAGTGTCACAGTGCCCAATGTCGACAAACATAACATGCGTCGGTCCAGAGTTAGATAAATCAGTCTTGTACATACCGTAACCTAACGCAATGGCAGTACCATCATGCATCAAACTCAAAGGTGTTAAACCGGCAATCTGTGCAGCATCAAGGTACAGACGCCTCTGCAAGTCTGTAAAATACGACGGGATACCAATCACACAGTCAACGGCACTGGATTCGAGATTCTTCTTGGCTATTTGTTTCAAATGTTTGAACAACATCCCCAAAATCTCTACCGGTGTAAAACTCCATTTGTTTTTCAAGTACTCTAACTCGATCAAAATACCACCACGTGGGCCCTCCCTAGTCACGAACGGCAGCAGCTTAAGCTCTTCTTCAACCTCCTTATACACCTTCCCAATCAACCTCTTAATCTGAGAAATCGTTGATTTCGGATTGGCAGTAGCAAATGCAGCCCCTGCAGCACCCAAAAACCTTTGCTTCTCACCAAATGACACAACAGCAGGTGTCTCACGCTTCGATTCATCATTCAACAACACATCAACACCACCACGCTTTGCAGCAGCAATAACACAACTCTCATTCCCAATATCAAACCCAATCACACTCATCTTTAAATTCTGTCAAAAATCACAAGTTTACTCTTTCAAATTCAGTACCGATAACAATCCCTACCAGCACCTATTTAATTCAAACAGATAATCAGTTCTAGGCATTCTACATTCTAGTTAACTATCAAGACAAACATCAAACACTATCACACTCATCCCTAACTTATCACAAAACTCACAAGTTTACTTTAAAAAAATTAAGTACCGATTACGATCCCTACCAGCACCTAATCCATTCAAGCAGATAATCAGTTCATAGGCATTCCAGATAACTACTATAAACATTCAAGAGAAGTAATGAAAAAATGTATTTACCAACTGAAATGATTTACAAGGTGTTACGGACTCAAACCATTGCAAGGTACGGGAGCTGTCCCACATTTGTTGTATGGGCAACAAATGTGGGGTTTATACCTTATACCAGCCACAACCAACGAGAACGTTCTTAAGAATCATCGAATGTTACAGAGAGATGAGTTTTCCTGTTTGGGATATAACAAAGTCTCCTTAATTATAGAACACTTGGATACAACTACCACACTAACAAACCCTAACAAACTACTAACTAATAAACTCTTAGACCACCCGTAGTGGGATTTTTTTTTTTGGCGTTTTTCTCCCAAAAAAACGCCCCCCTACCCCCCCCCCCCCCCCCTTGGGCGTTCTTTCAAAAAAAATCCCCCAGGCGTGCTTTAAAAAAACGCTCCAATCTTGCCCCTTCTCAAATTATGACCAATGACATTTTTTGATGGTTTTTTTTCTTGTTTAATTATATTACATAACGCCCCACATCCCCCACTACACCCATTTAGAAAAAACGCACCATAATGCCCCATTGCTAACTGGACTGCCACATGGCGCAAAACTCCCAAGAGTGGGGGCATTATGGTGTCTTCCACTACACATGATCTTACAAACATTTAACAAACCTAACTAACAATAACTTTTTAACAACTGTCTACACAATTATCAAACCCTAGCACACTCAGTGACACTCATCACTAAATCTCACAATAATCACAAGTTAAACCTACAATTTCAGTACCGATTACGATCCTACCAGCACCTAACTTACTCATACACACAATCAATTCACATACATTCCACATAACTATCAACACACATACATACATACAGAAATATAGACGATTAAGTAACAAATAAGGCGCGAAAACGTACAGAATGATCACAATCAAGATGTTAACACTTAACAGTTAACATAACATGTAATATTATTATAAGATCGCGAATCGTGTACTGTACGGTACCTGATTGAAATCAACTTTGCGTTAGATTGACGAACGACTTGAACAATGGAAGTCAAAAAGTCGTCGTGAATGATGATGCTGTAAGCTGGTGAGTTGGTCTATTTATATTGGTTATTGGGTCATTTAAAATTCTAAACCGTTGAACCTGTATAAATAATATTTTCTTTTTCTTTTCATGGAAGTTTACATTTTTAATTTAATCCTAGTCGGGGGGGGGGGGGGGGGGGGGGGGCTCGTGCGTTATAGCATCACGGCCACCATCCATCACGCGTGATCTCCACCGCCGGCATAAACTTCAACGCGTTAATCTTCCACGAAATCCGATTTTCGTTATTTTTTCAACGAGTGATGATTTATTTTGTGAGGGTATTTGTTGGTTGGGGGGAAATTGTTGGGTGTGGTGGTGAGTGATGACCACCCCGCCTAAAAAAATGTTGTGAGTTATGGAAAATGGTTGATGACATGACGGAACTTGATTGGTGCTTGTGAGTGATAGATTTTATAACTAGTGAACCACCCCGCCCGGCCTTATAAATTATGATTTGATTAGTTGTTTGTTTGTATACTTTTTTTCTTTTCATGAAAGTTTACATTATTTAATTTAATCCTAGTCTTATAAATTATGATTAGTTGTTTGTTTGTATACACCTCTAGGTCCTCCAAGGACGATCTTTTTAAGATTTAAGGATGAATTTTAATTTCATTGTGTTTGATATTTGTGTAATTTTTTAAGTTTAAATTGATCAAATTTGAATATTTAGAGAGATACTATGAGTAAACTTTAGGTTTGTGTACCGTCTATTACATTTAGGCCTTTTCATGGTTAAAAAAAAAATTAGAGATCGAAAATTAGTGAGAATTCAGATCAAAGACATGACCGCTAGGAGGTAATTTGATCGGTCCTGTATCGCTTTAGAATTTGGTCGATTCATTGTTGAGCTAGTTAGAACACGAAAGAATTGAAGAAGTGAAAAAAGATACAAAGGTGCATAAAAAGGTTTCAAGTCTCTTAACACTTTTCTAAACCTACACCACAAAATGACGATACGAACTCCTTAGCGATCCTATCTTTAGTCTATTTTTTGCTGATTTCGGCTTTCAATCCGATCAGGTAGGATTTTTTAAAATTGTGAGCAGGCCTAAATATAATAGATGGTTTAAAAACCTAAAACTTTACTCATAATATCTCTTTAAAGATTCAAATTGAATCAAACTTGGGATATTATACAAACTAGTACTTAGGACCCGCGCGTTGCGGCGAAATCGTTAAAATCGAACAAAAAAACGTAAAAACGTTGAACACGCACACACGTTATATGTGTTAAGTCGCCAACTTTGAACTGAAACGTAAAACATTATCCCAGAAATGTTGTTATATTTATTTGATTGTTGTTCATACATATGAATAATACTTATAATTCGAACTTCAAAGATTTAGTATTACTTTGATTGTAATAACTTTTTTTTTTATTAAAGAAGTTATGAAATTTGTTAATATATTCTTTTATGTTACATATTTAAAATTTTATGTTTATAAATGTAAAAAAGTATTGAAATGAAGGGTGGAATTTGACTTATAAAAAATGGTGGTGATGAATTGGGAATTAATAGAGGGAGAGGCTAGAGTGGTGGTTTAGATTTTAGACCAATTAAATCAATGAAAAAAATGAATAGGGGAGAGAAATTTGCCAAATCAAGGATGGTAAATATCAAACAACTTCTAAATTGAAATCCTCGTCCCAACTCTTAAGAAACTCATCTATAGGGGTATACAAGGAAATAAGTTATAAGATTGAGATTTGTAACACCCCGTGTTTTCACAAGTGAAAGTAAAAGTCAAGGGCAAAGTCAACGACCGATTTCGCGCGACGTGACTCGTAGAATTGTTTGTATGATATTTAGATTATGTGGAGTAATTGTTGTACGTTACAATAATCAAGCCTTACTAATCGTATTTCAATCGACCTACGACTGTGAACGATAGGAAGTAACAATGCGATAAAGTTAATCAAGCAAGCTAATCAAATCGACACCAAATCGTAACTCGAACTATGTATTTTTACTTGTGGTTATATGGGTGTGTGCCTTACGTGTTACCTGTGCATGTTATTTTTATGTTATTTCATGTTGTATAAATCTAGCGAACTCAATCGAACTCGAAGTCTAACTCGAATATGAATGAACCCGAACCCGAATTCCGAGTCAAACCCAGTAAGAAGTATTTGGGACTGAAAGTAATTTGAATTAGGAAACCCTATCGAACCGCTCGTAAATCCGAGCCGAATCAACATCGCATCGAGCTCGCCCAAGGTGGTGGCATCAGCACGGATGACCCATCCGCACGAATGGCCAACCCGCACGGATTGCCAGTCCGCACGGATGACGGATGATCAGTCCGCGCGGATAACCTGCCCGGGTGCATGCCATGCGCACGGCTCACCTCCTTTCCCTTTTTGGCATCCTATAAATACACGGGTCACTCTCCACTTTTTCCACTTTTGGCAAGTGACGTCCGAACCACACGCATTCTTCACCTTTTCTCAGATTTCTCTCAATCCAGGTAAGATCTTGCACTGATTCTTGTACATCTTTAATCACTACACGATTCTACACACTTCTATCTTTCGAATCTTCAATTCTAACCATGAAATCATCCGGATTTGAGGTATTCATGGGTGACGTCATCATGAAGCTCATAAGAACTTCATGCTTGACTCCATTCCACCAAGAATATCTCAGATCTAAGCGATTTCTACAAGTTTTACAATAATTTCACCTAAATCTAAACTTTTCTAAGGATAAAAGAGTTGAAAGAAATAAACCTAAGTTCCCTTCTTCTTTTACTCTTAAAACTAGTACGAATTCGATCAGTCCTAGTGTTCTACTCGTCAATAGTGGTGCCCTAGTTCCAGATCTGGAATTCTACCCATAGACAACTGATTTCGGGGTTAACCGGGACGACCATTCTAAGTTCGCCGACAGGCCGAGTTAGGGTGGTTCCTGACCGGCCTAGTCAACGCGGGTAGGAACACAACTCCAAGTGGTTGCCACGAGATCGGAACGTCTCGATAAACGACAACAGAAACCAAGTGTAGACGAACGGAACAACCAGAGCAGTTGTCCGCACGGACAAGCTACCCGCACGGACTAGCTGTCCGCACGGACGAGTCATACGCACGTACAGCCCATACGCACGTACGGGTCGTACGCACGGGTTGTCATCCGCACGGACTACCCTTGGGACCCACTTTCCCAAACAAAGGTTTGAGTATCGACGAACGAGCAATCTGCACGGACGACCTCTGAATGGATTACTCTTCGGATCATGAGATACTAAGGCCTTAAAATGAAAAATCAACCAAACTTCATCCGCACGGCCAAGCCGTACGCACGGACAGGCTATCCGGACGGATTGTCTCTGCCCGCGCGCACTGGCTGCCCGCACGGACTACCATACGCACGGACCGCCGTCCGCGCGACCGGCTTGAAAGGTAGAAACACTTTGGTGTTTTCTAAATACTACAACGAAAACTTCAAAGCACAAGCCATCATACACAAACACATCTTAGGAAGAAACAATCCACTTGAACATCTATCCACACAAGCAATCTAACCGTACGGATAAGTCGCCCGCACGTATAACTAGTCCGCACGAGTTGCCACCCGCACGGACAGTCACACGCACGGATGACCTATCCGGATGGAACACCGCCCGCACGTATCACCATCCGCACGCATCACCATCCGCACGGATAGGTCATGCGCACGGATGACCCCTAGTCACGGATAACTAATCCGCACGATCAGTTATCCTACCCACCCTCGCTTGTACTGTTTTACGCGCCACTTATCGTTACGTTATCGAATCTATTCAGGCTAACCGTACTCGCTGAAAAGCGCTCCCTTCAATCCATACCACTGTGAGTATACTCGAACCCCTTTTGCTTTTAGCACTTTTGGGTGTTACATACGTTACAACTATTCAAACTACAACTATCACACTACTCAAGCTATTTTAACGCTAAACCAATAATGCATGTTATACGTGGCTTATGAATGCTTGTTTGTTATGTTTACACATGGAATGCTGTCTACCTGCCTTAGCAACGATAGTACTATAGTTTGGACTCAGCACCCGTTCACACGGGGGTTGTTAAGGATCTTTTACTTGCATGGATTACGGTGGTAATCGTGTATTGCGAACTGCCTCGGGCAGTCAACCCGCAGTCATTGGTATCGATGGATCTATGTCGATAACTAACGTGCTTCATTTCACTATGTGTACGTGCTGGTTATGCGTAAACGAATTCGAACTCTATATGCTATTATCAAACTTGTATGCTCACCTTTACATTTTATGTATTGACATTATTTTAACGTATGTAACAGGTGCCTAGGTCGTTTATATGCTTCTCGGGCTGTGATGAAATTGAAGCTAGGAACTGGAGTCTTAGAAACCAATAAATAAATCGTCATGTTTAAATCTGAGTTGTCGGAACAGAATATTTGTTTAGTTTTGTCTGTAATAACTTGTTTGCTATTTGAGACATGGTATGGGACATGTTAACTTAAATTGAATGGTAATGATAGTTGTTATGGAAACTTCTGAACAATCTCGGTTGGGGTGTGACAGATTGGTATCAGAGCCATAACTATAGGGAATTAGGCAAGACTCGACCTAGTCCGGGTCGAAGTCTTAGAGACCTAGACTATAGTTGAGAACCAACAGACCAACTCACGCGAATGCGTAAACTCACCACTATCACTTACTCTTTTTCTAGCACCACACTCGAATTTTCAAGCTTTGAACAAGCAATAAGGCCGAGAATAGGTGTGAAAACCGCAAACTCTCGACTAAAGTTGCCTAATCAGCTTGCGTTTTAGCTACAAACGAGGAGAATTATACCAAATTAGGAGTGAAATCCACATTTTGATGAATAATCTCCTCAACTTTTATCAAAAACAAGGACGGAAGTTGTAAGATAGGGGTGAAACCCTAACCTTGACGACTCGTCCCGCTTTTATACGAAACTCCACCAAAGTTCGATGGACTCCAACGGTCTAGAGACACAACCAAACCAATGGGAATTGCGCCAGCACCCAAGAATCGAGGCAAAGGCATAGTCCTGGAGGTCGTTGTGCAGGATCCTTGCGAATAGTCGAGCTACTTTGGTTAGTCGAAGTCTATTAGCCATAGACAATCCACCTTCGATTTATCGATCTTCATGAAAAAAAAAATTTCCGTTTTGAGATGTTATTGGTTTCGACCCAACACTAGTGCTTCTGCTAAAACACAACAACCCACACGACTCATCGCCAGCGAATCAACAATAGAAGCAGTCAAGATGCCTTGTATGCCGTAGGTACTTTTAGTGATTAAGTTATATGTGTTCTTGTCATTATGCTTACGTGTTTAGGAATATTGTGCTCTATGTGATTATGTGATTTTGTGCAATTCTGTGAATTTGTGATTATATGCGTTTACATGGTACGTGTTACTGAGCTTTAGTAGTCCTAGACGTGTGAGGTGAGATTCGAATACACATGCTGAGTTCCATGGCGGTGACTATTGCAGACAATGTCGTCTGGATCCCGTCCTCCACTCTCTCGTCAGGAAAAGAGGGACAGACGCCTTGCGTCCATCGTTGCGAAAGCTGTAGCAAAGGCTGTGAGCGGTGTCTGCGAGAATGCCAGCAAGTCATCTGAGGAATCGAGGACTGAAGGTCCTAAAGCTACCGCGAGACCTTTCAGTTTCAAACAATTCAAGTCATGTGGGCCGAAAGAATTCACAGGCGAAGGAGGTCCTACTGCTCTATTCCACTGGTTTGACTCTATCGAGGTCACACTGCGACAAAGTGGTTGCCCTGATGACCTTCGAACTCTGAATGCTACCGGCGTCTTTCAGTCCCGTGCTCTGGACTGGTGGACGGCCGAGAGGAACAAGAGAGGGAATGATGCAGCCTACGGTTTGTCGTGGGATGAGCTCAAGGAAGTCATGCTGGAGGAATTATGCCCTCCTCACGAGCGTCAAAAGCTTGAAGATGAATTTTGGCACATACATCAGAAAGTTGGAGACAATGCTGGTCTCACTGCTCGCTTCAAACAGCTCAGCATTATCTGTCCTGACCAGGTCAAGACCCCTGAGATGACCATCAAGAAATACATCCGAGCCCTGCCCGACTGCGTTGCTGATTTCGTGCAAGCGGCTAAGACTACCACGATCGAAGAAACCTATCTGCTGGCCGCTGAGATCAATGACAAAAGGGTCAAGGCTGGGATGTGGGATAAGACCTCCAAGCATCTACATCAAGCCACTGCTGCTACACCAACTGCTGAACCCACGTCATCAAGCAACAAGAGAAAGAACAACTCCACCAACAAGAACTGTGCGATTTCTGCTGCACCGATCCAAGCGGTACCTGCTCAACCGCGTCAAGTAGTGGCGCCTGTGGCCAATGCACCTCCTGCAAAGCGTGCATATACGGGACCACACCCACTCTGCCCTACTTGCACCTATCAT
Source organism: Helianthus tuberosus (assembly GCA_030545235.1). Classification (NCBI taxonomy): domain Eukaryota; kingdom Viridiplantae; phylum Streptophyta; class Magnoliopsida; order Asterales; family Asteraceae; genus Helianthus; species Helianthus tuberosus. The sequence continues at coordinate 21,708,034 of CM060440.1, forward strand.
CACCCGACTGCTATCCAATGCCGCTTCTGTGCTCATTGCAACGTCTACGGCCACTTTACTGCCAACTGCCGTATTCGTCAAGTTCCTGCCAATCAAGCTCTACTCGCTGCCCCACAGGGTCAACAAGCTCCTCCGGCACCCGCAGTCAAAGCCAGAGCATGCTTCACATGTGGCGACCCGAACCATTTCGCCAACATGTGCCCGAACAGGGTGGTGAAACAAGAACCCCAGCAGCAACAGCAGCAACCACAGCAACAACAACAACAACAACAGCAACAGGCCGCACGTGCCAGAACTTTCAATCTCAACGTGCGTCAAGCCCAGGCCGACAACAACGTGGTCAATGGTAGGTTCCTTGTGAATGGTATTTATGCTTCATGTTTGTTTGATACTGGAGCCGATAATTGCTTTGTGTCACTCGAATTTGAGAAACTCCTTAGTCGTAAACGTTCTCGACTCTCCTCTGCGTTCGATGTTGAAGTCGCTACCGGGAGAACCGTCGCTGTAAACTCCGTTATCCGTAATTGCACTCTCGAGCTCAACAACCACATCTTCTCGATCGACCTCATTCCAATGCAACTAGGAAGTTTCGATGTCATAGTAGGCATGGACTTTCTTCGCGAAAACCATGCCGAAGTTGTGTGCTTCGATAAAATGATTCGTTTTTCGCTCGCCAACGGGGATTCATTGTGCGTCTATGGAGATACTACTTCGAAGGGTCTCAAACTTATATCATGCCTACAAGCCAGCAAGTATCTCCGTAAGGAGTACAGGGCTTTCTTGGCTCATGTCGTAGCAGCGGAGAAGGAAAAGAAAGAGAAGAAGAAAGTGAAGGACGTCCCAGTGGTACGAGAATTTCCTCGAGTCTTTCCCGAGGATCTTCCCGGACTACCTCCAAAGCGTGACATCGATTTTCGCATTGACCTTATTCCGGGAGCAAATCCTATTGCCAGAGCTCCCTACCGACTTGCGCCGTCCGAGATGCGCGAACTCTCAACCCAACTCCAGGAATTGCTTGAAAAAGGCTTTATTCGCCCAAGCACCTCTCCGTGGGGCGCACCAGTCCTTTTCGTCAAAAAGAAGGATGGGACGTTCCGGATGTGCATCGATTACCGGGAATTGAATAAGTTGACTATCAAGAATCGCTATCCTCTGCCTCGAATCGACGATTTGTTTGATCAACTACAGGGAGCTACGTGTTTCTCGAAGATCGACCTGCGTTCCGGATATCATCAGCTGCGTATACAGGAGGAGGATATACCCAAAACAGCGTTTCGCACTCGTTACGGCCATTATGAATTCGTTGTCATGCCTTTTGGCCTAACCAATGCACCAGCAGTTTTCATGGATCTGATGAATCGAGTGTGTAAACCGTATCTTGACCGTTTCGTCATCGTATTCATCGACGATGTCTTGATCTATTCCAAAACGAGATCCGAACACGCGCAGCATCTACGTTTGGTTCTCGAGTTACTCCAGGGAAATCAACTCTACGCCAAATTCTCCAAGTGCGAATTTTGGTTGGGGGAGGTTCAATTTCTGGGTCACATCGTAAATAGTCAGGGCATTCACGTCGATCCTGCGAAGATTGAAGCTGTTAAGAGCTGGGTTACACCTAAGAACCCGACTGAAGTCCGCTCCTTTCTCGGACTAGCGGGCTATTATCGACGATTCATCGAAGGATTCTCGAAGATTGCTGTACCACTCACTTCTCTCACTCATAAGGACCAGCCTTTTGTCTGGGGAACCAAACAAGAGTCTGCCTTTCGAACCCTCAAATACATGCTTTGCAATGCTCCTGTTCTCACGCTACCCGACGGAAACGATAATTTCATTGTCTACTGTGATGCTTCTAACCTTGGTCTCGGTTGTGTCTTAATGCAACGAGACAAGGTTATTGCTTACGCATCCCGTCAGCTCAAAATCCACGAGAAAAACTATACAACCCACGATCTCGAGCTAGGCGCCGTTGTTTTTGCATTAAAGATTTGGCGACACTACCTGTATGGTACCAAGTGTATGATCTTCACCGATCATAAGAGCCTACAGCACATCTTTAGTCAAAGAGAACTAAACATGCGTCAACGTCGATGGGTAGAACTTCTCAACGACTACGACTGCGAGATTCGTTATCACCCAGGCAAGGCAAATGTTGTTGCCGACGCACTTAGCAGACGGAGTTATCTGCTCAGCACTCGAAATGTCCAAGCCCAGCACAACCTCGAAGCTCTTATTCGCGACGCCCAGCATGCGTGTTTCAATGAACGCACCTTAAAAAAGAAAGAATCTACCACGATGGAGCCCAGCTTGTGAGCAAATCAAACGGGATATTCCACTTTCTAGACAAAATCTGGATTCCCAAGCGAACCAACCTGCGACAAATCATCATGGATGAAGCCCACAAATCCCGATACTCTATTCATCCCGGTGCTGACAAAATGTACCATGACCTTCGATATAAGTATTGGTGGCCGGGTATGAAACGGAATATCGCCCTCTACGTCGGAAAATGCCTAACCTGCGCTAGAGTCAAGGCTGAACACCAACGACCCTCTGGCTTGCTCGAACAACCTCCAATCCCCATGTGGAAGTGGGAGAGCATAGCTATGGATTTCGTAACCAAGCTTCCAACCACGTCATCGGGTCACGACAGCATTTGGGTTGTTATTGACCGGTTGACTAAATCAGCCCACTTTCTGCCAATACGAGAGGATTACAAGGTGGAACGATTGGCCCGAATCTACACTGACGAGATCATTTGTCGACATGGGACGCCTCGTGACATCATTTCTGACCGTGATGCTCGATTCACTTCGCGATTGTGGGGAACGTTTCAAACGGCACTAGGTACAACGCTTAATCTAAGTACTGCGTTCCACCCACAAACTGACGGTCAGAGCGAGAGAACGATTCGTACGCTTGAAGACATGCTCCGTTCATGTGTTCTAGACTTCGGTGGTAATTGGGATAGACACCTTCCGTTAGTCGAATTCTCATACAACAACAGCTACCAGGCTAGCATCCAGATGGCACCTTTCGAGGCCTTATACGGAAGAAGATGTCGATCGCCCATTGTGTGGCACGAGATCGGTCACTCGCAACTAACCGGTCCGGAACTGCTACAAGAAACGACAGACAAAATCTTCCAAATTCGGGACAATCTAGCGAAGGCTCGAGATAGACAGAAGCTTCTCGCCGATAAAAAGCGCAAGCACCGTGAGTATGGCGTTGGTGACTACGTACTCCTAAAGGTATCACCTTGGAAGGGTGTAGTCCGATTTGGCAAAAAGGGGAAACTTGCGCCTCGGTATGTGGGACCTTTTAAGATTCTGGAAAGGATCGGAAAAGTCGCCTACAGACTCGAGTTACCGGAAGAACTTAACAATGTCCATCCGATCTTCCACGTGTCAAACCTCCGAAAGACCATATACGAACCAGCCGTACATGTTCCTCTAGATGATTTACGAGTGAACGAAACATTGCACTTCGTGGAAAAGCCTGTCGAAATCATGGATCGCCAAACCAAAGAACTCAGGCGCTCACGCATTCCTATTGTGAAAGTCCGGTGGGAAGGCAAACAAGGCGCGGAGTTCACTTGGGAACTCGAAAGCGACATGAAGGCAAAGTATCCACAGCTGTTTAACGAAGAAGTAACGTCCAGCTAAGGAAGGCAAGGTGAAAATATTGTAAAAAGAGAGTAGTCGAGAGAGTTTTCAGAGAATTTGAAATATGATAATATGTATGGAAGCCAACAGAAACCGCCGAAACTAATGAAGATTGAATATTGTAAATAAGAGAAACTAGAGAGAGAAAGCTCTTGTCCGTTATCCGATCAATCAATAGAATCACGTCACTAGTACGTTCTTGTCTGTTCGATCTCACTTGTGCACGGATTTCGCACGTTGCGCGATCGGTTACACAATCGAGACAGGTTAAAAACCGACCCTGCAAAGATGAAGAAATTGCTCAAATCTGAGCGTGTTTGATCTCGAAACCGAGCACCTGCTCAGATACCACTTGTAGGATCGATTCGATACCGTTACGATTGTGTTTAGTTCACACACGTTCGCGGATTCCGCACGTTGAACGTGTTGTTACGCAATCGAATCGGAGACAAATCCGGACCTACAATAATTCGAATTTCTTCCAAACGACTTCAGGACTCTCACATGTGATTCACGAATTAGTTACAGCTTCAGCTTAATTTCGGGACGAAATTTCCTAAACAAGGGGAGGCTGTAACACCCCGTGTTTTCACAAGTGAAAGTCAAAGTCAAGGGCAAAGTCAACGACCGATTTCGCGCGACGTGACTCGTAGAATTGTTTGTATGATATTTAGATTATGTGGAGTAATTGTTGTACGTTACAATAATCAAGCCTTACTAATCGTATTTCAATCGACCTACGACTGTGAACGATAGGAAGTAACAATGCGATAAAGTTAATCAAGCAAGCTAATCAAATCGACACCAAATCGTAACTCGAACTATGTATTTTTACTTGTGGTTATATGGGTGTGTGCCTTACGTGTTACCTGTGCATGTTATTTTTATGTTATTTCATGTTGTATAAATCTAGCGAACTCAATCGAACTCGAAGTCTAACTCGAATATGAATGAATCCGAACCCGAATTCCGAGTCAAACCCAGTAAGAAGTATTTGGGACTGAAAGTAATTTGAATTAGGAAACCCTATCGAACCGCTCGTAAATCCGAGCCGAATCAACATCGCATCGAGCTCGCCCAAGGTGGTGGCATCCGCACGGATGACCCATCCGCACGGATGGCCAACCCGCACGGATTGCCAGTCCGCACGGATGACGGATGATCAGTCCGCGCGGATAACCTGCCCGGGTGCATGCCATGCGCACGGCTCACCTCCTTTCCCTTTTTGGCATCCTATAAATACACGGGTCACTCTCCACTTTTTCCACTTTTGGCAAGTGACGTCCGAACCACACGCATTCTTCACCTTTTCTCAGATTTCTCTCAATCCATGTAAGATCTTGCACTGATTCTTGTACATCTTTAATCACTACACGATTCTACACACTTCTATCTTTCGAATCTTCAATTCTAACCATGAAATCATCCGGATTTGAGGTATTCACGGGTGACGTCATCATGAAGCTCATAAGAACTTCATGCTTGACTCCATTCCACCAAGAATATCTCAGATCTAAGCGATTTCTACAAGTTTTACAATAATTTCACCTAAATCTAAACTTTTCTAAGGATAAAAGAGTTGAAAGAAATAAACCTAAGTTCCCTTCTTCTTTTACTCTTAAAACTGGTACGAATTCGATCAGTCCTAGTGTTCTACTCGTCAATAGTGGTGCCCTAGTTCCAGATCTGGAATTCTACCCATAGACAACTGATTTCGGGGTTAACCGGGACGACCATTCTAAGTTCGCTGACAGGCCGAGTTAGGGTGGTTCCTGACCGGCCTAGTCAACGCGGGTAGGAACACAACTCCAAGTGGTTGCCACGAGATCGGAACGTCTCGATAAACGACAACAGAAACCAAGTGTAGACGAACGGAACAACCAGAGCAGTTGTCCGCACGGACAAGCTACCCGCACGGACTATGTAACGACTCACACAAAAACATCCTAAAAACGTTCCGTAAGTATAAAATCGGACCCCTGATAAAACAACTCTCATTAAAATAATATTTCTTATTTTAATTTAACCAAAAGGAAACCCTAATTGAGACACTCAAGTGATTCTGTGCAAACCCTAAAAATTTCATAATTTTCAGAATCAGGATTAGGGCCCCTAAAACTCAGGGGGGGTTAAACCCTATTGACGATTATCCAAATTACGTGCTGACAAAGTTTCAAATTCGAATTCTGTCGACTCATCTGAGCTAGTCCCACACGTGGCAACAATTTAAGCATGAAGTGTACCTTACGGACCGTTAGGTCACCAAGCTTACGGTCCGTATGATGCCTTACGGACCGCAACATCAGGAAGCTTACGGTCCGTAAGCTTGACAAAATTTGTGTATAAATAGCAGGAGTTGGGACTGGCTTCTGGGCAATTGTTCGACGAAAGAATTCGTAAAATTCTTCGAGTTCTGTCCAAATTACTTCAAATTACACCCACAAAACTCAAATTAAGTATAGCGGGGTGCTGCAGAACAGGGTATTAACTCAATCGCTCTTGCGATTCATTGTCCGATCGATTAAACTATCCAAGGGATGTTTAAGTGCCGCCCACATTAGGGTTATACTTTATCGTTCGTCATTAATTTGACGGATTGTCGTTAATTCGATAGGTAAAGTATTATACTTTATCGTTCGTTGTTAATTCAACGGATTATCGTTAATTCGATGGGTAAAGTATTATACCTTGTCGTTCATTGTTAATTCAATGGATCATCGTTAATTCGATGGACAAAGTATTGCATTTTGACATTCATTGTGAGAATTTAATCTCGTGGGTTATCGTAAATGCTGTATTAAGTTATCTACCTAGTTCGTATGCATTAGGTTCCAAGGCTAAGTAATAGGCTAAGCTCTGCTTGTACAAATCTGCAATATATCAAAGGCTTATCTGTAAACTAAACTTTGTCCGTATGAATCTGCCTGATTATTTGTGAGTCATTCTTCTTTTCTCACAGTTTGTGAGTCATTCTCTTTTTATCAAATTACTTTACAAAACTCTATTTGTTTTCAATGTTATAATTACGGGGATTAAGTCTTTGTAATCACCAAGTTACAGCCGGTATGTGGGGTTTTGTATACATTACTTGATAATCGTCACCATTGGGGCAGCCAGTGGGGGATATGACCATAGTCACAGACACCATTGGACGAATGGGCCAATGGGTCGAGTGGCAAGTACCGTGGGTAGTTGGCTTGATATCAGAAACATTGTAATCGCTCTTAATACTGTAAATTATAACAAATGTGTCATTTTAGTAAATAGAATGATTCACTCAGTATTTCCCGCTGACAAAACCTTTTTAAACACTTTTCAGGTAATTACAGTAGAATTGGAGTAAGAGATGGATACGGCACAAAAAGGCATCCAGAAGTGGCTTATTTTATTAATTAAATTTTTAGAAATATTGTTTTATATAATAAAATTTATCTTTATTAAAGCTACCATTATAAAACATGGGTTTATCCCATTTATTTATTAAAATAAAATCCGGTGTTTCTAAACTCTGATATTTTTCCTAACTCACGGTTCTGAGGAAATTTTCGCTGCAACGTTTTCAAAATAATCACCGGTACCACTGGACTGTTCGCGGCACCCGATTCCGTCCAGGGTGGGTCGGGGGTCGTGACAGACTAGCTGTCCGCACGGACGAGTCATACGCACGTACAGCCCATACGCACGTACGGGTCGTACGCACGGGTTGTCATCCGCACGGACTACCCTTGGGACCCACTTTCCCAAACAAAGGTTTGAGTATCGACGAACGAGCAATCTGCACGGACGACCTCTGAATGGATTACTCTTCGGATCATGAGATACTAAGGCCTTAAAATGAAAAATCAACCAAACTTCATCCGCACGGCCAAGCCGTATGCACGGACAGGCTATCCGGACGGATTGTCTCTGCCCGCGCGCACTGGCTGCCCGCACGGACTACCATACGCACGGACCGCCGTCCGCGCGACCGGCTTGAAAGGTAGAAACACTTTGGTGTTTTCTAAATACTACAACGAAAACTTCAAAGCACAAGCCATCATACACAAACACATCTTAGGAAGAAACAATCCACTTGAACATCTATCCACACAAGCAATCTAACCGTACGGATAAGTCGCCCGCACGTATAACTAGTCCGCACGAGTTGCCACCCGCACGGACAGTCACACGCACGGATGACCTATCCGGATGGAACACCGCCCGCACGTATCACCATCCGCACGCATCACCATCCGCACGGATAGGTCATGCGCACGGATGACCCCTAGTCACGGATAACTAATCCGCACGATCAGTTATCCTACCCACCCTCGCTTGTACTGTTTTACGCGCCACTTATCGTTACGTTATCGAATCTATTCAGGCTAACCGTACTCGCTGAAAAGCGCTCCCTTCAATCCATACCACTGTGAGTATACTCGAACCCCTTTTGCTTTTAGCACTTTTGGGTGTTACATACGTTACAACTATTCAAACTACAACTATCACACTACTCAAGCTATTTTAACGCTAAACCAATAATGCATGTTATACGTGGCTTATGAATGCTTGTTTGTTATGTTTACACATGGAATGCTGTCTACCTGCCTTAGCAACGATAGTACTATAGTTTGGACTCAGCACCCGTTCACACGGGGGTTGTTAAGGATCTTTTACTTGCATGGATTACGGTGGTAATCGTGTATTGCGAACTGCCTCGGGCAGTCAACCCGCAGTCATTGGTATCGATGGATCTATGTCGATAACTAACGTGCTTCATTTCACTATGTGTACGTGCTGGTTATGCGTAAACGAATTCGAACTCTATATGCTATTATCAAACTTGTATGCTCACCTTTACATTTTATGTATTGACATTATTTTAACGTATGTAACAGGTGCCTAGGTCGTTTATATGCTTCTCGGGCTGTGATGAAATTGAAGCTAGGAACTGGAGTCTTAGAAACCAATAAATAAATCGTCATGTTTAAATCTGAGTTGTCGGAACAGAATATTTGTTTAGTTTTGTCTGTAATAACTTGTTTGCTATTTGAGACATGGTATGGGACATGTTAACTTAAATTGAATGGTAATGATAGTTGTTATGGAAACTTCTGGACAATCTGTTTCGCTCAGTGCCGCGCCCCGATGATTCCGCCATCGGTTGGGGTGTGACAAGATTAAATGTGTAAATTTTCATAAAAAAATGTTACAGTAAAACCTCTGTAAATTAATAATATTAGGACCAGTATATTTTATTAATTTAGCAAGATATTATTATATCGATAAACTAATAAATTATTAATTCATAGATTTAGCTTATATTCGTGAGCAACTCTCAAATTAATGCATGGACCTTCAAAATTTCCATGTCCGTTCACTTTATTTATTTGAATAAAAAAGAAAAAAGAGCCTTCAAAATTCCCATGTACATTCACACATTAAAGAACTTGTCAAGTTCAATGTACATAGATCTAGATTGCTTACTATAAAATGTCTAATGAAAAATTTTAAAATCACATCAACTATGGCTTCTAAACAAAAATGTGTTAAAAAATCAAAGATGACCAATCAACAACGAAAATTGTTATGCGAGTATAAGAGAGATCACCAAGGATGCACTCAACAAGATTTGGTGCAGTGGGTTGACAAAACTTTCGATTTGAAAGTTAGTCAAGGAACAATATCAAACACTCTTAAAAGATAATTGGAGTTCCTATCGGCTAACTTTGACAAAGAAGGATCTTCAAAGCGTCACAAAGCAGCCAAGTATCCGGACATGGAGAAAGTTGTTTATGAATGGTTTCTCCAACATCAAGAGCGTGTGAATATAAAAGGAGAGCTAATCATAGAGAAGAAGGTTGAGGCATTGAAGCTTTTGTATCCAGGGATTCTTCTGAGCATAAACTTTCACAGGGCTGGCTTGAAAAATTCAAGTTAAGGCATGGTATCAAATCGTATCACCGATTCGGAGAAAGTGGCTCAGTTGACACACATGACATGGAGAATAAATTGGATTATCCAGGTGAAAATAATGAATGTTACGAGGTTTAAAGCATTGAAGAAATTATGGCGGATACCGTTCAAATCCGGTTGATGATGAAGTTGATGATGATTCATTATCTTTGGAACCGGTCACTCGAAAAGAAGCATTGCAAGCGGCAACAACTCTTCACAACTTTTTGTTGCAATATGAGAATACAGTGCCTCAACTCTTAAGTGCATTGGGGAAATTTAAATATGAACTCAATATAGATTTGAAGTTCACAAAAAACAAGTAACTATAGATTTATTTTTTACTAGACAATCCTAGAATCTTGGAATATTTTAGTAATTATTAATTTATAGTTTCGATTGGACCAATATATTTACATTGGGATTTCAAAAAAAATTATTATCTTATTATTTTATCGATTGGAGTCCAATTTTGTACTGGTCCCAAGTTGGGACCGAATAAAGTATTAATTTTATCGATGTTATTAATTTATCGAGTATTAAATTATAGAGGTCCTACTGTAAATGCTTATTTATATACGTTCAACGGTTTAGAATTCTAAATGAAAGTATGGTAGGTAGGTTTCTACAAAGGGTACTAATAATTATACATGGTAAAAGCTTATTTTCACATGGTGTATACGGGCCGTATAACATGTAACGACTCACATAAAAATGTCCTAAAAAAAACATTCCGTAAATATAAACCCGGACCCCTGATATAAAAACTCTCATTAAAAATACTATTTCTTATTTTAATTTGACCAATAGGAAACCCTAATTGAAACACCCAAGTGATCATCGTTAAAGTTGAATGGAGTTAATACATTAATGCGAGTTCCGTTGTATCTAGAAATTAGAACTCGTAACCAGGGAGATCCTAAAATAGAATATTTAGCAATTAAGTAAAATTATTAGCTAAGTAAGATTAATTAACGGCTAAGCAAGATTAATTAAGCTAATTAATCAGCTAAGTAAGATTAATTAAGCTAAGCAAGATTAATTATGTCAAGCACGTAGGTAGGCATGTCAAGCACGTAGGTAGGCATGTCAAGCAGGTAGGTAGGCATGTCAAGCAGGTAGGTAGGCATGTCAAGCAGGTAGGTAGGCATGTCAATTGAAATCCCACATCGATCAGAAGAATTGTTGAGGTGCTTGCTTGCTTGCTATAAATAGGAACTTAGGATTTCATTCTTCGTTGCTCATTTCTTTTCTTCTTCTCTCTATACGTTGGTGTTTTAACCAAAAATCACCGATGCGATGTTCTGTCCGATCGATTCATGAACCAACTCACGGATGCCAAAGTATTGTATTTTGTGAGTTCGTTAAACGAATGCCAAAATGCTGTCTAAACAAGACTATACTTTGTGAATTTCGTTAAGGTTCGAATCTCGTGACTACCGTTAAGGTTTGATTTGGGTTTTACGCTTCGAGATATAATCCGTTTACTACCAAACACACACTAGCTCGAATTCTGCTACGATACAGGGTATTAACTCGATCGCTATTACGATTCATTTTCCGACCGATCAATATATCCAATGGATGTTTAAGTGCTGCCCACATTAGGGTTATACTTTGTCGTTCGTCGTTAATTCGATGGATGTTTAAGTATCGTACTTTGTCGTTCGTCGTTAATTCGATGGATGTTTAAGTATCGCACTTTGTCGTTCGTTGTGAGAATTTGATCTCGTGAGTTATCGTAATTGCTGCATTAAGTTACTTACCTAGTTCGTGTGCACTAGGTTACAAGGCTAAATAAATAGGCTAAGCTCTGCCTGTCTCAATCTGTAATATATCAAGGATTATCTGTATACTAAATTCTGTCCGTATGAATCTGCATGATTATAATGTGAGTCATTCTCTCTTTTTATCAAATTTATTTACAAAATCATGTTTATTTTCAAAGTTATAATTACGGGGATTAAGTCTTTGTAATCACCAAGTTACAGCCGGTATGTGGGGTTTTGTATACATTACTTGATAATCGTCACCATTGGGGCAGCCAATGGGGGATATGACCATAGTCACAGATCCGGTCGAGTGACAAATACCGTGGGTAGTTGGTTTGATATCAGAAACATTGTAATCGTTCTTAATACTGTAAATTATAACAAATGTGTCGTTTTCAGTAAAATGAATGATTCACTCAGTATTTCCCGCTGACAAAACCTTTTTAAAACGCGTTTCAGGTAATTACAATAGATTGGCGTAATGATTGGATCCAGCACTGAAAGACTTCAAGAAGTGGCTTATTTTATTAATTAAATTAAGAAATATTGTTTTTATTAAAAGCTACCTTTGTAAAACATGGAATTTATTCCATCTATTTAAATAAAATCCGGTGTTTCTAAACTCTGATATTTTTCCTAACTCACGGTCCTGATGAAATTTCCGCTGCAATGTTTTTCAAAATAATCACCGGTACCACTGGACTGCTCACGGCACCGATTCCGGCCAGGATGGGGTCGGGGGTCGTGACATAACATTATTCGGCCCGTATACACAATATGAAAATAAGCTTTTACTTGGTCGTATATATTGTATACGATAGAGTTATACGGGCCGTATAAAGTTATACGGCCCGTATACATCGGATTTTCTATTTTTTGGAGTTAATATTCACACATTAGGGTTTCAGTTTATTCACGTCAAGTTACATGGGGAATATCCAATGCCTACCCCGTCAGGATACTGGCGACAACTGACACGGCATACACCAGCAGTGAGCTGGGAAAACTTTTACAAGCAACATGTAATTCAATATCAGAAGATCGTTGATGAATACAAGACAAGGGAATTCGTGGATTTAGGTTGTCTATGAATTTGAAATGTTATTTTGTTAGGACTCAACGGTTCTCCAATTCCAGATCAGCGTTGTTTATCACCATGTGTAAGCATTGGAAGCCTGACAAACAGTCTTGCAATTAGTTAGCAATCATTACTTCTTAATGAACTCGAATTCAGTAAATTGTTCTTGGTATATAGTTATGTGGGGAGGTTAGTAAGTTTCTAGCTTTTAATGTTTGTGCTACAGAAACGGTGGCTATGGGAATGGTGGCTATGGAAACGGTGGCTATGGAAACGGTGGCTATGGAACGACGGAGATCCTCCATTAATGTTTTTTTGTAAGATAATGGTGAGGAAGGGATGATGTAAAGTTTGAGTTAAGGTGACTAGTAGACTACTGGTGGTGCCGCCTGGGTGAAAAGGTAATGATAGATGTCAATCAAAGTTACACAAGGCAATTAAACCTTACAAAAACCATCTAAAAACTTATATAATACGCTTCATATATTAAACATAAAATAAGTAAAATATATTTCTTCATTCATTGCTTCACTTGACCCAAAAGATGATAACTTTCACCAAAAAGTTTATACTCTCAGTACTCTCACAACCCACCGTCGTCGCCACCCAACAAACTCCGGATTGTCAATTTTCTTGTTATTTTCAATATTCTATTTCATAATTGAATTATATATATATATATATATATATATATATATATATATATATAGGGAGCCGCTAGAATGAGAACCACCTCCAGTTATGAGAACCATGAGAACCATTCTCCACCAATAAGATAATGACACCCAAAAGGGTAATTTAGTCATTTAATAAAAACCATCAAATCTATTCTCTCTCCTCTCTAAATGTTCTGACTAGCATTGAGATAAGCACCATCCTTTTCACTTGTTCTTCTCTCTTTCTAAATATCCAGATCACCACCATCACCATTATTCTCAAACCTCTCTCTCTTAAAAATCCAAGATTTTGAAACCAAATGATCTATGACGGCGAGGATTTAACGGTGACGGTGGGTTTTGACGGCGGACCTTCGGCCGGTCACCCACACCCCTATAGGTCCCTGGTCACCGGTGACGACACCATGGGCGATTGCGACTGGGTTGAACACGAAGAGAGAGAGAGAGAAAGATTGGCACCATGGGCGACGGGCCGACGGCAGCGCCGCCGTGAGCGGCGGCGGTCCTGGTCTCCCGACGGTCATGGTAAAAATGGTGGGGTTTTGTGGTGCATAAAGTGGGTTTCTCAGGTTGTGGTGGTCGATTTATTTGCAAAGCGGTGCCCACCCCGACTGACCACCACCGATTATCCCCTCTCCCACCTCCTTCTCCATTACCGCCGACACCTTTGATTTCCGATCACCTCGCCGCCGTACCCACCACCGGTCACATAAACCCACCGACTACCACCTACCACCGACACCTCTGATTTCTTGGTGTTTGTCTTGGGTTTTACTTCTTCATATATTCTGACCCCAATTTTGAAGACTTTAAGGTAATCTTTAATCTGAAATTTGTTCAGTTTTGGCACCTGCATGTGGGTATCAACTGCTGAATGTTTTAAAAGAATTATGGATTTGTGTTATTTGGGTTATTTTGACACTTAAAAGATGAATCCGTTTGGTTTTGTAATTTAGGTTGTGATGATAGTTTGTTTTTGATTGTTTCTGCTATGATTTCATCAACATGCAAGTTTATATATAATTGATTATATTATATGTTATGTTTTTTTTTTTCTGTTGTTGTTGTTGATTTTTTTTTTTTAAAATTTAATATGTTGTTTTATGGGTTTTATTTTTTGTTAAATTTGCAGTCTGGACATTCAGTTCAACTGTGCTTAGAGTTTTTTTAAATGTCGGAGGCAGTGGTTTTTGGTGGTGTGGCAGTGGTTGATGTCGACGGCTTCGATGTTGGGTTATGAGGCCGACGGCTCCGATGTGCGGTGGGTGTGGTGGTGTGACAGTGGGTTTGGTGGTGTGGCGGTGGGTTTCGTGGTTTTAGATTTGTGTTCTTTTGAATCTGTAGGTTTTGATATGGTCGATTGGGTGGCGAGGATGAAAAAAAAAACCGTCGATTTTGATGACGATGGCGGGGCATGGACGGCGGAGGGTAGGTTTTTTAAACCTGCAACCCCTCTTTTTGCAGCCTTTTGATCATCCGTTAATCTGAGCCAAACCCCGTTTTATTTTCGAGATACACTTTGTTTTGATGTTTTTGTATTTTTCCCCTCTAGTCGATGATGATAACGATATATCTGAGACACCTCCCCGAGTATGCGATTTCTGGGTGCGTTCGTTTTTGCGTAAAAAAGTTTTTGTTAAAAAAAAGTTAAATCGTAAACTTTTTAACGTAAAAATGTAAACTGTTTAACGTAAAATGGTAAAAAGTTTTACGTAAAACGTAAAAAGTTTTACGTAAAACGTAAAAAGTTTTACGTAAAACGTAAAAAGTTTTACGTAAAACGTACAACGTAAAAAGTTTGCGTTTTATGTGTGCGTTCGTGTTGCGTAAAAATGTTTTTGTAAAAAAAACTGTTAAACCGTAAACTTTTTAAAGTATACATAAATGCATGCTTAATTCCTTGATTTGAAATTGATTTGAAATTTCTATTAAAGTATACATAAATGCATGCTTCATTCTTTTTTTTTTTTTGTGAATGGGTTTGCAACATTCAGATTCAGATGGTAAGCTAGTTTGTGCTTCCTGTAAGACAACGATTCATATATAGGGGTGCAGAGATGTTTTGTGCTGGAATAGTCAATTGCGATTCATATATAGGGGTGCACTGCAGGTTTTCGGGCCAGACTCAAGTATGGTTCGCATTTTTGTTCGGGTCAGCCGTGGGTGCGGGTTTGGTTCAACCCGGTTCGGAAACTTCAGGTTGGCAGCTCAGTCAAACCGGGTCAGATTCAGATTTGTTCGGGTCAAGCTTCGGCTCGGTCTCGGTTCGGGTCTTGCAATTCGGTAGCTAGTTATTATTACGTTAGTTTAGATTTTATTTAGTTAACGCGCACCGAGCTCGAACCGATACTTTAGTGGCTTGTTACGTTTGACATTTTGATAGAAATTTTATATATTGTGTTTATATTGTTAAAAATTGTTGAGTTTTGAAAAGATAATGACAACTTGAGTTGTCGGCTTATTCCAAAAACAGAGGAAACTCTGTCCGTTTTCCGTAAAAAACGTAAACGTAAATAGTAAATAGTTTAACATAAAACGCAAAACGTAAAAACGTAAAACGTAAAAAGTTTAATGTAAAACGTAAAAAGTTTAATGTAAAACGTAAAAAGTTTAACCTAAAACGTAAAAAGTTTAATGTAAAACGTAAAAAATTTAACTTAAAACGTAAAAAGTTTTACGTAAAACGTAAAATGTAAAAAGTTTAACGTAAAATGTAAAAAGTTTAACGTAAAATGTAAAAAGTTTAACGTAAAACGTAAAAACGATGCGTGCAAAAACTACGCGTTAAAAAACGATGCCTGAAACGTAAAAAGTTTAACGTAAAACGTAAAAAGTTTAACGTAAAACGTAAAAAATTTAACGTAAAACGTAAATATTTTAACATAAAACGTAAAACGTAAAAATTTTAACGCAAAACGTAAAACGTAAAAAGTTTAACGTAAAACGTAAAAAGTTTAACGTAAAACGTAAAAATTTTAACGTAAAATCTATCCGAGACACCTACCGACTTTGCGATTTATGGGTGCGTTCGTCTTGCGTAAACAAGTTTTTGTGTAAAAAAGTCTTTGTGAAAAAAAGTTCAACCGTAAACTTTTACGTCAAACGTAAAAAGTTTAACGTAAAACGTAAAAAAGTTTAAAACGTAAAACGTAAAAAAGTTTAACGTAAAAGGTAAAAATTTTAACGTAAAACGTAAAAATTTTAGCGTAAAATGTAAAAAGATTAAAAAAATTAACGTAAAACGTAAAAAAGTTTTAAATTAAAACGTAAAACGTAAAAAGTTTTACGTAAAAACGTAAAACGTAAAAAGGTTTTCGTAAAACGTAAAACGTAAAAAGTTTTACGTAAAAAGTCTAAAACGTAAAACGGGCAAAAAACGGGACGTAAAAAATGGGGCGCAAAAAACGGGACGGCTAAAAACGGGACGGCGAAAAACGGGACGGCGAAAAACGGGACGGCTAAAACGGGACGGCAAAACCGGACGGCGAAAAACGGCACGGTCAAAAACGGGACGGCTAAAACGGGACGGCAAAAAACGGGCCGGCTAAAAGGGGACGGCGAAAAACGGCACGGCTAAAACGGGACGGCTAAAACGGGACGGCGAAAAACGGAACGGTAAAAAACGGGACGGCTAAAACGGGACGGAAAAAAACCGCGCGTAAAACGGCAAAAAACGGCGCGTAAAACGGGCAAAAAACGGCGCGGCAAAAAACGGGCAAAAAACGGCGCGCAAAACGGGCCAAAAACCGGACGTAAAACGGGCAAAAAACGGGACGTAAAAAATGGGGCGCAAAAAACGGGACGGCGAAAAACGGCACGGCAAAAAACGGGACGGCTAAAACGGGACGGCGAAAAACGGCACGGCAAAAAACGGGACGGCTAAAACGGGACAGCGAAAAACGGCACGGCTAAAACGGGACGGCGAAAAACGGCACGGCAAAAAACGTGACGGCTAAAACGGGACGGCGAAAAACGGCACGGCTAAAACGGCACGGCTAAAACGGGACGGCGAAAAACGGCACGGCAAAAAACGGGACGGCTAAAACGGGACGGCGAAAAACGGGGCGTAAAACGGCAAAAAACGGCGCGTAAAACGGGCAAAAAACGGCGCGGCAAAAAACGGCGCGTAAAACGGGCCGTATAAACGGCGCGTAAAAAACGGGACATAAAAAAAATCTTTTTAAAAAATAAAAAGTAATATAATAAAACTAAAAAGTAATATAATAAAACAAAAAGTAATTAAAAAATAATAAAGTGAAAAAGACAAAAAAGAGTTATTTTACTAATCTACCCTTTTTGATTAAAATATAAAAGACATAATAAGACAAATTTTATTTAATATTACTTTTTGTTACTTTTAATCTCATCCATCCATCAAGATGATCTAAAGGCTATAAAGTGGTTCTCATGGTTCTCATAACTGGAGGTGGTTCTCATTCTAGCGATCCCCTATATATATATATATATATATATATATAGAGAGAGAGAGAGAGAGAGAGAGTAGGGATCCTGTGGAAAGTGTGTTTTTCCTAAAAAGTGTAGGAAGCGATCTGGGCCATTAGATGAGTGTGTTTAATGGCTTAGATCAAATGGATGGCATTTTCGTAATATCTATGTTCTATAATTAGAGACTTTTAATATAGTGAGGGTATTTTGGTAATTGGACGTGTTTTAAATCAGTCAAGAAACTGCCATATCAATAACCAATCCCTAAAATCATGTGATTCCCCCTCCCTCTAAACCCACCTCCAAAAACCTCAAAACGGTGATGGCCGCAACACGCAGTGGATGAGGGGTTTTGTGGGGTTAGGTGGTGGCGCAGGATGGCGCTGTGGTGGTGGTGCTCAGCGACCAGAAGGGGGTAGGGGAGAGGTGTTGGGGGGTTGTTCGTGACGTGATGTTCAGCAGTGGTGAATGAGGCTTGCGGCAGAGAGGAGCGGCTGGGGTGACGCCGCCGCCGGCGATGAGTCAAGGGTTCCGGCGAGCCCTTTTCGAATCCCGGTCAGTCTCATTTAACTCCAGGTTACCTGATTCACTTTCGTATCTTCGTTGTATGTTTTAAGGTTGATGTGTTTTACCATTTTAATGTTGATGTGTTTTACCATTTTAAGGTTGATGATGACAATGTGTTTTAAAATGACATCTGAATATGTTGATGATGACAGTGTGTTTTAAGGATGATGTGTTTTACCATTTTAAGGTTGATGTGTTTTACCATTTTAAGGTTGATGATGACAGTGTGTTGAAGACGAAGACATTGGGTCGTGTTGAAGATGAAGACACTGATTGGTGTGGTTGTTATTTTTTTATTTTTCTGTGGACGTTATGTTCAAAGTAGTGTGTTTTATGTTATATTTCTTTGTTTGCATTCCTTTTTTATGGTTGTTGGGCAAACTGAGTATGTATTTTAATATAAATGATCTAAATTGTTTGTTTGAAATGGATACAAATATGTTAGATAGTAGATGAAAAACACAATGTCAAGAAATCCTCCAGCAAATCAAACAAAAAAAGCAAGTTTAATACTCAAAGGTATTAGTCTGTTTGCTGGTAAAACACAATGTCAAGAATTCTTCCAGCAAATCAACAAAAACTCAAGTTTAATACTCAATGGTATTAGTCTGTTTGCTGGTAAAACGCAATGTCAAGAAATCAAGAAATCCTCCAGCAAAAATCATTGTATGGATTGTATGTTTTCAATTAAAACTATTAAAATACAATGGTATTATACTCAATGGCATTAGTCTGTTTGCTGTTAAAACATAATGTCAAGAAATCCTCGAGCAAACCAAACAAAAAAAAAGTTTAATACTCACACGGTGCGGTGAGAGTGGGTAGCTGAATCAAACACTCCTTCATTTCTCGGAAAGCGCGTTCTGCCTCTGCAATCCATTGGAACTGATCTTTTTTCAAGCAGTTGCGCAAGGTGCTGATAAAAGGAAAAGATTTGGCCGCGTGGTTGGCCAAGAACCTGTTAAGCGCGGCCGGCCAGCCCGCTAAAGTTTGCATTTCTTTTATCGTAGATGGCGATGGCATGTGTTCAATCGCCTGCACCTTTTCCGGGTTGACCTTGAATCCCTCTTTTGTGATGATGAATCCAAGGAACTTTCCTTTTTCCATTCCAAACGAGCATTTGCCCGGGTTGAGCTTCATATTAATGCTTCGCAGAGTTTGGAATGTCCTCTCAATATCTTTGAGCATGGTGTCTTCAACCATGCTCATGATGACGAGGTCGTCCATGTAAATTTCGACACTTTTGCTGATTTGTTCACTAAACGTGTTGTCCATCAATTTTTGATAGGTTGCACCCGCATTGCGCAACCCGAACGACATTTTCATGTAGCAAAAGTTCCCCATGGGTATGCGAAAAGCCGTTTTATCTTCATCTTCTACTGCCATTTGTACCTGATGGTACCCTTTATAGTAGTCGAGGAAGCACTTCCATCTGAGTGGTGCGAGATTGTCGACTTTTTCGTCGATCTCCAGAAGTGAATAACAATTCTTGGGGCAGGCCTTGTTAAGGTCTTTGTAATCGACGCACATGCGCCTGCCCCCACATGTTTTTTCTACCATAACCGGGTTTGCCAACCAGGTTTGGTATTTGACTTCCCGCAGAATCCATGCGGCGAGCAGTTCCTTGATCTGCTCGTTCATTGTGCTATTCTTTGGGGGTCCCAGATTGCGTCTTGCCTGGACCACGGGCTTGATACCTGGCAAGGTATTCAAGCAATGTTGCGCTATATCGCATGGGACTCCTGTCATATCTGCAGGAGTCCATGCGAATATGTCCTTATTCCTGAAGAGCAGCTGCTTCAGGTGCGCTTTCACATTATTTGACAAGGCGTGACCCAGTGTGACCGTTTGGTCGTGGTACTTTACGTTAAGTACCCATTTCTTCGGTTCTGTGCTAGGGGTCAACCTTGCCGTTTTGGCCGGACGCAGTTTGTTCGTGGACATAACTTCTCTGCGAGCGTAGATGATCGCGACCCCCGTACCGGTTGGGAAACCGATTGCTGAGTGGGGAGTTGATGTGATCATATTGAAGTCGCCCTGTGCTTCTCTGCTGAGACGTACGTCATACCGGGAGGTGTGGGGTAAGACCATAAAATTAACCTCCTTTGTTTACGTGTGCCTACCCAGTATACTTGCCCACACTGGCGGAAGTTTAGCCATCTCGAGTGGGGCCAAGGTAATTTCCTTAACAAATTTGGAGTTGCCAGCTGTTGACTTCGGTCTGTAGACCGACTTGTGATCGTGCTTTGCAGCACGATCGTATGTTGTGCGGGGTTGCACCTGGGTGTTGTTGTCTTGGTCCCTAGACTGGCTATAAGCCGTCTGGGAATCCCCGCGGTACGTATAGTCTTCAGGGTCGGTTCTATCGTATGTGCCGTCGTTGGGATGCGTCCCGGGGCTGCTTAATATTCCCGACCCTTGGCGAGTAACTGATTCTCGCCTATGTTCTCTGGGCGGGCCAAGGCGCTGATGCGCTGAGTCCCTGGCCCGGGATCCGTAAGTGGAATCCCCTTCATTCAGCGTATGGACACTCACATAGGAGGGTCCATACGGTCCGCGCCTATCCCTAGATGCGAGACGTGTTCGCGCCCGCTCCTTGTATTGTAGAATACACGGTGCTGGTGTAAATGGGCCCGGTGTAGGCCCTCTGAGTAGCTGCGTACTTGCGCAGGCCTGTGCGTGGGCTGCGTTTAAGAGAGCCTGCTGTTGCACGTACCAGGAGTGAAGGTCGACTCCTGGTGGCAAAATTGATGCAAATTGGGAAAAATCAGGCATATTTGCCGAGAGATTACCCGCATGTGTGGATGTGCCGATGTGGCATGTTGGTTGGCTAGAGGGAGTATTCCCCGTTTGCCCTACAGTTGTTGGGGCATAGGCCTCCCCCGTGATAGGAATCTGATGATCGGACATGATCTTGGAAAAGAAAAGATAAAAGTGCTAAGAGGAGTAGCGGTGGCCGCAAATGATGAAACAGTGGTTAACCAGGGGGTTATCCACTAGTCTCGTCGAGTAGGGTTAATCCCTTCTTTCCTCGATCAATGGCCGGGTCGTCCTCTAACCTGTCTCCTGCACAAGGAAACACACTGTGACTCGTAACAAGGAGGATGGGGTGGGGGTGCTCCTTGTTGCCACTCTCCGGCGTGAGAATAAGTATTTGCTTGAGAGCAAAGTGTGTGTTTAAGTAGTATGTGTGAGAGAGCAGATTAGCGTTACCTCAAACCTGGTTTGGGATGGGTATTTATAGCCGAAGAGTGAAGGAGGAGAGCCAAGAGGCTAGACTGACAACGCGTAGCCTTTTTGTAGGTGTGTTAGGAGCGCATGTCACGGAAGCGTTGGACGCATCCGGAGGTGATGCCACGTCCTGCCAGCTTTTCATGCATGTGGGTTGGGCAGCTGACCGTTGTCAGTGCCCGGACAGACCGCTTGCTGGTTTGGTCACTGAAGTCAAAGTGTCAGTTCCACTTGTATCCACAATATGATGCGGTTTTGGACCACATTCCTATGTGCGGTAACCGCACTGATTACCGCATCCCTTGTTGTGACAAAACACCCGTTTTCATACACAAGGTGAGTCTTCTCATCCTTTCCCGAGTGGGAAAGCAAACCGGGTTCGTGCGTGCCCACACGAATGCATGTGAATCCTTGTCGATAGGGGTAATAAGCCGGGTGATGATCACTCGCGGCCAAGCCTGGTGCAAGATTTGGGACCATACCCCTTTACATACACTCACATACAATCCAATTAAAAGGGAATCAACAGTTTAACACCCAAAATACAAACTGTATGGACCCAAAAACACTTATCCAAACTTGAAGGATCACAAGCAAATGGTATTGTTGAACTTTTATCCAAACTTGAAGGATCACATATATGTCTGGTTTGTGACGCTAGAAAATCCAACTACATTTAACCCGTTTGAATATAACTTTTATCGAATCTTAGAGAACAAAAAGCATATCGCGAAGGTATATTTAGAATTTTATAAAACACTACATTATATTAATAAAAACGAAAAGGGTAATCAACGTTTAAATATCAGTTTAAGTTTTAAATGTATACCGACAAGTAGAAGAAAAAAAAGGCACATCGCAATGTCATACTCTGATCTTTATAAGTTATAAAATATTGTATCTTAAATGTTATAAGTATAAAACAAACTATACTAGTGTAACTATAATAATAAAATTATAAAAAAGTATTAAAAAAAGGATATGTTGAACATTAGTTTCAATACCAATTGCTCCTCAAACGTATCTCCAATTAAAGTTTTTACATATAAGTACCTCGAAAATTGTTCTGTATGTATATGAACTAGTGAAATCCTCCGTCGCAACAGAGAATTCAGTTTTTATCATTTTGGTTAATTATAGTGGTGGTACGGTACTGATGTAGCCCAAAAGGAAAGCGACACATGTTTTGCATCAATAAAAACCATAAAAACAAATTGCTGTAACAATTCTAACAATGCCGGTACGACAATCGATTTGGTTCGGCACCTAGTAAAAACTCTATTTTGGGAAAACTCTGTATTCAACAAATTTGGTCGTGAATATCTAGTTAACAAATAACGCGTTGAATGATGCATATTTGCAATACTATATATTTGTTCCTCGACCCATACGTATTGTACTATTGGGCTAGATTTAAAATTTTTGTGTCGGCCTTTATCTAAATATGGTCGATTGTTAATATATATTTTTTTTATGATTTTAAGTAAAAAAATATACCCAGGCACCTGTGGGGTTTTTCATTTGGACGCCGGTCACTCTCTGATGCCAGTTGGGGCACGTTAAGACGCTTACGTCTGGCCGGAGAGGGACGACGGGCCTCCCCAATGTGGGGGGTGTGGGGTGTCTCGCACCCAAAAAATTGTGACACCTTGCCGTTAAAAAAAAAAACTAAATTATTGTTAATTAACTTTGCATAATACAAAAATTATATATACACACACGTTTTTATTGAAATAACAACGAGTTATGTGCTTTTGTACCAAAACGAAGTGACAACCTAACCTATTGGGTTTACACCTTAAAACTTGGAACGGGCCTTGGTTCGATTTCCTTCTTCCGCTTTTAATGACGTTCAAAAAAAAAAAAAAAAGAGTCATGTGCTTTTGTACAGGCTAGTGTCACAGCCCGCTAAAATTCAGATCGCAAGTGTCAGGATTCCGGAATTTTCTACCAGCTTCATGGCAGATTTTTACTTAGAAGATTCTTGAATCAAGGCTCAAAAATATCATCAAAGAACTAGAGACTTCTTAGGAAAATATCCTGGATATTTTCCTTAGCCATTCTAGATTACTCTATGTAAATATCTTAGATATTTAGACTTAGAAATATCTAGATAAGGAAGAATCTAGATACATAGCCACAAGTATAAATAGGTGATCATGGCTCATTTGCTAGACACCTTCCAAAGTTGTAACAAGGCATCCATTGTAAAGAGTTCTCAAAGCAATACAAGTGTTCCTTTTATTCGCAATCTTTGTTCCCTTTGTTCAAGTCATTGAATCGCGTTGTAAGTTGGTGTCAAGGTTGATCTTAGCACGGTGACTAAGAGCCGCACGTGGGTTGAAGGACTAACTCCGTGACAAGTGGTATCAGAGCACGTCGATTCACTGGGAAATGGCTGATACGGGCAACAAAGGAGTAGGCATCAATGTTGCTATTGATGAGACTCGCGGACGGGATGAAACACCCCATGGAGGAAGGAAACATCGTGGTGCGTCTAAGGACAAGACCTTAGAGAAACGGGTTGCTGAAATGGAGACAGCGGTGACCGGACTTGGAGCTCAAGTTGATGGTGCATTTCAACGCTTGGATGAGATTGATGCAAGCTTCAGCGACCTTCGTGATGGATTGAAGGCTGCTATGGAGTTGTTTCAAGCTGAGTTCCAAGCGAAAGTGAATGAAGCCATCAAGGAGGCTACAGAAAAGGCAATTTATAAGCTTCGTAAAGACATGGATGACTTATCCATGGATATGCATCGTAGCCTTCTTGGTCTAGAGACCAAAGTAAACGATTGCAGTAGAGTCGTGGCTTCAACTGGAAGTAGCTTTGTAAGTATCACTCCAAGAATTGAAGTACCAAAACCAACACCCTTCGTTGGCAAACGGGAAACAAGGGCTGTTGATGACTTCTTATGGGAGATGGAGAGATACTTCGAAGGCGTAAATGTGATTGATGATGCCACGAAGATCAAGACGGTCACACTTTACTTAAAAGAAACCGCGGGCCTGTGGTGGCGTCGTAAGCAT
The DNA here is from genome assembly GCA_030545235.1 of Helianthus tuberosus. Lineage (NCBI taxonomy): Eukaryota > Viridiplantae > Streptophyta > Magnoliopsida > Asterales > Asteraceae > Helianthus > Helianthus tuberosus. The sequence continues at coordinate 21,732,431 of CM060440.1, forward strand.
GCGGAAATTGAAAAAGGTACGTGTATCCTTAACACTTGGGCTGATTTCATTAGAGAAATCAAGAAGCAATTATATCCGGAAAACACAGAAAATGAAGCTAAGAGCCGGTTGAGAAAGTTGAAACAAACCGGCACTATCAAGGACTATATTAAAGAATTTACTACACTTGTCCTTGAAATTCCGGATATGTCCGACAAAGATTCCCTCTTTTACTTTCTCGATGGCTTACAAGCATGGGCCAAAACTGAATTAGAAAGACGCGGTGTCCAAGATCTCTCTTCGGCAATCGCTATAGCCGAGGGCTTAACTGATTATAGCCGAAGAGAATCTAGGAACAAGGACCGCAAGAGTAGCCATGAGAAAGGTGGGGGAGAAAAATCAGTCCAAAATAAAGAAAGTACTACACGAAAGTCTCCACCACAATGGAAGGCCCGGGACAAGAAGCCCTCAACAAAAGAAAACAAGTGCTTTATATGTGACGGACCACATTATGCTCGAGAATGCCCTATGAGAGCCAGCTTGCATGCCATGCTTGCCCAAGCAGAAGGTTCTCATGAAGAAGAAGATGCTTGCATGGGATCGATGCAAGTATTAACCGCAATCAAGGCCAAACTAGAAGAAAGTCCGTCACCAAGTAAAGGGCTGCAATTTGTCCAAGCTAACATTCAAGGGAACCAGGTCCGGGCCCTTGTCGATACTGGTGCTTCGCATAATTTCATGTCTATTGAAGAGGCAAGACGACTTGGTATAAACTTTGTTAAAGGAAGCGGGGCAATAAAGACGGTTAATACTAGTGCCAAACCAATACATGGGGAGGCCAAAAATATTCAGGTTCGTATTGGAGAATGGACCGGGCATGTCGACTTCTCAATAGTGGAAATGGACGATTTCAAGATCGTACTTGGGTTGGAATTCTTCTACAAGGTTCGGGCTCTCCTTGTGCCAATTGCTAACTCTTTATGTATCCTTGATGAGGGGAAGGTTTGTATGGTGCGCACGGAGCGCGGGTCGAAGAACGGATCAAAGACCCTTTCAGCCATACAATTCAAGAAAGGATACAACAAGAAGGAGCCATGCTACTTGGCGGTAGCAAAGATCAATGAGGAGAGGCCCACTGAGGTAGTACCAATGGAGATCAAGAAAGTTCTAGAAGAATTCAAGGAGGTCATGCCAGCTGAACTACCCAAGAAACTTCCACCACGAAGAGAAGTTGATCATGAGATCGAGCTGGAGCCGGGTTCTAAACCACCAGCGAAGGCCCCATATCGTATGCCACCACCAGAACTGGAAGAGTTACGCAAACAACTTAAGGAGTTGTTGGATGCTGGCTATATTCGTCCCTCAAAAGCCCCATATGGTGCACCGGTACTGTTCCAGAAAAAGAAAGACGGGTCCCTCCGTATGTGCATTGATTACCGGGCACTTAACAAAATCACGGTAAAGAATAAGTACCCTATTCCTCTTATTGCTGATCTATTCGATCAACTTGGCAATGCTAGGTACTTTTCAAAATTGGATTTACGTTCGGGCTACTATCAAGTAAGAATTGCCCAAGGGGATGAAGCAAAAACAACATGCATCACAAGGTATGACTCGTATGAATTCTTGGTGATGCCTTTTGGTCTTACTAATGCGCCAGCAACGTTCTGTACTTTAATGAACAAACTCTTCCACCCCTTCCTTGATAAGTTCGTGGTCGTATACTTAGACGATATGGTCGTCTATAGCCGCACGCTAAAGGAACATGTGGAGCATTTGCGGCAAGTTTTTCAGGTACTACGTGAGAACGAGCTCTATGTTAAGCTGGAAAAATGCTCGTTCGCCCAAGAAGAGGTCGAATTCTTGGGTCATAAAATAAAAGAGGGCCGACTCATGATGGACGACGCCAAGGTTAAAGCTATTCAGGCCTGGGAGCCACCAACCAAGGTACCCGAATTACGTTCATTCCTTGGCTTGGTGAATTACTATCGTCGTTTCATCAGAGGCTATTCCGCAAAAGCTGCACCATTGACGGATCTACTCAAGAAAAATAAAGCTTGGGACTGGGACCAACGTTGTCAGGCAGCTTTTGAAGAATTAAAGGAGGCAATTATGTCGGAACCAGTCTTAGCCCTCCCTGATGTTTCAAAGCCTTTCGAGTTACACACGGACGCATCGGACTTCGCAATTGGAGGAGTACTTATGCAAGAGGGGCACCCGATCGCGTTTGAAAGTCGAAAGCTTAACGACACCGAGAAGAAATACACGGTGCAAGAGAAGGAGATGACGGCAATCGTGCATTGCTTACGCACTTGGAGACACTATCTTCTCAGGTCAAGGTTTGTTATAAAAACTGATAATGTTGCCACTAGCTACTTCCAAACTCAAAAGAAACTAAGTCCCAAGCAAGCTAGGTGGCAAGACTTCCTTGCTGAATTTGATTATGTCTTGGAGTACAAGCCCGGGAAAGCGAACGTAGTGGCTGATGCACTAAGTCGCAAAGCCGAGCTTGCTGCTATTACACGCCCAACATTCGATATCCAAGACCAAATCAAGGAAGGCCTCAATCAAGATCCATTTGCCAAACATCTTGTCGCCTTAGCCAGAAATGGAAAGACGACACGGTTTTGGTTAAAAGGGGATCTTTTATTCACCAAAGGAGACCGGCTCTATGTACCAAGGTGGGGCAATCTTAGGCGGTCCGTAATGAAGGAATGCCATGATTCTAAGTGGGCTGGTCACCCTGGCATTAAACGCACATTAGCACTGATCGGAGGCACATTTTATTGGCCATGTATGGCAGACGATGTTGAAGCATACGTGCATACTTGCTTAGTTTGCCAACAAGACAAAATCGAGCAACGCCAACCAGGAGGTTTGTTGGAGCCCTTACCGATCCCAAATGGCCCTTGGGAAAGCATTTCTATGGATTTCATCACTTGCTTACCAAAGTCAGAAGGTTCGGGGAGTATTATTGTGGTGGTCGATAGATTTTCCAAGTACGGAACGTTCATTCCCGCACCCGCTGATGTCACCGCAGCAGAGACTGCAAGACTTTTCTTCAAGCACGTGGTAAAGTATTGGGGCACCATTGTCAGTGATCGAGATCCTCGCTTCACGGGGCGTTTTTGGTCCTAGTTATTCAAGATTATGGGGACAGAACTCAACTTTTCAACCAGCTTTCATCCCCAAACATACGGGCAAACAGAGCGGGTCAACGCATTACTCGAGTTATACCTCCGACACTATGTAAGTGCTAACCAACGAGATTGGGCTAAACTTTTAGATGTTGCACAATTTTCTTACAACATGCAGCGGAGCGAAGCAACTGGAAAAAGCCCTTTCGAGATCGTAACGGGACGCCAACCATTGACTCCAAATGCCTTAGCCGCATCCTATGATGGTAATAGCCCAGCTGCTTTCAAGAGTCTAAAGGAATGGCACGAACAAGCAGACTTGGCTCGTACTTCCCTTGACAAGGCGGCTAAGAGAATGAAGAAATGGGCGGATAATAAAAGGCGACATGTGGAGTTCCAAGTCGGTGACCGAGTCATGGTGAAACTTTTGCCACAACAATTCAAGTCACTAAGGGGCGTGCACAAGGGACTCGTAAGAAGATATGAAGGACCTTTCTCAGTGACTGCTCGCGTTGGCAAAGTATCATACCGACTACAATTACCGCCCAAGCTAAAGATTCATCCAGTCTTCCATGTAAGTTATCTCAAGCCTTACCATACCGACGAGGAAGACTTAGATCGAGGAGTATCTAAGCGGGCACCAACGGCTGTTGTAACATCATTCGATCGAGAGGTTGCCGAGATCGTATCTGACCGCACCATCCGACGACGAGGAGTGCCAAGCTACAAGGAGTACTTGATCAAGTGGAAGAACTTACCTGATAGTGAAGCAAGTTGGGAAACGGAGGATTCACTATGGCAGTTCAGAGACGAGATCAAGAAGTACCATGAAGACTCGACGAGGACGTCGACGGATTAGGTGGGGGAGAATGTCACAGCCCGCTAAAATTCAGATCGCAAGTGTCAGGATTCCGGAATTTTCTACCAGCTTCATGGCAGATTTTTACTTAGAAGATTCTTGAATCAAGGCTCAAAAATATCATCAAAGAACTAGAGACTTCTTAGGAAAATATCCTGGATATTTTCCTTAGCCATTCTAGATTACTCTATGTAAATATCTTAGATATTTAGACTTAGAAATATCTAGATAAGGAAGAATCTAGATACATAGCCACAAGTATAAATAGGTGATCATGGCTCATTTGCTAGACACCTTCCAAAGTTGTAACAAGGCATCCATTGTAAAGAGTTCTCAAAGCAATACAAGTGTTCCTTTTATTCGCAATCTTTGTTCCCTTTGTTCAAGTCATTGAATCGCGTTGTAAGTTGGTGTCAAGGCTGATCTTAGCACGGTGACTAAGAGCCGCACGTGGGTTGAAGGACTAACTCCGTGACACTAGGCTGTTGTTTTATCAAAACCAGCATCCACACAATAGCTGTACAACCACCCACCACAAAGCCACCGTCACAATCTGTACAACCACAACGCCACCGTCACAACTACTTGTCACGACCTAAGCTCCACCACCTAAACACCACCTCCCGTCGGCCATAATCTATCTCTCTCTAAAGCCCTAACACTCGTCTTTCTCTCTCTTTCCGGTGGTCGGAACACACACCGCCAGCCTCATGCTAACTTCAGGCGAAGGACAGGGATGTAAATTCCGTCGGTGAGGGGCAATATTGTACATAAATACGACCATCGCACTGTGAACCTTCCTGGACCGCCTCTGTTCTGAGCCCTCCGTAATACCACTCGAATCCGCCATCCTGTACCACCGCCGGGTGCTGAACGCCGCTCGTTGTTCCGATCTGTGAGGTAAATGAACAAACCACCCTTTTTTGTTATTTATTTTGACTAAAGGCTTTCGATTTGGGGTTAGGGTGGGTTGTTTCCGGCGACTTTGGAGTTTGGGTTTGGGTTTTACTGGCGAGAGATTATGAAATAGAGTCGTGTAATTTGTGTGTTGTTTCACTGTCGCCATCTTTTGTTATGAAACAGAGATGAAAAAAAGGAACAGTGAAGCTAAGACAGCTGGCTTTTTTCCGGCAGTTGACGTTGAGCGGCTGTGAAGTGGTGACAATGCTTCTTCATAATTTTTATTTGATTGAATTCCGACATGACGTTTTCCTGAGCTTTAAATTTGAAGATATCCGGCCGCCCCCTCTAGGTATACTCACATCTTTTTTACGTTCTGTACCTCTTTTTTATGCTTTTATATAATTCTTTATGTTTGGTAACTAGTTAGATGCCCCGCCCGCGTTGCGGGGCGGTGCACGAATAATGAGCGAGTGTTAGGCAGCAGCTCATTGACACGAAAAACAACTAAATCGAGTCAACCAAATAAAAAAAAGCACTTTTATATTTTTGATAAAAAAAACTAAAACAATGGCAACATTGTAATTTTTAACTGAGGGAAAGTTGTATTTTTTTACTGGGGTAAAATCGTAAATTGCCAAAACCTAAAGTTATGGCAGTACTGTAAATTTGAAGGGGGGAAAAGTTGGAATTTTAATAGGGAGAAATTCATAATTTTGCACTTAGGTTAACAGCGTAATATAAATTTGAACTACGGGCACAATCGTAATTTTATGCTGGAGGCAAAAGCACATTTTTATTTTGAACCGAGGGCAAAATCGTATTTTTTAGTTTGGGGCAAAAGCATCATTTTATTTTGAAGGGGGGAAAAACGTAATTTTCAACTGAGTGCGAAATCGTAATTTTTTTAACGGGGAAAAATAACATTTTTTAACTGAGGGCAAAATCGTAATTTTTAGCTGGGGGAAAAACATATATTTATTTGGGACAAAAGCGTTATATTATTTTGAGCTGGGGGGCAAAACCGTCATTTTAAAATGGATATAAAATAATAAACTGGTTGGTCCAATGGGAGAGTGGCAGACGAAATCGTAATTTTCACTTGAGAGCAAAATCGTAATTTTGAGCTGGAGACAAAAGCGTAATTTTAGATTGAGGCAGGGGCAAAACAGGAAAAAAAAAAAAAAAAAAAAGAAAACCAAAATTTCCAGCCGCCCATGTTGGCCAATCAAAGCCCACAGCCGACACTTGTAAATGTAGTATATTATAATTTATTTACTATACAACATTTTGTAAGACTGTGTCAATAGTATATTTGTCTGATTAGGTCACTTTGCGCGATCTTGTAGGCTTTAAAATTTTTCTGTCTGTGTTTGTCGCATACCTCAACTACGGTGTGAGCAGAGACAGAGGCTACATTCTCCAAGTTCTCTTTAACGGCTTAAGACGGTTGGAATACAGAGGTTATGATTCCGCCGGAATATCCATTGATTCCGGTGCCGGTCTCTGTCCATGTGATTCGCCTCTTGTGTTTCGTCAAGAAGGAAACATTGAATCGCTAGTTACGTTTGTGTATCAAGGTGTGTGTGATTGTTTTTTTGGTTCATAGTGTTGTGTGATTGTTTATTGAGTATGATTGTAGTAGCTTGACCTTGTGTGATTGTTTTTTTGGTTCATAGTGTTGTGTGATTGTTTATTGAGTATGATTGTAGTAGCTTGACCTGTTATGAATTATGATACTAAACATTTGTGAAATTTGAAGTATCGTGGCTACTGTGTTAGGAATTTAATGTAATTGTTGATTAACAGTTTTGGATATTGAGTGTAGAGATAAAGAGAGAGCTTTTTAAGGTGTTTAATATGTTAAGTTAAAGTATTTCACCTTTCAGTATCATAGGAATTTTAAATAGACTTACCGTCTCCAGTTAAGTATAAATTTCAAATCTATCTACAAGTAAACACATCTCTCTCTCTCCAAAACATCTGTAACAACTAATAATATTAATTACACATGTGTACCGTGTTAAATTCAATGTTTTAAATTCAATGTTTTAAATAGACTTACCGTCTCCAGTTAAAGTATTTCACCTTTCAGTATCATAGGAATTTTAAATAGACTTACCGTCTCCAGTTAAGTATAAATTTCAAATCTAGCTGGTTATACCGGTTAAACTGGATACCATATACGGGTCCGGTACGATAAAGGCCGGTAAAACCCGAATATGGTATGTCTTATGTACCGGCGGTAAATCCGGTTCTACCGGTTCAACCCGTTGAACCACTTTGCATTTATCTTAGAATTTGATTTTTTAATTTTAATAAAATACGAAATTAAGGTAATATTGACCTTTTCTATTTACGGTAATTAACCAAGTGTCTTCCATTCTAGTATTCTATCACCGTTGAAACAGTACAATTCAATATTGTTTATAAGTAATAAAAATGCTTAATATTTTACGTTAAAATAGTCGTTTTTTAGATATAACTATGATTAGTTACATAAATCCTAATTGAGATTGGATTATTTTTTTAGATGAGTTTGTATTTTATGGAATTATTGGGTTAACTAGTAACCTGGTTCAACCGCATGGTACAACCCGGTTCAATGGGTTAAACCTTTTTCAAAGCCCAACCCGGTATGATTTAAAAACCGATTTTTAAAACGTTGGTTAAATTAGCATCTCATTTCAAACACAAACTAACAGAAATTCATTTTCCATGTATGTGAATGGCCCACTTGACATTGCATCTTTGACCGATGGTATTATTAGGGGTGTTCAAAAATATCCGTATCCGAAAATCCGATCCGAAATATTCGATATTCAAAGCCAAAATATCCGAAAATTTGGATATCCGAAATTGCTGAAGAACAGAACAATGGAACATCCTATAATGATATCGAATTTATATAAAAAAGTGGTCACCCTAAAGAACTTTTTCTATCTAGTGATTCACATGTCCTTGTTGAACACACAAAAAAGGTGTTGATGATTGAGGAGAATGAAGTTGTTGACATTAAGGTAATTCGCATTAACTAGCTATCATATGTTTTTCGGTATCCGAAATGGGTTTGTTCAGTTAAATATATCTTTAGTTGGTTGCTTTGTATCTTATTTTCTTCTGTATGTTGGAAAACTTCTCACTATTTTCTCTTACATCCCTACCTGCTTTGCTTATGAGGTTTTACTTCTAATGCGTGTCGGTTTGTATTATATATTAATAATCGTGTAATACAAGTTTCTTGTATAAATGGTGCATTCTTATTCTTTTATCATACAGGCATGATAGATTTTTGGTCTCTAATTTTACGAGAATATACTAATTTATCTGGTTCTAGTTCCAGAATGACATTTGAGTGCGTGAGAGTTATTTTAGTTTCGCATTTGACAAATAGTTTAGTGTAATATTCAATATTGACATGGAAGGCAAACATGCAATAAGCTACATCATAAACCCCCTTTAAAATAGCAAAAATGGTTTCACTTCAGAGCCGTTGAGTTTATTATCTTTACTGATCAATCTGAAATTATAAATTTCTTTCTATAGTTTTGGATACCCAAAAAACAGGTTCGGTAACTAAACTACGTTAATATTGGAGACATAAAGTAAGACGACAAAGGAAATATATATACCCGATAAAAATTAGGATTTAATTAAATAAATCTAACGTTAAATAAAAAGTGAACAAATACTTTTAGTAAGTAAAGTTTATAAAAAAGGCCCGGGTTAATGAGACATAAAGTAAGACGGATTGCAAATCTCCTCGAAAATTGGTAATCTAACTAGGGATGTTTAACCGAGTTGACTACACATATTATGTTGATAAAAGAGGAGATGGTGTCTTAAACATAATAAAACCGAACCTTAGGGACTAAATGGGGTTAAGTACAAGGTCCATGTATACGGATAGTTTTGATGATCACAAGGTATGTTATAAAACCGAACCTTATACATGGACCTTGATTATTGATCATTTATGCTTGAAGATCACAAGGTATGTTACAATTTTACACTTTGAAAGAGGTTCCATGAAAAAAGGACTTGATTGTGGTAATCTTGAGATGGGTTTAGATCATATGATGAAAATGATAGTGTAGTAATGTTCATAACCACCATGCTTGCTTGTATGAGTGAAATACATGAACAATTTAGAGAATTTGTCAAGTGTTCATACATGATATGAAATGAGTTTTTACATAGAGATGAAAACCCTTAGTCCTAGCATGATAAATGGATGAACTAGTATTAATAATTGAAAGCTAAGTTAACTTGATGTTAATAATTACATGAACTTGTCAAACTGAAAGAAATGAGATGAACTTGGTTGGGAATTTAGTTAAAATGGTGGCCTAAAAATAACGCCTACCAAGTATTTGATGAAATGCCTAAATGAGTTTGTTGAACTTAATTGTGCATTTGCATATATTAATAGGCAGTTGACTTTTAAAAGTCAAACTGACCTATAATAGGATTAAATGGTAATTTTGATATAAAATCCGTAAGGTGGGATAGTCATGATAAATAATGACTAACTAACCATCTTGCGAATGATAAATGGTAGTTTGACGCTTGACAAGCTAGGTGGAAGCTTGGGAAGAAGCAGCTCAAACAGATCAAATAAGCGGGAAAAGCATAATCATATGCATGGGCGCAACTTAAGAGGGGCCGGGGGGGGGGGGGGGGCGACCCCCCGAACTTTTCTCTCAGTAGTGTTATATATGTAGTTTTCGTGTAGAAATTTTTGGGTATATATGTTTTCGACCCCCCAGTTCTATAGAAATTTTTTGGTATATACGTTTTCGATCCCCCCGTTTTCATTGTCAAGTTTCGCCACTGATCGGATGCAATGTAAGTAAAGCTTACATCTTTAAAGGAGAACATCTACTTATGTATTGGTTAATGATCTAGTATTTGAAATGAGTATTTGAAATATGACGTTCCGATGTGAATCGATACGGGTCGGAACAAGTAAAAAACCATATTTGATAGTAAAAAGGGTAAAACGGTAATCTGGTCACGTGTTGACGAATAAACATTGAGTTGTCACAACCTAGACGTTCATCTCACCCTGTCGGTATGCCAGCCGTAGGCTACGGCAGGCATTGACTGTTTCGTGTGATTAGTTTGTCCGTAAACTACGGCCACTCAACCGTAGCTTACGGCGGGCTATATGGCAAAATGTTTATTTTTTGTTTTGTGTTTTGTGTTTTGTGTTGTGTGTTGGTGGAAAACTTATTTACCAAAATGGATGATTTGAGAAATAATTATCAAAACAGGTGTTTTTCTAATCTTCTTTTTTCTCACTCATAAGGTAATTGGATAAACAAAGTTTTTACCTAAAAATCTGCTTTATTAAAAAAATTCTAATAAAATTAATATGTATTTTGTTGAATCATGATATTTTATTAAAAAAATAAATGCTTTTTTTTTTTTTAATTTTTACGAAACATAATTCTTTTACGAGTGAGGAGATGGTCATCTAGATTTATGGAGTTGGTAGTCTAGATTTTTTAACCTATGTTGGTCTTGAGTAAGGGTCTTAATATGATAATGTTAATTTAAAAAAAAATATATATCTTTTAATATGTATAAATTATTAAAAGATAAATACAAAATCCCTATTTTTTTTTTTTTTTTTCAAAACATCAATAAAAATTAAAAAGCCATCAAATCAACACCATGGGTATGATAGGGCAGGGGTTTGAGGCATGGATTGACATGTGGATTATAAGAGCATTCACATCCAAACCATCAAATTATACATACATTCCACTAAAAAACAACTCATATATCAATATATTTTCACTAAAAACAAATACTTTTTCTCTCTCCTTTTCAATTAAATAATATTATCATCACATTTTTCTCTCTCCTTCACTCACAACCACTTTCAATATATATTAAAAAAAATTATACTGGGTGAACAGTGTCCCCCCAAATATACAGATGAACAGTAACATTTTCTCTCTACTCCACTCACAACCACTTTTTATACCCTTTATAATATAAAAACTCCCCCTCACATATTTTGATGGATAAAATGTGAATGCTCTGAGGCACCCAATACCGAAACCCAATTTCATAGGGGTATGGTGAGTGTGGCTGGGGTGGCGTGGCCAAGCCACATCATTTACTTTATTTTTTTAAATATATATATATATATAGGATTAGGTTCAAACGTGAACAAATTTCCTAGCGTGAACCGCGTGAACTAATCTGAACCATTGATTTCAAATCATTTTGTCAAGGGTAGGATTGTAACTTCTTATAACATAAATATTGAATTTTAATTATAATTTTATTAAATTCAAATTATTCTCTAGATCAGTTACAAACGATTTCAAAATTTAGATTGAAATATTAACATATTTTCTATTGTTAAAAAATATTTTTCATAATCTTCTCAACAAACATCAATATCTCTATTGTTCTTGATCCACAATTCACGCTTATAATTATCTTCTTCAATTAACGTCGTTCAATACTATATCGCCGGATTTCAACTTTCAAAAACCTGAAAATATCGCCGGAGATCAACGGTTCAAAAAAACCGGAAAACATCGCCGGAAATTGTTCTTTGCTGATTAATTCGCCGGACATCAACAGTCATCGGTAAGTCGTCTGTATGTTTGTCCGTAATCGCCGGACGTATCGTGTGTCATCTTCATTTATTCCGTCACCATCAGTCGCCGGAAATCCAAACAGTTATTCGTTTTGTGAGTTTGTTCCAATTACAACTTGAATATTGAATGAGAACTTGATTTTTTTTGTATGTAATTAAATTGAAGTCGTTTGAGTATACTGAAACATTCAAGAATTTTTTCCGGCAGGTGCTTTTGTGTTTCATTCATGGCCGAACCAGAAAACGACAATCACATTTATGACCAAAACAATGGCGATAATGTATTTGTTACAACATTGGATCATCCAGGTAGTGTAATCGTATTACCATTGATTTCCATATATTTTAACGAACATGTAGTATTGTCATTGTTTTTTGGTCTTAGTAGCATGATTCGAATCATAGTTTTAGTCTTTTCTTTGTTGAATTAGAAGTTTTAGTCTACTTTTTTTTTTGTGTATAACTTTAACTCCGTAGTACACATATGTACTGGGGTGTTTCATTCAATCCGTAACGATAGTACACATATGTATTATACACGGTTTTTAGATGTCAATAGTGTATTATACACGTGGAAAAGACACGTGTATAATACACGGTATAGTACACATGTGACCCATAGTATTGTTGTCTTTTTTTTTTTTTTAATGATTTTGTTAATGTAATTGTGCAGAGTCCGTAGCTAGCAACGTTTATGAAACGCCAAATGGAACTAGGTACTGGACACCAATTGTCCCCCCTGGATTCAAACCGTTTTTGAAAGCGAGATTTAGTACGATTGAACAAGGAATTGCAATGTACGAGGAGTACGCACAGCTTGCTGGATTTGGAACCCGATTGGGTACTTCGAAAAAAGAAAAAATAGGCGACGAATTAGTTACTACTCGGCGTTACGTTTTATGCTCCAGGGCGCCAGTGAACAAACATAAACGTAAAGAAACTAACTCTGATGATATTGACTCAAATTCACCGTCACGTCGTTCCAATGTCAAAGTTACAGATTGTAAGGCATGTGTGAAGTTTCGTCGTTTAAAAAAGTCAGCTGAGTATGAAATCTATGATTTTGTTGAACAACACAACCATGGGTTTACATCTCCTGAGAATCTTGACTTATCTCTAAAGCGAAGAAAGCTCGATTTTTCTACACAAGAGTTCATAGCAAAGTGTCGAAATGCTAATCTTGGCCCCACCAAATCCCACAAGGTACACGTTGCAATAAAAGGTGGCCACCATAATGTTCACGGTACCGTTGTGGACTACAAAAATTGTGGTCGTGACATTCGAGATTTTATTGGTGATAGAGACGCGCAAATGATAATTGACAAATTCAAAGCTCGCAGTGAAAATAAAGTTAATTACACTTTTGATACCCATATTAATGATATGGAACTTCAGCTAATTTTTTGGTGCGATGGCGTTTCTAAAGTAAACTACGAAGCGTTCGGTGATGTTTTGGCGTTCGATGCAACGTATCATACAAATATGTGAGTTTTTTAACATTTCACTTATAATATTGTTACATTTTTTGCTTATCAGTTACATTTGAAACTTTTTTTTTCCGAACAGGTACGATATGATTTTCGTGCCTTTTACTGGAGTTGACCATCATAAAAAGTGCACAATTTTTGGGGCTGGTTTGTTACATAATGAGACTATTGAATCATACACATGGCTTCTCGAAAAATTTCTTCAGGCGCACAATGGAAAACAGCCACTCTTGGTATTAACTGATCAGGATTGTGCTATGAAACAAGCTGTCGCCAACGTATTTGACAAGTCCATCCACCGACTATGTATGTGGCACATTATTCAAAAGTTGCCAGCAAAGGTATTTTTTACAAACATGTGTACATCATAATGGCATTACTTTGTACCCAAGATGTAAATATGGCATTTTAACTAAATGTACACATGTGTATTATTCGCTATAATTTCTTATGTACACATGTGTACACCGGAGTAATACACATAGTGCTGATTTTTTTTTTTTTTTTTAGATCAAGGGTAACGACAAAAGGAACAAAGAAATCAAGAAAAAATTCCATAAACTTGTGTGGAATGTTTATATAAAACCAGAAACTTTTGAAAAGAGATGGCATTCACTTATTGTTGAGTACGGTTTGGAAGAGCATTCTTGGTTGAATGAAATGTATGCGATTCGTGAACAGTGGATCCCAGGCTATTTTCGTGAAATACCTATGTGTACGTTAATGAAGACCACTTCTAGGTGCGAAAGTGCGAACCATTTGTTCAAATCAAACTCTAGTCCTCACAATACGTTGGTACAGTTTATGTTGTGCTACGAGACGTCTGTCGATGGGTTACGGAATGACCAACGTGAACTTTCTCATCAAACAGACACCACTAATCCGGAATACAAAACTAAATGGCCGATCGAACGTCATGCGAACGATATCTATACTAGAAAAATATTTTTAGACGTCCAAAAGGAAATTCTCAAGGGTAAAGAGAATAGCTACATTGCTGAACGATCACTCTCAGATGGAGTAAACTGTTTCGTGATTGCTCACCAAGATCAAACCTCAGAAGTTTTAAATGAGTTCAAGGTTAGCAACTAACACTTACAATATACTTTTTCTTTAATGCATAATGTCCAGTAATTAACCCATACATTACAGGTCATGTTTAACAAACAAGATCTATCAGTTTCATGCAAGTGTATGGGATTCACCCGAAATGGATATCTATGTCGTCATGTGTTCTGCGTACTTGGACATCATAACGTACATAAAATTCCAACACAATATATTCACCCAAGATGGAGGAGAGATGCTATTCCTAGCAGCGTGTATAGCCTTGAGAACAGGTTATCTATTGATCAAAGCAGGAGCGGAAGATTATGGCGTAACATATTAGATAATTTGGAAATATGTAGAGATAGAGTGAGAGGCAAGATTGATAAATTAGAGGAAATCGATGCTCAAGTACAGGCATTAAAGGATAAGATCTTTGCAGAAGTTCCATATGATCCGGATATTAATAAGAAGGATGTCGTCTACCAGGAAATTCTTTCCCATGCCATACCAGAGGAGGTCTCGTGTACTGCACCGAAGAAAATCCGTAATAAAGGCTGTGGGAAGCATAAACGACCGGTTGGTCCAAAGGAAATAGCAATAAAGAAATTCAAAAAAAAGAGAAGAAAATGTAGTGTTTGTGGGAAACGGGTTAGGAAGCATGATAAAAGGAATTGTCCAACTAAAAAAGGTAAACCAACGAAGGATGATTCATCTACCGAAGAAGATGACGAGGAAGAAGAGGATGACCATTCAGAGTATGACGAAGGAAACGATACCGGTACTGATGGTGAAGGAAATGATACCGGTACTGATGGCGAGGATAACGAAAGTGATAGCTAGAAATATTCTTGAATTTACAAACATTTTTTAAACAACTTGGTCAACCTTTTCCTTTTTATTGTTTTGACATTTTTTATTTTATCGTTTGATAATTGTTTTGTTGATTTGTTTAATGCATAATTGATATTGAGTTTGTTTGTTTCTATAATACAACCAGTAATCACTTACAGGTTTATTGATGGAAAGAATGTGCCCAAAGACAAAAGCAACATTCATGTTTAAGTGGGAAATATCTAATGATGAAATATGTACACTTGTGTACTTGTCTGCAATTAGCGAAATACACAGGTGTAATTTGATGTTTACATCACAAGTACTCATGTGTACCTACTTTACCATGTAATAACTATGCTCATTTTTTATTCTCAAAACCTACAATTAAATTTAATACACAGCACACACATTACGTACATTAACCTGTCAAGTAGTTTGCCAAACCAAAAAACCATACTTAAAGCCAATAACCTTTTATTCCACTGCTTCAACAAGTATTAAAAAACCAAACCATCAAAAACTTCCGACTATATCCACATTCCAAAATTTAAAACCAAAAAAAGTTAACTATTGTCAACCAATATAGCCGTACTAAAAACGACCTATTCCATGTCTCTTTTCATGTTCGGCTGCTTCATCCAATACGCGGCTACGGTGCTTGTTGGCCTCCGAAGTAACAAGCTTTATTGCGTACTTTTTCCTCAAACGTGTCAACGTCGACTTCTTCTCCTTATGGGTTTGTGGGAAACCACTATCCCACTTATCGGCCGTTACCCCGAACCAAGTCTCCATATGTCTCATTACAAACACCCCGCAATCCACGGTGTTGTTCACTGTCTTCCAATCAAGATCCAACCTTTCCACGTCCGCAATCTCAATTTCTGCACTCTTAGGATGATCCACCATCTTCAAATACTTACTGAAAATATCTTTCTGAAACAAAAACATCATGTAATAACCAGTTAAAATATGTTCGCCATACAGCAATACTACTTTTTGTATTTAATTGATGCATATACCACTTTGTAAGGCGTTGTCTTTTGGAAGAAGTTGTTGTCGTTGATCAGGTGAATCGGGCTTTCGCGAGCGTCCATGTTGTCAATTACCGTTATTGCGTTTCTTTCCATATCAAAGCACACCAAGTAAAAATGGTTATGCTCAAGGATCGGAAAGCATATGACGCAATACTCGGACAAACTCATTAACGTTTCTTTTTGGTCAACAACCAAGAACAAGGCACTTTTGAATTTATCAACACGCCCAGCATCCCCGTACGTCCCGTTCCATAATATATCCTGGTTCTTAACACACAGCAAACAACAAACTTACATTTGAATAATCGGACACGCAAACTTTACCATAATATTCACAATTAAAATACAAACTATATCTTACAAAACAATTTGTATGGCCGAACAATCGCGGTTTTATTCCTTTTACTTTATCAGCTTCCCCGAACATATTTATTCCGCTTATTCGATCTTTTTCCTCATAGTTTAGCATTGACGCAAAACAATTTATTACTCCAGCGGCGATCCACCTACTTGGATGTAAATCGCTCATTTGAAAATCGTACATCCCAACGCCGCTTTCGGTTTCGAATATCAATTTTCTGCAAAACAAGACATTATATCACCACTAATACAACTACCGAGTACACATCCCATTTCAACCGAACCCCAAAGCTTGGCTTTTGTGTAAATTATATACAAGGTTGATTTTTTTTTTTTAAAGTCGCAGAAATGCACCACGTCACACACGTGTACAGCCATTTCCCGATGTACACATGTGTACATGTGGTGTGTGATTCTTAGTACACATGTGTTTTTTCCATTATGTGTCAATTATATACAACGTTGAGTTTTTGGAAGTCACATAAATGCACCAGGTAACATACTTATACAGCCACTCACAGTGTACACATGTGTATTTATTGTGTCTATTATTTAGTACACGTGTTTATTACATTTTGTTTACATTATATACAAAGTTAAGTTTTTTAAAATAACTAAAAGGCACCAGCTTACATACGTTTACAACCGTTCACCGTGTACACACGTGTAACTATTTTCTGTCTTTTTAGTACATATGTGTATAATGTAAACAACATATCAAACGCAATATGTAAACCGAAGATCCGGACATGTTTTTCTAACAAGAATTGAATGTCATTATGTATCGTGTAATATACCAGCTAATAGACCTGTGTACATTAAATAATCAGTACACAGTTTTTCGAAAACGAAAATGATACTTACGCATTCGTCCTCGCAACCTCCTTCAGTTCCTTTTGACCCGCATTTCTGCTCCCTTTCTTTTGTTTTGGTTGGGCGACCCTAACACACAACAAAAAATATAAAAAATAACATAATATATGAAAAAATTAACAACAATTACAGTCTAATAGTATGCATACTCGGTGTCACTCGCGCAACTTGACAAAAATCTCCATAAAACCTTCTCGTTTTGGTCCAACCAGGAGTCGATATTCACGGATCTGTTCATGAACGGAGACTGCCAATATTTCGAAATATTTTTCTTCCGCTTTCCCTTCCCTTTAGCCTCCTTGATTTCAGCCTCCTTTTCGGCAATTGAAATATGTTCAGTCACAACAATTTTCGGGGACGGGTTGTCCTGTGTGAAACCAAGACTGAACGATGGAATGTCATTCAGCTTCTGCGTATCATACGCACCTTCCATAACGTCCTCCAAAACATCCACCGATTTTATCACAATCTGAGTGAACGTTGATGCTATATGAGGCGTCCCAAGACCATCTACCTCTTCATTCATGTCTACATTGCTTGATACATTCGCACCTAAACATTTTAGATTAAACCAAGTTTATAACAGTTATTTAAACCTCGTACACATATTAATTAACAAACCTAATAATATTAATTACCACTTTTTACACCGGTCGGACTAACAAAGCCGTCCGATTCGCCTTTTTCACCAATTGCAGATCGGTTGAATATGCTTTTGTATCGCGCAAGAATATTAATGACGGCATCACTTTTCGGATACCCAGTAATAAACTGGTTTATCGCATCCTCCATCTTACCTTTAACAGTTTCAGCATCCTCACACATTGCAAGAATGCTTGCAACATATCCCTTCACAAATAAACAAAATATCAAAACTTTAACATAACAAGTGTACACTAATGTACTTTCTGGAGTAAAAAACATAAACACACGCCTAACTCATACCTCGGCAGATGCTGGACCCGTTTCAACTTCATCCTTTGATAGATCGACCGCTTCTCCTTCGACATGTAAACCACCATCTACATGGAACTCCTGGAGTTCTCTAAGTTCACCCAAACCAAACCCACCGTTCTTTATCTCCTGCTCTTTACGCATACTCATCCTTTCTTTTGTCCAAAAAGATAAAGGAGACTCTTTGTGTGTATCTTCAAAACCGGGACAACTTGTGGCCTCAAGATACAACAACTATATACAAAGCATAGAAAAAAACAAGGTTAGTCAAGTACATATGTGTTTATTTTCCAAAAAAATACACATGTGTACATTATCAAAATATAATACATACCACCAAATATGTCAGCGGTCCCCGAAAATACTCGTTCGGATCGGTTCTGTCCCAGTCGTTTTTACAAGACTTAACAGCATCCATCATAAGTTGACACCAGTCATGATCTTTGAATTCCTTATCCGGAGAGAACCAATCCAGGATGTTATACCTTACGCTTCCGTTTTTTGTACTAACAATCATGGTAGATAACATCAACATAACAAAGTCTATATTGAACATAGACCTATCCTCATAAGGATCTGACCTGATCTTATCTACTATGTTCTTAAAACTAATCGGAAGCTTGGCAAACCTACGAGTCCATTTATCTTTCAACGGATGACCAGGTTCATCCGTCTTTTTCTTAGCCACCTTTGTGTCACCTAGTGGTAAACCTAATATCTTCCTCACTGATTCTTTGTCCACACTTATATACCTATCCCCCATTTGTATTTTCATATTCTCAGTGTCTAACTTATCTACCACATAATGACCAAGGTTTGCATTTACTACGCTGACATTGAATCCCAAAATTTGTCCAAAACCCATTTCCTTGACGATATCAAGTTGCCACTTATTCATAACACGAACTGCTTCATAAAGCTTATTAGGCGATGTCCTAGTTCGTATACTTGGTAGATCGTCTTCTGCCTTCATTTTTTTTTTCAACTTTTTTGGCGATTTTTTGTTTTTCCTCTTTTTTAAGTTGAACATCACACCAACTACATTATCCTTATCATCATCTTCTGCAACTATTTTCAAAAAAATATAAACAAACATACAATCAGCATATAAAAAAACCATACAAAATATGATAATATATTTATAAACAATTACATTTGTTTTCTTCAGCCCTGTCATCTTTATCAGCCAAAGAGGACCCCAACGACATTCCAGTATCACCTTTCTTTCTCGAAGCTAGATAAGAAGATAATAAAAAAAGTTATATATCAAATCAGTACACCTGTGTACATTCAACTTATAATTATACCTAATCTTTCTTCTCCTAAAATGACGACATTCGGTTTACTTTGTACACTTATCCGTTGCGTACCCTGACTTTCTTTAATAACAACTGTACACAATCATAACAAAGTCAATTAATGGAAACACTTTAGCACTGTAGATGCTGTTACTTTAAATATGGTTAAAATTAATTTACCTTCTGGTACATCAGCAAGTGGAACACGAACAGGTTTCATTTTTGGTTTTTTCACCTTTTTCATCGATAACCTTTTCGCTCTCTGCCACCCATTTAAACTTTTAAATGTCTGATCCCTTTTGCCGGTTGAATCTGCATTATACGCTAGATAGATTATACATTACATTTTCGACAAATTTTAATCATGTTTTTTGGTAATTAAAGTTTTAAATTTTTGTAACATGCCTTTTCTGTTAATCACCCCCGGTTCACATGGTTGTTCCATCTTTTCCCCCGGCTTCCTCTCACCTATACCATCGTCAGTTTTTCCATGATTAACACCTACGGAAAACGTTAATATAAAACCTTAAAAATATAAAAAACAATTTTCCACAATATTACCTTCATCTTTCTTAATCCGTACGTCCACCTCCTTTGAAGCAGCCATCGGTTTCTTACAGTCCATAGTTTCTTTCAACATATTCGGAACTTTGTTCAAAAAACATGCATTTTAATCAATTATACAAAACATATAAAACACCGCTTGTCTCATGACCAAATCTACATAACACTTTTATATTAAATTATGGACTATAAACTTCATAACATTTTTCACCTATATTGTCCGTTCCTTCATCATCCGAACATTCAATGGGGCAATCTATTGTGTTACTAAATCTACTCGCCAAAATACGAGCTATCCTCTCGCTTTTTCCACCTACAAAACTAAGTTACAATATGTTCCTAGTAAATTTATCACCACATATATTCAATCAATTTATCCGTGAGATCGTTCAAACAAAATTAAAACTTACGTCTTCTCATTCTTACGTTTCGAACCTACAAATGTAAAGACAAATGAAATTACTCATTTTTAGTAACATTAAGATATTGTACACAATTATAACACCATTCTTCACATAAAAAATAAGACATACTAATGACCCAACACACATAATACGCATAACACATCACTTCTCAAGTCATCTATATATCACACATACATATGTGAACCCATTATCATGACATTTACACTCATAAAATTGCACAATTTTTTTCAACCAGTACACATGTGAACTATTAAAAAAAAAACGGCAAACAGACAATCCTAAAATCACCTAAACAAGATTGCACAAACCCCTCTGTACACCTGTGTACATCATAAGCCAACCACAAAAGGAAATTATCATACTTACCAATATGTACACCTGTGTACATACAAGAACGCTTTCAAGCCCTAATTCCAAAACCAATATGTACACCTGTGTACATTGCGATTCAACCAAAATACACATGTGTACTGCTGGTATCTACATATACACGAGATAAACCGAATCCAAAAATCAGAATCATTTAACAAACATGAGTTGTGTATCTAAACAACTTTCATTTAACATACTCATACTTCACATTGGTGTTACAAGAACGATTTCAAGCCCTAATTCCAAAAATCAGAATCATTTAACAAACATGAGTTGTGTATCTAAACAACTTTCATACCAAAACAATCAAGCCCTAATTCCGATTGGTGTTACTAGCTCATCTGTAATTGTAACTGAACATGCAACTACTTTCAGAAGCAACTATACAATAGCATTCTCATTGTGTACCTTTAATTCTTGCAGACGAAGTTTTTTTGCCGGCGAATGACAATTTTCCGGCGCCGATGTGCGTGTCTTCTTTGGTCGCCGTCGGGTATATGGAGAGAGAGGGGATTTTGATTATTATTGGTGTATGTTATATTTTTATTTAATGGTGGGTAATCTCAGTAACAAAATAATAGTAAATCTCGGGATTTGTTATTATAATACGGAAATAAACTTGATTTCTATATTAAATGACTAATTACTCTAATTACATTTTTACCCTTTTTCTTTTAATAAAACACTAAAAACTAGCCTATTAATTACAATTATGCCACTAACTTAAATTGTCAAGATCATACTAATCAACGGTCCAGATATGTTCACGCAGTTCACTCCTAGGATGTTGTTCACGCTGGAACCTCACCCTATATATATATATATATATATATATATATAAACCATTAAAAACTACATAAACATAAATAATAATTAAAAAAACATAGTATCAAAATAAAAACAATCATTCGTCGTTTGAATCACTGTCTTCGTCGGTTTCAAACCCAGAAATCGTTGAAACATGATCCACCAAATCAATATAGACAACTTTATGTCCAATAGGTTATGCAACCTGTTGAGGGTAAAACCGTCATTTACCCACAACAAATATCTGAATTAGAACCTCAAATTGATTAATCTTTTTTGAGTGGATAGGGTTTTTGGTATGTGTAAATTTCAAAACTCCGATCATTTTGCAAACCCATCATTATCCCCACCACCCACCACCCAATTGGTAACTCTATAATTATTAATCAAACCAACCACCTCTTTCTTCATTCTTCCTTTGTAAATCTGGTTTTAATCTCCCAGAAATCTCATATATCTTGGTTTTTGTACCAAGAGATTATCTGCAAAAAAGGAAGAAAAATGGAGTTCTCAACATTTAACCCTTCTTGGCACTCCTTTTTCACCTCACCTCTCCTATTTCCTTACCCATTTGTGCCTGAAAACTATGTTCATTGGACTGAAACCCCTGAATCCCACATTTATTCTGCTGACATACCCGGTATTATATTTAATCATTATCTTTATTTCATATCTGTTTCTTAATAATATCATGTCACCATTATTATCAAGAAAGTTAATTTTGTTTAATTTCAAGATTTCTTGATTTTTTTTTTGGGTGTTTAGGGTGGTTTCTTGATACTAACTTGGTTAATTGGCTAATGATGTGTGGTTTCTATGACCATTGGTTTAATAATATCATGTCAACATTTTTATCAAGAAAGTTAATCTTGTATGATATCAAGATTTATTGGGGTCTTTAGACTATGGGGTATGGGGCGGGGTTGGGGCGTGGGTTGGGTACAAACGCCCAAGTCACCACCCTGGGTGGGCTTGGGTTTCGGCGTCGCCCCTTGGGCGGGGGGGGGGGGGGGGGGTTTCAGCCTGGGCGGGGCTACCCACATGACATGGCGGAACCTCATTGGCCAAGATCACTAGCCCTTTGAAATTGGCTTTTTTTTCCACGCCACCCCAGCCACGCCCACCATACCCCTTTGAAATTGGCTTTTGGTCTTGGTGCCCCATACTCCACGTGTCGGTGTCGCACCATGCCCACGCCCCACCATACCCACGGCCTTAGGGTGGTTTCTTGATATTAATATGAATTGGCTAAAAAAGTTTGCTTTCTAGGGCAAACTCTTGAATGAATTGGTTTAATTATTATCAAGAAAGGTGGGTTCTTTTTTTTTTTTTTGGTAATATCAAGATTTGTTGAACTTTTGGTTCTTAAGGGTGGTTTCTTGATATTAAATTGGTTAATGATGTCTATTTTCTAGGACCAACTCTTGAATCAATTGGTTTGATTGCACATAACACCATTATTATCAAGATAGTTTCTTTTTTTTTTTTGTATGATATCAATATTTCTAGGTTTTTTGGGTCTTTAGGGTGGTTTCTTGATATTAACTTGGTTAATTAGGCTAAAGTTTTCAGATTTCTAGGACCAAAATTTTGGATCATTTGGCTTAATATGTTAATTACACACAAGAATATGTTTCCAAGACATCCTTTTTAAAAAGTTCCTTTTGTATAACATATCAAGATTTCTTGATTCTTTTCTGTATGGTGGTTTCTTAATATTTTGGTTAATTGCCAAATTCACTAATGATGCCTGCTTGCTAAGAACAATGTTTGTGCCCTGTTCGGTGACCGTTTCGGTTTTCAAAAATTGTTTCCAATGCACACCACTCTTTGAAAAATGTTCCTTTTATGTATAATACCAAGATTTCTTGAGTCTTTTCTACAGAATGATTTCTTGATATTAAATGTATTTTTTTTTCTTGATATTAACTGTATTATATATGGTCAAAGTTGTTTGCTTTTCTAAAACACCCCTTGTTAAAAAGTTTATCTTTTTGCATAAGACAATCAAGATTTCTTGATTTTTGTATGCAGGTGTTAGGAAGGAGGAAATCTGTGTGGAAGTCGAGGATTCGAGGTATCTTATAATACGTACCGAATCAGCTGATGATACGGTGACAACAGCTGGCGGCCGTACATTCATGAAAAAATTCAGGCTGCCGGATACTATTGATGTAAATGGGATTTCTGCTTGTTACGAGAACGGGGTGTTAACGGTTACTGTACCAAGATCTTTTGTTAGAAGGGGGTTTTATATCGAACCGGCTGATCTGCCACAGCAGACAGAAGTTCTTGCGAGGGCTGCTTGAATCCTTACAAGGTTTAGGACATCTTATGTATAAATCTGATGTTTTTAAGGCTGTTCGGATTCAGAAAAATTATAGGCATTGCTTTGGGAAAATATTATTGGTGTACAAATATTCATTTAGATCATGTAGGCCTTGGTACTAAAATTGTTCATCTTATGCAATGAATAATGTGCATTGAAAAACCATCAGAATGTTCATATTGGATACATATATTTTCTAACCTGTCTTTTTTTTTTTTTCGTCTTTATAGTTAATAACCCCCTAGAGCTTCCACTTAATTCGATTATTTATTTCTGTTTGAGATTTTGTTTGAATCGGCGGATTTTTTCGTCACTGCATTGATAAAAGTCTATTTTCTAGCAGTATTAAAGTTCGTATACTTGTAAAAGTTTGTCGCAGCCTTGGTGGAGCTGTAGTCATATGAGCATAATCCGATTTTTATCTGCAAGACCGCAAGAAGGCACTTAACCTCGTCAAGAGGGTCACTTTTGCGACCCGACCCAGATTGAGATTTTTTTTGAACGACGGCTTAAGATTTAGGGAGTGTGTATCGGCCTGTTAAAAAAAGTAAATATGAATATTTAATGAATTTATAGGGTGAAACCAAAGACGGACGAGTGAGTATACGATAATTGCACAAGACAAAGCTTAAGCATCCGGCGGCAAATCATATATACGTATATATGCTTGTTTATTAGTTGTTGGACTTGTTTTGGGAGTTAAACAAGATTATCTATGTAATTATTAATCAGTTAATAATATTAAATTCGTCATCAAGTTATGTCTACAGGGTTCCATATGATTGAGTCTTTAGGGTGTGTTTGTGTGTATATTTTTTAAATTGTTTGGATGTACACTAATAGTTTACAATCCAATAAATATCAGCATAAACATGATTAAGTTGTTGGATAATTATTTTACAATTACACTAATAAAAGCAATCAAAACTAGAACAATGAGAGATGACTACAACTTCAAAAAATTATAGGTGTAGGCTTATTTTCATATTCTGTGTTCTTCAACCGTCAATTTGATTTCATGAAGCAGATGTTATTCTTTTAAGTAGCGTTCGTTTCGTGTAATGTAATATAACTGGAATCGTATTTTAAAGAATTCCTTTGATACCCCATAATTTTGAGACTAGCTAGCAGTAGAACCAGAGTTCGGGATCCACGATTCGAGATGCTGACACATCCAAAAAACAAAATGTGGTGACTTAACCCACCCACCCAAGAGGAAACTCATAACTAAGTAAACCATCTGGCTCAAACCGGAGCAAATTACTCCAGACGAGACTTCAACCCACAACCTCCCATAAGGAATGTGATGAGGCTACCGCTAGACCAAATGGCGTTTAGTTATATAGGATACTTTACATCCTAAATAATGTTTTCTAGAAATTCATGACGGAAAAATAGGATATCTTTCATTTGATGCCATTTACATAAAAAGACAGCCAACCAACATTAAAGTAACATGAGCTACATCATATATACAAGGTTTCTCTTCGAGTGCCTTGTGTTTCTAACTATGGGATTAATGATTTTTACTTTATTGTTATTGTTGATTTTGGTTCCCCTTTTCATCCTTTTCCAACATAAGAAGAAGTACAACGATCGACTACCACCTGGTTCGTTGGGACTGCCATTCATAGGGCAAAGCCTTGGCTTTTTAAAGGCCTTGAAGACTGACAGGATCGAAAAATGGTTTCAAGAAAGAATAACAAACCATGGTCCGGTTTGGAAAGCAAGTCTTTTTGGATACCCGACGGTTGTTTTGCATGGTCCAACCGCAAATAAGTTCATATACACTTGTGATGGGAACATACTCACCAACACACAACCACCATCAGTCAGCAAGATCTTAGGTTCCAAAAATATTTTGGAGTTGTCCGGAAATGATCACAAGCGAGTTAGAGTGGCATTGGTTTCATTTCTTAAGCCTGAAGTGTTGAAACAATATGTTGCCAAAGTAGATGAAGAAATCCGACATCATCTTCAAACAAATTGGCATGGAAAACATGCCGTACAGGTAAATAATTGTTCATCCATCTTACAATAAATTTATAGTGAACATTTAGTGTGTATGTGTGTGTTAGACTAGATTCATTAACATATCCTATTTACTACAACTGTGTAGGTGCAACCCTTGATGAAGACCTTAACCTTCAACATAATTTGTTCGCTTCTTTTTGGGATTGAAAGAGGACCCAAACGAGAGAAATTTCTACCTCTTTTCAAGGATATGATGGCAGGTATGTTATCAATTCCAATCACTTTGCCTTTCACTAGATACAAGCGTGCGATTACCGCAAGGAAGAAACTTGTGCCAATGCTTTTACATCTTATACACGAGAAAAGGGACGGGCTTATGGAAAAAACTCAACAAGGCAATCGCCATAAAGATCTAATCACTTCGATGCTTAGCATTTGTAATGACGATGGCTCAACAATGATGTCTGAAGAGGAGATCATCGACAGCGTCATTACTGTGATGATGGCAGGATATGACACGACCTCCATCCTTCTTACCTTCTTGGTTAGGCTTTTGGCTAACAACAAATCTATCTACTCTAATATAGTACGAGGTAACACATTGTTGCACCCATATTTGTTGTAATCATTTGCAAAAACATACATTAAGATGTATGCACTCATGCAATACATGGTTCGGTCCCGTATTTCTTACATTGATCCATAATTGTCTTATGCATAACAAATACCAAATTATAATTAGTCAATTAAACTACATTTATATATCTGAAATCTCAGAACAACAAGAAATAGCCACTATTAAAGCAACCAATGAAGCTTTGAGATGGGAAGATCTCACCAAGATGAGGTATACATGGAGAGTAGCTACTGAGATGATGCGGATAACCCCTCCTGTGCCTTTAAGCTTTCGACGAGCTAAGCAAGATATTGAGTATGGAGGATTTATAATTCCTAAAGGATGGCAAGTATGACACATAATAATTTAGTCAATTAGGAGTTAAGAGACACAATATCGTATAGAACATCTCTTAATTGATTATATGTATATAATGTGTTTCCAGGTATTGTTATCAGCCTCCATGACACATATGGATGATAGCCTTTTCCAGAATCCAACCATGTTTGACCCTACTCGTTTTGAAAAACACGCACCATCACCACCACCTTTTAGTTACGTGGCGTTTGGAGGTGGGCCGAGGATGTGTCCTGGTATTGAGCTTGCAAAAATGGAAACTTTAGCCATGATACACCATTTGGTGACAACATTCACTTGGGAGCTACTTGAGAAAGACGAGTCCTTCAAGAGAGATCCAATGCCAGAATTCGATCTAGGGTTGTTAGTTCGGGTCAAGCCCATAAAACAAACCGTGGTGTCATATGAAGCATGATTATTGGTAGGAATTTATGTATCCCTTTTTATTTTACTATATGAAACAGTCTAAAGTAGTGATGGGACTCACTTATTTTCTGTTTATGGACTTTTATGTGAAACTAATGTGGTTGGACTTCATGCTACTTCAACGATAGACACAAAAAACTATGGGTGTTAACCCCTTTGGCCGTTACCGGGGCAACCCCATGCCCCACGTTCACTTTCCATTTTATTGTTTGAAACCAATAAAAAATTACATCCTCACCCACTTTTGGCTTAATTAATTTTTATTTATTTAATTCAAACATTATCTTAATAAAGTGGTTAGTTAAACCATAACACAATTTTAGTTAGTTAAAGCCTCCTTGTCTATATGAGTGCCCCGGTAAATGTACCCTGCTCCCTCTCAGACCCCCTGTAGTGGGGGGCTTTTTGTGCCTGGGTTTTTGCACCATAGCGCCCAATGGCGCCTGGAACACCAATACGAGGGGCTTTATGAGTCCAAAAAAAATAAGAAGCACCATCTCCTTCCCGGCGCTATGATGCTTGATTTTCAAATAAAAAATAGTTAAGGGTTTTTATAATTAATTAATAAAATTGAAAATTAATAATTAGGTAATGATGGGTAGGGGCTTTATGACTACGAACTCTAGTGATATAACGCCCCATAAAACCCCTGTATGACGTGACATGACACGTGTCGTATAATGCCCACAAAGAGACTTTATGACTACGGATGACCTCACAAACATGGCCATACCTCTCACAAACATAGGGATGGGAGTCCACCATTAAAAATTATTTTCCCTTTCACATAAGGGGTTATATTCAGTAAAGGAGGGAGGTACAATTAGAAACACGATTTATTAAAATACTACGGAGCTGTTTGACAACTTCTAAATGATTAAATATTGAACCAGTAAAAGGTCTGAACGGTTAAAAGCCAGTATAATACTTAACCGTTTAGAGGCAAACGTCTGACCCATTCAGATTAGATGTCTTAACCATTCAGACTCTGTATAATGCTTAACCATTCAGAGACAAATGTCTGAACCATTCAGACATCTGCTTGCGAAACAAACAGTCTGAACCATTAAGTGCTGAACCAGTAAGACGTCTGAACCATTAAGAGGCTTATTAAGAGGTAAACAAACAGCCCTATATGTAGTCTAGACAAAATAACTTTCCATATTCACTTAATCAATCATTACATATGTTGAACGAATAATTACATTCCTTTAACAATTGTCGTAGAATACATATTTGTACCTATTATATTGGTCCTTAAGCAGATGATAGTAATCCTTCTAAGACCATCCGTAGTGGTTAGCTCAATAATGCCCCTATCATGGGGCGTTTTCTGCCATGTGGCAGTCCAGTCAGCATAGGGGCATTATTGGGCGTTATTGCAAAAGTGCCGTAGTGGGAATAATGCCCAATAACGCCCCTTCCAATCATTACACAATTATTATTATTTTTAATTAAAAACTTAAAATACTTCATTAAATTAAAAAAAAATACAATACTATAAATAAAAAAACCAGAAAAAGGTAAAAAAAATTACATTGCCAAAATCTAATTTAAACTAATTAAAACTTTAGGGACTAAAATGCAAAATCCTTTTTTAAGGATTTTTGAAGTTTAAATCCATTTTTTTAAACTTTAGGAGCTGAAATGCAAAATCCTTTTTTTTTAAACCTTGTTCTTCCTTTTTTAAACCTGCAACTTAAACTTCAAGAACCTCCTTCTTCTTCTTCCTTCTTAAACTTTAGGGACTAATTTCTTTTGTTTTTTTTTAATTAAAACTAAGTATACACACATGGCAAGGTTCAATTGGGCAAAGAAATAGAGTTCCGGCGTTTTTTAAACCACGCTGGGCACAATTTTTTCTCCAAACACGCTCAAAAACGCCCGAGTGTAATGGTATAGGGGCGTGTTCCGACGTTTTTTTGAAAATAAAAAAAAACGCCCAATTACGGGCGGTCTAATGGTTCCACTTTGGACATATATTGTTACTTATGTCGCTATCTAGTTTGTTATTTTGTAGGCCATGGTTAGTTATGGGGTGATGCACGCTTTAGTGCCCTTGCTTTAGTAACCACATCGAGATGCAGAGTATGAACATTTACTCACCCAAATGAATCTGTTCTAAGGTGTTACCCCTTCAATTGTTGTTAAACGAATTGTGTTCGTGGGTCAAACTCGCTATGAAGCAGATAATTTGGCACAAACCCAAACACGACACAAAATTGAACCCTATGACGAGAAACTTGATCATTTAACAAGATTTTTTTTGCATGCTAATACCCTAAATTTAGAATTTATAAACAAAAAATATAAATAGTTACATCTAAACTATAAGGCCTAATACTAATGTTTGTTTTATTCCCCTTAACTTTTGACATTTTGATCGATGTCGTAAGATCAGTAAAAAATATATTGAAAAATGTCTTAATCACCTTTACTAGTAAAGAGAAAATAGGATGTTGAATTCATGGGAAATTAGTGGAAAGTGTTAAAGTTTATTACTTTTAGTAGTTTTCTAATTATAAACTATTTTTGTTTTAAAAGCGAGTTAATTGTTGAAGTTGTAAACTGTTGTGAGAAAAGGAAAGGTTTTCGGGTTGTGAAGAAAATTGGATAACCAAATACTAATAATTGGGAATCACATAGAGATGATTTGTTAACATACTTGTTTGATAAATAACTATCAGATAATATATAATATATTTGGTTGCAATGATCCATGATCAGAACCGAAAGATTGATGCAACTGAATAATAACCTCGTTAATTACCGATTTTAGATTTCCCAAACACAAACAAATTCAATGGTTAAAGGTTAAAGAGTAATGACAACTTATAATTTAATCTCTGTTGATGATAAAACCAAGTAACCGATGGAAACGTATGTATGAAATAATCCAGAAATCGTTTAATCAAGACAAGTAAACATAAAGATAAACTAACCGAATGATTAGACAAATCTAGATCCAAAAGTATGTAAACTGATGTGCTAAATGTGGTCACTTAAAACTAACTAATTTTAACCATGGTTGTAAAAATCCCGACTAGGCACCGATTAATCATCGATTAATCACCGATTTCTCTCGATTAATTTTCGATTAACTACAATTAATCTCGATTATATCCGATTAATCCCCGGTTAATCCCGATTAATCGCTAGTCCCCACCTCACCGACCGACTAGCGACTAGCGATTTCTACAACCATGATTTTAACCCAAAACTTTACACTCTAAGTTTTAAATTTATAAACTAAGATTCTCTAAAACCTAGACCATACAACCGACAAGTGTACCGATCAATGCAGTATAGCCTAAGTAATTCCGAGTATCGAACCCACGAGACTCTACTGACTACGTTTACTAGACTCTGACTAGACTTACTCTAACCTAACTGTACTTAACTATTTTTTTTTTTGTTTTGGGGGGATTTTCTAACAAACTACTAAATTAACTAAAATAACTAAAGCTGAAGGAAACACAAACTAAGACTGAGGACTTAAGAAACGATCAGATATGAGAAGTACACTACCTACGTCAGAATCCTACACATGTATGACAATTTTTATCGGTTATGGAACTAATTGTGGAAACCGGGATCTTAAGATGCTAAACTTAAAGGATAACCGAACAGGACCCTCGACCCTTCTCGAGAAGACACTTATGACAACCTTTTAAGCTGTTCTAATACCGGTTTAAAGGAATCCCCCACGGCTTTCCTAATGTTATAATAAAGTTCCCTTATTATACAGTCTACCTCGCAGCACAAAAGTCAAGGGTAACTATGGTTTTATGATTAGACTCGATAAGCAAATAGTGAAAGGGCAACTAAGGGGATCTTCTCTCAAACTATCTAACCCTAACAATCTAACACTAAAGACAGACTGACAACCCCTCACCTCTCAGCTATCAAGATTGGTAGAATACTTAACCCCATTCAATTTGTATAACTTATTAATTCTTTAAAGTCGGTGAAAAAGTATTGTTTTTGCTTTTGAGTTTTTTACACCAAGTTTTTGTTGGTGTTCACTTTGCCCATTTATATTACGCCAGCATAGAAAGGCAGTAAGATATATTAGATTACAATTTTCATAACTTAACTTTGCTTGGTTTTATTTTGGTTACATAAATGTGAGCTGCATTTTTGGCATTTTAGTTCTCAATTTTTACATGTGTTTACTTCTGGATTTTTATTATAATTTACAAGAAGCATCCTTTTTTTACAACAACGAACTTTTTATACATTTTATAATACATCGTTGCGACGTGTCCTTTTATCTACGTTCAATATTCAAATCGAGCCAAACAACTTCATGTGTTTCTCTTCTCGTACTGTCTATGTTTCAATGTAAAATATATTGGTACCGTGACGAATTGAGCCGATGTTATACGGCTATTCATTTTAATAGTTTTAGATTATTATAAAACACGTGCCGATTGCTATACTAAGTACGGGTATCAAGCCGATACAATAGTGAACCTAAGCAATATTGACCGAAAGCCCGCCGCGTAGTTCGGGAACTCCAACTAGTTACAATTATATCCCTATGGTTCACTACGTACAGTATTTGACCTAGCATGCAACTATTATTTGAAAGACATTCAACTAGCAACATGAGGGATAATAATTATTCAATGAACCGGATTAAATACGCATATACGTCAAACCATAAAAACCAAGTCTTTACTTTAATTATTAAATCCACAAAATAGAATCCATAAACCGAATAAAAATAACATGTCAAAACATGGTGTTCATCATAATCTAGGCAGTATAAAAGAACTAGGCAAGAAACATAAGCACTAAAAAGAAACAAGTTTCATACGACAAACAAAACATAGTATCAAATTTGAAAACACACAGTTTTAACAAAACTGAACACTAATAACTTACAAACCCGGACTTAAATCTTGATCACAGCTTAAACCCTCGAACCAACTCTTTTCTTTCCTTCTTGAGCGCACTCTTTTTCTTCTCTTTTTTTTTCTGCTCTCCCTGGTTCAAAATATAATATTCTCTTTATTTTTTTCTTTTTGTTTGGTTGCGTCCCAAAACATGATGGTAATAATAAGAGAAAAATGCCCGGATAGTCCCTGTGGTTTCACATTTTTTTCACCTATAGTCCCTATCTTTCTAAAACTACTTGAATAGTCCCCAAGTTTTCAATTTTTGTTCCCGGATAGTCCCTGAGTCTAACTTCAGTTACTTTTCTCTGTTAAGTGGGTGTTAAGAGGGTGTGAAATGAAAAAAATACCCTTTCCTTAAAAGGCCAAACCACAGAGACTATCCGGGCATTTTTCTCTTTTTATTTATAAAACCCCACCACCACACTTCATCTTCAACCTCCATCCGCCATCACCCTCCTCCACCCTCCACCATCACCCTCTCTCTCTCCCTCTCCAATTCCGGCGAAAGTCCGGCTACTCACGGTGGAACCAGGGTTTTCCAGCCGTTTTTCACGGTGGAACCAGGGTGTACCCCCTTAAACCGCACCTCCCGAGACCTTTTCCAGCTTCGGTTTTCCGATTCGACTGTTCACCTCTCTCTCTCTCTCTCTAATCTTCTTTACCCCTCTCTCTCTGACTTGAAGACTGTTCACGAAAACAAACCCGAATAACCACCTCTGCTGCTGTCGCGCCGCCGTGGCTCCGGCGGCTAACCCCGTCGTCGACCATCACCATCTCCAACATCATTATCTGTCATCTT
This sequence comes from Helianthus tuberosus, assembly GCA_030545235.1. NCBI lineage: Eukaryota > Viridiplantae > Streptophyta > Magnoliopsida > Asterales > Asteraceae > Helianthus > Helianthus tuberosus. Next base: position 21,765,391 of record CM060440.1, read on the forward strand.
CATCAACGGCATTTCATCATCACCACCAAATTTTTAGAAAATAAAATGAAACAGGAGGGTTTACCGGAGAATTCGTCGGAAACATAAAACACCGTCGCCGCCGTAATCAGCGGCGCTGCCGCTGGTTCCGTCAACCACCTTCGTCTTCAACGCCGTCATCGCCATTAACATCATTGATCATCTTCAGCGGCTCTCCTGCTTCTCTTCTTCACAGCTGTGAAACCACATCGTCGACGCCGCCGCCGCGTGCGGCGGCTCTCTCCTTTCTCCCGATCTCACTCTCTTTGTCAATTATCCTCTAGATCAGTTGGTTGTGGTTGAAACGGTACAACAAGAAGGAGGATTTGGGGATGTTGTGGGTAACCCATCGGAGATACAGGCCGACTGGCAGCCAATCCAGTCGCCGGAGTTTGAAGAACGAGGGAGGAGAGGGTTTTGAGGTAGGGTTTCTTCAAGAAAGTGCAGAGAAAGAAGTGGAAAAGGAGGTGAAGAAGATTAGAGAGAGAGAGAGATGTGAAGAAGATGAGTGGTGGGGTTTTTCTCTTAAAAATGTAGAAGGTACCCGGATAGTCCCTGTGGTTTGGTCTTTTAAAGGAAAGGGTAAATTGGTCATTTAACAGAGAAAACAAACTGAAGTTAGACCCAGGGACTATCCGGGAACAAAAATTGAAAACTTGGGGACTATTCAGGTAGTTTTAAAAAGATAGGGACTATAGGTGAAAAAATACGAAACCACAGGGACTATCCGGGCATTTTTCTCTAATAATAATTCAAAGTCAGCAGCCTCAAAACAAAATAGGATAATGTAGCAGCCCACTACGTCACATGATGTGCATAAAACAAATTTGTTTGATCAAAGTTTCATGCCTTGGTCAAACTTTTAAAACCCAAGAATTAGTCCATGCGTAAGCCTGTGAATTTGGTAGCACCATTCAACTTAATTAGTTAATTAAATTTAATTATAATGTAAGCCCACTTATTTTTTAGAAATCTATAGAAACTAACCCATGAACTAAATTAATTAGGCTTGTAAGTAACAACTATGATTGATAAAATTTTACACCAACTCTGACTATTAACTATCTTATTTTTTTTTCTTTTAACTACATCTTATCGGTTTAACTCCTTTTAGCTCATTTCCTCTTTAAACTTTTAAAATCCAACTATGAACCAACTAGGAGTCAAATTTAACAAAAACAACATAAAAGCTATACAAAAATTATACACTTTACACGGGACAAATATGTGTATTTTATCACACATCAAATATCCTCACACTTAACCTTTTTTCGTCCCTGAAAAAGACTTATGCAAACAGAATCAGAATCAGAAATATATTCGGGTTCAAAAGCTAGATTACTTATTAAAACTAAAGCTTGTGTTAACCGCGATTGCAAGTATATGTGTCCACTTAAACCCAATCCCGGTCTAAGCCGTTATCATGCAATTTAAGTTCAAGTTCAGTCAATTTACCAAGGGTCTCACACTAAAAACCATAGTTTCACCTAATCCCACCTCAAGCTTATAGAATAAAAGGAAAGTCACTGGACTATTTACTAACCGTTTTATATCAAAATTAAAAGAATTTAACATCAAATTTTTTCTTTATTTTTTTCTTTTCTTTTGAGCACTAGACTTTGCATACCTAACCCAGAGGCTGTATCAACCAGAGTCACCATCCCCGAGAACGACAACGTGAGCATCGGTAATTTTGCATTTTTTTCTAACTTAACCTGTAGGCAATCTAAATCAGAGTCACCATCCCCAATAGAGATTACATAGGCCTTGTTTTTTTTTCAATCTAGCTCATTTTTTTATATTTTTTCTTTTGATAAAAAATTCTAACAATTTTAGCTTATAACGCATTTCTTACACTATTTTTGGCGGTTTGGGCTATCTACTTTTCCTAGATGAGAACCCACTAGCAAACTAACAATTAGGTACTTTTATATCCAAGGAACCTATAAATCGGATCGGGCCTACTCACATATCCCAAATTAGACACAAGTTCAACTTTTATTCTCATATTATTATTACTAGGTTATCACCCGGGACTGCTTCCCGGGTAGTTTACTTTTATTAGTTAAAAAACTTGTGTTTTTATTAAAATGTAACATTTTATTTCATTAAAATTTATGACAAAAAAGTTGAAATACTTAAACCAAACAAATAACTACCAGTTATGAACATTAATATTGGTAATTACGATTTTTTAGGTGCCAAAAGTTTTAATACTTAAAGTAATCATCAAATACTATATAATAGATTAAAGTCATATACGACCCAACACTTTTATAACATTAAAGGGCCAATTTTCACTATCAATAACATAAAAAGCAAAAGAACATAAGAACTTGTTGAACAAATATAAAATAACCAAAATAAAATTTTGAGAATGGAACATGTTTGATTACCAAAAATATAAATCCGAATTTGTTAAATCGTTAAATCCATTTTGAATTTTGAATCCCTTATAAGTTAAATCAAATCTATTATGAGTAATAATTGATAATTATAGAAGAGATGTAACTTATTCAATTTACCAAAATAAGGATTCGAATTTGATAAAGATTTTATTTATTAACTTTGAAATTCAAAATTATTTAAAAAGGTCAAACTAATCAATTAAAATGGTGATAATTATAGAAGAAATGTAATTTATTCAGTTTACCAAAATAAGGATTCGAAACAGTTTATTCAGTAAACAGTCTTGTCATAGGACCAGTCGAAACAGGCTGGATTTGTAACATAAAAGGAAGCTATGCATGACGAGATGAACGGTTGCCTTTCTTTTTGTTTCTGTTTTATCTGTTTCATCATTTTAAAATTTAAATTAAAATAACTACAGTAATAATATTTGAATCTATAAAGTTGTAAACTTAAAATAACTACAGTAAGTCACTCCATCTAAAAATCAACATTAATGACCTTGTCAAATTTCATGTGGGAAGTCTATACAATGACTGACATCTTCATCTTTGACAAGAGGAAAATAGCCACGATTAGTTCTACCAACACCTCCTTTACTCAGAAGAGGATGTCTAATAATACCATAGTTTCTATCACGTTGAGTTTTATGAGGGTTTCCGCCATCTACAATAGTGACACATCCTTTTTAAGATTTGAACTGATTTTATTAGCCCTAGATCGAAATGAGACTATCAAATGCACAACACAAGCGATCAACCTAACCGGGATCGAGGTTGGTTTCTTCCAACACAATATGTCAACAACAAAGTTTTTATACCAACTGGGCAACTGGCACAACACGATTGCAAAGCGTCACATGTACCACACAATAAAAAAAAACATCACATGTTTCGTAAAAACTGACCCTGTGCAGCTCCGAGAGTGCCAGTACTTTGGGTTAGACTGATCACCATGTTGGGCTGCCACATGTCCCAATAGTTACAGCATGGCTTGCTACTATATGACAAAAATTGGAATATCAATGGATTAACCAGAACTGATTTCACAAAAATTATCTTATACTTCATAAAAATTATCTTATACTTCATAAAAATTAACCCCAATACATTATTTATAAACCAAATGATATATATCACAAAGGAGAACCATTATCATAACTTATGGGTACCTTTGCAATGGCTGCACTTGAAGCAAGTTTTGTGATAATCTACACCATCAGCAGAGAAAAGCTCCACTGGTAATCGGTCTTCCCACAAGCCTTTATATTTTTATGTTTTCTAATAAATAACATAATTTCCCTTGTTCCCTTGGTATTTGATCTTGATCTTTTCCGTTAGCTCCTTGTTTTCAACAACCAACCAAATGTAAAATCTTTATACCCTTTTCAATTCAGATTCAATCTCAAACACACCTGAAAAGAAAAACCCATAGACTTTTCAAGTTTACGAACCCAATCTGACACAGATAAACATAGGTCACTGAAAAAATATTATCTTTAATAAACCCATCTAATCAAGGTTGTTTTTCGTTTCAAAGATGAGTTTGATATGTACAAATCATCAATTTTAATAAAATTCGCAAAGAAAGCCAAAAGATAAAAAAAAAGAATCCAATTGATTCACATGATTGAACAGAATGGAGAAGAAGCAGCGAAAGACGGTGGATTTTAGGGTTTGAGTAACAACGGTGTAAAGAAGAAGATCCATCATCAAATTCTATTTTAGAAATTTAGCAAATAATCGTACCTTCATAACAGAAATGATAAACCGAAGAAGATGAAGAGATGATGCAGGGAAGATAGAGAATCGCAAGATAAACCGAAGAAGATGAAGGGATGATGCAGGGTACAAAGGATTTTTGAAGAATATGGGTATGCGGCGCTAGGGTTTCGAAAATGGTGACAGAGGAGTGTTGTTGAATGAAAGGAAAAAAGGATTTAGAATTTAGATAGATAAATATATAGGGTCCAAAATCAATGGGTCGGGTAGGTAAAAACGGGATCCGCGAGCAATAAAAGAATCCATCTCATTTTCCCGCCAAAATGCATCCCGAGAAGCCCTAATATTGTGCCAAGTGTCCCACATTTTTTTTGTTTATTATATATAAATATAATAGATTTTAAACCCGAACATAACTGATTTTTCTATCATTTTCCGTTTTTATTTTGCAAATTTCTAAAACAGGAGACATTTTCTATTTTTTCAATTTTCTAGATTTTTAAAATATTTACTTTTTTGCATTTTTTTAAAATTTATGACTCAAACGACTCACTAACTAGACACTAAATGATATTTTCCCATCACCACACTTAAACTCTACATTGCCCTCAATGTATTATGGAAAACGACTCAAAAAACTAAAATAAATAAGAAATAAAAGACAAAGGGCAAATCAGAAAGGACTTAGCTGGTTCATTTATCGCGTATGCTCCAAAACTCTCGTCCAATCCAGCTCGATCGTATAGCATTTCGGTCGCGATCGACTCTGACACTAACTAGTATACTTGGAAAATGCCTTGAAATTTGATAAGCAGCTCTAAAATCACTCGAATGGAGATTGAGTACGGGTGGTACCTATTCAAACCTGCATAACAAAAACAAGCAAAAACCAAAGCAGTACCGACTCGACAAAATAACGACTTAGAAAGCACTAACTTAGACTCATCATACAAAATAAACGACTCAATAAACAAGTACCATAAATACTGAAAATACACCGAAGATATAAATTTAACAAACTCTACAAAACCTCCCCGCACTTGAACTTAATCAGGAGGTTTTCTTTTATCTGGACCTTATCTAAACCGTTTAATTCCACCCTGTCCTCATAAACATTTAAAAATTTTGTAGTGGAATTATAAAAGAATTTTAAATATTTATCCGGATTGAAACACCAAAATTTGAACATACCAGGCAGGAGCCGCTGAAACACGATCCCTGGTGTTCTTCTCATTGCCTTCTCCCGTGGTTTTGAACTTTTACTCGCATTCATTATCAGTACCACGGGCTAGTTGTGGTGTTCTTCCTCTACCACCACCACTTCTTCTTGTTTGATGTCCGTAATTGTGTTTCCTGCAAGTAACGCTTCTAAGTATGCAAGGTCCCCATCAGAATCAAACTGTAACACCCCGAAATTTTAAAAATCATATTTTTAAACTGAATAGCGATAATAGTCAAGATAAATGTAACACCCCGAAAATATAAAACTTTATATTTCCAATATAAAGTATTAATCAAACAAGAACCAACTAACTAGAAATTTATAACCCAGTTAGTTACGAGTCTTGAAGTGATTTAAAATAAGGTTAAACACCTAAACTATAGCAAAATAAAAGTTAGGGGACCAAACTTGTAAAAATTGAAACTTAAGTTTTTAAAGTAACAAATAACACACCAAACACACACATGTGTGTGTGTCTGGTCGAAAAAGAACACAGGGGTGATCAGGGGTTTCTTTTCAAACCTAATTTTCACTAAATCTCACAAATTGGAAGCCTAAATCAAGTCTAAATAAAAAACTGAATACATATTAGCGATCACCTCGACGAAGAGATCGTAAGGTATGTGAAATTTTGATATTTTGTTCTTCTTCAAATTTTAGATGAACTCATGAGTTTTGAATTTGAACTTGCATGATTGTTGTATAGTTGAAATTAGAAGTGATATGATGTCTAGGGATAAACCCTAGATGATTCTTGTAAAAACCTTGCATCATACTTGTAGGGTTTATAATCACCACTGTAGGTGATCAATGGGTTTGTAGAAATTAGATGAACACTAGGATCATAATGCTTGTTCTAGTGAAATCTGAATTTATGAAGTAATTTCTAGAATTTTGATGTTAAAATTATGTGTTGATGTGCTTAATTAAAGTTGATAGCAATGGAAATAACAAGACATGAACTTAGTATTGATTATGTAAAATCTGAACCGCTAGGTGTTTGTTAAAACGCCTAAATGAGGATTTAAAATGTTAAAGATTGGACAAAAATGCAGATTCGAATATCATAATGAATTGTGCGTTATTAATTATAAAAGAGTTCTAAATTGGTTGTGAATGGAACTCTTTAGGTAAAGAATCCGGATCGTCAAGCGGACAAGCCGGAGGTGATACACGTTTGAAGGGTGTGCTTTAAAGGTACGTGACTTGTTGTCTCGTTACATTTATATAGATAAACTTAGTCGTAGATATGTTTAATATTGATATGACGAAAATGATGGTGTTTGGTATGTCAATGAAGTGGTGTAACTCACTCGACAACCAAACGGGTCAAACTAGTTAAATAAGTATGTTGTTGATGTCATTGTTTAAAATAGCCGTGTTGGAACGTCAATGAAGTGATGTAACTCACTCGACAAACCCAACGGGTTAAATAATGGTCGAATTAGTAGGGATTGAAACAACTTAAACATCACTTGTTAAATTGGGTTATAAAGTGTAAACCATGGAATGGAAGTGATACGCTAAGGTTGACAAGCCCGGGAATGGGTAATTATGGTTAAGGCTGGCAAATCATGTCTTAACAGGTTTAACAGGTTTCTGACGGCGCGCACAACATAAGTTTCAAACATGATTACGACTCGTTTAACTACTTTCTACCTCAAGTTTATAAAACAGTTTTATGTTTTATGTACATAGATGAATAAATGATAGATCCTAACATTGTAATTTTAATTATTTTAAAAATTAAAAAAGTCAAATGGTGTATTTTTCAGTCAAACAGGTCTAATCATGTCTTAACAGGTACCTAATTGCCAGCCCTAATTATGGTGAGAAACCAACATTGACGAATTATGCAAGTACGCGACCTACGGTTTCGTTACATTATGTTTATTTGTTTATTATAGCTAGTGGTATTGAAATTCAGCGAAAAAGGAAACCCGTTATGTCACGAAAGTGACAAAACTCACTAGACAAGTAAAACGGGTCAAAACATTGGTCAAAAGTAGAGTTTGGTATGTCTTTGAAATGGTGGTCTCCATTCGACATCCAAACGGGTCAAAACAATGTTGAGATATAAATGTCAAAGTGATTGAAACATCACTCGATGATTGGTTATAACCAAAGCGTAAGCCGTGAAACGGAACGCTAAACTTGTTGCAAATGAACCCATGGTATGGGGATAAAAATCCAGAAATTTATGCTTGTCAAAATTGATAAGATGAGCATGTTAAAACCCTCGAAAACAAAGCATGTTGTTAAGGCGTAAGCAACTCTCAGTAAGGGAGCGAAACGCTATTGTTGGTAAACCCGGGAATTGGTAAAATGGCTGAAAACATGAGATGATAACAAAACAAGTTGTAGAACTTGTAAACAAATGGGTCGACTAAACAAAGAGCTGAATTATAGGCCAACTGCTTTTAAACTGAAATTTTATGTGAATTGTGTTGATAAACGCGTCCGTAATTAAATTACGGTCGCGTGGGAAAAAGAATCGGCTAAAACAGACACCCGAGTCAAAAGTTATGATAGTTTAAAGTTTGTATTTGATAAATAATGGTGCTGGGCTGATATGCAGCTCCAGCCAACGAAGCTTCTGTCAAAAACTTATGCTCGCGCTATGCCACGGCCAAGCAAGCTCACCGTCGCGCGACGCGACAGCGGTGGCAGGCCGTGACGGCTTGGCCAACCTCCGTCGCGCGACGCGACCACCCCAATTCATTGAAATTCTTGTTGTTTCTCATTGCGTAACCATGGAACTTGTTTATACTTGATTTTAAGGTATCAAAACTAATCGTTTACATGGTTTTGACCGTAGGTGAATATGTACTTAACCCGGATGGCGATCAAGTGACTCTCAAGAACCGAACGCACCAAACAAAGCTTCCGCATTGATCTATTTTGTTTTAGTAATATGTAAACACTTGAAATTCGTTTGAAAGTTTATCTAGTAGGATGATGACTTGAATATTTTGATCAAGTATGATCTTAAAACCAAGAAAGTTTTTGTAAGCTCAAAATTTTTGTACTAAATGCGTGTTGTACATCATAAATTCCATTATGTTAAGTCGGGTCTTACAAGTTGGTAATCAGAGCTGTTGGTGCATATTTGTGACAACAGCTTAGATTTGGTCTTTGGATATCTTGTAATTAGTTAAACAATAAACAGTTAGCGGGTTTAGCTTGTATTAGTGTAATAATAGAGTTTGGGCTAAACAAAACCCAGTTGGGTCATAGGGGGACGAATTGGGCTTCCCCATGTAGGAAACCCTAACCCAAGTTGCAAACCTTGTGTTATATAAACAAGGTTATGCATTAGGGTTTAGGTTAATCAGCCAAAACAGTGTTTGTGAGAGAGAATTTTCGTGAGAGCTCTAGCTTGGACGAATTAGGGTTTGATTGATTGTAATACTTGTGTTTGATAATCAATAGAAACCCGGTTGATAAGTAATTGATGTTTCTACACGTTTTCTATGATATTCTGATCAAGAGGATTCCGCACTCTTGATTGGATTGACAATTCTGTGACGATCCATACGAAAAGGGGACCTACAATTGGTATCAGAGCATTAGGCTCTTGAAGGCTCGGTTCAGAATTGTGCTTGGAAGAAACAGGGAGTTTTTTGAAAATTTTGAAACCTAAAAAATTAGGGTTTCGAAATTTTTGTTGGTTTGATAAAAAAATTTTCGAAATTTTTTGGCTGTTTTGATCTTCTGCTTTGTTTGGTTGCTATTTTGCTGGATTTCAGGAAAGATTTTGTTGATTCTGGAAAAGTTGTTGGCTGAAAGACTTGAAGATTCGAAGACTGTTCTTCGCGTTCTTCATGTTTTTCGATCAGTTCTTCATATTTTTCGAAAATATTGTGCTGATTAGGTTGTCTGATTTTGCAGATTTGTGTTGGAGAGGAGATAAAATCTTCAAAATTTCGATCAGATTAAGTTTCCGATTTTATTGGACTAGCGAATTTGACAGACCTGCGAAATTAACTGACCAGCATACTTATCGGTGAAATTAAAATCCAAATGCGACTTTGGTAACCGTATAATTTTCCACAACGAAATTATCACGGTTTCGGCGACTTTACCAGTCGTCTTAATAGCGAACTGGTTACCCGGCGTAATTAATCTGAGCGAAATTAACAGACGAATTTAATAATCAGCGAATTTGACTAGCGAAGTTGACTTTTCAGCGAACTAGACCTGCGAACTAGACTAGCGAAATTAACCTTGATCTGGCCAGCGAAATTAGTAGCATAATTAGTGGGGTGGAATATTTTCTGGCAAGCGTAAGAAAAAATTAACGTTTTCGTGAATAGAAAGTGATCCGTAGCTCGTTTGACAAAACCGTCTACACCATCGAATTCCTTGCATTTCTAGGAAAAAAAATCCCGAATTCGGTTTTTGACATTATATATCATTGGATTCGTCTTTTCAAGATGATTCTAACGGTGTAATTTGGTAACCACTGTTTTCGGAGATATTTTGTACGGTTTTATCAGTCTGCAACGTTTAAAATGTCGAACATGTCTACTTTAAATGAGCTTTTGAAAATGGAGCATGAGGTTGGCACTACCAACAAACCGCCTAAGATGATGAAGGTGGAAAATTACTTGACATGGAAGGATCGTTTTCAATCCTTCGTTGAATATCAGGACACACGCATGTGGATATGTATTGAAGATGGGTACACAAACCCAACACATGACTTTGAGGGCAGACCACGTAGAACAGCCTATGTGAACATGCAAGAGGCTGATAAAAAGATGTATGAGGCTGAAAAGAGAGCCTTGACAGCAATAAAAATGTCCTTACCTGATAGCATCAAGCATACCTTCAAGAAGTACACTAATTCAAAGGATATGTGGGATGCATTAGAGAAAAGATACGCGGGAAATGAAGATGTCAAGAAGAACAAAATTGATCTACTGAAGAAGAAGTTCGTTGTTTTCAAGTACATGAAACATGAGTCACTTGTGGACATCATCACTCGATACTACCATCTGATGTCGGAAATGGAAAATTTTGAGATAGATTGATATTCTGACGTAGAAAAGAATGACAAGCTGCTCGATGCCTTACCTACTAAATGGGATATCTACACTCTCATGATCAAGGGAGAAGTAGATTATGAGACAAAGGAGCTGGAAGAAGTAGTTGGCAAGCTGAGAGCTTATGAGCTCAGTATGAAGAAGAAAGACACTGGATATGATCAGGTTCAATATCTAGGGATTTACAATGGGCTTACATCTTCTTCATCTCACAACGCTTCAAGCGACTATGCTACTGCGTTTTGATCGTGTGAGAATGAGCAGGTCACAGTGAATGAGGATGGTGATGTTTGTTTTGTAGCTGCTTCAGGAGGATCAACAGGAGCCAAGAGAACATCAGCTTCTAAGCAAAGTAGTAGTACAAAGTCGATGCCTATGAGTGTTAAGTCTGCAGAAGAACATCTTGCTCTACTTGCTTCATTTGTTGCTTCGTATGAAAACTACATTCAGGGGAAGATATATGATCCTGCCACCTTAGATGAAGACTATGATCAGATTGACCCTGATGATCTTGAAGAAATGGATTTGCAATGGCAAATGGCCATGATTTCTAGACGAGTGAAGAGATTTATGAACAGAACAGGAAGGAAGTTTGTAGGGAGGACTGTTGGTTTCGACAAGACCAAAGTGAGGTGCTTTAAGTGTCAAAGTTATGGGCATTTCGCTAGGGAATGTCAAAAACAAAAGCAAGAGACTTCGAGTCAGAGTTCAAACAACAGGAATGCATCAAACAATTCTAGCTCAAAGGCCTTGATCTCTATAGCACGAGAAGGTTCATATGATTAGAGTATTCATCTTGAAGATAATGAGAACGCTATTCATGGCAGAGATAGTGCCAGTTAATGATGATGAAGCTACTTTGGGAGATACTGAAGTAAAAATGGATGCTGAGGTGAAGATAGAGAGTAAAGCTGAAGAAGAGAAGGGTGATCAGACAACAGATGCTGAAGAGGAAAAGCAAAAGTCTGACCATGAAAGGGACGCTGAAGAAAATGATGCTAAATACAAAAGAATGGAAGCTCAACTTGCAGCTCTAATGGCCAACCTTGACAAACAAACAGGAGAGGTAAAGTCTAATTCTGTGTGTTTAAAATGTCATGAATTACAGGGTGAGGTTGACAGGTTGTCCACACAAAACCAAAGTTTGGTAAGCGAGATGTCTAACATTAAAGAATCAAACTTTTTTGCTAAAAGAAACGAATCTTTATACTTGAAGAAGATAAAAGGTTATGAAAGTGAAATTGAAGCTTTAACCTGCAAACTAAACGAAAAACTTCAAGTCATAGACTTAGCTCATGACATGATGGCTGAGAAAACAAAAGAGATTTCTGAAAAATGCAAAGAGTTGTCAGATGCACAACTCAAAATTGTTGAACTTGAAAAGAAATTAGGTCAATTCAGGGACTCTACTTTTGTTATGAAACACATGATGGGTGGGTTAAAGAAGAGTAATGACAAGACTAGTTTGGGATTCAAGGGATTTAATGAAGTCCCACCTCCTCTTAGTCATGATTATTCATTCCTACCTGATGAAGATGAGCTAACAAATTTTATGTCAACAGCACCAAGTAGTTCCACATCAAGTCAAGGTGATGTGTCCGAGAGTGATGATGCTAAGAAGGATAATAACAGCAAACCTGTTTTGAAAAAGAAAACTTCACATCCTAAAAATAAAAATCAAACTTTTGTTAAAAAGGTGAATTTTGTTCAAGGAAGTGACATGAAAAACAAAACAGCTGTTATTGAAAACGAATCTAATGTAGAGTTTGCTAAAAACAAAAACAAAGAAAATTCTGAAACTAAGCAAACTGAACCAAATCCTTCTAAGGCATCATTATCAAAACCTGAATCTAGTTCAAAGGCTTCAGATAAGAAGTCTTTGAAAAAGATATCGTGCTTGAAATGTCACACCAAAGGACATGTAGCTAGCTGCTGTCCTAACAAAAAGAATGAAGCATAAGTTAGTGAGAGGAAGAGAGAGAAGTCACCAGAGAAGAATGGTGATAAAAAGGAGAAATAGTCCAACTCTCCAAAGAAGTCAGCGCCTAAGCAACCAGAGAATGTTATTGTTGGTGTAGATAAGGCTGAAAAAGGAACTCCACAAGTTCCTCGTTTTCAAAGAAATCAACCAAGATTTCAGCCTAAATCTCCACCAGGCAGATATGAGAGACCTAGAAGCAGTTCACCAAGAATGAACAATTATAATTCTAATAATTTCAGAAGTCAAGGTCAATATCAAAATCGATACCAAAATAATGGTGGTCGAACTCTTTATAACAATGGCTTTAGAAATTATAACAATCAAGCTTCTTGGAATCAAAATTTTCAAAGGTCAAATAATCCAAACACATATAGGAACCCTCAGGACCATAGACCTAGTGGAAATACAAATCAAATTCCATCAACAGGTCTGAGATCCAAGACTCCAGTTAGGAGTAATGGATATTGGATGGATGTTCCAGTAGTTGGTGAATTTGGACGACCCAAGACCATTAAGGCTTGGGTCCCCCAATCTAACTAATTTCTTGGTTGGTGTGTAGGAGCTGCTAAGGAGGATTATCAACTTGTGGTATGTTGATAGTGGCTGCTCCAGGCACATGACGGGGGATGCGAGATTGTTGACTGAATTTGAAGATTATGATGGTGGACATGTGAATTTTGCGGGTGCTAAAGGTGGTAGAATTACAGGACGAGGAAAAGTGACCAATGGGAAGATCACACTGGACAAAGTGAACTATGTTGAGCAGCTTAAACACAATCTGATGAGCGTGTCACAAGTCTGCGACAAGGGTCACTCGGTCCATTTTACCAAGACTGAAGCATTAGTGTTGAAACCAGGTTTGGAGATTCCGGACGATTGGATAATGATGAGAGCGCCAAGGAGAAATGACACTTATGTCATGGACATGGGTGCTAAGGATCCAACTGCTGTCGTGGCATGTTTGCTATCAAAAGCATCTGAAGCTGAATCAATGTTGTGGCACAGACGGATGGCCCATATTCACTATTGAAAAATGAACTATATTATTAAAAATGAGCTAGTGAAAGAGGTTCCATTGCAAAGGTTTCACGTGGAAGATAAATGTCTTCCATGTCAAAAGGGAAAACAACATAAGAAACCTCACAAATTAAAAACAGTAAATTCCATAGATGCCCCTTATGAATTACTTCACATGGATTTATTCGGTCCAGTGAACGTGAGGAGCATAGGTGGAAAGTACTATTGTTTAGTTGTCACAGATGATTACTCACGTTATTCATGGGTTTTCTTTTTAGGTACAAAAGATGAGACAGTAGAGATGTTGATAGATCTTTTTACAAAATTGGAAAACGTCCATGATGTAAGGATCAAGAGGATAAGGAGTGATAATGGCACGGAGTTCAAGAATCAAATTCTGGATCTCTATTGTCTTCTCAAGGGAATAGAACATCAATTTTCTGCTCCTTATACACCTCAACAGAATGGAGTCGCTGAGAGGAAAAACAGGACGTTGATTGAAGCCGCTAGGACTATGCTTTTAGATTCAAAGCTTCCAGTTCTTTTCTGGGGAGAAGCTGTGAATACAGCTTGTTATGTCCTAAACAAAGTTTTGACCGTTAAACGTTTTAACAAAACTTGTCATGAATTAATGTTTAACGAAAAACCAAACTTGAAAGGCTTTGAACCATTTGGATTACCCTGCACCATTGTGCGAAACAAAGATAAACAAAAATTCGGTGAGGTGGCTGACGAAGGCTATTTTCTAGGTTACGTACCTGGCACACCGAATAAAATGGTTTTTAATATAAAAACTGGTAAAATTGAGGTTGTTTTTAATGTAGAAATTACTACCTATAAACCTCAACAATCAACGAATGGACCAGCTATATTATATGATTATGAAAGCATTTTTAAATCATTTAATATTCCTGAGTTTTCTGATGCAGGTGAATCTCAGCTGATTCAAACAGTGATAAGTGAAGACGATGAAGGCGAGTTCATGCCTAGATCAAATGTTGATATGACAGATGCTCCGGAAACTTCCCAAGGTGCTGCTGATACTGATTCAAGCGATAGTGAACCTGAACCCAATCAGGGGGAGGACTTCATTAATCCGTTTGCGGATCAGAACATTCAGGGGGAGGTTGGATCAAACCTGGGTGACAATCTTGAAGTGGATACCGTTGCTACTACACGAGCAAATAGAGATCATCCAGTTGACATGATACTTGGAGATCCTACTGCAGGTGTTCAGACAAGGCGAAGCATAGCAGCGAATACAGGTTTATTTGTTTCGATTGAGAAGACTGGGATTGTGAATGAGTGCTTGTATAGTTGCTTTATTTCTCAAGAGGAGCCGAAGAACATTCATATGGCTCTAAAAGACAATTCTTGGGTTGAGGCTATGCAAGAGGAATTGGTCCAGTTTGCAAAGTTGAAGGTTTGGGAGTTAGTTAACCTTCTTAAAGGTGAAAGAGAGATTGGCACTAAATGGGTATTTAGGTGCAAGAAGGATGAAAGAGGTATTGTCATGCGAAACAAGGCTCGATTGGTTGTCAAAGGTTTCAATCAGCAAGAAGGGATAGATTACAATGAAGTGTTTGCACCAGTGGCAAGGTTGGAAGCAATTCGTTTGTTCCTCGCCTTCGCAACATTTAAGGGCTTCAAAGTTTACCAACTAGACATGAAGAGTGCATTTCTTTACGGGAAAGTCCAAGAAGTGGTGTATGTCTCACAACCAGATGGGTTCGTTGATCCTGATTATCCATATCGTGTGTACAAGCTTGATAAAGCTTTGTATGGATTACATCAAGCTCCCAGGGCATGGTACGAGACACTGTCTACACATCTGATCAAGAATGGTTTTGAAAGAGGTCAGATTGACAGTACACTTTTCATCAAGAGAAAGAAGGAAGATTTTCTGCTGGTACAGGTGTACGTGGATGACATCATCTTTGGGTCATCAGATGAAAACATGTGTAAAGAGTTCGAGCAGGTGATGAAGAACAAGTTTGAAATGAGCGCTATGGGTGAGCTGTCCTACTTTCTAGGATTACAAGTTGAACAGAAGGAGGATGGGATGTTTATTCATCAAACACAGTATGTGTATGACATTTTGAATCGGTTCAAAATGAATGATTGCTCTACTTTCAACACACCCATTTGCGAAAATCACAATCTTGGCCCAGATCATGAAAGTACTGAAGATGTTGATCCAACTCAATACAGGGCAATGATTGGTTCTCTAATGTACTTGACTGCTTCAAGACCCGACATCATGTTTGCCGTATGCTTGTGTGCTAGATATCAGGCTAATCCGAAAGATTCACACATGAAAGCAGTGAAGCGTATTCTTCGTTACTTAAAGGGGAAACCTAAACTTGGGTTGTGGTATCCAGCTGATAGTGATCTGAATTTTGTTGCTTACACTGACTCAGAGTTTGGAGGATGCAAGTCAAACAGAAAGTCTACAACAGGTGGTTGTCAGTTCTTAGGAGGCAGGATTGTGTCTTGGTAATGCAAGAAACAATCTTGTGTGTCTACCTCTACGTGTGAAGCTGAATATATTGCTGCGGGTAGCTGCTGCTCTCAGGTTCTCTGGATACAACAGCAGATGCGCGATTACGGTTTGGATTTCACTCGTACTCCTATAATGATAGACAATAATGCCACAATTTCTATAACAAATAATCCCGTGAAACACAGTCGCACAAAACATATTGACATTCGTCATCATTTTATACGGAATTGTGCTGAAAAGAGACTAATTGAATTACATCGAGTCGACACACAAGATAACCTGGCAGATCTTTATACTAAAGCATTTGTCAGGGCTCGCTTTGAACATTTAGTCGAACTCAATGGGATGAGGAATCCTGAATAACTGGTTTTTCATAAGAATTTTGTAAATAGTTTACTGCTTTCTTAAAAATCAAAAAATACAAAAACATTGAAAAATAAAAAAACATATAAAAATAGAAAATCAAAAATGAGTTATCACTGTGTGAAAAAGAAGAAATGATAGTACATCAGTAAGTTGAACTGTCACACTGAAATTGAACCTAAATTGCTTAAGTGTGATAGCAGCTTCATTATATGATGTACCAGTAGGCAAAAAGCATGAAATAATCAACTTACCAATGTGATATAAACCTAAATGAACTGAATATGAGTGGGGAACACATCAGTGGTGTATGGTTTAATGACCTTAAATCTTGCGTTGATAGATTGCCAAAATCTGAGGTTTTGGGTCTTTATACTGTTATTTCATCTAGGGATATCAGGGTTGTCCTTCTGCTGCATCCAGATACATGCTGACCTAGGCACAACCAGGATATCTTAAAAGAGCAAAAAATGCCAAATCCCATAAATGAAGAAGCTCTCCTAGAGAGTCATTCAAAAAGTGCAAAATGCATAAATCATACCAAAAAATGGTATTTGTCTTTTCCCTCGTTAGATATCTTGGTCTCTTTGATGTACGGAAGTACTGACCTGATCACCAATTATCTATCGTTGAAAAACAAAACGGATGAATTCAGTATACTCACCTACTACGATGAATCTTTGTGCATACCTTGATCGCGGGGGTATATCCTGAAGTGGGACACACTAGTATATCAGTAATAAAATTACCTTAACGTATCATATGGTAATGGTACTTGAAATGTTCATGCATTTTGTTTAAATGGACAAACATACTGGTAATCGTCTTGAGCTGCTTTTCACGAAAAAATACATAAAGAATTATCTAATAGTGTGAAACAGTTTGATTGTGCTGATATGATCTTCTAACCGGTGATTCTCACAAAAATAGAGTGTTTATTGCTTTTGTATTTACTTGCTTTCAGAAAATATAAAAATCCAAAAATAGTGTCTTTTTCTGTTTAAAAATTCTTAATGTACGGAAAACTATTATTCTTGGAGGAATTGTTACCGATAGGGGGAGATGGTGTTAGAAAGTGAGTTCAAAATTTTAAATCATGCAGGGTATTGTGTGTTGGACAAAAGTTTAGCGTGTTGGTGATAGATTGAATAAGCTTAATCTGTGATACAGTTTAAATATCTCTTGAATAATAATAATTTATTTAACTTTGTTGAAAAATTCTTATGGTTTCTCGAGATGTTTGTTTTATAGTATACAGATTGAAGCAGTATGTTGCTGAGAAGTTGCTGAGAAGATAAGAGTTTGATTGGATGCTAAAGAACCTTGCATATTTTAATAGATGGAAATGTGCTAATTTACATGTGGTCTCTCAATCCCTACAAATCCTCTCTTTGACCCATTTTCCCTTGTCCATTGCCCATGCCTTCTCCCTAGCTTGTTTTGACCATTTTGTCTTATTTCCTTTTCTTATGTATGCCTATATATAGATAGGTGGTATGTAGCTTTCTAATCATCATTTTTCAATAGTTCTTTTACCATAATAAAATTGTTATGGTATCAGAGCAAACACACGATCCTACATAAAACAAACCACCCCCCTAAAAAAAAACTTTGGTGACAAAATGAGTACTGCTAAAGAGGAAGAAACGCCGGTCGTTAATATGGCAGGTACATCAACCATGAAGGTAAATGGGTTGGAGGTAAGTGGGTTGTTGATTCGGGTGCCACCGAAAACATTACTTGTAACGACTCTATGCTCGAGAATAAAACAAAGAAAAACTATGAAGCACCGGTTGTCATACCAAACGGTGATGCCATAGCCGTAAGAGGAAGAGGAGAATTCACATTACCCAATGGCATGAAAATAAAGGATGTTCTCCATGTTCCCGAATTCAAATGCAATCTCCTATCTGTTAGTAAACTGACACGGGATCTTAAATGTGCTATAACCTTTTTTCCAGATTTTTTTATCATGCAGGATTTGAGTACAAGGACGTTGATCGGAGTGGGTGATTGCGAGAACGGTCTATACAAGATGGGGATGACGGGAGAACAAAGAAGGGCGATGGCTACCACGGTTGATACATGGCACAATAGATTGGGTCATGCTTCGAATTCTAAACTACTCATGTTGATTTTCTAAAAAACGCCCATTTGAACCAAATGTTTTTTTTTTTGTGATTCTTGTGTTAAGGCTAAGTTTGCAAGATTACCGTTTCCTATCAGCACTACTAAAACCAATGCTTGCTTTGATCTAATACATTGTGATGTATGGGGGAAGTATTGCACACCTTCTCTTTCACGAGCAAGCTATTTTTTTGACAATCGTAGACGATTTTAGTAGAGCTGTGTGGGTCTTCTTGCTAAAACACAAGTACGAGGCAAGCACTTGTCTCATCGCTTTCCATAAGATGATACAAGTGCAATTTGAAAAAAATATAAAAAGAATCCGATGTGACAATGGGGGAGAGTTCACATCCAGTTACATGCTCAATTTTTATGCAAATGAAGGAATTGTCTTAGAAACAACGTGTCCACACACACCTCAACAAAATGGCGTGGTGGAACGGAAACATCGACGCCTTTTGGAGATGGCTCGGGCCTTAAGATTCGAGTCCAACTTACCAACAAGATTTTGGGGCGAATGCATTCTTACCGCCACATACATCATAAACCGGTTACCATCGGAGGTTATTGGTAACAAGACTCCTTACGAGATTCTATACAATCAAAAACCCGATTACGAACATATGCGAGTTTTCGGTTGTCTAGCATACTATAAGAGCACCGAAACACTTGGTGACAAATTTGTTGAAAGAGGCAAACCGGGTATTTTTTTGGGGTATCCACCAGGCACAAAAGGGTATAAAATTCTTTCGGTCAAACAAAACAAAATAATTATTTCAAGAGATGTCAAATTTGTTGAAAACATTTTCCCTTTCAAAAATGTCACTCTTGAAGAAGAAGAAATCTTTATACCCCTAAAATGGTGGGATAGTGAACCTGTGAAACAACAAAGGGAACCGGATATTGAGCTAGATCCATCTGGGCCTCTTTTAGACCCAGAAACTGGGCCATCTTTACAACCGCAAAACACCGATGAAACCGATCCCACAAGCCCAACTGATCAACACACCCAAACCGAGCCCACTAATCCCACCGAGGAACAACACAACCCCAATCCTATGGGCTAAGTTGGTACGACCCATGATCAAAGTGTCAATCTAGAAGGCTTGCATGAAGCTTTCGAAACCGTTGAACCACAAAGAGAAAAAAGAAGCAGGTCACGTCCCAAGCATCTCGATGACTATGAAGTCCGTCTCCCCCCATCCATTGACCATGAGCAATCCACCTCCAATCAAGAGTCCTCAACAGTACATCCTCTTGCACATTTCATTTCCTATGATAAGTTTACTAACAATCATAAAGCTTTTTTGGCGGCCATAACTTCCAATCATGAGCCAAAATGTTTTAGCCAAGTGGTGAAGGATCCAAAATAGGTCGAGGCCATGAAGAAAGAGGTTCAAGCACTCGAAGAAAATGGAACATGGGTCCTCGAAGAGCTTCCCGAAGGAAAGCGCGCCATCGACTAGAAGTGGGTTTACAAGATAAAATATAAACCCAATGGAGAAGTCGCTTTATGGTCTTAAACAAGCATCGAGGAATTGGTATTAAAAGTTTACCAAGTCCTTACTTGAAATCGGTTTCTGAAAAACGGGGGTGGACCATTCCTTGTTCCTATTGAAGACAGACGAAGTATTCATGGCTGCATTTATTTATGTTGACGATGTCATACTAGTTGGGAATAATATGGAAGAAATGCAAAACGTCAAGACCTTCCTAGACAAATGATTTAGCATCAAAGATCTAGGAGTATTGAAGTTCTTCTTGGGTATCGAGGTAGCTCGCACCAAAAAAGGTCTTGTGCTTAGCCAACGCAAGTACATCTTAGACATATTGGAGGATATGGGAATGACGGGTTGTCGTCCGAGTCAGTTCCCAATGGAACAAAATTTGAAATTGGATAAGTGTGATAAATAAGCTCAAGTCGATGCAAACCAATACCGACGATTAATTGGAAGACTCGTTTACCTTCAGGCTACTAGTCCCGACGTTGCATATGTCGTCAATATTTTGAGTCAATTCGTTGGTGACCCAAGAGTTAGTCATTTAGAGGCTGCCAATCGAGTCCTTTGCTACCTCAAAGGCACTCCTGGACAAGGGATTCTTCTACCAAAGCAGGGCGGCCCCAACCTCATCACTTAATGTGACTCGGATTGGCTTGGTTGTCCTTTCACATGGAGGTTACGAACTGGGTACTTACTTCTCTTGGGAGGCGCTCCTATATCCTGGAAATCAAAGAAACAATCGGTGGTTTCTCGATCTTCAGCCGAAGCTGAATACCGGGCCATGGCGGCCGTGGTTAGTGAGATTATATGGATGAGATGGCTTTTAAAGGAACTTGATATCCCTCAAGAAGGACCGATACAATTGTTTTATGACAATCAAGCAGACAGACACATTGCAAACAACCCCGTGTTTCATGAACGCACCAAACATGTTGAAATGGATTGTTATTTTGTCCGTGAACGTGTTGAGTTAAAAGAAATTCAAACCATGAAAATAGATACAACAATGCAGCTTGCCGATCTCCTCACTAAACCATTGGGTACCAACTGCTTCCGCACTTTACTTGGTAAGTTGGGCATTACGGATCTTCACGCTCCAACTTGAGGGGGAGTAAAGAACCTTGCATATTTTAATAGATGGAAATGTGCTAATTTACATGTGGTCTCCCAATCCCTACAAATCCTCTCTTTGACCCATTTTCCCTTGTCCATTGCCAATGCCTTCTCCCTAGCTTGTTTTGACCATTTTGTCTTATTTCCTTTTCTTATGTATGCCTATATATAGATAGGTGGTATGTAGCTTTCTAATCATCATTTTTCAACAGGTCTTTTACCATAATAAAATTGTTAGATGCATGGTAGAACATCCTTTCTACATTGCAGACAAAGTTGAAGAGTTTGAAGATTGCTTTACAAATGCTGAACTGGAGTTTACTCAAGTGATAACGTGTTGAAGATTTGGTGATTGGATGCATCAGCTTATGGGGAGTCTGTTGCTGACAGAAGCTGTTAAAGCTGAAGCTATCCAAAGACCAAAGGCAGTGCAAGACTACATGAAGATTGCAAGATGAGTGAAGACAAAGTTATTTTATGAAGCTATTGTCAAGGGGGAGTTTGTTGGTGCATATTTGTGACAACAACTTAGATTTGGTCTTTGGATATCTTGTAATTAGTTAAACGATAAACAGTTAGCGGGTTTAGCTTTGTATTAGTGAAATAATAGAGTTTGGGCTAAACAAAACCCAGTTGGGTCATAGGGGGACGAATTGGGCTTGCCCATGTAGGAAACCCTAACCCAAGTTGCAAACCTTGTGTTATATAAACAAGGTTATGCATTAGGGTTTAGGTTAATCAGCCAAAACAATGTTTGTGAGAGAGAATTTTCGTGAGAGCTCTAGCTTGGACGAATTAGGGTTTGATTGATTGTAATACTCGTGTTTGACAATCAATAGAAACCCGGTTGATAAGTAATTGCTGTTTCTACACGTTTTCTGTGATATTCTGATCAAGAGGATTCCGCACTCTTGATTGAATTGACAATTCTGTGACGATCCATACGAAAAGGGGACCTACAAGAGCTCAAGGTTGTCAATAAAGTGTGTTCGGTTCAAGCTTGATCAAGCATCCGGTAAGAGCTGATTGTTTTAAGTAGACTTAGTAAATATAGAAAATGAATACGATTAGATGTGCATAGGAAGAGTGCGTAATACACTCAAACCCGGAAAGTGCACCAAACATGAATGGTTTAAGTAAGTTGTGAACTTGGTTAAACCAAAGTGAAAGATGCAAATGATACAAAATTAAATGTTTAACAATTAATACAAACATATAGATTCAAGATGACTGATGAAGGCAACGATGATGATACGGTGCCGAAAGTCACCGAACAGATGAAAGAAATGTCCGGTGTAACCGGGGGCGAATTAGCATCTCAATTAACTGAAGAGATGGAAGCTAAAATTTCTGAGGAAGTCGGAAAGGCAATAGAAGCTAGTCTACCGCAGTTCGCCGAGAGACTACAAACCACAATTTTGCTAGCAGTAGAGGATATGATAACTGAATTAAAAGATAGTCTCTCACAAGAAAAAGATGACGGGAGTGAGTCGGATGTGGACCCAAGACCCGTAAAGAAATCAAAGCTTGATACCCCATAAGAGAAGGCAAGGTCTTCCCACATGGCAGCCGCAGAGGCTAAAGCTGAACCTGATGTCATTTCAGGTATGTTTCTTGTAAATTAAAGTTTAGCACAAAGATCATTTCGATACGAGTGCGAATAATAGTTGTACATGGGTGTATATGAGTAGTGAGATGAGTAAACTTTGTAAAAGAAATATACATATATATATATATATATATATATATATATATAGGGGAAGGTTCATTGGGGAACACTAAAAAAGTGGGGAACAGCGGCGAACCGACTCAAACGAACTTCGATTGGACTCATTCCAGGGGCGTTAGAACCGGCTCGTCGAACCCTAACTAAGATCTCTTAACCCTAAACCCAAAATCCTAACTCCTAAACTCTAAACCCTAAATCTAAAAAATAAGGCTAAAACCTAAGCTAAACCGTAAAATCTAAACTATAAACCCTAAAAGCTAAACCCTAAAGGCTAAACCTAAAGCTAAACCCTAAAGCTAAACCCTAAAGCTAAACCCAAAAGCTAAAGCCTAAACCCTAAACCCTAAATCTAAACCCCTAAAGCTAAACCCTAAAGCTAAACCCTAAAAGCCAAACCCTAATATATTTAGGGTTTAGGGGTTATGATTTAGGGTTTAGAGTTAAGAGATCCTAGTTAGGGTTCGACGAGCCGGTTCCAACGCCGCTGGAATGAGTCCAATCGGAGTTCGTTTGAGTCGGTTCCCCACTGTTCCCCACTTTTTTAGTGTTCCCCAATGAACCTTACACTATATATATATATATATATATATATATATATATATATGTATATAAGCATAAATAGAAGTGATCATGTAAAGATTGAGGCAAAAGTAATCATGATAAATATTGTCATGGGAAGGGGTGCGCGCACACTCGAACCCGATAACGTAATGAAAGATAAGCGTCATAATAGAGAGAAGTGTAATAACACCCGAACCCTGGGAGTTGCAATAGTAATAGATGACAAGGACATGGTTATAGACTAAGCCAAACTAAATGAAACATATAGAAACATCGTTTATGTCAACAAACGATGTGGATAAATGCCATACAACAATGTGAAACAATAACATGAAATGAATAGATTTGTCATTGTAACAATAGATTAAGGTCAAAAATCGAGAGATTAAGATTTGGATAGGAATATCCTCGAGAAAGAAACTAAATGGATAATATGTATTATTCATTGCTGTAAATAATGAAATGCCAATAAATTTGGATTTAAAAGCTCGGGTATGGGTAGATACTACCCAAGTAACATGTTATTAATAAAACCCTCCTGAGGAAGAACGATAATCACATTGATGGGGATGATTATATAAAAGAATTAGTAAGATAAACGTTATGAAAGTGTTAGAATAAGAACGGGTAAACCCCAAAAAGCCGAATAACAATAGCAGTAATTCATCAAATAAGACTTAAGAAATGGGCCTTCGGGACATTAGTAAAGGAAACAGACCTAAGGGTCGCTAACAAAAAAAAGGTGGTGTTCGGATTAAATAAGTAAAGTGCTTGATAATAAAGGTAAACAGAAGCCGGATAATAGGAGCGTGTTACATTAAGATAATGAGCCCAAGGGAAGGGATAAGAATCGAAGTAAACAAAAATATAAATCGACAATTTAGAATGTCAAGGCATAAGAATAAAGTTGACTGTCATAAGTGATGGAACTCACACGAATAAGTCAAACGAGACGAGTGAAAGAATAAAAGACTTGGTTGAGTAAAAGCAGTGGATTTTGCATATACGACCAAATAAATCTAAAAACAAAGTCTTAATGAATGCCAGAAGGGTTGCTATGAAACTAATTTCGGTAAAATACCCAATTGATGGGCATGTTTTCAGATATACGCGTAACCAACAGTCGAGAACGCGAATTAAAAGTCAAAAGACTCGGATTAAGAGTTATGACTAAAAAGACGATAAAATTTTGCAAAAACAGAAATTTCTATAGTCATGTTCAACTACTTTAATGTTGGACGGGCTGAATAAACTATAATAGATGATATCCCAGGTAAGAGCAACCCAAATAATGAAAGTGCGAAATATTATTGAATCTATGTGATAGGTCATAAAAGAGTATGAAAGGATGATGTGCGATAAAGTGTTACTCATTTTAGGTGTATATTTTAAGCCCTTTTTAACACTTATTTTAGCCAAGTTTTAAATTTATAAAACACGATATTTCACTAACACTAAACACACATATGGGCAAGTGCACCCATCGTTGAGTGTAGTATAGCGTTGGTAAGATACCGAGGTCGTCCAAGGACACAAGAGCTTTTAGTACCGGTTTATCCTCAACGTCTAACCAAAATAAAAGTTTAGAAAAATGTTTTAAACTAAGAAAATTAAAAACTAACTAAAATGCTGAAAATAAAAATAAAAGAAAAAACAGATAGACAAGATGAATCACTTGGTTCCGACTCGTATCTAGTATAACCTTTGATTATTTCCGCACTTTTGCACATAATTAAGAGATTATCTTAGTTATTGTAGTAGGCCCCTCTTTTGAAGGTGACGTTACCCTCACCCCAGTAGTTTGAGTCAGCAGGGATACAATCCTAAAGGGGTGGATTATTGGAAGATAATGAATTAAGTTATTAATGCAGTATTGTGGTAGGCCCCGCTTTTGGCGGTGACGTTACCCTCGACTAAGTAGTCTGAGTCAGCAGGGATACAGTCCTAAATAGCCGGTTTATAGTATTAATAGTAGTTAACTTATGAGGGGATCAAAGAGTTTGGACCCCCGCCATCCAATACCGTGAAGTATTGAAGGAGGTCCTACTAAATTTGACCCAGGTCCATTGCAGGACCTCTAAACGCTGAACAATGGCAAGACCTTTACCAAACCGTTCCCTTAACCCCCTACCAGGTAGCCAACATACCTCCATATAGACCGTGGAGATATGAATGGTGAAAATCCTTTATTTTATATAGACAGTAAAATAATGCCAAGACACCACGGACAAACGATAAGGAAAGATCACCTTCAACATAAGTAACTAGTTATTAAAGTCATTAATACAAAACCAAATAAAAAGTGCAAAAGATTAGAAATAAAAAGTATTATACTAGACACTTTGTCTTCACCAAGTGATGTAAGAGACTTAGGCAAACATGGCCTTGATTGTCAAGAACTCTTACGATCAATCTTGGATCCCGAGACGACTCACACACTCTATGATGGACAATGGATGATTGTGGTGGATGATGGTGTTGTGATGGTGGTGGGTGGTGGATGAACTGTGAGAGAGGTGGTGTGCCAAGGGATGGTTTGAGCTTGAGCCAAGCACTCCTATTTATAGCCTGTACAGAAGCCTGGACACGGCCCCGTGTCCGCTGGACACGGCCCCGTGTCCACCCTTTTCTCTTTCTTCATTAATACAGTTTGTCTTTATTAGCTCCACACGCCCCCGTGTCCGCTGGGCACGCCCCCGTGTCCGTCTGACACTCTCTCTCTTCATTAATTGTAATTCGCAATTACAATTAATGCGCCTGCTGTACTTTCGCCACGCCCCCGTGTCCGCTGGGCACGGCCCCGTGGTGGGCAATAGAAGCTTCTACAGGTTTTTCTTTTGTGCCAGGGCTGACCATTCTGGACACGGCCCCGTGCTGAGCTGGGCACGCCCCGTGTCGGGCTGGGCACGCCCCGTGTCGGGCTGGGCACGCCCCGTGTCGGGCTGGGCACAGCCCCATGCTCAGCTTTCTTCTTGTTTTTGCTTTGGGAGTTGTTGTCGAGGGGTCGAGCATGCCACGTTTCTTCCTTTTCTTTGTATTTATGTTGGTTTTGGCTGTATTTTTGTTCCTTTTGTTCGTTTAAGCTCATTTGACCCTGTAAATTCAAAAGGAAGACAAAAACACACTTTTTCCAACATTAGTACTAAAAAAGGGTTAGTTTTATGCCTTATTTGATGTAATTTATATGTTGCATTTTACACACATCAAATACCCCCACACTTGAATCTTTGCTTGTCCTCAAGCAAAACTCTTTATAATGTGGCTTTACACTCCCAAATGGAATTGGTAGAAGAGAAGGTTTTTGGGCTTGTCATAGAGTGCCGGGAATCCAAGATTCTTTATTAGGCTTTATTTTTATGTATTTACAATCCTATTCGTCATGATTTATTTAAAACTTTTCATAAGATAAATTACTTATTAGGGCATAACATGCCTTTGTAAAATTCTATTTATATACAAGTTCACATACCTCACGGGAGAAATCACTCACACTCGGCCGAAGGTGTATTTTTAGTGAAACACTCGAGAGCGGCATGGAACTTACTCCTACCATAGGCTTGCCAAGCAATCAATCCTCCTCCTTTTTAACTATATACCTTTGTAAATATCAAGAGGACTTTTTGGGTGAAGGGTTAGGCTTGGGTTAAAGGTAAGTGGTTGGGTTGGTGGTTAGTAGAAAAAGGGCGAAAAGCGTAACAAGCGTCGGTTTTCGTAAGACTTTTTTTATTTTTTTTATTTTATGAAGCTATTTTTCAAACAAAGTCATTGTTGATAAACTTGTTTGTTTATTTGCTTTTGCTTCATAATCAACTTTTTCTCTTTTTTTTTTTTTTTTTTTTTTTTTTTTGAATAGTCATACGAAAAACCGAACTTGTTACTAAAATAAAGGGTTAAAAATGAAAAAGGTTTTGGTGGGTAAAAAGGGTGTTTGGTTTGGGTTATGAAATGAAAAGGTTTAGGCTCAAAGGGGCTAACTAAGGGGATTTTGGGTAGGTGGTAAAAAAAAGAAAAATAATGGTGTAGAAATAAAAAGGGTTAGTCCTAATGCCTCCATCATCATTACTTACTCGGGTTTAAGTTGGTAAGGACCGGGAATGTATCGTCATGGCAAGTTCTAGAGTCGTAAGAACCAAGCGGCTATTCACACAAGAAACGAAAGATGAGCATTTAATTTAAAGGTATATATTTGTATGCTCAATAAAGGCTCAAAACTCACTTTTGTGGGAATGGGTTTTTTTTATGTGATCAAGTATATATAATTAAATTTTAACTAAGCTTGTCATGCCTTTTCATAATTTTCTTATGTTGGTTCTTTTTATCACGACGCTATCGGTTGTAAATTTGCAAAAATATAACCTTTTTAGAATTTTGAAATTCCTAAATTAAACCTAGACAAGTAAAAAAAATTGAAAATTTTTGAAAAAATTTGGGGTGATTAGCGGTTCCAATAGAGTTTTGTGTAAGGCTTGTTATTAGGACTTGCAAGATTCAAGGTTTTAGCATCCCCCCACACTTAAATTACACATTGTCCTCAATGTGTCCCAAAAATAAGTTTTTCGGTTGATTAAAATGTGTAAAAGTGGGTTAAAAACAAGATTTTATGGTACTGGGTAGCTGAACACGGGGTGGTGTTGGCTGAGCACGGCCCAGTGTCCAGACTGCCAGTACCAAAAGTAAACAGAAGGCTGGGCACGGGGGCGTGTCCAGTGAGCACGGCCCCGTGTCCAGGTACCTGAACTGGGCATTTTCTATAGAACCTTGGGCACGGGGTGTGTTGGGGTGAGCACGGCCCCGTGCTGAACTTGCTGTAATGAAGAAAAATTGTCGGGAGGCTCTGTTTTTGTGCATGGGGTGTTGGTTCAAGCTTCCCTTATCATCCTTCACCATCCCGAGTGTGTTTTATTCCTGAAAAAAAAACTAAACTAGAAAACGTAAAAGTTAATCTAAACTAAAACTACGGATAGTTCCGCGGAATGCCTCCGTGGTGCGCCACGTTTATAAGGGTCCTTGGCTAGACCCTCCTTATCAGGTGGTTCTGGCTCATCTTCAATTAGGGGGTCGTCATTGCCGAATGGATATTTCATTGATCGCTCAAGATCGACACTCTTTTTAAATGCCCCTAATTGAAGAGGTAGATTGTTGAACTTCCGGATTTTCAAAGCTTCGTGAGTTTTTACAAATGGTCGTCCCAACACTAGAGGAGCGTCATCTAGGATGAAAAAATCGGTCGGGATTACCATTTGATTTGTTTGAACCAATACATCCTCAACTATACCGATTGATTTTATTACTTTCCGATTGGATAGAAAAATGGGTATTTGAAGTGGAGAAAAATCACTAATACTTAATTTTTCGAAAATGTAGTTAGGCATTATGTTAACACAAAGATCTTTATCGATTGTGACATTACTAATAAACGAATTTTGAAAGAAACATGGAACCGGTGTAATGTTAATTTCAAATGGGTCTTCTTTTATTAGTGAGGTTTGATCATCAGTTAACTTAACACTTACCGTTTCGTCAATTTTAGTGTTAGTGTTTAACTCTTTTAAAAACTTAGCATGAGTGGGTACTAAACAATGATTTTCAAAAGAAGGTGACAAGAGATTAATTTCTTCAAAATTAGACTCTTCTTGAATTTTAACGTTGTCGGACTCACCTTTTTCGTTGTTTAACTCATGTGTCGGTTTTTCACTTATTTGTTCTTCCATTTTTACATTTTCAGTTATCTCTTCCTTTTTTAGTTCTTCTCTTGCGCGGGACTCCTCTTCCCTTACGCGAGCTTCTTTTATACATCGATCGATAACTCTAATGTGTTCTAATATCCTATCGGTCACTTCGGTTATAGAAAAAGAATCGTTATTTTCTAAGCTTGAATCCGGTTGTTCGCCCCTTTGTTCCTCATAATACCCATATGAAGTTGATGGTTCACACCATTGTCCTTCATTGTAAGCATATGATGGATAAGGTTCGTAATTTTGTTCTTCATAATACTCATATGAGGTGGGTTGTTCACGCCATGGTTCCTCATAATAAGCATATGAAGGTGGTTGCTCATATCTTGGTTCCTCAAAGTATGAGTAAGAAGGCTCATACCTTGGTTCATCAAAATATGAGTATGAGGGAGGAGGTTCATACCTTTGGTCTTCATAGGATGTGTATGAAGTTGACGGCTCGTACCTGGGCTCCTCATAGTAGGTGTATGAATTGGATGGTTGATATGAGCGATTATTTTGAACCGATCGTGCGTTACGACAATTAGTGCAATAATTACCCCTATAATCATCCTCCTCATAGGTGTAGTTGTAACCTCCTGAGTATTGATCCATAAGAATCACTCAGCAGACCACAACTGAGTCTCGAGATCAGAATCTGTATCTGGGCGTTTTAATTAAATTTACTGATTTCGTTGAGCACGGGGCGTGTTCAGTGAGCACGGCCCGTGTTCAACCTACTGTAAATGCAAAACTAAACTAAAATGCAGAAAAATGTGGGCCCGTTTTGAAAAGGTTTTGAAAAACTGATTAGGCTGTCGATTTTAAGCTTTCCTAAAATCCTTGTGTCCCCGGCAACGGCGCCAAAAACTTGATGTGCGATAAAGTGTTACTCATTTTAGGTGTATATTTTAAGCCCTTTTTAACACTTATTTTAGCCAAGTTTTAAATTTATAAAACACGATATTTCACTAACACTAAACACACATATGGGCAAGTGCTCCCATCGTTGAGTGTAGTATAGCGTTGGTAAGATACCGAGGTCGTCCAAGGACACAAGAGCTTTTAGTACCGGTTTATCCTCAACGTCTAACCAAAATAAAAGTTTAGAAAAATGTTTTAAACTAAGAAAATTAAAAACTAACTAAAATGCTGAAAATAAAAATAAAAGAAAAAACAGATAGACAAGATGAATCACTTGGTTCCGACTCGTATCTAGTATAACCTTTGATTATTTTCGCACTTTTGCACATAATTAAGAGATTATCTTAGTTATTGTAGTAGGCCCCTCTTTTGAAGGTGACGTTACCCTCACCCCAGTAGTTTGAGTCAGCAGGGATACAATCCTAAAGGGGTGGATTATTGGAAGATAATGAATTAAGTTATTAATGCAGTATTGTGGTAGGCCCCGCTTTTGGTGGTGACGTTACCCTCGACTAAGTAGTCTGAGTCAGCAGGGATACAGTCCTAAATAGCCGGTTTATAGTATTAATAGTAGTTAACTTATGAGGGGATCAAAGAGTTTGGACCCCCGCCATCCAATACCGTGAAGTATTGAAGGAGGTCCTACTAAATTTGACCCAGGTCCATTGCAGGACCTCTAAACGCTGAACAATGGCAAGACCTTTACCAAACCGTTCCCTTAACCCCCTACCAGGTAGCCAACATACCTCCATATAGACCGTGGAGATATGAATGGTGAAAATCCTTTATTTTATATAGACAGTAAAATAATGCCAAGACACCACGGACAAACGATAAGGAAAGATCACCTTCAACATAAGTAACTAGTTATTAAAGTCATTAATACAAAACCAAATAAAAAGTGCAAAAGATTAGAAATAAAAAGTATTATACTAGACACTTTGTCTTCACCAAGTGATGTAAGAGACTTAGGCAAACATGGCCTTGATTGTCAAGAACTCTTACGATCAATCTTGGATCCCGAGACGACTCACACACTCTATGATGGACAATGGATGATTGTGGTGGATGATGGTGTTGTGATGGTGGTGGGTGGTGGATGAACTGTGAGAGAGGTGGTGTGCCAAGGGATGGTTTGAGCTTGAGCCAAGCACTCCTATTTATAGCCTGTACAGAAGCCTGGACACGGCCCCGTGTCCGCTGGACACGGCCCCGTGTCCACCCTTTTCTCTTTCTTCATTAATACAGTTTGTCTTTATTAGCTCCACACGCCCCCGTGTCCGCTGGGCACGCCCCCGTGTCCGTCTGACACTCTCTCTCTTCATTAATTGTAATTCGCAATTACAATTAATGCGCCTGCTGTACTTTCGCCACGCCCCCGTGTCCGCTGGGCACGGCCCCGTGGTGGGCAATAGAAGCTTCTACAGGTTTGTCTTTTGTGCCAGGGCTGACCATTCTGGACACGGCCCCGTGCTGAGCTGGGCACGCCCCGTGTCGGGCTGGGCACGCCCCGTGTCGGGCTGGGCACAGCCCCATGCTCAGCTGGGCACAGCCCCATGCTCAGCTTTCTTCTTGTTTTTGCTTTGGGAGTTGTTGTCGAGGGGTCGAGCATGCCACGTTTCTTCCTTTTCTTTGTATTTATGTTGGTTTTGGCTGTATTTTTGTTCCTTTTGTTCGTTTAAGCTCATTTGACCCTGTAAATTCAAAAGGAAGACAAAAACACACTTTTTCCAACATTAGTACTAAAAAAGGGTTAGTTTTATGCCTTATTTGATGTAATTTATATGTTGCATTTTACACACATCAAAGGAAGTAGGGAAATAAACCAAATAACGGAATGAGTGGGATAAACCGACGCAAAAAACTATGTAAGAAGTCATAGAGTCGAAAAGATAATCCGAAAGAAAATGAGTTTAGTCTTAGACTACGGTCAAGGTCAAGCAAGTTTCAAAAGCGAAAATAAACTATTCTAAACATAAAAAGGGAGGGGTGCCTAGACGCCATATCTATATATATATACACCATTAAATAAAGACATGAGTAGAAGATGATCTACGGGATCGCTATACCCTTCGGGTTATAAGCAATATAAAGGTCTACGGGATCAAAATGACCCTCGGGTCACAAATACAAAGAAACAAACAATAGGGTCTCACCTTAAAAAGGCAAAGATCTAATAAAATAGTCTATGGGGCTAAGTAAAGGAACCTACGGGTCGATAATATAAAGCATGGGAACCAGTTATGATTTTCCATGTAAAATGATAACGGAGAAGAATAATTCTTGCCGTCAAATTTTGATATGATTGATTGGCATGTGTTCAAGAGAAAAACATTCAACTAAAATTTGGTTTTAGTAAGAAACAATGTTCTATTAACCATTGGGTGTCAGCTCAATGGCCACCAGCCCGCATTCTAACCCGGAGGTGGCGGGTTCGAGTCTTGCTCGTTCCCAATGCCCCTATGGTAGCGGATTTACCCCCAGACTCAGGCTTGCTGGGTGGTGGTCTGCGAGGTGGAATCACCTCGGCGGTTGGGAGGACCGTGGAATATCCCCCCCCCCCAATACTATGAGAGAAATTAGAAAATGGTTAATGCTAAAGAATATAGGTCTTAACGCCGAAAGGTGTAAGACGAGGCATTCGAAGGAAATATTCTTAATAATGAAAAGCCGATGTAAAACTAAACATGACGTGATGTGATCATGGACACAAAAAGTAATATAGAAGACAATTACGTTATAGTGTGAATGACTAGATATGAAATTATAAGCACGCAAAGGGCTAGTGACTACAAAATAGTATACCCGAAAGACGAGGTAAGAGGTAAAACGGTGACTAATTAGTCTAGACGGCAAAACAATTTACAGTCAAGTAATGTTAAGCCCAAGGTTTATTGGGCCATTTAGAATTATCGAAAGGGGTGGTGAAGTCACATACCGTCTCAAACTGACCGAGGGATTGAGTGGGATACATAGCACGTTCCACGTATCACGTCTCCGGAAACGTTTGGCCGATGAAACATCTTATATCCACTACGATGATATCGAAATGGATAATAGTCTTAATTACGCAATGAAGCTAATTGCGATTTTAGATTGTAAACTAAAAAGCTTGAGGAACAGAGTAATTAATCAAGTAAGGATTATATGGGGACACCGAAAAAGGGTTCGGATGCCGCATGGGAGGCCGAAGAGGAGATGCAACGGCTTTACCCTACATTGTTTGGTACGTACTTTGGTTTCGGGGACGAAACCTTTGTAAGGGGGGTGGACTTGTAACACCCAGAAATTTTAAAAATCATATTTTTAAACTAAATAGCGATAATAGTCAAGATAAATGTAACACCCCGAAAATATAAAACTTTATATTTCCAATATAAAGTATTAATCAAACAAGAACCAACTAACTAGGAATTTATAACCCAGTTAGTTACGAGTCTTGAAGTGATTTAAAATAAGGTTAAACACCTAAACTATAGCAAAATAAAA
This sequence comes from Helianthus tuberosus, assembly GCA_030545235.1. NCBI lineage: Eukaryota > Viridiplantae > Streptophyta > Magnoliopsida > Asterales > Asteraceae > Helianthus > Helianthus tuberosus. Next base: position 21,798,832 of record CM060440.1, read on the forward strand.
GTTAGGGGACCAAACTAGTAAAAATCGAAACTTAAGTGTTTAAAGTAACAAATAACACACCAAACACACACATGTGTGTGTGTGTGGTCGAACAAGAACACAGGGGCGACCAGGGGTTTCTTTTCAAGCCCTAATTTTCACCAAATCTCACAAATTGGAAGCCTAAATCAAGTCTAAATCAAAAACTGAATACATATTAGCGATCACCTCGACGAAGAGATCGAAGGTATGTGAAATTTTGATATTTGGTTCTTCTTCAAATTTTAGATGAACTCATGAGTTTTGAATTTGAACTTGCATGATTGTTGTATAGTTGAAATTAGAAGTGATATGATGTCTAGGGATAAACCCTAGATGATTCTTGTAAAAACCTTGCATCATACTTGTAGGGTTTATAATCACCATTGTAGGTGATCAATGGGTTTGTAGAAATTAGATGAACACTAGGATCATAATGCATGTTCTAGTGAAATCTGAATTTATGAAGTAATTTATGGAATTTTGATGTTAAAATTATTTGTTGATGTGCTTAATTGAAGTTGATAGCAATGGAAATAACAAGACATGAACTTAGTATTGATTATGTAAAATCTGAACCGCTAGGTGTTTGTAAAAACGCCTAAATGAGGATTTAAAATGTTAAAGATTGGACAAAAACGCAGATTCGAATATCATAATGAATTGTGCGTTATTAATTATAAAAGAGTTCTAAATTGGTTATGAATGGAACTCTTTAGGTAAAGAATCTGGATCGTCAAGCGGACAAGCCGGAGGTGATACACGTTTGAAGGGTGTGCTTTAAAGGTACGTGACTTGTTGTCTCGTTACATTTATATAGATAAACTTAGTCGTAGATATGTTTAATATTGATATGGCGAAAATGATGGCGTTTGGTATGTCAATGAAGTGGTGTAACTCATTTGACAAACAAACGGGTCAAACTAGTTAAATAAGTATGTTGTTGATGTCATTGTTTAAAATAGCCGTGTTGGAACGTCAATGAAGTGATGTAACTCACTCGACAAACCCAACGGGTCAAATAATGTTCGAATTAGTAGTGCTTGAAACAACTTAAACATCACTTGTTAAATTGGGTTATAAAGCGTAAACCATGGAATGGAAGTGATACGCTAAGGTTGACAAGCCCGGGAATGGGTAATTATGGTGAGAAACCAACATTGACGAATTATGCAAGTACGCGACCTAAGGTTTCGTTACATTATGTTTATTTGTTTATTATAGCTAGTTGTTTTGAAATTCAGCGAAAAAGGAAACCCGTTATGTCACGAAAGTGACAAAACTCACTAGACAAGTAAAACGGGTCAAAACATTGGTCAAAAGTAGAGTTTGGTATGTCTTTGAAATGGTGGTCTCCATTCGACATCCAAACGGGTCAAAACAATGTCGAGTTGTAAATGTCGAAGTGATTGAAACATCACTCGATGATTGGTTATAACCAAAGCGTAAGCCGTGAAGCGGACACGCTAAACTTGTTGCAAATGAACCCATGGTATGGGGATAAAAATCCAGAAATTTATGCTTGTCAAAATTGATAAGAGGAGCATGTTAAAACCCTCGAAAACAAAGCATGTTGTTAAGGCCTAAGCAACTCTCAGTAAGGGAGCGAAACGCTATTGTTGGTAAACCCGGGAATGGGTAAAATGGCTGAAAACATGAGATGATAACAAAACAAGTTGTAGAACTTGTAAACAAATGGGTCGACTAAACAAAGAGCCGAATTATAGGCCAACTGCTTTTAAATTGAAATTTTATGTGAATTGTGTTGATAAACGCGTCCGTAATTAAATTACGGTCGCGTGGGAAAAAGAATCGGCTAAAACAGACACCCGAGTCAAAAGTTATGATAGTTTAAAGTTTGTATTTGATAAATAATGGTGCCGGGCTGATATGCAGCTCCAGCCAACGAAGCTTCTGTCAAAAACTTATGCTCGCGCTACGCCACGGCCAAGCAAGCTCACCGTTGCGCGACGCGACGGCAGTGGCGGGCCGCGACGGCTTGGCCAGCCTCCGTCGCGCGGCGCGACCACCCCAATTCGTTTAAATTCTTGTTGTTTCTCATTGCGTAACCATGGAACTTGTTTATACTTGATTTTAAGGTGTCAAAACTAATCGTTTACATGGTTTTGACCGTAGGTGAAGATGGACTTAACCCGGATGGCGATCAAGCGACTCTCAAGAACCGAACGCACCAAACAAAGCTTCCGCATTGATCTATTTTGTTTTAGTAATATGTAAACACTTGAAATTCGTTTGAAAGTTTATCTAGTAGGATGATGACTTGAATATTTTGATCAAGTATGATCTTAAAACCAAGAAAGTTTTTGTAAGCTCAAAATTTTTGTACTAAATGCGTGTTATACATCATAAATTCCATTATGTTAAGTCGGGTCTTACACAAACGTACCTACTTCTTCATCTTTCGACAAACCCTCTAACTCATCCGCAAATTCTCTCTTCCAAAATATCTCATGTTCACTTTCCTCATCTTCTTTATCTGACAAATCCCATATTGGTTCGGTGGGATAAGACTTATCATCAGAGATATCTAGGTCAGCAGGATCACCTGCCATTAAGAGAGTAGAAAGAGCAGAACAATGTAGAGAGAATAAAAGAAAACTAACTAAAAAAATTACACAACTATACAAGTAGCACAGATTTTCAATTATGTCTAATCAAAGCTAATAATGCAATCGACAAGAGTCCCCGGCAACGGCGCCAAAAACTTGATGTGCTAAATGTGGTCACTTAAAACTAACTAATTTTAACCCTAAAATAGACAATCTAAGGGGCTGTTTGGTAGCCTCTGAATGGTCATTAAGAGGCTACCTCTTAATGGAACCTTTAAGAATTTTACCAATGAGAAGGTAAAAGAATGTGTCATATGATGATTTACCATTCAGAGGTTACCTTTTAACCATTCAGACTTGAGGTTACCTCTTATTCATTCAGAGGTTTTAAACCATTAAGAGGTAACATCTGAATGGTCATTAAGAGGCTACCAAACAACCCCTAAGTTTTAAATTTATAAACTAAGACTCTCTAAAACCTAGACCACGACCGGCAAGTGTACCAATCAATGCAGTATAGCCTAAGTAAGTCCGAGTATCGAACCCACGAGACTCTATTGACTACGTTTACTAGACTCTGACTAGACTTACTCTAACCTAACTGTACTTAACTGTCTTGTTGTTTTTTCTTGGGGGGGGGGGGGGGGTTCTAACAAACTTCTAAATTAACTAAAATTAACTAAAATAACTAAAGCTGAAGGAAACACAAACTAAGACTGAGGACTTAAGAAACGATCAGAGATGAGAAGTACACTACCTACGTCAGAATCCTACACATGTATGACAACTTCTATCGGTTATGGAACTAATTGTGGAAACCGGGATCTTAAGATGCTAAACTTAAAGTATAACCGAACAGGAACCTCGACCCTTCTCGAGAAGACACTTATGGCAACCTTTTAAGCTGTTCTAATACCGGTTTAAAGGAATCCCCCGCGGCTTTCCTAATGTAATAATAAAGTTCCCTTATTATACAGTCTACCTCGCAGCACAAAAGTCAAGGGTAACTATGGTTTTATGAGTAGACTCGATAAGCAAATAGTGAAAGGGCAACTAAGGGGATCGTCTCTCAAACTATTTAACCCTAGCAATCTAACACTAAAGACAGACCGACAACCCCTCACCTCTCAGCTATCAAGATTGGTAGAATATTAACCCCATTCAAATTACAATTATATCCCTATGGTTCACTACGTACACTATTTGACCTAGCATGCAACTATTATTTGAAAGACATTCAACTAGCAACATGAGGGATAATAATTATTCAATGAACCGGATTAAATATGCATATACGTCAAACCATAAAAACCAAGTCTTTACTTTAATTATTAAATCCACAAAATAGAATCCATAAACCGAAAAAAATAACATGTCAAACATGGTGTTCATCATGATCTAGGCAGTATAAAAGAACTAGCCAAGAAACATAACCACTAAAATGAAACAAGTTTCATACGACAAACAAAACATAGTATCAAATCTGAAAACACAAAGTCTTAACAAAACTGAACACTAATAAATTGCAAACCCGGACTTAAATCTTGATCGCGGTTTAAACCCTCGAACCAACTCTTTTGTTTCCTCCTTGAGCGCACCCTTTTTCTTCTCTTTTTTTTTTTCTGTTCTTCCTGGTTCAAAATATAATATTCTCTTTATTTTTATCTTTTTGTTTGGTTGCGTCCCAAAACATGATGGTAATAATAATTCAAAGTCAGCAGCCTCAAAACAAAATAGGATAATGTAGCAGCCCACTACGTCACATGATGTGCATAAAACAAATTTGTTTGATCAAAGTTTCATGCCTTGGTCAAACTTTTAAAACCCAAGAATTAGTCCATGCGTAAGCCTGTGAATTTGGTAGCACCATTCAACTCAATTAGTTAATTAAATTTAATTATAATGTAAGCCCACTTATTTTATAGAAATCTATAGAAACTAACCCATGAACTAAATTAATTAAGCTTGTAAGTAACAACCATGATTGATAAAATTTTGCACCAACTCTGACTATTAACATCTTATTTTTTTTTCTTTTAACTACATCTTATCGGTTTAACTCCTTTTAGCTCATTTCCTCTTTAAACTTTTAAAATCCAACTATGAACCAACTGGTAGTCAAATTTAACAAAAACAACATAAAAGCTATACAAAACTTATACACTTTACACGGAACAAATATGTATATTTTACCACATATCAAATATCCTCACACTTAACATTTTCTCGTCTCTGAAAAAGACTTATGCAAACAGAATCAGAATCAGAAAGATATTCGGGTTCAAAAGCTAGATTACTTATTAAAACTGAAACTTGTGTTAACCGCGATTGCAAGTATATGTGTCCACTTAAACCCATACCCGGTTTCATGCCCTTATCATACAATTTAAGTTCAAGTTGGGTCAATTTACCTAGGGTCTCACACTAAAAACCATAGTTTCACCTACTTCCGCCTCAAGCTTATAGAATAAAAGGAACAGTTTACTGGACTATTTCCTAACCGTTTTATACCAAAATTAAAAGAATTTAACATCAATTTCTTTCTTTCTTTGTTTCTTTTTTTTTTCTTTTATTTTGAGCACTGGACTTTGCATACCTAACCCAGATGCTCTATCAACCAGAGTCACCATCCCCGAAAGCGACAACATGAGCGTCAGTAATTTTGCATTTTTTTCTAACTTAACCTAGAGGCAATCTAAATCAGAGTCACTATCCTCAATAGAGATTACACAGGCCTTATTATTTTTTTTTTCAATCTAGCTCATTTTTTATATTATTTCTTTTGATAAAAAAATCTAACAATTTTAGCTTATAACGGCATTCCTTAAACTATTTTTGGTTGTTTCGGCTATCTACTTTTCCTAGATGAGAACCCACTAGCAAACTAACAATTAGGTATTTTTATATCCAAGGAGCCTAGAAACCGGATCGGGCCTACTCACATATCCCAAATTAGACCCAAGTTCAACTTTTATTCTCATATTATTATTATTTGAAACCCGAACATAACTGATTTTTCTATCATTTTCCCGTTTTATTTTTCAAATTTCTTAAACAAGAGACATTTTCTATTTTTTCAATTTTTTTGGATTTTTAAAATTTTTTACTTTTTTGTATTTTTTTTAAATTTATGACTCAAACGACTCACTAACTAGTAGGGGTGAGCAAGAAAACTGAAATAACTAAACCGTAACCGAATAACCGAACCGAAAAAACCGAACCGAAACAAAAACCGACGGTTCGGTTTTCAGATTTTTAATAACCGAAAATTTCGGTTCGGTTTTCGGATAAACTTTTTCAATAACCGAAAAAACCGAACCGAACCGATAAGTTACAATCCATATATTTTTATGCTTAAGTTTAAATTGTTTAAGTGTTTAACCCAATGCTAGTAGAAAATGTTAATTTTATACTTGAATGTTAAGTGTTTATAATAAAAACATTATAACTGAAATGATTTATTATTATCTATAAGATATAACAAAATTTAATATAAAAATTAAATTTAATAAAAATTTTGAAGAAACATAAAAATACATTAGAAGGTTAGGTGTATGTAAACAACATTAACTAAAGAGGTTAACTATAATAGCTTAAATGTAAACATATAAAAAGTTTGTTATAATATAAATTATACTTTTTATTTTTTGAATCTTACATAATTTTGTTTCAAAAACCGAAATAACCGAAAAACCGAACCGAACCGACGTAAAAACCGAAACCGAAAAAAACCGAAACCGAACTGTTTTTAAAACCCGAAAACCGACATTTCGGTTTCGGTTTTGATTTTACCCAAAAACCGAACCAAACCGTGCACACCCCTATTAACTAGACACAAAACGATAGTTTCCCATCCCCACACTTAAACTCTACATTGCCCTCAATGTAGGATGGAAATCGACTAAAAAAACTAAAATAAATAAGAAATAAAAGACAAAGGGCAAATCAGAAAGGACTTAGCTGGTTCAATTATCGCGTATGCTCCAAAACTCTCGTCCAATCCAGCTCGATCGTATAGCATTTCGGTCCGATCGACTCTGACTGGTATACTTGGAAAATGCCTTGAAATTTGATAAGTAGCTCCAAAATCACCCGAATGGAGATTGAGTACGGGTGGTACATATTCAAACCTGCATAACAAAAACAAGCAAAAACCAAAGCAGTACCGACTCGACAAAATAACGACTCAGAAACTACTAACTTAGACTCATAGTACAGAATAAACGACTCAATAAACAAGTACCATAAATACTGAAAATACACTGAATATATAAATTTAACAAACTCTACAAAACCTCCCCACACTTGAACTTAATCAGAAGGTTTTTCTTTGATCTGGACCTTATCTAAACCGTTTAATTCCACCCGGTCCTCATAAACATTTAAAAGTTTTGTAGTGGAATTATAAAAGAATTTTAAATATTTAACCGGGTTGAAACACCAAATTTTGAACTTACCTGGCAGGAGCCGCTGAAACACGATCCCAGGTGTTCCTCTCATTGCCTTCTCCCGTGGTTTTGAACTTTTACTTGCATTCGTTATCAGTACCACAGGCCAGCTGTGGTGTTCTTCCTCTTCCACCACCACTTCTTCTTGTTTGATGTCCGTAATTGGGTTTCATGCAAGTAAAGCTTCTAGGTATGCAAGGTCCCCCTCCGGATCAGACGTACCTACTTCTTCATCTTCCGGCAAACCCTCTAACTCATCCGCAAATTCTCTCTCCCAAAATAGCTCATCTTCACTTTCCTCATCCTCTTCATCTGACAAATCCCATATTGGTTCGGTGGGATAAGACTCATCATCAGAGATATCTAGGTCAATAGGATCACCTTCCATTAAGAGAGTAGAAAGAGCAGAACAATGTAGAGAGAATAAAAGAATACTAACTAAAAAAATTACACAACTATACAAGTAGCACTGATTTTCAAATAAGTCTAATCAAAGCTAATAATGCAATCGCCAAGAGTCCCCGGCAACGGCGCCAAAAACTTGATGTGCTAAATGTGGTCACTTAAAACTAACTAATCTTAACCCTAAACTAGACACTCTAAGTTTTAAATTTATAAACTAAGACTCTCTAAAACCTAGATCACACAACCGGCAAGTGTACCGATCAATGCAGTATAGCCTAAGTAAGTCCGAGTATCGAACCCACGAGACTCTACTGACTACGTTTACTAGACTTTGACTAGACTTACTCTAACCTAACTGGACTTAACTGTTTTGTTGGTTTGGGGGGGGGGGGGGGGGTTTCTAACAAACTACTAAATTAACTAAAATAACTAAAGCTAAAGGAAACACAAACTAAGACTGAGGACTTAAGAAACGATCAAAGAAGAGAAGTACACTACCTACGTCAGAATCCTACACATGTATGACAACTTCTATCGGTTATGGAACTAATTGTGGAAACCGGGATCTTAAGATGCTAAACTTAAAGTATAACCGAACAGGAACCTCGACCCTTCTCAAGAAGACACTTATGGCAACCTTTTAAGCTGTTCTAATACCGGTTTAAAGGAATCCCCCGCGGCTTTCCTAATGTAATAATAAAGTTCCCTTATTATACTGTCTACCTCGCAGCACAAAAGTCAAGGGTAACTATTGTTTTATGATTAGACTCGATAACCCTAGCAATCTAACACTAAAGACAGACCGACAACCTCTCAGCTATCAAGATTGGTAGAGTACTTAACCCTATTCAAATTACAATTATATCCCTATGGTTCACTACGTCTATCAAACCATCTAACAGTCAAAGACACACAGTCATTGACCTAGCATGCAACTATTATTTGAAAGACATTCAACTAGCAACATGAGGGATACTAATTATTCAATGAACCGGATTAAAATACGCATATACGTCAAACCATAAAAACCAAGTCTTTACTTTAATTATTAAATCCACAAAATAGGGTCCATAAACCGAATAAAAATAACTTGTCAAAACATGGTGTTCTTCATAATCTAGGCAGTATAAGAAAACTAGCCAAGAAACATAACCTCTAAAAAGAAACAAGTTTCATACGATAAACAAAACATAGTATCAAATCTGAAAACACAAAGTTTTAATAAAACTGAATACTAATAAATTACAAACCCGGACTTGAATCTTTGTCACGACTTGAACCCTCGAACCGACTCTATTCTTTCCTTCTTGATTGCACCCTTTTTCCTTTTTTTTTCTTTTCTGTTCTCCTTGGTTCAAAATATAATATTCTCTTTTTTTTTTTTTCTTCTGTTCTCCCTGGTTCAAAATATAATATTCTCTTTCTTTTTTTCTTTTTTTTTTTTGGTTGCGTCCCACAACAACAATCATAAGAAGGCAGATTCCTTTTATGTATTATATTTTCGTCCAATGTAGTAACTTCACGTCCAAGAATATATATGTGCGCATAGGTCTACGTAGGGTTTAATTAAATATGCATATACATATTCAAAAAACCGCCAAAACATGTAATTTACATAAATCGCTGGGCCTTTTACCCTTTGGTGGCCGGTGATGGCAATAATAATTCAAAGTCACCAGCCTCTAAATAAAATAGAATAATGTAGCAGCCCACTACGTCACATGATGTGCATAAAACAAATTTGTTTGATCAAAGTTTCATGCCTTGGTCAAACTTTTAAAACCCGAGAATCAGTCCATGCGTAAGCCTGTGAATTTGGTAGCACCATTCAACTCAATTAGTTAATTAAATTTAATTATAACGTAAGCCCACTTATTTTATAGAAATCTATAAACTAACCCATGAACTAAATTAATTAGGCTTGTAAGTAACAACCATGATTGATAAAATTTTGCACCAACTCTCACTATTAACTATCTTATTTTTTTCTTTTAACTACATCTTATCGGTTTAACTCCTTTTAGCTCATTTCCTATTTAAACTTTTAAAATCCAACTATGAACCAACTAGGAGTCAAATTTAATAAAAATAACATAAAAGCTATACAAAAATTATACACTTTACACGGGATAAATATGTGTTTTTTTAATATTTTTTTATATATCTTTTACCGGCTGACATGCACATACTTTCTAATCCTACGTCTAAAGTTACACTTTTGTTCACCATGAGGTAGAACCATCGGCCTCATGAGGTAAAACACCTTCATATCACTGATATATACGACTAGGCTATAAGCACTTTGGAAAATGAACACAATCAAGTAGGTAGCCTCGTTGTCCCGCATCCGCCTAAATTAAATCCGAAGTCTCACATCTTATGTAAATGATTTAAAAATGTTGTCTGTTAGTAGTTGAACTTATAGCATAAGACAAACTTTTATGCACCATAACAGAGATGCTTGGTTGTTAGTAGTTTAACTTGTTTTGGGCATTAAACGACACCATAAGGCAGGTGGGGGCGGTCAGTTATTTTTCCGTGATGGCCCTTGAGCACGCGTGGAACAAACATTACTTCCACCGCCACCTAAAAGTCCACACGTGATAAAGTCCACGAATTCAAATTCCGTTATTTTCTTCACGGCGTGATGGTTTTATTTTGTGAGTAATTGTTGGTTGGGGGAAATTGTTGGCTGTGGTGGTGAGTGATGACCATTGCCACTAAAAAAGGTTGTGAGTGATGAAAAAATGGTTGATAACATGGCGGAACTTGATTGGATGCTTGTGAGTGATAGAATTCTTTCACTAGTGACCACCCCCACCCCTCTAACAGAGATGTTATTTAATTGTTAATCAATTAAATTCGTCATCAAATGATGCCATTCCCATACACGACAACCTACCAACATTGTATAAAGTGCCAGGAGTGCATAAGGTTTTTTCTCGTACTACCTTGACTTTTCTAGCCATGGTTATAATGATTTTGTTGTTATTGCTGATTTTGGTTACAACTTATTTCCTTTTCCATCATAAGAAGTATAACAGTCAACTACCACCTGGTTCGTTGGGACCGCCGGTGATAGGGCAAAGCCTCAGCCTTTTAAAGGCCTTGAAGGCTGACAGGATCGAAAAATGGTTTCAAGAAAGAATAACAACCCATGGTCCGGTTTGGAAAGCAAGTCTTTTTGGATACCCGACGGTTGTTTTGCATGGTCCAGCTGCAAATAAGTTCGTATACACTTGTGATGGGAACCAACTCTCCAACACACAACCACCATCACTTAGCAGGATCTTTGGCTCCAAAAATATATTTGAGTTGTCCGTGCATGATCACAAACGAGTCAGAGCGGCCATAGTTTCATTTCTTAAGGTTGACGTGTTGAAGCAATATGTTGCCAAAGTAGATGAAGAAATCCTACACCATCTACAAACTCATTGGCATGGTAAACATGAGGTCCAGGTAAATAATCTTTTATCCGTCTTATTTATCATGTGTATATACATACACACGTACTACATATACAAATATATGTATATGCATATCAGCATATGTGTGTGTTCTATGCTAAAATTATTAGTGTTCAAATACATTGGGGTTAGCCATCATAAGCGTTAGGTCCATTAGCTTAGCCCATTAGGAGCAATCACAATATAAACGTCTCTTTTTACCTTCACATGGTATGGAAGTCAAGTTCCTCCTAAACCCAACTTGCTACTAAACTGTAGCCCCTCCACCGGCCGCGTCTCACCAACACTTCAGAGACGCGTCCGTCACTTGTAAACTCTAGCCGCAATGTATCAGTTTCATTCAAAGATTAGGAATTCGTATTTTACTTATTTATACTAGAGTAAAATGCACGGATAGTCCCTGTGGCTTTGCAAAGTTTCAGCTATAGTCCCCAGATTTTGGAAATTACACTCATAGTCCCTGTGGTTTGACAGTTTGTTTCGCTGATAGTCCCTGGAGTGGATGTGGGTTAGTTTTCTCAGTTAAGTCCATGTGAAATTACAAAATTACCCTTGCTTTTATTATATTCATTAACATCATCATCATCACCATTCATCAGTTCTACTCTCTCTCTCTCTCACTAAAAACCACCACCACCGTCACCTCCCCTGCCGCCATCACCACTCCCCACCACCGCCATCCCCTTCCACCACCACACCTCCGCCTCCTAAACCCATACCCGCCTCCACCATCAACCACCCATCCCCAAATCAACCACCCGATTTGAAACCGATTTGCAATTTTCTTCTAAGTCGAAATCTGGGTTTAGGTTTGAAGATTTCTGAAAATAAAGAAGATGAGTTATGTTTTTGATAATCAATCACACAGAAGGTTTCGGTCATTGAGTCAGATCTATCATGAAAAACAAATATTTCTGAGATTTTGCCAAAAAAGAAAAGAAAACGACTGGAGCGAAGGTTTATTTATAGGTTGATGAATGAAGATTGATTCTGGAGCGAAAACAAACACATGGAATGGAACTGATTTTAATCTTGAACTCCGATGTCTAGTTCGATTTTATTTTTAGTTTTTAGTTGAATTGAATGAACATTGATTACGATTTTGATTTTGGTTCGTTGAATATCATCGATATGATTTTGGTTCTGGTTCACTAGATGTCCATGGAAACCTCGATTAACAGGTTAAGGGTGGTTGATTTGGGGATGGGTGGTTGATGGTGGAGGCGGGTATGGGTTTAGGAGGCGGAGGTGTGGTGGTGGAAGGGGATGGTGGTGGTGGGGAGTGGTGATGGCGGCAGGGGAGGTGACGGTGGTGGTGGTTTTTAGTGAGAGAGAGAGAGAGAGAGAGTAGAACTGATGAATGATGATGATGATGATGTTAATGAATATAATAAAAACAAGGGTAATTTTGTAATTTCACATGGACTTAACTGAGAAAACTAACCCACATCCACTCCAGGGACTATCAGCGAAACAAACTGTCAAACCACAGGGACTATGAGTGTAATTTCCAAAATCTGGGGACTATAGCTGAAACTTTGCAAAACCACAGAGACTATCCGTGCATTTTACTCTTTATACTAATATAAAGGTCTTGTTTTACCTTCACAAACTGCATTCTAAATTACCACTGTATAGGTACAACCCTTGATGAAGACCTTAACGTTCAATATGATTTGCTCTCTTCTTTTTGGGATTGAAAGAGGACCCCAAAGACAAAAAATGTTACCACTTTTCAAGTATATGATAGGAGGTGTGTTATCAATTCCAATCAATTTGCCTTTCACTAAATACAATCGTGCGATTATGGCAAGGAAGAAACTTGTGCCGATGATTTTGCATCTTATACACGAGAAGAGGGATGCACTTAAGGAACAAACTAAACAAGGCGATCCTCATAAAGATCTAATCACTTCGTTGCTTAGCATTCGTGATGATGATGGATCAAAAATGATGTCTGAAGAGGAGATCATAGACAACGCCATTACTGTGATGATTGGAGGACATGACACTACTTCCGTCCTTCTTACCTTCTTTGTTAGGCTTTTAGCAAATAACAAATCTATCTACTCTACTATTTTTCGAGGTAACACAATTTTGCACCCATTTATATTGTAGTTAATCACAAAAACATATATTAAAATGTATGCACTAAAGTCATATATTGTTGAACTCCTTACTGCTTGCTTACATGTTGTCAATACCATTATATTAATTTTTTTTGTATTTGAGGTCATAGAACATCAAGAAATTTCTAGTAATAAAGCATCTGAAGAGGCTTTAACATGGGAAGACCTGACTAAGATGAAGTACACATGGAGAGTTGCAACTGAGATACTACGGATATACCCTCCTGCGTCCGTAAACTTCCGACGAACTAAACAAGATATTGAGTATGGAGGATTCATAATTCCAAAAGGATGGCAAGTAAGGCACCAAAATAAGCAGTCAATAAAGAGTTACACATAATTAATTTAACTACTTAATCACATTTCTATGATATGTTTACAGGTGATGATAGCAATGTCCATGACACACATGGATGATAGTCTTTTCCAAAATCCAACCATGTTCGACCCTACTCGTTTTGAGAAACATGTACCATCACCACCACCTTTTAGTTATGTGCCATTTGGTGGTGGGCCGCGAATGTGTCCTGGTAACGAGTTTGTAAAAATGGAAACTTTGGTCTTGATTCATCGTTTGGTGACAACATTCACTTGGGAGCTACTTAAGAAAGACGAATCCTTCAATAGAGTTCCAACGCCAGAATTTGATCAAGGGTTGTTAGTTAAGGTCAAACCGTTAAGTGAAACCACAATGTCATGTGAAGCGTGAATGTTGTATAACTTTTTTCAATTTAAAATAATGACAATATATCTTGTGAATGTCGGACAACACACAACTTAATTAATAGTCCTAAAGTTGAGATAGTTAAGATTGTTCATATTATGATTAATGTTAGTATATAAGACCAAAATGGAGTTCATAAAGTTAATTAATTACTAGATCCATGCATACATAGAAAATGTATGCCTTAGAGGGATGGGGCGCCCCCGTGATAGCCCTCCACCACGCGTGGAACAAGAAATACCACCGCCGCCACCCCTTTTCAAAACGCGTGGAACCCAAAACGCGTGAACTTTTTAACGCGTTAAAAGTTTGAAAGATGTGAGGGAAATTGTGGGGTTGTAAGGGAAATTATTGGGTGTGTTGAGTGATGAGCATTTCCACTAAAATACATCACTAGTGATGGAATAATGTTTGATGACATGACGAAACTTGATTGGAAGTTGTGAGTGATGAGTGATGGGTCACGTTTAATCACAACTGAAATTAAAACTATTCTTGTATAAATCTATTCTTGTTAAGGTCACGTTTAATCACAAATGAAATTAAAACTAAAATCGTAAAATATATCTTTGTTTGGTAAGTGATAAAACTAAAACTAGTAGGCTAAACTCATGCGTTGCAGCGTGGGTGTTAAAAACTTGTAAGACTCGATTTTGACAATTCGTACATTAGTACTCTTCCCACTAAAAAAATTCAAAGGGAAACATTGACAAAAATAATCACACTACAACGTCAAATCCAGAATTTTATGAAACATCATTATCTAAACGTTGTAAGAGGAAAAATGTAAAAAAATGTAACCTTCACGCAACTTTGACGAATTGTAAGTTTGTGCTTTGATGACTTATACATTATCACACACAACTTGATTTTGAATAAAACTTACAAACATAGATAAAAACAAAAAGATTGCAATAGTATATTTGAAACTTTATAAAACATCATATATTATAAGTTATAAGAGAAATACAAAAAAAAAAAAAAAGATGAGTCAACTACGTGTCAAATTCTGGTTGAGCCAAAAGAAATATAACTTTTTTAAGAAGTATAGGTTTAAATGGTAAATCAACCTTTTTAGGGCCCATATTTTAACTTCATGAGAGGGCATATGTAACTTTAATAAACTCATGCTTAAAAGGATTGTACAAATTTATGTAAGCAAATTGTACACAATAGTATGACATGGTGATCAGTGAATTGTGTATGTGTATGTGCACTGACATCCTATTTGAGTATATATAATTTAGTGAGAACGACGTTATACCTAAGACTGAGGGGAGTGGGGCGTCTCCCCCTCCCAAGTCGCCCTAAGAAGCCCCAAACACCGCCCCCATCGGCGTTCTCAAGGGCATCCCCCTCCTTGGCGTCTCCCACAGAACGCCACCCCCATTTCTTTTCCTTTTTCATCCACCAATTAAAAACCTCACTTTTTTCAAACAACCAATCATAACTCTTTATTGGGCATCTTGAGCTGCCATGAACAGCACCCCCATTTTTTTACCCAACTACCTCTATGATGACGTGGCGACACATGGCGCAAGTCACCCCCTCAAAAGGTCGCCCCACTCCCCTCAGTCTAACACCTTTTGAAGGAATCTCTAAATTGGTAGGTAATTTCAAAACTTTATATCTTGTGTAAAGTTTAAGCTAAAAACACATTGGCAAACTTTAAACCTCGATCAAGATCTTAGACGATACAGGTTCAACCCGGATAAACTAGTTCTTGTAAAATGGTTGATTTGTTCTAGCATATCCACCCATTCCAAGTTGTATTGCTTGATGCTTCGGCTGTTGATCTAATTGGTCCGATTTTAAAATATGAGTAGAGGTCACGACATCATGACACATATGCTTAGGAGTTAGTTGTTGAAGTCGTTAATTTTGGCCATTGTATAAGACTGTTTTATTTAATTAATGACATAATGATGTGTATGTATTTTAAGCTTTAGAAAATGCAGCATGACATATAGGTTGAAGCAACTTTGATGATTTGTATATTTGTGCTTTGGTGACTTTTACATTACCACACATCTCCTTTTTAATGAAACTGACACAAAAATGTAGCTAAAGATAAGCACGTCACAATAGCGTATTCGAAAATTTATAAAATGTTGTTTTTAAAAGTTATAAGACGAAAACAAAATATGTTTGAAAATACTTATAATATTGAAATTTTATAATTCATTCATGTGTGCACACTTGGCAGTTGATATATAGACCACGCTTTAAAGTAGTTGTTGCTTATGCTATAAATTACATTGTTCCATATATAAACACTAATTAACCCTCTCATAGCTCAAGTTTACATAATGTTACTGTATTAACAGAATCATAAACAATGAAATACCAAAAGTATTTATGTCTTGTATAGTTAGATAAATACATGCAATGAAACCTCACTATCTTTCCCTCTCGCAAAGATGTATGTCGATAGAATATGTGTCCAACACATTATGTAGTTAGTTGTCCCACATCGTCGTATATTAAATCTAAAGCCTCTCACATCTTATATCTTATGTAAATTTTAAGCTAAAAACACATTGGCAAACTTTAAACCTCGATCAAGATCTTAGACGGATACTGGTTCAACCCGGATAAACTAGTTCTTGTAAAAATGGTTGATTTGTTCTAGCATATCCACCCATTCCAAGTTGTATTGCTTGATGCTTCGGCTGTTGATCTAATTGGTCCCATTTTAAAATATGAGTAGAGGTCACGACATCATGACATATATGCTTAGGAGTTAGTTGTTGAAGTCGTTAATTTTGGCCAATGTATAAGACTGTTTTATTTAATTATTGACATAATGATGTGTATGTATTTTAAGCTTTAGAAAATGACAGCATGACATATATGCTTGGTTTTAAGGTTTTTTTTTTTTTTTTTTTTTTTTTTTTTTTTTTTTTTTTTTTTTTCTTTCTAAAAGGATATGCTTGGTTGTAAGTAGTTGAACTTGTTTTGGGCAATTAGGCTCTAAACAAGATTATCTTATGTAATTTTTAGTAAATAAATATTATTAAACTCGTCATCAATTAAGTGATGCTATTTATTTCGATAATTGCATACTACACAGTCAATGTAAGTCTGGATCAATGTTGTAGAAGGCGCTAGGCGCTAGTCGGGCGCTGAGGTACCGCCTAGGGATTAATCGGGATTAATAGGGATTAATCGGGATTAATCAGAATGGGATTTTTATATGTATTTTTTCAAAATTATATATATATACCCAATAATATAAAAATAATACTTCAAAATTCACATAAATACTTCAAGTTTCAGATAGTATGCTTCGATTTTGACCGATTTTGACCGCCTAGGACCGATTTTGACCGATTAATATAGTCCGATTAATCCGATTTTTGACCGCCTAGGACCGATTTTCACCGCCTAGGACCGCCTACGACCGACTTTGACCAAAACCGATTAATTCCACCGACTAGCTTAAAATTAATCAGTAGCCAACCGCCTAGCGCCTAGGCGCCGATTAATCGGCCGCCTAGGCCGATTTCTGCAACAGTGGTCTGGATACAGTAGGAACTTATAATCCATCCAACAATTAATAACAAAAAATGATTTTCATTTTTGGATCATTGTTTAAAAGTTCCACTACGAATTATTAATTTATTTTTGATGTAAGAATAAAAGTAGTCAATATAATTAGACATGTGAGATGATCGTTAGAAGAAAGTGAAAATATCATAGACAAATCTCAAAGATCTCATAGAAACGATATAATCTTTACCACAATTTATCCCTTGGTTACACTTCCTGTTTCACTTAAACCGATAGTTAATATGTCGGTTACTTTGACCAAAACTTAACATTTTATTTTAGTTATTTAAGTAAGTTAGAGACGCATTCGTTTGAGAGACACTTCAATACGTACATGATAATGATTCTTTTTCCTATTTTGGTTTTATTTCAACGTTTGCTAAAATATCCAGCAATTAGACACACGATTCATTAAAGCACACGATTCATTCGTTTCAAAAAAAAGGCACATGATTCATTAAAGTAGGGATGTACAATTAGACACACGATTCATTAAAGCACTACATGTAGTTCAGACAAAATAAGTTTCCATATCCACTTAATCAATCACATATGTTGAACGGATAATTACATTCCTTTAACAATTATCGTATAATACATATTTATACCTACTATATTGGTCCTTAAGCAGATGATAGTAATCCTTTTAATGGTTCCACTTTGGACACATATTGTTACATACGTAGCTATCTGGTTTGTTATTTTGTAGGCCATGGTTAGTTATGGGGTGATGCACGCTTTAGTGCCCTTGCTTTATTAACCACACCGCGATGCAGGGTATGAACATCTTCTCATCCAAATGAACCGGTTCTAAGGTGTTACCCCTTCAATTTTTGTTATATGGATTGTGTTCGTGGGTCAAACTCGCTATGAAGCGGATAATTTGGCACAAACCCAAACACGACACAAAATTGAACCGTTTGACGAGAAACTTAATCATTTAAGAAGATTTTTTTACATACTAATACTCTAAATTTAGAATTTATAAACAAAAAATATAAATAGTTACATCTAAACTATAAGGCCTAATACTAATGTTTGTTTTCATCCTTTACCTTTTGACATTTTGATCGATTTGGTAAGAACAGTAAAAAATATATTGAAAAATGTCTTAATCGCCTTTACTACTAAAGAGAAAATAGGATGTTGAATTCACATAAAATTAGTGGAAAGTGTTAAAATTTATTACTTTTAGTAGTTGTTATTGGTGGAATTTTGAACCTATATCCCTGTTTTGGTCAAAAAATCTGATGAGGATATTGCAACCAAACTCTCTATTACGGGGTATGATGCTAATAATGTAGAACAATGACAAGGATCACTTCAATGTAAATTGCACAAACGACACAAGGATTTATACGGGGAAAAAGCCCTTGATCAAGAGTTGATCTCCGGCACAAAAAACCCCGGGTGATGGAAACTACCGATCACCAAGCTCAAATAAATGAATAAATGTTTACAACTTCGGATAGTAACGAGCTAGGTACAAGGATCACTATCGTGAAATGTGTAAAAGTGAGTGAAAACTAATGAATGTTCGTCGAGAGCTTCAAGTGTGCGAGTATATGAGAGTGTGTAGCTGAAAATGGCTAAGTGTTCTAATTCTAGCTCGTTACTCCTTTTTAAAATAGAAGTTAACTACAATAACTAACTATCCGACTTTTGTACGTGCCAAGCTCCCACGTTCTCCACAACGTCCATTTTTGGTCAATCGTGTGCGAAATGCCCGTGGAATATTCCTTAGTACTGTTGCCAAGACCAAGTCAAGCTTGTTACTCCTGCGAAATAATACAAAACACAAATAAACAATCGTCAGTACGAGGATCCTTAAAGTGATCCATGATCCTGATCCTGAAGCTCTTCTGAGGATCACTATCTGTCACAGAAGTAAGGATCATTAATTAGGATAACGAATAAGGATAACTAATTGTTAGAAAATCCTCCCCTAACAATTGCCCCCAAAATATAAGGAGTGATATGTAAATTGAGCGAGTTATATTTTCCTGATCTTATCCGCAACTAACTATCGTAAATATAGCCGTTATTGTTGAACTAGCCGTTGCAATCGTGACGTCACAGAAGTGACAACCCTGCACGATCATGATTATAAATAGGAGATAGAGATAGGATCAAATGCATTTAAAATTTCAGAAAGACTCCCTTTATAACTGCATTCCGAAGATAGACAGGTATTCTCTCTTCATCTTCTTCCTTCTCTTACTCTGTTTTTCTTACTTTACCATTATCTCTTCAAGAATGATGCTCCGGTCCTCCCCCGCCAAGGATCACCAGAAGGATAGTCCCTTGAAGAGTCAAAAGATCATCAAAGACTCCGCAAATGAGAGGTGTTACTTTAACGATGCTCAGATAGACAAGATCCGTCATTGCTTTCCGGCGAGTGCTTTTTTCAAACCCTTTGATCCTACTATTCTGAGCGACTATGTTTCAGAAACATGGGTTGCCTTTCCAGTTACTCCATTCGCCATAGGATACACCTATCCTTTCCCAGAATTTACACAATCCTTCTTTTCCCTTACCGGCATCTCTTACATCCAAGCCATGCCGATGATTTGGAGGGTTTTGTATACCCTGGAGAGGATCATCGAACAGGAAGGCATTGATTTAGGCATGTCAGAGCTGACACAATTGTATGACCTTACTACCTTCGGTTCCCATCGTTATTTGTTCAAACGAAAACCCGGCGGAGAACACCCCCTTCTTAAAGTTACCAAGAATGACACAAATTGGAAACGTCGCTTCTTCTTTGTCAGGAGGGATACCATTCCAAACGGAAAGGATCTACCAAGGACATGGTCCACCCATGGTAGGCCAGAGGATCCTGAGAAGGATCACCAGGTAGTCTTGTTTTTGTATAAGGATTACTGACCCCTTTTTGTCTTGTGTTATGCAGCTATTTCTGTCTCGCACATCATCACATCACCTGCAACCAAGGATAGGCTTGCTGCTTTTTGGAAGCTTGATCCTGAAACAAGGACATTCAAGATAGACACCCAAGATTCACAAGAAGTATCCTCAGGTTCCATTACCATGTCAAGTAAGTATCCTGCTTGATTTATAGTTTGAATATTAAAATAAATAATTAAATTGAAATAAGAGTAGGACACATATCTTGTTTTGATTGTGTAGGTGCCGGAAAATCTGCCAAGCCTGTATCCCAGTTCAACACGGCTGACCTTGATGTTGTTCGATCAAGGAAGAAGAGGTCCACTACCAGTCCTAGCATTTCCATTCCCAAAGCACCCACTAAAGGAAAGGGTGGTAAGAAGAGGAAAACTTCTGACACTGAGGACCTTCAGGGCCTACCACTGATCCGCCACCAGTTCCTTGAATACTTCAATGATGTAAGGATCACCATTTCTGCCTAGGTATCCTACTCATATGAGGATCACCTGATCTTGAACTGTTTTGTCCTTTTCTTTGCAGAAATTTGCTGAGATTGAAGATTACGTGGGGAATGTTGAGGAGCAGGACAAGAAGATTGCTGACCTCCAACAGGTTGCCGTGCTTAAGGACCTTGCCATTGCTGATCTTCAGAAGGAACTCCAAGATGCCAAGACTAAGACAACTAAACTTCTGATTGACCTTGACTATGAGAAGCATGATCTCATAGAAAATGCTAAGGTCTCTGCTGCCATCACAATGTATCAGACAAAATTGAAGATGGCCCAGGAAGCTCAAGATCCTAACTTTGATAAAAGCAGTTGGGATGTTGAGGGCTGGAAAGCAAGGTTGGCTGCTCTCGAGGATGATGAGGAGGAGACTACTGAGGTCTTGGCGATTGAGGCAAGTGGCAGTGGAAAGGATCTGATGAAGGATACCGCAGCTGGAGGGGAAGAGGATGCAGCAAAGGTGTAGGCTGTACAATTGGGTGATGATGGACATTCCTAGACGCAGCCGGAGCCCAATTTTTTAAATTTGGTAGTAGGTCTTTTGTGGTTGTGATGTTGAACAATTTAATGGTTTGTACTTGAACAATAGTTTTTAGGATTAAGGATCATGTATGATCCTTTGGACAATAGGCAGGATTGCAATTGGTGGAGGGATCCTCTGTTTTGGGGATGAAGCCATTGTGATCCTGCCGCCTTTATATTCCTGCACTACTTTCGAACTGATTATCATGGACACCCTTTACCTACCCCAGCGGACGGGCCACGTTTTGCTGGTAGATGCTCGGGGTAGGTAATTTTGACAACCTTTTAAGGGTTAATCCTTTGTTAATAAATAAAATCTTAACCTTTTGTCGCTTATCTTGTGTTGTTATCCTTTTTAATATCTTGCTTTCCAATTGTTGTAATGTTCATTCCATTTATACTTATCAATCCTTGAAAAATTAAAAAAGATATCCAAAAAGTTTAGGATATGATCAAGGATCACATATCCCATAACTGATAAGTTCCAAAAAGTGATATAGTTTAAGAATCACAAGTTTAGTTGTCAAATTTTAAGGGTTATTCAAATAAATAATGAATATAATTAATAATAGTTAAGGATCATACCTGAGGATCCAAGTTAGGACCCTAACCATAATAAGGATAACTATAAGATAAACCTTAGAGTGGAGTAAGGATCAAGGATCCCTAGTTGCCTATCTTTAAGAACCTGAAATAGAGCATAACTTGGGACTAAGCCAATATAAGAAAAGAGTTAGCAACTGGGGACAAGCCCAAGGATAACTGGGGACAAGCCCAAGGATCGTATGTAAACTGGAGTATGGCCCTAACTGGCGACTATCCAAACTTAGTGACATGAAAATGCCAAAACCTTAGCTAACGTGAAAACGTTAGAAACCTTAGCTAACGTGAAAACGTTAGAAACCTTAGGAACGGATGTATGGTACGTCTACCATTATACGTAGGATCCTAGGCATAGCCAGTACAATGGAATTATCAGCCCCTAAAACGAGTACTGGTCCCACTGCCTTGAACTATACTAGGATCATCATGCGCTACAGGCGGAACTGGGGTCAAGCCCAAATAACTGGGGTTAAACCCAAGGAACGGATTGCTTCAGCGGATAACCAATGTTATGCTAAGGATACCTGAACTTTCAAAACTTAAACTCACGTGAGAGATGGATAAAGGACACATGATCCTTATCCTTATATGAGAAAATAAAGGAATGAAATAGTTCAAGTTTAGGATATTACCTAAGTAAGGATCACCGATACTTTGAGGATCCTTTGAGGATCATCTGTGCCATGAGGATCCTGCTTACATGAAATATTTCTTCAAGTGGACAGCATTCCAAGCTCTTGGTAGCAAATCACCTTCCATGGTTAGCAATCTATATGCCCCCTTTCCTGCTTCAGCTTCAATCAAATAAGGGCCTTCCCATTTTGGAGCCAATTTTCCATCAGCAGGATTGGTGGTATTCTGGAATGCTTTCCTTAATACCATATCTCCAACTTGAAACCTCCTGATCCTAACATTTTTGTTGTAAGCACCAGCCATTCTTTGTTGATAACTGGCCATCCTTATCCTAGCGAGATCCCTGATTTCTTCAATAGTATCCAGGTCTTGAGCTAAGTTCTCATTATTCTCCTTAGGATCACGGGTACTTGTTCTAGCAGTTGGAACCACCATTTCTGTTGGGATCACTGATTCTGCCCCAAAAACCAAAGAGAATGGCGTTTGACCAGTAGCATTCTTAGGGGTTGTCCTATCAGCCCAAAGCACATAGGGTAGTTCTTCTGCCCATTTCCCTTTCTTGGATCCAAGCTTCTTCTTCAAATTGTTGATGATGATCTTGTTAGATGATTCTGCTTGACCATTAGCTTGTGGGTGGACTGGTGTTGATGTTATCATCTTAATCCCCCAGCTGTCACAAAAGTTAGTGGTTCTGCCCCCAATAAATTGGGAACCATTATCACATATAATCTCAGAAGGAATTCCAAATCTAGTTATAATATTTCTTTTAATGAAGGATATAACTTCCTTTTCTCTGACTTGGGCAAAAGCTTCAGCCTCTATCCACTTGGAGAAGTAATCAGTCATAGCTAGCATGAATACTTTTCCACCAGGTGCCTTAGGGAGCTTACCAACTATATCCATACCCCATCTCATAAATGGCCAAGAGGAGGATATAGGATGCAATAATTCCGCTGGTTGATGAAGGATATTGCTGTGTCTCTGACAAGGATCACATCTTTTAGCATACTCCACAGCATCTCTCTTCATGGTTGGCCAGTAGTATCATGTCCTCAGGATCCTTGAGAATAATGCCCTGCCCCCAGTGTGGTTTCCACAATCTCCTTCATGGAAGTCTTTTAAAACTTCTTGGATTTCAGGATCCTCAATGCATCTCAAGTATGGTCCTGCAAGAGATCGTCTATACAACATATTATTTAATATTATGAATTGAGATACCTTAGATTTGAAAGCCCTAGGGTTTTCTCCTGTAGGAATCTCTCCATGTTGTAAGTATCTCATAATTGGTGAGATCCATGATCCTGATCCTGAATAGGATTGAGTATCCTCACAAGGGATAATTGCAGAATCATTTCCTATCTCCATAGCCTCGTGATCCTCGATAGCCGGGGTCAGGATATGGATAATAGGGATCTTGATATCCTCCGGGATCTTCAAGGATGATCCTAAGTTAGCCAATGCATCAGCCTCTGTATTTTCTTCCCTTGGTACCTGCGTCAAACTAAAGGAAACAAAAGAGAGTGCCAAACTTTTGACTATCTCTA
The DNA here is from genome assembly GCA_030545235.1 of Helianthus tuberosus. NCBI lineage: Eukaryota > Viridiplantae > Streptophyta > Magnoliopsida > Asterales > Asteraceae > Helianthus > Helianthus tuberosus. The sequence goes on from CM060440.1 coordinate 21,822,857, forward strand.
AATATTTGGTTAGCTTTTCACCTTTAACAGCGTAGAATCCATTAAAGTGGTTTGTAATTAACAATGAATCTACATGTACCTCAAGATACCTAATCCCCATATGCTTTGCAATTTGCAAACCAGCAATTAAGGCTTCATATTCAGCCTCATTGTTAGTGGTTTGGAACTCACAAGCTATAGAGTGGGGTATTATGTCCCCCTGTGGCGATTTTAGTAGTATTCCAAGCCCTGTGCCTTTGACATTTGAGGATCCATCAGTATAGAGTATCCAAGGATCCTTGGTCTCTTCTAGCTGCTGGACTTCTAACTCGGCTTCTTTTTGTAAATCACTACTGAAATCAGCCACAAAGTCAGCTAATGCTTGGGATTTGATGGCTGTCCTAGGCTCATATCTTATATCATATGCACTCAGCTTCACTGCCCACTTAGCCATCCTTCCTGACATCTCTGGTTTCCTGAGGACATTCTTAATTGGAAAATTAGTTTTAACAACAATAACATGAGTTTCAAAATAATGTCTTAGCTTAGTAGATGCCATAATTAATGCAAGAATAAGTTTTTCGAGGTGTGAATACCTGGATTCGGCATCAAGTAAACTTTTACTTACATAGTAGACAGGATGTTGTGTACCTTCATGATCCTTAACAAGGACCGCACTTACTGCTTTTGAGGATACTGCAAGATACAAGGATAGCACATCGCCTTTTTCTGGTTTCATCAAAGCTGGGGCTGAGGATAGGTAATCTTTGAGGGCTCTTAAAGCATTTTCATGCTTCTCAGTCCACTCAAATTTCTTGTTCTTCCTTAGGATATCATAGAATTCTTTGCACTTCTCTGAGGATTTGGATATAAATCTGTTCAAAGCTGCTATCCTGCCTGTTAGCCTTTGAACATCCTTAGCATTGGCCGGAGATTTGATGTTCACTATTGCTTTGATTTATTCCGGGCTAGCTTCAATGCCTCTCTTTGTCACCATATATCCTAAGAATTTACCTGCTTTAACACCAAAGTGACATTTTGAAGGATTAAGTTTCATGTTATATTTGTCAAGGATATCGAATGCTTCCTCCAAGTCCCTTAGGTGATCCTCAGCTTTTATGGATTTTACCACCATATCATCTATGTAAACCTCCATAGTTTGTCCAATCTGATCCTTGAACATCATATTCACCAGCCTTTGATATGTTGCACCTGCATTTCTTAGTCCGAACGGCATAGCAATATAGCAGTATATACCAGTTGGAGTCATGAAGGCTGTATCCTCTTGGTCGGATGGTTCCATTTGGATTTGTTGGAATCCAGATGAAGCATCCATAAAAGTTAACAGTTCATGACCCGCAGTTGCATCCACCATGGAGTCAATGTGGGGTAATGGGAAAGGATCCTTGGGACATGCCTTATTTAAATCGGTAAAATCGACACATACCCTCCACTTTCCGTTTTTCTTTTGAACAACAACCACATTGGCCAACCATCTTGGATACTTGACCTCCCTAATCATACCTGCCCGGAGCAATTTCTCTACCTCTTCCTGGATAATGGCATTCCTTTCCGGTGCAAACTTTCTTCTCCTTTGATGGATTGGTTTGAAGGATCTGTCAATCCCGAGTTTGTGAGTGATTACATCTTTGGATATACCAGTCATGTCTTTGTGTTTCCATGCAAAGGTAGTCTTTCTCCTTTTGAGGAAGGATACGAGGTCTTCTTTCATTTCGCTAAGGATCCCTGATCCGATATAGATTTTGGATTCAGGATCATCAGGATCCATGAGGATTTCTACCACATCCTGCTCTCTTGCCTCCAAGACATCCCTTGGAGGATACCTTAATTGCTATTGCTCCCTTGACTTCGAGGCTGGTTTCATCGATGAAGTGTAGCGATTCTTAGCCTCCTGCTGATCACTATCGATCTTCACTATTCCCCAAGGACTAGGGAGCTTCACACATTGATGGTAGGTAGATGGGACTGCTTTCATATCATGTATCCAAGGTCTGCCAAGGATAACATTACAACAAGATAAACAGTCAATAACACAAAATTTTTGATAAGAGTGTAGGCCTTCAATGTATATTGGGAGTTTAATGTCCCCCAGGGTATTCTTAGTTTCGCCACTAAATCCCACGAGCACGGAGGATCTTGGTATGATGTCCGATTCAGGAATACCCATCTTCTTTAGAACATCAAGCTGGATAATGTTCACTGAGCTTCCTCCGTCTATAAGGATCCTGCGGACAAAATGGTTAGAAATGAAAAGAGTAATAACTAAACCATCGTGATGAGGATCCTGGATATCAACACGATCATCCTCATCAAAGGTTATGACTTTTCCTTCGGAGACACTTGATGTTCGAACAGGTCTTTCTCCATTATCCATTTTAGTTTCCTTTGCATGCCTTTTAGCTGCTGAGAAGGATGTGCCGCAAATGTCTGATCCTCCAGAAATAAAGTTTATTACTTGTGCATCTGCTGGAGGGGCTGGAGCCTTCTCAGGGATCCTTTCAGGATCCTGAGTCCTTGACTTTTTTCTTCCCAACAATTCTTTTAGATGCCCCTTGCTCAACAAGTATCCAATTTCCTTTCTTAGTGCAATGCATTCTTCTGTGAGATGCCCAAAATCTTCATGGTATGCACACCACTTTGATTTATCCTTAGTTGCAGCTGGCCTATCATTTTTTCTCGGCCATCTAGCTTTATCACCTAGGTTCTGCATCGCAAGGATTAGTTCATTGTTATCAACACAAAAACAATATTCAGAAATTGGAGGATAATCCTCATCATCCTCTTCTTGATCAACAGAATGCACGTTCTGATTATCAGATCTATTGTAGGATCTGAACTTGTTGTTCCTGAATGAGGATCCTTGCTTATCCTGCTTTGAGGATCCTGCTAACCTCTCCTGGATCCTCTTGTCGTCCTCTAGCCGAATGAACCTAAGTGCTCGTGTTCTTACCTCATCTAAGTTCCTGCATGGTGTCATAACAAGATCATCATAGAACGACGAATCCCTAAGCAATCCCATTTTAAAGGCCTCAACAGCCGTAGCTATATCTAAGTTGGGAATGTCTAAGGATTCTTTACTGAATTTGGTAATGTAATCCCTTAATGATTCATTATGACCCTGGGTTATCCTATATAGATCACTAGTTAATCGTTCAAATTTTCTACTACAAGAAAACTGATTATTAAACAAGTTAACTAGATTAGCAAATGAGGTAATAGAATAGGGAGGAAGACTTAGCAGCCATTTGAGAGCTGATCCAGTAAGAGTGGATCCGAATCCCTTGCATAGGCATGCTTCCTTTAACCTTTCTGGAATTGGATTGATCTCCATCCTCTCCCTGTATTGTGCTATGTGTTCTTCAGGATCCGTCGAACCATCATACAGCTTCATTGTTGGCACATGGAACCTCTTGGGTATCTCAGCATCACAGATTGGTGGTGCAAAACGAGATATCTTGTGGCTCCCATCTGCAATCTCTGGGATAGGTTTGACCACTCCTGGAACACTTGATATCATATCCTTTAGCTTTTGCAATTCTCTGGCCATGGCATGATTGATACCTGGATCCTGCATAAGACCATGGTTAGTAGTATAAGAATTATTAAAAGTGTTACCTCCCATTGGATTCAGATTAGGAAGATTGGATGTTAATCCATATTGTTGGGGCTCTGGAATGATCGAGGGACCAGTAGAAGCATTGGTCTGCATTGGAATAAAATCTCCCTGATGGACATCTGAACTTCCTGTTTGCAAACTCCTCAAGGATCCTGGCATCTGGAAGGATCCCTGAAACTGGGACGATCCTGGAACAAAGGAGGATCCTTGAACCTGGGATAATCCTGGAACAAAGGAGGATCCTTGAACCTGGGATGATCCTGGAACAAAGGAGGATCCTTGAACCTGAGATGATCCTGGAACAAAGGAGGATCCTTGAACCTGGGATGATCCTGGAACAAAGGAAGATCCTTGAACCTGGGATGATCCTGGAACAAAGGAAGATCCTTGAACCTGAGATGATCCTGGAACAAAGGAGGATCCTTGAACCTGGGATGATCCTGGAACAAAAGAGGATCCTTGAACCTGGGATGATCCTGGAACAAAGGAAGATCCTTGAACCTGCTGCGCTCCTGAATATCCTCCTGAATTCGTGAGGGATCCCATATGCTGAGGATAGGATCCCGCTGGCTGGAAATATGAACCTGATGCCTGGGTCACTGTTGTTGTTCCGTAGTGCACTCCTTTTGGTCCACCCATATATTGAACATCTGGAACCACTGATGGCTGGGAAGTAATCACCGGAGTATCAAAATTCAAAGATTTTGGCACCAGTGGGGAATGATCCTCTGCCGTTTTCTTTTGTTTCTTGAGATCTCTGATTTCTTTGAGAATCCTTTCATTGGTCTTATCCTGTTGCCGTATCTGATCCTTCATCTGAAAAATCAAAGTAAACATGTCACTAGTAGTGGGAGTGTAAGAAGCAGAAGAAGTTGGAGGTTTTGAGAAAATGGGAGTTGGTTTCTTCGCAGCATTCTTCTGGGATCCAGAAGGTGGTGGAGGCAAAGGGGGAACGCCTTGTGAAGAAGTGAATGAGGGCATCAAATTTGAAGCATTCTTCGCTGAGGAAGCCATTTGCTCGGTTGTAGTGAACTGAAATGAGCACAGAAATGCGAATTTTTCTAAGGATGAAGCACCAATTGCCCCACGGTGGGCGCCAAACAGTTTTGGTCAAAAAATCTGATGAGGATATTGCAACCAAACTCTCTATTACGGGGTATGATGCTAATAATGTAGAACAATGACAAGGATCACTTCAATGTAAATTGCACAAACGACACAAGGATTTATACGGGGAAAAAGCCCTTGATCAATAGTTGATCTCCGGCACAAAAAACCCCGGGTGATGGAAACTACCGATCACCAAGCTCAAATAAATGAATAAATGTTTACAACTTCGGATAGTAATGAGCTAGGTACAAGGATCACTATGGTGAAATGTGTAAAAGTGAGTGAAAACTAATGAATGTTCGTCGAGAGCTTCAAGTGTGCGAGTATATGAGAGTGTGTAGCTGAAAATGGCTAAGTGTTCTAATTCTAGCTCGTTACTCCTTTTTAAAATAGAAGTTAACTACAATAACTAACTATCCGACTTTTGTGCCAAGCTCCCACGTTCTCCACAACGTCCATTTTTGGTCAATCGTGTGCGAAATGCCCGTGGAATATTCCTTAGTACCGTTGCCAAGACCAAGTCAAGCTTGTTACTCCTGTGAAATAATACAAAACACAAATAAACAATCGTCAGTACGAGGATCCTTAAAGTGATCCATGATCCTGATCCTGAAGCTCTTCTGAGGATCACTATCTGTCACAGAAGTAAGGATCATTAATTAGGATAACGAATAAGGATCACTAATTGTTAGAAAATCCTCCCCTAACAATCCCGATGATATATCTTGACTTTATGTTTCTAATCTGCAACCACGATACCGAACCAGGGTATTGGTAACATCCTGCAGAAGTATCTTGCTCGTTACTAATGGTTTGTTTATATACTTCAATTGCATGTAACACCCCGTAAACGGGTTTGGTAATCAAATCCCGTTAATACTAAAAGACGGGTAAAGTACCGTTAGTGGTAAAAGTAACCCGGAATATATTAAGATTTATATAACTAAACCTAATATTTAATAAAAAGGGAAAAATAATGCTTTTTGGAAATAAAGTTTATAGAAGGCCCGAGTTAATGGGACTTAAAATAAACTGAGTCATAAATTCCTCAAACCCACTAAGTTAACTAGGACTGTTTAACCTAGTTAATAAGTGGGAATATTGTTAGAAATAAGTAGATTGTGGCCTACTTAATAACTAACCAAAACTTGAGGGGTCAAAGTGGGATAACTTGAAAAGTTATTTAATAGGAAAACCAAACAAAACACACACACATCGTGTGTGTTCTGGATCGAGCAGGGGAAAGCTCCCATGGAGCCAAAACCCTAGCTTCAACAATATCATCAAATTGAAGGCTCAAACGAAGTCTAAATTCACAATTGAACGTGAATTAATGATCACCCAAGCTAGGGGATCATAAGGTTTATCAAATTATGATGATTTGTGAAGTTGTGAAATTTGAGTAAACATCATAATCGCGAATTATGAATGAATTATTGAAGCTATGATTGAATTAGTGATGTATATACCTGCTTAGGAACAAAACCCTAAGTGAAAATTTTACATATATGCTATGAATTGAATGATTATATGATTTACCACACTAGGATAACTGGGTTTTAATCATATGATGAAATTGATGATATAATTATGATTAGAATCATCATATCTAATACAAATAAGATGGAATAGTCGTGAATAATTATGACTAATCTAACCATCTTACAAATTTCAATGATATTTTGACGCTTGACGAGCTAGGTGAAAGCTTGGGAAGGAAGCGGGTCAAACGAAACAAGAAAGAAGGAAAATCATAATCAGGATGCAAGGTTAGTCAAAGCTTACACTTTTTATTTAATACCTATTGGTTTTATAGGTTATGAATAATAGAAAGTCATGTTTGAACTAGGATGTTTTGACACGACATGTGCGGTTTGAAACAAAAGACAATGATAATAAACCATGATTAATGGTTAAAAAGGACTAATACGATTAATTGGTCCGACAATGACTAATAGGTAATGAGTTTTGAGTGGTTACCTTATAGGGTAAACCAACATAAATAATAAGGGTAAAACGGTAATTCGATCACACGTTGACGATAACCGTTAGTTTTGAAAGACACTTTATGGCGTAAGCCATAATGGGTCAAAAGAGTTAAGAAATGGTTTATAAATAAAATGACCGTACGGTGTAAACCGGAGCGAGTCATGTAGACGAGATGATAATAAATACCATATCGCAAAGGTAACCGGTCACTTAGACCAAACGGGTGAAAATGTGAATGGATATTTGCATCGCTATTATTTAGCGACTAATGATTATTGTCGAGTTATATAATTTCAGGAGTAAATATCGAATGGATATTTGCATCGCTATTATTTAGCGGTTATTAGAGCAAGATATTAAAACGGGTCAATATATTGATCCGAGCCAGGTATGCGTAATAGGTTAACTACTCATTTAGGACTTAAAGTTCAATGAGAGTTAAATGAAGTCAAAAATAGACATTGGGTTACCTTAATAGGTAAACCCAATAATTTCAATTATAATCATGAACGGGTCATTATTTTGGTAGAAAAGTAATAAGCCAAGGGCTTAAAACTCAAAAAATTTATTAATCCGGATGTTGAATTTTAATTCCATGTGATGGAGAATCAATTTATGATCACGTAGGAAGAAACGGATCGTAAAACGGATCAAGAATGAACAAGTTATGATCATTTTAGTGAAACATAACTTGGCTGGGAATATGCAGGTCTGAGAACAAACCTTGCTGGAAAAAGGTACTCCCTCGCGCCACGCGAGGGGACCATCGGGGGCTGGCGCGTGGCATGACGGCGCCCAGCTTCGGAACATTGTTTTTTTTTAATTATTTTGTCTTGTGAACTCGTTTAAACACGTTTTAAACTACGTATGACTAATTCAATTCATGTTTTATGAATTGTAGGTGAAATTTACAGTACCAGAGGACGATCAAGCTCGATAAAAAACCGAACACGGTCAATAATCCAAGCTTCCGCATAATGATTCGTCGGCGTGTTTTAAATGGCGAATTTACATACAAAATGTTGAAATGTTTTATTTCTTAAATGTTTTACAAATTCGTATATTAAGTGTATGTTTAGTCGTAAATACATTATATTAATCGAAATCTATAGGAAAATCGTACAAATCGAGTAAGGTTCTTACATTGCAAGGGACCAACGTTAACAAGGACTTGGTCTACCCGAAGACTCGCTCAAAGTGGTTGAAAGGTGAACTTTGATAGCGGATGAAGAGGTCTACAATGGTCACAAGGGGATATTCTCCGTATCCCGGAATTGTAGGATATTCAGTTAGAATTTAGAAACTATATAAGGGGATGCCGGATCATTAGAGAAGCACATGTAATCTCGTACACACACTGATTACTTGCTATATTCATAATCATTCACTCACATCTCATAATTATTGTAACATTAGAGCTAACCCGTGCATTATCCTGAAGCTGTATCCTGATATTTAAATCAATAAGAAGAACAAAGGCAGCTGGCAGTTGTCAGCTCCAAAGGTTTTGTGCCGGCGATCTAGATAGATCAAGGGCGTTCCTCGTACATCCTGCGTCAATCTTTACTTTTATTGTTCATTACTTGATAATTGATATAGTTTGATATCTTGACACTATAACCAGAAACTGTTTTCTTTATTAATCAACTGAATGCATTTTAGCAAATCTCTATAGCACACTACCTCACAAACTAAATTTGATCACTTAATTGCTTCGGTAATTTTGACCAAACAATTTGGCGCCCACCGTGGGGCAAGTGTTGCTATTTTTATTCAAAACTTCGTTAAAATCATTAATCAGCTTTTTGTTCTCAAAACTTTTTACAAAACTATTTTCAATGGCCTCTCCATCAAACTTGAGCTCTTCTTCGATGCCTGCTTCAACCTCTGCTGCGACTGGTTCATTGCCTCCTCCACCTCCACAAGTTCAAGCTTCCCAAAGGAGAAATTAAAGCCAAACACCTCGAGACGCTTCTGTTGCTCAGAATGTTTCTAGATCCAGAGTTTCAGGCAGAACTCCTGTCTTTGCTTCTAATGATGAGATTTTGTCTTTGTTTGGCAGCATACAGGATCAAATGAAAAAGCAGCAGGAAACCAACCAGGTTATAATGAAGGAGATATAACTCTTGAAGTCAAACTCAAAGAAACCTGGTGAGGATGCAGCTACTCCTTTACAGCCTAGGATGTTGAACTTTAGTTCGGCAGCATTCACCGAAGATAATCAAGGCAACATGATACCGAGTTATTCCCCTGAGCAATATATTGGAAATATCCCCAACGGCCAGGATATCGACCATGAGGGATCTAGGATATGGTCTGGGATATGGCCAGAATCACCAGGCTGGTAACACATCTATTAACACCAATATCCCTGCTACTAATAATCTTAAATCATTGCAGGATGCATGTGTAACATCGGCATTAACCAGAGAACTTAAAAAATTGAATGATATGATATCGAGTGTGCCTAGGGTAGTGCAGCCTATACCAGAAGTATCCTAGGATAGCCACAAGATATCCTGATTTGCTTACCCCATTTGTAATGCAGAAATCCCAAAGAGATTCCAAACTCCCAACATGAAGCTATATGATGGGACAACAGATCCTAGGAGCATGTTGCCCAGTATGGGGAATGGATGGAAATAAATCCAATCCCACTAGAACTCAAAGAGGCATGCTTATGCAAAGGCTTTGGTTCCACTTTGACAGAATCGGCCTTAAAATGGCTTTTAAATGTTCCATCTCATTCTATTACATCTTTTTCTCATTTACTTAACTTATTTAACAGCCAAATTTCTTGTAGCAGGAGTTTTGGGAAACTAACGAGTGATCTTTACAGGATAACGCAGGGATCTCAAGAATCCATGAGGGATTATGTTAACAAATTTAATAGAGAATCCCTGGATATCCCAAACCTTGATGTTGCCACGGCAGTACAAGCGTTCAAAATGGGGTTGCAAAGGGATTCTCAATTTTACCAAGACCTTGTAATGAATCCTTGCAGGAATCTAGATGAAGCTCAAAATAGGGACTTGAGATACATAAGGCTCAAAGATGACAGGAAAATGCAGGAAAGGATGAACACATCCTCAACGTATGAATCAATGAATATGAAGTCAGAATCCTCATACAAACAATACTGATCTAAGCCATATGTTTAGAACGACAACAAAAGAGTGAATGCTATTGAGGATGAGGATGAGGATGAAGAAGAATATCCCAAACTTTCAGAATATTGTTTTTCAGTAATGTTCCTGAACTAATGTATGCTATGCAGGGATTGGGGGACAAAGCAAGATGGCCGAAAAAGAATCCGAAAAATGCTGATTGGAAGGATAAATCAAAGTAGTGTGCCTTTCATGAAGATCTTGGGCACATGAGGGAGGATTGTATAGCCTTGAGAAAAGAGATCAACTACTTGCTAAGTAAAGGTTACCTAAAGGAACTTCTTGGCAGAAAGAAGAACAAGACTCAGGATACTGATAGGAATCCTGAAAGGGCTACATCTCCACCACCCGATGCAAAGATAATCAACTTCATCTCCGGAGGATCCGGCATATGTGGAACTTCTTACTCTAAGGCCAAAAGACATACTAAAGAGGTCAAAGAAGAAATGGGAGATAAGCCAACAAGAATGACAATGCTCACGGATGATAAAGTGATAACTTTTGAAAGAGATGATCAGGACAACATCCAGGATGCCCATCTTGATGGGTTGGTAATTACTTTATATGTTGCTAACCATTTTGTTCGTAGGATACTGGTAGATAATGGGAGCTCAGTCAATATCATCCAGTTGGAGACTTTGAAGAGGATGAATATCTCGAAAAGTGAGATTACTTCAAAATCCACTATACTTGTAGGTTTCAGTGGGGAAACGAAGAACACTGTTGGGGAAATCAAGCTACCTGTCTATATTGAAGGGATGAACTCGTTACAACGCTTCTGTATTATGAATTCATTATCCTGCTACAACATAATATTAGGCAGGCCTTGGATTCATGACATGAAAGCCGTACCCTCCACTTACCACCAATGTGTAAAGATACCTACTCCTTGGGGAGTGGTGAAGGTTGAAAGTGACTAGCAGGAAGCAAAAGAGTGTTACTATCAAAGATACAAGCACATGATATTATGGAAGCTTCTGAACAGGATGTCAAGGTGTCATCCTTGATGAAGATAATCCAGATATCTTAGTACTTGTAGGAGTCAATATCCCTGAGGATATTGAGAAACAACTTATTAACTTTTTAAAATGCAGGATTTCAACATTTGCTTGGAAGCATGAGGATATGACAGGTATATCAAAGGATATTATAACCCATACACTTGGAATTGATAACCACCACTTCTTCTTGTTTGATGTCCGTAATTGGGTTTCCTGCAAGTAAAGCTTCTAAGTATGTAAGGTCCCCCTCCGGATAAAACGTACCTACTTCTTCATCTTCCGGCAAACCCTCTAACTCATCCGCAAATTCTCTCTCCCAAAATACCTCATCTTCACTTTCCTCATCCTCTTCATCTGACAAATCCCACATTGGTTCGGTGGGATAAGACTCATCATCAGAGATATTGACGTGACCGTGTCGTCCCGATCAGTCAAAAACCCAATTAAACCTAGGTAGCTAGGGTAAGTCCGATATCAAATCCACGAAGAACATGTGGTCAGTATCGGACACCCTGTTCGACTAGTTAGACTATTTACAAAAATGTACAATGTGATTATGAAGATTGCTAATTTTTTATATGTTTATTTGGTTGGAAAATAAATCGGAGTGACCAAACAATTGGTATTATCTAAAACACTTGTGATTAACTAAAATTACTACTAAATTACTAAATGATTAAAACAAGAAATTAGAGATAAGTTCCACACCCGGTTCGATTATTACAAGACCTAGGGTTCCTACATTTTTTAACTTGATTCAATTGCATATAGTGATTAACGGATTACTATCACGAAGCTTAGGTGCCAATTGCTATCGACGTCATAGACAACGGACCGTAATGCACTTCGTTACCTCGGACATGTAAATCCTAACCTACGATAAGGCATAAGTGCACAAAGTCATTTCGCAAAGTCAAATTTTATAATCATTCGACAATTCACAAATTCAATTCAAATGCACGAAAATTATCAAAGGTTTATAATACTAAACAATTTGTCACAAAATCAAATGAAAATACAAATGCATAAACCCTAGAAATTCTTACAACAATCTATACCGGGGTGAAACCGAAGAGACTAGCCGTTCATGGTCGAAGAGGCGCGATCACCGGAGGATGAATACGAACACCGAACCATAATCTTGAGTCTTGAAGGAGAGTTGAGGGTTAGGGGTTAGGGTTTGGATGGTGGAGAATGGATGAAGATGAAGTGGTGGTGTGTTGTGGCTCCAAGATCACTTTTTTAAACTCCCCAAAGTAGTGTTGCTGTTACGTTTTGTTCCTTTTTCTTTTAGTCAACATGTATCAATTAATTCCAATAAGATAAACTCTATGGTGGGTTATGATTATTGTTTATGGCAAGAGTTATAGAAAACCCAATTAGTTGCACATGCTCCATTTGACTTCTGTATAACCATTCTTCAACACACTTTTTGAACTCCATTTATATTTCATTCTCTACACAATTCCAAAAGAACAAAAACATTAATTACAAATACATTAATTGCAATTTTAATTAAGTTAATTGTTTAGTATTCTGTTTTGTTTTCTCGTTGACTCCAAAAACAAAGAAAACAATTTGAATATCGATTGCAATTAGTATTTCTTATTTGATTTTTCAAAGTTTATTATTTATGTTATATTAATTATAAATTCATCATTTTAAACTAGTTCTCTTCACAACCTACAAAACAACAAAACCGATCAAAGTGGTATCTTTTATAACAATATCGATGCATTTTTTTATAATTAAAATAAACTAGAGTGTACAAAAAATACATCGATCACATCCCCACACTTATCTTTTGCTTGCCCTCAAGCAAACTCTTTCGATATTATCCAACCATTATTTAACAAATACACTTCACAAATTCCTTACGAATTCTTAGTTAAGGTCCATAGTCATACCCCATTCACAATGTTAATCATAGTTTATTAGTTATTAAATAGCAAATCAAAGTGATAATCTTTTTAAAACAAGGAAATGCCTAACCAAATCTAACGTGCTTTGGTTTTTATTCTCATGCAACATACCCCTCACAATTGATCACTCCTTTCGGTTTCATTTCGGAACTAGCATGTAATACACTAGTAATAAGCATTCAAAGACCAACTATATTATTCTATAATTATAAACTTGAATGAAAATCACACCTCCACTGCAACACATAGACATTGCACATATTAAAAGGTCTTACGGGTTTTTGGCTTAGGCGAAGGTTAGGAATTTTTGGCTAAAAAGTGGCTAAAATGAAAAATGGTGAACACGAACCGTTAAAGAATCCTTATTTTCTTCTAAACAAATAAATTAAAAGATATTGGGTAATTTTGACCCGTATCTAACTTATTCATATTTTTTTTAGCCTCGATTGTGGTCTTTCGACCAGTTTGTTGGCTTTTCTTTATTTTTTTTTTTTTGCAACAACTATAAACAAATGGATCTTCTCTAAACAGTTTTCAAACGAGGTTAAGGTTTAACTTGGGTAATGATATGGGTTAACAAACGAATGTAAAAGGGTTCAAGTTTGGCTTCTAATGGGTGATTTATGGGTAAGTTGGTAAAAATACATAAAGGTGTCAAAACAAAAAGGTGGTCCTAAATTGCCTTTATCATCTATGTGCGAATGTCTAGTCCATGGCCTCGGCGTGTATCAAATCATACAAGTTCTAACATAGAGCTAACATATGGCCTACTCTCAAACAAATAAAAAATATATGTATATGATAATGATTTTTTTTTGTTTTAAAGTAGGCTCAAAATCTCACCAAGTAGGGGAGAAAGGTTACCGTTGTGAAGCATGCATTTATTTTTCCAAAAGCTTGTTAGCTATAGCTAGGCGTTCCTTTTCCTTTTTCTTAAAAAATTTTGCTAGAATTACCTTTTCTACTACAATCACATGGAACATGACCATGACTAAAGACCTATACATGTGGTTTGGCCCGTTGATGATTTACTTTGAGAAATTCGGTCTTCAAACACGATCAAGTCGACTTAAAGGACAAAGTTTTCAAAATTTTCAATTTTTCTCCATCCCCACACTTGAGATTGACATTGTCCTCAATGTGTAGTGTTTTGAATGAAGGGGATTTAAATTTAACTTTTGAAAACTTTTTAAGCGTAACCGGGATGCACAAGACTTAACCACCACCACAATGACCTCACCCCAATAATTTACAATTACAATCAACTATTAAAAAAATATATACAAAAATCAAAGCATAGAGAATTAGAAATAGATACACCTGATTTCTTCACATTTCATGATAGTCCTTGTTTCCAAGTGAAACGGTTGCCAAAGCAAATCTTGAAAGTACCTGCAAACCTCAAATATGTGTAGAAGCAAGCTTCTCACAACAATTAAAATCCATAAGAATGTTCATTTTACCATTTCACAAAAACATTTACCAAGTAATCTATTAATTGCTTTGATTAGTGGAAAAATAATAATTTACAACAACAAACCTAACTCACTTTCGTAGGAATCACGGTTGCATTTAGCGTATGCAACAAGCCCTTTAAACCTCCCGGTAGCTCGGGAGGACGAGAAAGGTCTCGTGAGGGTTATATAGGGAACACATCCACAAAGTTCATTTATCTAGAAAAAAAAATGAATAATAATACAAACTCTACAACAATCATACCTGATTTGCCTCTCATGGTGGTCGAAGTGAACATTTGCCTACCGAGTTTCCAAAATACGTTCGGTAGTTGACTTGCCAGTTCCACATTTCCATTCAAACGATTGGTATGAAAATGGAAACACTTATGTGGGGCCACTTCATGATAGCTTGAGTGACGTCTTGCCATCTCACCTTTCTTTCCTTCAATCTCACGCACTTTTCCCCAACTTTATCATAGTCAGGATACACTATGATTACCTCGGTTACTACTTCTTTGAAAGGTGTTATGTCTTCATATAAATTTAAACACTCTTTTTCTTGCTTTGGAAGATCCATAACCTCTTCCACCACATCACCATCTACCATGGTATCACTAGTCAACATCTCTTGGTCCTGTCTAAGTTGGGCTAACTCCTCAGTTAGTTGACCAACTTGCACAACCAAAGCCTCAAATGATTTGTTTCTAAGCCCGTCTTCCCTTTTCATTTCCACCATCATGTCCATGATTGCATCAAGCTTGGAGTTAATAGAATCTTGATGTTGAATTATATATTTAGTATATATTTAATCATTATTATCAATTCAATATGTTCCCATATTTTATATAACCGTTTCCTTTTTTTGTTTCATATATCCGTTGCTGCTGCTTGGTCTCGTTTGGGTTGTTTTGGGCCTCTTCTTTTCGAGTAGGGCTAAAGCCCTTTTCCAGTATATATAGGAGGCGTTGGCTTTGGGATTCACACACAACAACCACAGCCATTAATCGCAGGCTTCTCTCTCACTAGAACCTTCTACTACGGTTCCGTTCAAGCATATGTTCATCCATTTAGAGATCTCGTTTTGATCTCTGTTTTGTAACTGATCAGTCCTTGATCTGAGTTGTTTGTTTAATTCGCTAACCTTGCTGGTTTGTTCGGTACTTGATTGAAGGTAATTATGCCGACTGGTGTCTTAATAAAAGCTGTGTGTTTGTGATATCCTGCTGTTGACATGGTATCAGAGCACTAGGTGCTCTTGGGGTTCCTCTTCCGTTGACCGCTGCGTTCTAGGGTTTCCGATCAGATTCATTTGATCATTGAAGGCCACTGTTCAGTCTCGGACTCCTGGTAGCTTCTGTGAATCTGCCGATTCCGTTTTCTGTGTGGTGTTTATCTGCTTGGAGGCTCGGTTTTTCTTTGAAAAAATTAGAACCCTAACATCATTGTGCTGTGAAGGGGTCTCGTTGGTCTCTTTTAAGGGCAAACCAACAGACTTTGATATCTATCTTCTGATCAGTTACTTGTAATCCTAAGTGAAGGTTACAAGTCTGATCCGCTGAAGTTATTCGCACCCACTGTGAGAGTACTCTGACCCTTTCCTTTTGTTTTTCGTTATTTTGCATCACTGTGTCTAGGCATATTGATACCGGGTTAGTGAAGACCGGTTTGATTTGTGACACAGAGAGGGTTCACTCTTTTTCATTCTTGTTGATTATTTGTTCTTTTGTGTTTTTTGTTTAATTATCTGTGTTGATCTATTTTTTGTTTGCCTGTTATCATGCCTGATAAGAATAATGATTCTCTGGTTTCCACTAGTGGCACTCTTGTTAGTAAAATTGATGCTGGTGACCCGCTTTACCTTCATCCTAGTGACTCGGCAAATCTGACCATTGTTAATATAAAATTGAAAGGCACCGATAATTACAATGTTTGGGCCAATGCTATGAACCTGGCTTTACAAGTTACAAATAAATTAGGGTTTATTGATGGCTCCTGTGCTAGATCTACTACGGATGAAGTGTTAGGAAAACAGTGGGATCGTTGTAATTCTATTGTTCTTACATGGATTTTGAATTCTGTGTCTGAAGAATTATATTTGGGTCATGTTTATTCTAAGCTTGCCTTTGTTGTGTGGAAAGAACTAAAAGAAACTTATGATAAGGTTGATGGGTCGGTGGTCTTTAATTTGTATCAAAAAATTAATTCCTTTTCTCAAAATGGCATGCCTGTATATGAGTATTATCATAAACTTAACTGCATGTGGAAACAATTAGATCAAATTCTATCTCTACCTATGTGTACTTGTGATGCTTCCAAACAATTTAATGATTTCAATCACTTGATTAAATTGATGTGGTTCTTAATGGGTCTTGACAGTGTTTACCAATCTGTAAGAACTTCTCTGTTAACTAGGGAAGTTCTTCCGTCTGTAAAGGAAGCCTTCTCTGTTGTTTCCAGAGAAGAATCTCACAGGAATTCAAACAATTTTTCTGAAAAAATATCTAATAATCCTGTCGGCTTTGCTGTTAAAACCAGTCAATCGTTTGATTCAAAAAGGAAAAATGTTGGACCCCCTAACCCAAATCTTAAATGCTCAGATTGTAACAAGACTGGACATACTGTTGAGAGATGTTATGAACTGGTTGGTTACCCCTCTTGGATGAAATCTAAAACAAGTGGTAATAAGGGAGGTAGGGTTAGTAATAATGTGGCTGTTGATACTTCTGAAACTGCTTCATCGTCTACTGTGAATGGTTTAACAAATGAACAGATTGCACAATTACTTAGCCTGTTGAATGATAAGTCCAGAAGTGAGACTCAAGGCAATAACTTTGCTAGTAGGTCTAATTATGTCTGTTTTAACAGTTACCTTGATGTTTTTAAACCTACATGTGATTTTAAACATGCTTTTGTTTTTCCAACTTTGGAAATAATGGGAAAAAGGCTGGGTGGAAAATTGATTCAGGGGAAAATTAACACATGATTACAGATGACACTAACCTTATAAATCAAATGGATGTTACAGAATATAACATCAAAGTTAAACATCCCAATGGGACAAGTGCTTTAGTTACTAAGATTGGTGATGTTATATTAAGTGATAAGGTCATCTTATATGATGTGTTTGTTATTCTTGATTATTGTGTCAATCTTGTTTCTGTTCATAAACTTGCCAAAGATTGCAATCTGACTTTTTCTTTTGATGAACATAACTGTTATATTCAGGTCTCTCAAACAAAGAAAGTCATGGTGACTGGTAGTCAACCTGATGGTCTATTATGTGGTAATTCTACTATGTATGACAAGGTGTGTAATGCTAGTCTTGATGTTAATCTTTGGCTTGCTAGATTAGGCCACCCTGCTGAACCTGTGTTGCATGTTTTAAAAGACAAACTAGATATTAAAAATGATGTAAATTTTGAACCTTGTGAAACATGTCATAGGGCAAAAAAACATAGGGAACAATTTCCTTTAAGTGATCATAAGACTAAGTCTTTAGGAGATCTTGTACATCTTGATGTATGGGGTCCCTATAGGGTTTAAAGTAGGGATGGCTTTAGATATTTTCTAACAGTGGTTGATGATTACACATGAGCTGTTTGGGTCTATCTTATGAAAAATAAAGACGAAGTGTTTTACAATATAAAAGGTTCTTCAACATGCTTAAAACACAATTCAGTAAACACATTAAAATGTTCAGAAGTGATAATGGTACTGAGTTTATAAACAAACAAATGAAAGATTTTTGTTACAATAATGGTATTATTCATCAAACCTTGTGTGTTCATACTCCACAACAAAATGGGAGAGTTGAAAGGAAACATAGGCACCTGTTAAATGTTGCTAGAGCATTATTGTTCCAAGCTGGTTTTCCTCTTAAATTCTAGTCTGAGTGTATCCTAACTGCTACCTATTTGATTAACAGGACTCCGTCTTCTGTCTTAAATGGTAGGTCTCCTTATGAACTTGTGTTTGGTTTTGCTCCTGAGTTTAGTCAGCTGAGGATTGTTGGGTGTCTTTGTTTTAGAACTGTTTTAAACAATTTTGATAAGTTTAATAGTCATGCTGAAAAGTGTGTTCTTGTTGGATATTCAAATGAAAAAAAGGGGTATAAACTATGGAGTCTAGATCAAAGAGTTATGTTTTATTCTAGGGATGTCAGATTTTATGAATCTGTTTTTCCTTTTAAAGAAAAGAAAATCTCTCTTGATCCAGATTCTGAAGTTAATACCTTGATTTTTTTTGACTTATTTAATCAAAATGACACCCAAAATACTAAATCTGACTCCACTCCCAATGATGATAACACAAGCATGAATCCTGCAGTCCTTAATCATTCTCAGCAACCTGTTAATGACTCTGACAATGCTTTAGGAAAGGCTGACATACAGCAACCAAGTAGTGTTGAGTTAGAAACTGGTAGGGTTGAGCATGATTTAGACATTGAGGAAAACATTTGCAATTCTGAGGGAGATAATACAGGGCAACCTAGCAGTGTTTTAAGGAAATCTTCTAAGAATATAAAGTTTCCATCTAAACTTGATGACTTTGTTATTGATGGTAAAGTTAGATATGGTCTTGAAAAAGTTTTAAATTATGCTAATCTTGATTCTGAAAGTACGTGCTTTGCTTCTATGCTTAATAAGAGTAGTGAACCTAAACCCTATTTTGAAGCTAAATCGGATAACAATTGGGTTATTACCATGAATGATGAATTAGAAGCCTTGCACAGAAATGATACTTGGGAAATAGTTGATTTGCCTCCCAATAGGAAAGCTATAGGTTGTAAATGGATTTACAAAATAAAATATAAAGCCTCTGGCGAAATAGAAAGGCACAAGGCTAGACTTGTAGCTAAGGGTTTCAGTCAAAAAGAGGGTATAGACTTCTTTGAAACCTTTTCACCTGTTGTGAAAATGGTAACTGTTAGATGTGTTCTAACCATTGCTATTAATAATGGTTGGGATATACATCAACTTGATGTAAATAATGCCTTTTTATATGGAAACTTAAATGAAGAAGTTTATATGACCCTCCCTGATGGTTACAATCCTAACCATGGTAATAAAGTTTGTAAGCTTAAAAAATCCCTTTATTGTCTTAAACAAGCCCCTCGGGTGTGGAATGAAAAGCTTGTAAATGTTTTGCTTGAACTTGGGTTTGAACAAAGTAAGTGCGACCACTCCATGTTTGTCAAAACAAGTAAATCCGTGTTTACTGTCTTACTTGTTTATGTGGATGATATAGTCATAACTGGTAGTTGTTCTACTAAGATTTCTAAAACGAAATCTCTTCTTAAATCTAAGTTTCTAATCAAGGACTTGGGAATGCTAAAATATTTCCTTGGAATTGAGGTTTTAAAAACCAAAGATGGCTTATGTTTATCACAAAGGAAATATTGTCTTGACTTGCTTGCTGAATTTGGTCTGACTGGATGTAAACCAGTTAACAATCCAATTGAACGTAGTCATATTTTAACCCACTTGTGTGAAAAAGATAATCAAACTTTACCTGATATATCTGTTTATCAAAAATTAGTGGGAAAACTAATATATCTTTCTCATAATAGACCTGATATTGCCTATTCAGTTCAATATCTAAGTCAATATATGCACAGTCCCACTAATGTTCATTTCAAAATCGCTTTAAGGCTTTTAAGATATCTCAAAGGGTCTCCCAGGAAACGCAGACTGTTTAAAAAAGGGGATTCCGTAGAACTTAAAGCCTTTGCTGATTCTGACTGGGGAAAATGTGTTACTCTAGGAAATCTATCACTAGTTTCTGTATCTTCTTAGGTAACTCTCTTATTTCATGGAAAAGCAAAAAGCAGTCTACCATTTCTAGATCTTCTGCTGAGGCAGAATATCGTGCTATGTGTGCTGTAACATGTGAAATCATTTGGCTTCTTAACATTTTAAATGAACTTAAAATTGATGTTAAACTTCATGTTTCTCTTTTCTGTGACAATACAACAGCTATTTCAGTAGCTGCTAATCCTGTGTTTCATGATCAAACAAAACATTTTGAAATTGATCTCTTCTTTTTAAGAGAAAAAAATTTCAAAAGGTGTCATTAAGACCGTTGGTATCTCGTCTGAAGATCAAACTGTAGATGGCTTTACGAAAGGGTTGCATGTTCAAGCTCATGAAAAGGTTTGTGAAAAACTTGGTTTATTTAACTATTTCACATATTGAATTGAGGGGGGTGTTGAATTATATATTTAGTATATATTTAATCATTATTATCAATTCAATATGTTCCCATATTATATATAACCGTTTCCTTTTTTTGTTTCATATATCCGTTGCTGCTGCTGCTTGGTCTCGTTTGGGCTGTTTTGGGCCTCTTCTTTTCGAGTAGGGCTAAAGCCCTTTTCCAGTATATATAGGAGGCACTGGCTTTGGGATTCACACACAACAACCACAACCATTAATCGAAGGCTTCTCTCTCACTAGAACCTTCTACTACGGTTCCGTTCAAGCATCTGTTCATCCATTTAGAGATCTCGTTTTGATCTCTGTTTTGTAACAGATCAGTCCTTGATCTGAGTTGTTTGTTTAATCCGGTAACCTTGCCGGTTTGTTACATACTTGATTGAAGCTAATTGTGCCGACTGGTGTCTTAATAAAAGCTGTATGTTGTGTGATATCCTGCTGTTGACACTTGAGACTCCTCATATGCCGGCTGAGGGTATTCATAATAGTAGTCGTCAAACTCATCCTGGTAACTTGAGAAATGTGACATCTCTTGTTCATAATTGTTGTAATCCCGCTCTTGCTACTCTAAGTGGTAGTATTCTTGATATGAAGGTGGCTTGTAACCGGACTTTATTTTTCATTTCCAAAGCACTAGATCTTTCCAAACACTGGACAATCTTCATGTATGTGAACCATGGTTGTAAAACAAGGTCTCCAAGGCCGAGTACTCCCCGGGTAGTCGCTACGAGGTAGGCTTCCAAGGCGACTTTCTTCAACTCCGACTAATTACTCGGAATCGATCAAATGTGGTCAAAATTGGCCAAAATCGGATCTAGTAGGTCAACTCGGGCCGAGTTTGACTTAAAATAAAATAAAACATAATTTCTATGCATATCATATTAAAGAATGAATATCAATTTCATGAATTTTGTTATAAATATTAGTAAATTTGTGTTATTTGACAAATATTTAATTTCTGAAAACTAATTTCTTTATAATTTGGCATCTCCGAGTACTCCCCGTGTACTCTCCGCCGAGGCCGAGTACTCTCAACTCCTCGGTCGACCCACTAGGGAGTGCCTAGCTGTAACACCTCGAAAATTTATGTCCAATAATGTATCGACACGTGTCATAAGCTTTAAACGTGTAAAAGATTACTTTAGAGGGACTAAAGTTGACAAACAAAGAAAGTATGTGAATATAAGGGTTCAAAGGGTCAACAATGGATAAATATACTTTACTATAACCCTACACGATGTTTATACCCTTAAATGAATGAATCATGGATCATACAAAGCTAATTGTGGAAGAAAGTGAGAGATTACAAACTACAGGGGTTAAAAGTGTCAACATGTTTAAAGTATACCTCTGAGTGACCTTTTAGCGAACCTGAAGCTTTGTAACGGTTAATTATGCTCACTAGAATACGTGATTAAAATTTCACCAAGTTTCGTTATCGTATGAGAAAGGTATGACAATATTCGTATACGAGGGGTTAAAAGCGTCAACGTTGAAATTTATGACTTTTTGGGTGATCACAAAGTTAACCAAGGACTTAACCAAGTTTGTATATGTCTTAAGGTCTTTAAAAGTCAAGTTAGAGGGCCAAAAGTGCAAGAAATAAAGGTGAAACCACGTTTGGAAGGACCAAGGACCTAAAATGAAAAGTTTGAAACTTGTTTGGCCTGTTCTGGATGACCATACCAGCCGCGTAAGACAACACAGGTCCCTTACGCGGGCCGCCTGAGCACCCCAGTATCAGAAAATGCACACAGGTGTCTGTCCAGGCCTGTTAACCGACTTTGGAAGCTTGTTTTGCATACCAGGCTGCGCCAATGGTATTTCATGCATAGGGGGCACTTGTCTTGATCTGGAAACAATTGTAGACCTCCTTGGCATGATCTTAGATGATCAAAGTAGGTATATAAAGAGCTCCAAGTTGCAACTCTTGTGCACATTCAATTGGGAACTCTCACAACTCAACTTCTGGAGTTTGCTGGAGCTCAAGGACATTTCTTAGTAGTCACTAATCGTGCATAGGACTATTGTAAGCTTCCATAACCTTTCCTAATTCAGTTTAGCTTAGTTATTTAGCTTAAAGTCAAACCATCGTAATTAGATTTTGACATCGAGATTAATCAATAATTGTTCAGTCAAATCTCGAATTGAAAGTACCTATGAGTTGGTAATTATGTGGGTAATAAACCCTTAAAAGGGCACCCTCTGATTCCCACTCTAACTAGGTCAATTGTCGGGTCAAAGTTAATCTTAAAAAGTCAACAGAAAGCTTATTTTCAAATTAATGCATAATTAGCAATGTAGAACCCATGCAACTTGTTTTGTCACTAATATAACTTAGTAATTAATGTAAGAACATGTCTAAACATGTTCAACCCGACAATTTTCAGTTTAGGCTCGGATCGGAACCGAAAGTCGCATAATTTGACTTTTGCTTTGACTTTCAGTTCTGACCCAATGTAGCATGTTTTAGAAATGCCTTAGAGCCTTATTAGGACGAGGTTTCATGTTGGTATAACCTCCTGTGATTATGCAACTTGATTCATTAGTTATCCGATTCATATGCGTGTTTCCATTAAATGCTTAAATGTTGACTATTATGCCCATATGACCTTAAAACGTGATTTTTGAAAAAGTAAAAGAAGAGAAATCTTAGTTACTGATTTATAAAGTTGTCTCTAAAATTTGACATCAGTTTGAGGTCTAGATTAGGAGTTATGCTCATTAGCGTAATTAGAAAGCTTTTTATTAAATAAACGGCGTAATTAGCATATAGCCTATCTAAACCCGATTTTTGATATCAAACTTTTTACCCACTGATTTAATATAATATTTTGGGATTTTTGAAGATTTTTATTTAATTTTAGGCTGAGCATAACATAGAGTTCTATGCATGATTCGGTAATTGCCGATTTTGCCCTTTTGGGCTATAAAATGAGTTTTATAAATTATTTTGATACCAAACCTTTTTCTACTGATCTAATATGATAAATAAAACATTTTGAGCCTTCTGTAATAATAAAAATATCAGCTTTCTTTAAAAACCCAGAAATAGCTCAAAATCGCCTTTTTAAGCGTTTTTAACGCATAGTATGTATTAAAACTATTTTAAACATATAAGGTTTGATGCCTACTGATATTTTCAGTAAATATTTATACATTAACAGTAAGCAAAAGTTTTAAACTCTGATTTCCAGTTTTGACCTTTTAAGCCTTTGTGAAATTACCAAAATGCCCCTAAGGTGCATAGTTTGGTTTTAAATGATAAATTTTACGTATATATAATACCATACTGTTATTACTTATTAAATTAAGTATTTTTACTGATTATATCAGACCTGTAACTCAGATTATTATTTAAACTCTTTTATAACCCTTAAAATGACCAAAATGCCCCTACGGGGCATAGTTTGAGTTTAAATCCATTTCGGGCATAATAGAAGATATCCTACTGATGTCACAACATATTTAAGGCATATTAACTTAGGAAACCTATATATGATTCTTATGGTTACCCTTTATGCATTTTTCGCGTTCGGTTCGGTTTATGTAACTAGTTTGAATAAATTGACCGAAACGGGTCAAACCTTATCATTTTTGTCTCAAAATCCAGAATGTGTTTAGTTTGCCCATATTATACAAGTCTTCAAACTTGTCGGGTCTAAATCACATTCCATTCTGGTCTTCGCTTAATCGTGCGTTTGAACCGTATCTTCCTTTAAAACTAACCGGTCTAAGTTTAGGCTTAATTAAAGACCCGTTAGGAAATCAAATAGGTTATTAAAAACCTTTGTTCCAGAATAGGAGACCCGGTAAAAGCTACACGCACTTGCTATTTGTGATTAATACTTGCAAAGGTAAATACTTTTAACTTATTTACCCTATACGGGCTTGGGGTACGGTATATAAAATACCGCTTGGTCGGGTATTGAATCTTTAATCGTATGAAGATTAAATTATTGAAATATCCCGTTTAAATTATTTTGTTTGCTTAAAGCCTTTGGGGGGTTAATGACCATGTCCCGGATATCCTTGGCATCATTTTACGAAATAGCCACGACCTAAGCACACGGGTGTAGGCGTACACCCGTTAGTGCATATATAAATAATAAGGTATAACCGCCGGTTTCGGGAATAACCCGCCGCGGGACTATATCATGTGTCCTGTCTATTAAGCTCTAACCCGGTGTCAACCCGGGCTACTGAACGCATAAGGAACATGTAATTCTTTTACAAGTTTATATATAAATAATTATCCCAAGTTATAAAAAGTTTTGTGCCACGTGCATTCAAATCAATTTTCTAAACCTTTTCAAAATGAGTCAGTTAATTGTATTTACCAGTGTAAACTGACGTATTTTCCCAAAAAGGTTAAGTGCAGGTACTACGCGTAATAGGCTGGCCTCTCCTTAGCATCATTAAGAGTCTCGCAAGCTTGGATGCATTTTAAGTCTGTTGAACTACGTTTTCTGTTTATTTGATCCGCCTGTGGATCTGTTTCAACTATATTGTGATACTTAATATTACAATTTTATTCGGTTGAAATAAATCTATCTTTTGCTTCCGCTGTGCATTTTAAATTGTGTTGGTTGACTATGATGATATCAACTACGTCACGATACTCCCCACCGGGCCCACCGGTAATACGTGGAAATATCGGGGTGTGACAGGTTGGTATCAGAGCCAACACTGAGTGAATTAAACACTAGCCTTTTGTGTTTAATATCAGTTACACAGTTGCACATTCCAAAATTTTCGAGTCTAGACAAAGAACTTAGGACAAATCCCGATTTGTTTTTATTTTGTCATTTATATATATCCCTTGTTGTTATCTTTGTTTATGTTGACAGGTTAAAAGATGCCACCAAGAGTCAGAGGTAGAGGAAGAGGCAAGGGGCCATTCGTTGCCCCGAATGATCATGAGGCCGGGCCTTCGCACCGGCGAACACCGTCAGATTCCCATAACCGAAGTCCTCAAGATAACTGGAGGACCCATGTCGAACCAGCAAGGCGCTCAGTTTCGTTGAGCTCCTCCCCTTTGTTTCACAACTCCTTTGGGCCTCATTCTGAAAATGAGCCCCATAATTCCCACCAATCTTACATTCCTCTCCAGGGTCACAACTCACCTTTTGATGACCCAACACCCTTTTTCCAGAGCCGGTTCAACCCGGAAAACTACCTTGGAGAACCAGTGGGTTTTAACCCACTAGGACCTGAAGATCATTTTTCAGGAGACCATGCGATGGACATAGATGAGGACACCGATCCCGCAGAGCCACCTTCCGGAACCCCTAACCACCCCATCGAAATTTCGGATGGGTCACCTTTCGTGAGATCACCTTATAATGGTCCCGACAGTTATGAAGAAAGGTTCCGACAGATCGACTGGGTGTTTACTCCCAGTTACCACAACTCTCCACAGCAGCAGCAACAGCGGGATCCCTCTGAGGATTCTCGTTATGTCGCGGTCACTACGCCACCACCACCAGTTCAGCAACAGCCTCCGGAGCCACCGAGGCGAAGAAGAACAACCGCACGAATGTCCGTGCGAGGAGGAGTGCGAATTGGCACCCCTCAACCTACTAGTGGCAGCCGCTACTCGCCACTCCATGAAGACCCGCAAATGGGTGGATCTTCAAACCCCGTATTGGAAGTAAAATCTGCGCCTGTCGTGCCGCCACCTTTGGGTTTTGGAGACCCTATACCTACATACACCGGTGCGGCGGCGTATAATCCCTTTGAGCAGCCGGTCCACACGAACTACAATTATGCAGAGGCCGACCCTTACCTGGTAGCAACGGCAAACTACAATGCCCATCACCCGGAAGGATCCTTTGGGATCCCATATAAAACTGGATACTCACACTATGGGTACCCACCATATCGGTATCATCAACCGCCACCTCCTCAACCTCCGCTATATCAGCAACCCCCGCAGCTGCCAGCAATGTCGCCACCATAGCATCAGGAGATCCTTCAAAGGATTAATGAGGTGCGGCAGGAAGTGCGGGAAGACCGCAGACAAAACCGTGGAATGTTTAAGAGTCTGGCAAATTTAATTAAAGGAAAAAGCAAGAAGGACCATTAAATCCTTCATTTGCTTGTTTGTTCTTAGTGTTGTAATCATGTCCCTGCGTGGACATTTGTTTCTGTATTCTGCCCCTGCGTGGGCATGCCTTTCAGTATTCCGCCCCCTGCGTGGGCATGTTTTTCTGTTTAACCCCTGCGTGGGTATGTTTGTTTGTTTCGCCCCTGCGCGGGCATGTTATTTTTGTAGAAGTCCCGTTTAGGGCAAATTTGTACTTGTTTAAATTTTTGCAATGGAATGATTTAATTTAAATTTTCATTTTTATTGAATTATATACATAAATATAATATGTAAAGTAAATGAAAATATGACATTCCTTTCTAAAACCTATCATTATAATAAAATGATAAAAATCTAAAAAGGGACAAAACCTAGCCGTGTGTCATTATAAGACAGGGCCAAGATGGTAGTTCCTCAAATTAGATTCAGGTCCTTATTAACACCTCAATTTAGGATTGTTCTACGTTAAATATTAAAAAGAATCTTAAAGGTAAAACCTAGTCTATATGTCGTTGCAGACATGACCAAGATGGTAAAACCTATTCAAAAGGTTCCAATCCTTGTTAACATCTGAAAACATGTTAACACTCTTGACAAAATGTGATTCGATAAAATCACATGAGTCATCCTTATATTGGATTCTTCCAACTTATTTTTATTAATTAAAACATCCATTAGGGATATAACGCCTACGGGCTATACTCATTGTCATATAAGACAAAAGACAGTCGTGGTCTTCGACCCCCTGTTAAGAAGAGGTAATGAATTATAATTAAAACCCTCAATACCATGACCATATAAGATCACGAATAAAGATTTAAAACTGTCCACGTGACTAGGCCTTTTTGCCATTAATATATTTTTTTAAATCTAACTAAGGATTATTATAATATCTTGAATATATATATATGATTAAACAAATTAATCGAAATGGTTCTTAAATACCATGATTAATAAATCTTCTAGAATAATAAAACTGTTTTAGACCTCTGAGTGATTTAAAATCATTATTTTATGTAGCAATCAAGCTACATGGCCGGGTCAGACGAAGCCAATAGCCACCCCTGAGATAATCATGACACCTCCAGAGTCAACATAGCAGGAGCATAATTACAAGCATTAATAGATAATGCTCTGACGCGAGCTTTGGAAAGGCAGTTCAATGAATCCAGTGGTACGCATGTCAGAACCCAATCTGTACCACACTCTAAACCACCCTCAAGGACTCATACTGCTCACAAGAGTGATTCTCATCACTCAACAAACCAGAGGAGTGTTCCATCTAAGAGAGTTGTGCTGAACCAAGAACCACGTGCTAAAGGTTGCACCTATAAGTACTTTGTTTCCTGCAAACCCAGGGATTTTACTGGGGAGAAAGGAGCAGTTGACTGCATGTCTTGGTTAGATGAGATGGACACTGTAGTAGATATCAGTGGTTGTGCTGATAAGGATGTGGTAAAGTTTGTATCTCAGTCATTCAAAGGCGAGGCATTAGCGTGGTGGAGGTCGTTGATTCAAGCCACTGGGAAGATCCCATTGTACAATCTAACATGGGATCAGTTTGTTTCTCTCATTAAGGAGAACTACGGCCCTCAGCATGAGGTTGAAAAGATTGAGGCTGATTTCTTGTCATTGGTTATGAAAAACCTAGATTGTCATGCCTACCTTACAAGCTTCAACACCATGTCAAGACTAGTTCCGTATCTGGTAACCCCGGAACCCAAGAGGATAGCTCGTTTCATTGGAGGTTTGGCCCCAGAAATCAAGGCCAGTGTGAAGGCTTCCAGACCAACTACTTTTCGGTTGCAGCTGATATATCATTGTCCCTTACTTTAGACGCGGTCAGGCAGAGATCCTTGAGAAACACAGACACTGAGAAGAGGAAGCGTGAGGATGAAAACTCACGACGTTCAGACAAGAAGCGTAAGGGAAACAATGACCACAAAAAGGGTTTTGGAACTAAAAAGGATGGTCATCAGTCGGGTGATAAGCCGAAGTGTAAAATCTGTAAGAAGCACCACTTCGGGAAGTGTAGATTCGAGTCGAAATCCCAGTCGCAGCCAAAGCCTTGTGGGATTTGTAAATCTTCTGAGCACAAGACCTTAGACTGTAAGAAAATCAAGGATGCTACGTGCTATAGTTGCAATGAAAAGGGACATATCAAGTCCAACTACCCAAAGTTTGCTAAGAAAGCTGAGGAAGGGAAAAAGACCAATGCTAGGGTCTTCCAGATGAACGCACAGGAGTCGACCCAGAATGATAATGTCATAACAGGTACCTTCCTTATTAATGATGTTTATGCAAGGGTGTTATTTGATTCTGGAGCAGATAAGTCATTTGTTGATGATAAGTTTTGTAAGTTGTTAAACCTACCTGTTAGAACCCTAAGCATAAAATATGAGGTTGAGTTAGCCGATGGTACTATAGAAACCGCATCAACCGTGTTAGATGGATGTTTCATATCCATTAGGAACCACTCATTTCCTTTTGTCCTTACTTCTTTTGAAGTTAGCCGGTTTCGATATAGTAATAGGCATGGACTGGTTATCTCGTAACCAGGCCCAGATTGTATGCAACAAGAAGCAAGTAGTGGTCAAGACTCCGTCTGGTGAGCCACTTACCATTCAGGGAGATACTCAGTATGGACTGCCTGAGCAAGTGACTATGCTCAAGGCATCTAGGTGTTTGAAGAAGGGTTGTGTCATTTATATGGCACAGGTAACTATTGATGAGCAGAAGCCTAAGATTGAAGATATTCCCGTCATTTCTGAACATCCCAAAGTATTCCCGGAAGAAGTACCTGGTTTGCCACCAGATAAGCAAGTAGAATTCAAAATTGACATTATTCCAGGAGCAGCACCTGTTGCAAGGGCACCTTACAGGTTGGCACCAACAGAGATGAAAGAGTTAAGGACTCAGTTGGATGAATTGTTGGTAAAAGGTTTCATTAGACCTAGCTCGTCTCCATGGGGAGCACCAATCCTGTTTGTGAAGAAAAAGGATGGATCGATGCGTCTATGCATCGATTATCGCGAGCTCAACAAGGTTACTATCAAGAATAAATATCCATTGCCCAGGATCGACGATCTGTTCGATCAACTGCAAGGGGCAAGTTACTTCTCTAAGATCGACTTGAGGTCAGGCTACCATCAACTGAAGGTTAAAGATGAAGATGTACATAAGACTGCATTTAGGACTCGTTATGGTCATTATGAGTTCCTAGTGATGCCTTTTGGGCTCACTAATGCACCTGCCGCATTCATGGATCTCATGAATCGCGTCTGCAAGCCTTACTTGGATAAATTTGTCATCGTCTTCATCGATGACATTCTCATTTACTCAAAGAGCCAAGCTGACCATGAGAAGCATCTTCGATGCATTCTGAAACTGCTTCATCAAGAAAAGCTCTATGCCAAGTTTTCAAAGTGTGAATTCTGGCTTCGTGAAGTCCAATTCCTAGGGCATGTTGTTAGCGAGCATGGTATCCAAGTAGATCCCGCCAAAGTTGAAGCTGTCATGAATTGGCAAGAGCCAAAGACGCCTACAGAGATTCGTAGCTTTCTAGGTTTAGCAGGATATTATAGACGATTTATAGAAAACTTCTCAAGGATTGCTGCACCCCTAACTTCATTAACCCGTGAGAATATTAAATTTGACTGGGGTCCTAAGCAGCAGGAATCCTTTGATATTCTTAAGCAAAAGTTGAGCAATGCACCTGTATTGACATTGCCTGATGGAATTGATGAATTTGTGGTATATTTTGATGCATCGCACATAGGTATGGGATGTGTGCTTATGCAGAAAGGCAAAGTTATTGCCTATGCTTCTCGACAGTTAAAAGTGCACGAGAAGAATTACACCACCCATGATTTGGAGTTGGGTGCCATTGTATTTGCACTAAAACTGTGGAGACACTACTTGTATGGAACCAAGTGCGTGATCTATTCAGATCATAAGAGCCTTCAACATCTATTGAATCAGAAGGATTTGAACATGAGACAACGACGTTGGATGGAAACCTGGAATGATTATGACTGTGAGATAAGATACCATCCAGGCAAGGCAAATGTGGTTGCCGACGCCTTAAGTAGAAAGGAAAGGGTGAAGCCCATAAGAATCAATGCCAAGAGCATTGAGATAAAGAATAGTTTGATTGAAAGGTTGTTAGCTGCACAGAAGGAAGCTGTACTAGAACCTAACTATCCTAATGAAAAGCTAGGAGTAACTGAAGAGCAGTTATCCTATGGCAAGGACGGAATTCTGAGGTTAAATGGACGAATATGGGTTCCAATTTATGGAGGACTTCGGGATGTTATCCTCCAGGAAGCCCACAGTTCTAAGTACTCCGTTCATCCTGGAGCTGATAAGATGTACCAGGATCTGAAGGCAAATTATTGGTGGATAGGCTTGGAAGTCTATAGCTACCTATGTAGCCAAATGTTTGACGTGCGCTCAAGTCAAAGCTGAACATCAGAAACTGTCAGGTTTGCTACAACAGCCTGAACTTCCCACCTGGAAGTGGGAGATGGTGACGATGGATTTCATCACCAAGTTGCCAAAGACAAGGAAAGGAAATTGATCGAATTCTCCTATAACAATAGCTACCATACAAGCATTAAGGCACCACCTTTTGAGGCATTATATGGTAGGAAATGCAGGACACCTATTTGTTGGGCAGAAGTAGGAGAAGCTCAGTTATCAGGACCTGACATAGTCTTTGAAACAACGGACAAGATTGTCCAAATTCGTGACCGCCTGAAAGCTTCCAGGGACAGGCAAAAAAGTTATGATGATAAAAGGCGAAAACCTCTAAAGTTTGAGGTTGGTGATAAGGTTTTACTTAAAGTGTCACCCTGGAAGGGAGTGATGCGAATTGGTAAGAAAGGTAAGTTAAGCCCAAGGTACATAGGACCATTTGAGATCATTGAATGTGTCAGATCAGTGGCTTATAAGTTAAACTTGCCTGAAGAGCTCAGTAGTATTCACAATGTATTCCACATCTGCAATCTGAAGAAATGTCTAGCTGATGAGTCACTAGTCATATCACATAAGGATGTGCACATAGATGAGAGCTTAAAGTTTGTTGAAAAACCCTTGTCGATTGAGGATCGACAGGTTAAGAAGCTTCGAAGGAAGGAAGTGCCAATTGTGAATGTCAAATGGGATGCCCGCAGAGGTCCCGAGTACACATGGGAGGTAGAGTCCACAATGAAAGAAAAATACCCTCATTTTTTTCAGTAAATCTCGAGGTCAAGATTTCTTTTAAGGGGGTGAGGATGTAACACCTCGAAAATTTATGTCCAATAATGTATCGACACGTGTCATAAGCTTTAAACGTGTAAAAGATTACTTTAGAGGGACTAAAGTTGACAAAGAAAGAAAGTATGTGAATATAAGGGTTCAAAGGGTCAACAATGGATAAATATACTTTACTATAACCCTACACGATGTTTATACCCTTAAACGAATGAATCATGGATCATACAAAGCTAATTGTGGAAGAAAGTGAGAGATTACAAACTACAGGGGTTAAAAGTGTCAACATGTTTAAAGTATACCTCTGAGTGACCTTTTAGCGAACTCGAAGCTTTGTAACGGTTAATTATGCTCTAGAATATGTGATTAAAATTTCACCAAGTTTCGTTATCGTATGAGAAAGTTATGACAATATTCGTATACGAGGGGTTAAAAGCATCAACGTTGAAATTTATGACTTTTTGGGTGATCACAAAGTTAACCAAGGACTTAACCAACTTTGTATAAGTCTTAAGGTCCTTAAAAGTCAAGTTAGAGGGCTAAAACTGCAAGAAATAAAGGTGAAACCACGTTTGGAAGGACCAAGGACCTAAAATGCAAAGTTTGAAACTTGTTTGGCCTGTTCTGGATGACCATATCGGCCGCGTAAGACCACATAGGTCCCTTACGCGGGCCGCCTGAGCACCCCAGTATCAGAAAACGCGCACAGGTGCCTGTCCAGGCCTGTTAACCGACTTTGGAAGCTTGTTTTGCATACCAGGGGCTGCCCCAATGGTATTTCATGCATAGGGGGCACTTGTCTTGATCTGGAAACAATTGTAGACCTCCTTGGCATGATCTTAGAGGATCAAAGTGGTTATATAAAGAGCTCCAAGTTGCAACTCTTGTGCACATTCACTTGGGAACTCTCACAACTCAACTTCTGGAGTTTGCTGGAGCTCAAGGACATTTCTTAGCAGTCACTAATCGTGCATAGGACTATTGTAAGCTTCCATAACCTTTCCAAATTCAGTTTTGCTTAGTTATTTAGCTTAAAGTCAAACCGTCGTAATTAGAGTTTGACTTCGAGATTAATCAATAATGGTTCAGTCAAATCTCGAATTGAAAGTACCTATGAGTTGGTAATTATGTGGGTAATAAACCCTTAAAGGGCACCCTCTGATTCCCACTCTAACTAGGTCAATTGTCGGGTCAAAGTTAATCTTAAAAAGTCAACAAAAAGCTTATTTTCAAATTAATGCATAATTAGCAATGTAGAACCCATGCAACCTGTTTTGTCACTAATATAACTTAGTAATTAATGTAAGAACATGTCTAAACATGTTCAACCCGACAATTTTCAGTTTAGGCTCGGATCGGAACCGAAAGTCACATAATTTGACTTTTGCTTTGACTTTCAGTTCTGACCCAATGTAGCATGTTTTAGAAATGCCTTAGAGCCTTATTAGGACCAGGTTTCATGTTGGTATAACCTTCTGTGATTATGCAACTTGATTCATTAGTTATCCGATTCATATGCATGTTTCCGTTAAATGCTTAAATGTTGACTATTATGCCCATATGACCTTAAAACGTGATTTTTGAAAAAGTAAAAGAATAAAAATCTTAGTTACTGATTTATAAAGTTTTCCCTAAAATTTGACATCAGTTTGAGGTCTAGATTAGGAGTTATGCTCATTAGCGTAATTAGAAAGTTTTTTATTAAATAAACAGCGTAATTAGCATATATCCTATCTAAACCGGATTTTTGATACCAATATTTTTACCCACTGATGTAATATAATATTTTGGGATTTTCGAAGATTTTTATTTAATTTTAGGCTGAGCATAACATAGAGTTCTATGCATGATTCGGTAATTGCCGATTTTGCCCTTTTGGGCTATAAAATCGTGCGTTTGAACCGTATCTTCCTTTAAAACTAACCGGTTAGGAAATCTAATAGGTTATTAAAAACCTTTGTTCCAGAATAGGAGACCCGGTAAAAGCTACACACACTTGCTATTTGTGATTAATACTTGCGAAGGTAAATACTTTTAACTTATTTTCCCTATACGGGCTTGGGGTACGGTATATAAAATACCGCTTGGTCGGGTATTGAATCTTTAATCGTATGAATGTTAAATTATTGAAATATCCCGTTTAAATTGTTTTGTTTGCTTGAAGCTTTCGGGGGGGTTAATGACCATGTCCCGGATATCCTTGGCATCATTTTACGAAATGGCCACGACCTAAGCACTCGGGTGTAGGCGTACACCCGTTAGTGCATATATAAATAATAAGGTATAACCGCCGGTTTTGGGAATAACCCGCCGCGGGACTATATCATGTGGTGTGTCTATTAAGCTCTAACCCGGTGTCAACCCGGGCTACTGAACGCATAAGGAACATGTAATTCTTTTACAAGTTTATATATAAATAATTATCCCAAGTTATAAAAAGTTTTGTGCCACGTGCATTCAAATCAATTTTCTAAACCTTTTCAAAATAAGTCAATAATTGTATTTACCAGTGTAAACTGACGTATTTTTCCAAAAAGGTTAAGTGCAGGTACTACGCGTAATAGGCTGGCCTCTCCTTAGCATCATTAAGAGTCTCGCAAGCTTGGATGCATTTTAAGTCTGTTGAACTACGTTTTTTGTTTATTTGATCCGCCTGTGGATCTGTTTCAACTTTATTGTGATACTTAATATTACAATTTTATTTGGTTGAAATAAATCTATCTTTTGCTTCCGCTGTGCATTTTAAATTGTGTTGTTTGACTATGATGATATCAACTACGTCACGATACTCTCCACCGGGCCCACCGGTAATACGTGGAAATATCGGGGTGTGACACTAGCGACTTTTACAACCATAATGTGAACTTTTCCACAACAAGAACTTGACTGATAAGTGTCATTTTCTTGCTTCGGTGGTGCAGGCGGTTCAAAGTTGGGATAATAGAAGGGTATGCCGTCATCATCATTATAACAACCCTCCTAAATTATTTTCGACACCTCTAAAATATTTAAAACATCCCTTTACGCCTTAAAATACACCCCGTATATGAAAAAATGCTCCTAAATACCTTTATATAATTAAAGATAAAATAAAAACAATTATTTAAGTCTGTCGCGGGCCGCGACAGACCAACCTTGATCCTACGCGGGCCGCAAGAACCTGGACACCAGGCCTCTCCCGGTGCCGCCATGTGTCTAAAGCATGTCGAGTCTATACGTATTACCGGACATAGCTACGCCGTAGACCCCCTACATCGCGGGTCGCGTAAGCCCAGCCCTTGGCTTTCGCGGGGCGCGACGGACTTGACGAACAACCCTATATAAGAAGGTCATCGGCCTTCAGTCCAACTCGTTCAATTCTTTTCGATTCTCTCTCAATTCTGAAGTAGTAAGAATTATACCAGGGCATTATACCCCCTAATTAACGACGTTCTGCCCCGTTGTAAGTACTGTAACCCCCGGTTACGTATTAGATACGCTGCCCGATTGATCTAGTACTCCGTAACAGCTGTCGAGGCTCTGCCCGACGTAGTTGTTGGAGTTCTGTCTCGGGGAGGGTGTAACTAATGTAAATATTGGGTTATTATACTAACGCGTGTGCATCGTTTAAATTATTAGATTATAACCAGGAAACCATAAGGAAAAGTCTAAACTAGCAATGTGAGTAATCCTCCTTTTTACAAACTATTTTTACAAAACCTTAAATAAGTTTATAAATGATTAGCAGTGATTGAGTCTTGTAATTCTTCAATTACTGCCGGGATGTTGGGGTTTTGTATACAAAATGTGGAACACGTTACCATTGGACAACGAGATAGCCAATGAGTAATTTGACCCACCAGTTATGGATTGACAGTACTGAATGAGTAATTGTGTAGATGTAAACATTGTAATCGCTCTCAATACTGTGAAATGATAAAATGTGTTTTGATTAAACTGGGATTCACTCACCAATATTTCCCACTAACAAATGTTTTTAAAACGCGTTTCAGGTAACAAAATGTGAAAGTCAAATAGAAGCCAGCTGGAGAGCACTGTAGGCTTGGAAAAATGTGGCTATAAAAGTTACCTAAATAAAGACGATATTTTAAATTCAATAAATTAGGGTTTATCCCTATAAACATGTTTCTAATGAAAGCTTGGGTTTTATCCCAATATGTTTATTAATATGAAATATGGTGTTTTACTCTGATAAAATATTTCCTAACTACGGTTCTGATGAAATTTTCGCTGCCAAATAATGATAAACACCGATACCACCATGTCTGAGTAGGCCGCGACCGCCCGACTCCTGAGGCAGGGGTCGGGGGTTGCGATAGAAGGTTGTATCAGAGCCTAGCCACTGATTTCAGTCAAAGAGGTGTTCTACTGACATTGAAAATTATAAATTCTGTTAGGAAATAATAAATGAAATTATGTGCATACGTGTTGATTATTATTTTGTGTTACTTGACAATTTGTTAGCTTACAGTATGAGTGATCAAGGACCTTCGGACGCTTACCGTCAACTGTCCAACTCTCCTAGGGACGAAGGAACCTCTTCGCAGTCTACCCCCTCGGGGTTTTCGGCTGATACCGAAGAAGGGGTTTTTGTGTTCATAGCACAATCTGAGGAGCCATTCCCTCCCAAAAAGAGAGAATGGTTCAGCAGAGGAGCTCATGAGCGTAGAAAGAGGATGAGAAAACTTCAGCAGCAGCGAGCTTTAGCAGCCGTGAATAGGGAAATGAATGTGCAATCCCAGGACATACTCAAATGGAGACTGGCAAACTTCCACATACTAGCAACCACAGCTGCAGACCCTAATCTAGAACAACTCATAGCACCATAGCCACTACAGTTATTCCCAACACAATCCATGGAAGTAGAGATTGACCCAACTGACCAGAACCCACTGCCTGACCTAGACCCAGCTGAAATCCCTAGAATACCAGCACCCCATCCTCCAGACTATGACCCGTGGTTTGATGACCACATGGATTACTAGCAACGTTACCCAATCCCGATAGAGTAGCCTATGCAAGATCTAGTAGGACCCTACCCAGACCTTAACCCTCTAGACCCCTATTATAATAATGACCAATATATCAGGAAGATCTTAGAGAACTCGTATCCTCAGGAAGAACCCATGCTCCAGTTTCCTGAACCGATACCAGCCCCAGCCCCACCCATGAGTACTGAGAACATACCGGAACTTCGCACCTTTGGTGAGGAGATCTTAGAAGGAAGTGAGAGGATGAGACAGATAGGGGAACGACTCGTCTGAAAATATGACGAGCGCAATAGGCAATACTGGATGAACCCCTATCAGTAGTAATAGTAATAATAATAATAATAATATAAAAATATATATGTGTGTATGTTTGAAAAAAAAATATTTTCCAACTAGGATAGATAATCTTATAAATTACTGATGCATACTAGTATTGCTTTTTCATTTCCAGTTATGGTTTGTAATAGACACAGATGCATAATATAAAACAGACAGTGTAAAGGTCGCAATGATGACGATTTTGGATCAATGTGTTGTTGTGTAATTATTCGCATTTAATATTATTTCGTGATATTAATACTTGGTAAATGTTTAAAATCCAGATGGCCGACAATGCAAATTGGGAAAACCAGATAAATAACAGTGCTATTCGACACAAAGTTACCCAAGGAATTAGAGATGCACTGCCATTTATTATCCGACATGTTAGAGAAGCAGATAATAACAACAGTAATAGCGAAAGTAAGCGAACACATACTGAACCAGAACACAGCGTAAACAATGGGCCATTTCTTCAATTGCCAATTCCTAAAAGAAGAAGAACCATGTCTTATGGTTGTTCTTATAAAGAATTCTGGTCCTGTAAACTAATGGAGTTCTTGGGCAATGAAGGAGCCATTGCAGCTCTACGCTGGTTAGAAAAGACTGAAACAGTCTTAAAAATAAGCAAGTGCGCAGAAGAAGATAAAATAATGTTTGCTTCCAAAATGGCAATGAAGGAGCCATTCTGTCCTCCTAATGAAAAGGAGCAGATTGCTAATAAATTCTTAAACCTTAGGATGACTGGAGTAGACAGCAAGGGTTACACTACTACATTCTTCGAATATGCTAGAATAGTGTCAACCCTAGCATCACCAGAACCAGTGTTAATCTCTCGTTACATCTGGGGATTAATTGGTGGAATTAGACATGTAGTCAAGGGAGCTAGATCACCAACTATAGAAGAAGATGTAGAACTAGCAAACACATTGACTGATGAATTGGTACGTACACAAGAAGAAAACCAGAGGAGGAACCTAGCTCAAAGGCTTACCCAGGAATTCCGCTACGGAAATTCCAATCGTGGGAAAAATGTAGGTTCTACCTTTGCTCCTTATTGAAAATATTGCAAAAGAAAGCATTCGGGAAGATGCTCTATATACTGCAATTTTTGCAAAATATCGGAACACAAGGAAGAAGACTGCAGGAAGAAACCTAACAATAAGATATGCTACAACTGTGGAGAACAAGGTCATATCAAGCCAAACTATCCAAAACTAGCTCCGGCCACAAACAACAAGACTACTAAAAATGCTAGAGCATTCGTTCTGACTGTAGAAGAAGCAAAGATGATCCCGGACGTGATTGCTGGTACGTTTTTAGTTAATGATGTTTTTGCCATAGTATTATTTGACTCTGGTGCGAACCAAAGTTTTATTAATACTTCATTTTGCAAACTTCTCAACCAACCATTAACTAAACTCCAACAAGAATGTCTGGTAGAAACAGCAAATGGAGAAACCATTAAGATTTCTGAAGTCTTGCAGGGAGGTGTCACACGCCAACCGATGGCGGAATCATCGGGGTGTGGCACTGAGCGAAACAGATTGTCCAGAAGTTTCCATAACAATTATCAATACTATTCAATTTAAATAATACGTCCCATACCGTATCTCAAACAGCAGAAATAATCATTACAGACATAAATCCAGTCAAATATTCTGTTCCGACAACTCAGATTCAAATAGACAGCAATTGTTTATCTGCTTCTAGAGACCCTTAGTTTGACCACTACAGACAACTATTTGTTGGGCTCTAAAGCTTTATTCTAGCTTCAATTTCCTACCAAGTGTGCGTCCTAAGCACCTGTCACATACGTTAAAATAATGTCAATACATAAAATGTAAAGGTGAGCATACAAGTTTGATAATAGCATATAGAGTTCGAATTCGTTTATGCATAACCAGCACGTACACATAGTGAAATGAAGCACGTTAGTTTTCGACATAGATCCATCGATACCAATGACTGCGGGTTGAATGCCCGAGGCAGTTGGCAATACATGATTACCACCGTAATCCATGCAAGTAAATGATCCTTAACAACCCCCGTGTAAACGGGTGCTGAGTCCAAACTATAGTACTATCGTTGCTAAGGCAGGTAGACATCATTCCATGTGTAAACATAACAAACAAGCATTCATGAGCCACGTATAACATGCATTAACGGTTAGCGTTCAAATAGTATTGAGTAGTGTGATTGATGTGATTTGAATAGTTGTAACGTA
The DNA here is from genome assembly GCA_030545235.1 of Helianthus tuberosus. NCBI lineage: Eukaryota > Viridiplantae > Streptophyta > Magnoliopsida > Asterales > Asteraceae > Helianthus > Helianthus tuberosus. The sequence goes on from CM060440.1 coordinate 21,862,214, forward strand.
TGTAACACCCAAAAGTGCTTAAAGCAAAAAGGGATCGAGTATACTCACAGCGATTAATGGATTGAAGGGAGCGCTTAGCGAGTAAGATTAGCCTGAGTTGGTTAGATTGTATATCGATAAGCGATGCGTAAAACGATGCAAGGTGTGAGTGGGTTGGATAGTAGTTCGATCGGATGGTGATCCGAGCGGACAACAATCCGTGCGGATAACAATCCGTTCGGATGGTCATCTGGTCGGATAGGTTATCCGGTCGGATGACTATTCGAGTGGATTGTTTCTTCCTATGAGGTGAATGTGTTTGTGTATGATGGTTTGACTTTTGAAGTTTTCGTTGTAGCATTTTGAAAACATCGAAGTAGTTCTATCTTTCAAGTCGGTCGATTGGATGACAAGTCATGCGGATGACAATCCGTTCGGATGGTCATCCGGTCGGACAGTGGTCCGGTCGGACGGCGACCTTGTGATGAGGTTACTTATTGAAGGCAATGTTCATGACAGAAGTGTCATTCGATCGGATGGCAACCTTGTCATTGAACATGTTGAAAATTGTTTAAGTCTTTAAAGTCTTAGTATCTCATGATCCGAAGAGTAATCCAGTCAGAGAGTCGTCCGATCGGATTGCATTTCATTCAATAATCAAACATTAGATAAAGTTGTTTAAAAGGTGGGAGCCAAGTGTGATCCGTTCGGATGACAATCTGTTCGGATGACCTATCCGATTGGACAGCAATCCGGTCGGACAGCAATCCGTTCCGACTGTTTTGTTCGTCCTACACTTGATCGTTTTGAAGGTTCGTCGCTATGTTGAGACATTTTGACAACGCGTTAGCCAACAGAATCCCCTAGTTCGACCCAGATGACCAAACCGACCAGGAATCACCCTAGTCTAGCCGGTTATCGGCTAGAGGCGGTAGGTCTTGGCTAACTCGAAATCGGTAGTCTCGTGAGTAGAACCCAGATCTGAGCCAGTACAACACTAAGAGTGAGTAGGGGACTAGATCAGGACCCGATTCTACCGGTTTTGAGTGTAAAAGAGTTGAAAGAAAGTTAAAACCATCTTTCAATCCTTTTTCACCATTCTTGTGTCGAGATCTTTACAAGATCTTTGTATGTTTGCATGGAAATCGGTTAGATCTCGGTTGTTCCTGGTGGATTGAAGTCAAAACATGAAGTTCTTGAAGAACACATGATGACATATAGTGATTTCATGGTTAAAAGTTAAGATTTAAACGATAGAAAGGTGTAGGAGTGCGTGTAGATCAAGAAAGTACAAGATTTAGGGCGAGATCTTACCTGGATTGAGAGAAATCGAAGAAAAGGTGAGGAGCACGACTGGTTTGGATAGAGGGTTTCCAGAAATAGAAAGAATGACAATGACAGGGGTATTTATAGGATTCCAAAAGAGGAAAGGGTTATCCGATCGGATGACACACCGCTCGGATGGCTTATCCGATCAGATGACATCCTGGTCGGATGACTCATGTGTTGTAGTGCAGTGGCTATCCGGTCGGATGGTACTTGGTTCGATGTTTGACGCGACGATTTTTGATGTTTCGATTTCGATTGCGAGCGGTTCGTCACGATAGGGTTTCCTAGTCAAATTACTTTCAGTCCCAACTACTTCATATCTCGCATAATCTCTCCTCCACTAATTATCATAGTTCGATTTTCGATTCGGGTTCGAGTTTGATTACGTTTCGAGTTTCGATTGAGTTCAATTGATTTCCACAACATATATATATATATATATATATAACATGCACAAGTAACACATAAGGCACACACACGTGTAATAACCAAATTAAATCGAGTTGCGGTTCGTATCACGTTTCGATGTCGAGTAGCATAGCCTTATTATCGATTAATTAACTTTATCGCATTGTTACTTCCTATTATTCATAGTCGTAAGTCGATTTGATAGCGATTAACAAATATCGATTTTAGCAAGGTACAACACTTACTCCACATAATACATTTAAAATAAAAAGATTACTATAAGTCAAATCCGTTTAACCGGTCATTGACGTTGACCTTGACTTTGACTTGTGAAAACACGGGGTGTTACAGCCTCCCCTTGTTTAGGGAATTTCGTCCCGAAATTAAGCTGTAAGTTGTACCACACCATGAGTCACGTTTGAAAACTTTCTGTTCAGAACGGTTTTGACTCCGAAACGATTGCGAACTGAACGCGTGACGTGCGGAATCCGTACACGAACGTGATCAAACACACAAGAACGTACTATAATCGGTGATTCTATAGATTGATATGAAATCGTACAAAGCACTAGAATCACAATGTCACTTTCTCTCTCTAGCTTCTCTATCTAAACAACTGCGGGTACTTCGCCTTCATGTCACTTTCGAGTTCCCAAGTGAACTCTGCGCCTCGTTTGCCTTCCCATCGGACTTTCACAATAGGAATGCGAGAGCGTCTGAGCTGCTTGGTTTGGCGATCCATGATTTCGACAGGCTTCTCCACGAAGTGTAATGTTTCATTTATTTTCAGATCATCGAGAGAGACATGTAAGTCGTGGCCGGCTAGGCACTTTCGGAGGTTTGACACGTGGAAAGTCGGGTGGACGTTACTAAGTTCCTCCGGTAGTTCGAGTCTGTAGGCGACTTTTCCGATCCTTTCCAGAATCTTAAAAGGTCCAACATATCGAGGCGCGAGTTTCCCTTTCTTGCCGAATTAGACTACACCCTTCCAAGGTGATACCTTTAGGAGTACATAGTCACCAACGTCAAATTCACGGGGCTTGCGTTTCTTATCGGCGTAACTTTTCCGTCGATCCCGAGCTTTCACCAGGTTGTCTCGAATTTGTAAAATTTTGTCTGTCGTTTCTTGTAGTAGCTCAGGACCGGTTAGTTGCGAGTGACCGATCACATGCCACACAATAGGCGATCGACATCTTCTTCCGTATAATGCCTCGAATGGTGCCATTTGGATGCTAGAATGATAATTGTTGTTATACGAGAATTCGAATAACGGCAGGTATTTATCCCAATTACCACCGAAGTCCAAAACACACGAACGGAGCATGTCTTCAAGAGTACAAATCGTTCTTTCAGTCTGACCGTCGGTTTGAGGGTGGAAAGCGGTACTTAGATTAAGCGATATACCGCATGCCCTTTGAAACGTTTCCCACAGTCGCGAGGTAAACCGAGCATCACAATCCGAGATGATGTCACGAGGCGTCCCATGATTACAAATGATCTCTTCGGTGTAGATTCGGGCTAATCGTTCTACCTTGTAGTCTTCTCGTTTTGGCAGAAAGTGAGCAGATTTAGTCAAACGGTCAACAACAACCCATATGCTGTCGTGACCTGATGACGTGTGCGGAAGCTTTGTTACGAAGTCCATAGCTATACTTTCCCACTTCCACATAGGAATTTGTGGTTGTTCGAGTAAGCCAGAGGGTCTTTGATGTTCAGCCTTGACTCTTGCACAAGTTAGGCATTTTCCGACGTAGAGAGCGATATCCCTTTTCATGCCGGGCCACTAGTACCTGTAGCGAAGATCCTGGTACATTTTGTCAGCACCGGGATGAATAGAATAATGGGATTTGTGGGCTTCGTCCATCAGGATCTGTCGCAAATTGGTCCGCTTAGGGATCCAGATTCGGTCTAGAAAGTGGAATATCCCATTGGATTTGCTCACAAGTTGGGCTCCATCATGATAGATTCGTTCCCTTTTTAGCGTGCGTTCGTTAAAACACGCATGCTGGGCTTCACGAATAAGGGTTTCGAGATCGTGTTGGGCTTGAACATTACGGGTGCTAAGCAGATAACTCCGTCTGCTGAGTGCGTCGGCAACAACATTCGCTTTGCCTGGGTGATAACGGATCTCACAGTCATAGTCGTTGAGAAGTTCTACCCATCGGCGTTGACGCATATTAAGTTCCTTCTGATTAAAGATATGTTGTAGGCTCCTATAATCGGTGAAGATCGTACACTTGGTACCATACAGGTAGTGTCGCCAAATCTTTAATGCAAAAACAACCACGCCTAGCTCGAGATCATGGGTTGTATAGTTCTTCTTGTGGATTTTGAGCTGACGAGACGCGTAAGCTATAACCTTGTTCCGTTGCATGAGGGCACAACCGAGACCAAGGTTGGAAGCATCATAGTAGACAATGAAATCGTCGTTTCCGTCGGCCAATGTGAGAACAGGAGCATTGCAAAGCTTATGCTTGAGGGTTTGAAAGGCAGTCTCTTGTTTGGTTCCCCAGACAAAAGGCTGATCTTTATGGGTGAGAGAGGTAAGCGGTACAGCAATCTTTGAGAATCCTTCGATAAATCGTCGATAATAGCCCGCTAGTCTGAGAAAAGAGTGGACTTCAGACGGGTTCTTAGGCGTAACCCAGCTCTTGACAGCTTCAATCTACGCAGGATCGACGTGAATGCCTTGACTATTAACAATGTGACCCAGAAACTGAACTTCCTCCAACCAGAATTCGCACTTGGAGAACTTGGAATAGAGTTGGTTCCCCTGGAGTAGCTCGAGAACCAAACGTAGATGTTGCGCGTGTTCGGATTTCGACTTGGAATAGATCATGACGTCGTCGATGAATACGATGAGAAAACGGTCGAGATATGGTTTACACACGCGATTCATCAGATCCATGAAAACCGCTGGTGCGTTGGTTAAACCAAAGGGCATAACAACGAATTCATAGTGGCCGTAACGGGTGCGAAACGCGGTTTTGGGTATATCCTCCTCTTGTATACGCAGTTGATGATAGCCTGAACGTAGATTGATCTTCGAAAAACACGTAGCACCTTGTAGCTGATCGAACAAATCGTCGATGCGGGGTAGGGGATAGCGGTTCTTGATAGTTAACTTATTCAATTCCCGGTAGTCGATGCACATCTGGAACGACCCGTCCTTCTTTTTGACGAAAAGGATCGGTGCGCCCCACGGAGAGGTGCTCGGGCGAATGAAGCCTTTTTCAAGTAATTCCTGGAGTTGGTTTGAGAGTTCACGCATTTCGGATGGCGCGAGTCGATAAGGAGCTTTGGCAACAGGATTCGCTCCAGGAATGAGGTCGATACGAAAGTCGATATCACAACTTGGCGGTAAACCTAGAAGATCATCAGGAAACACCTGAGGGAATTCACGAACCACAGGAACGTCTTTCACTTCCTTCTTCTCTTTCTTTGACTTTTCCGCTACTACAATGTTTGCCAAGAAAGCTCTGTATTCCTTGCGGAGATACTTGCTAGCTTGGACACAGGACATGAGCTTGAGCCCTTTCAAGGCAGTTTCACCATATACACACAATAAATCACCATTTGATAGTGAAGATCGAATCATCTTATCGAAGCACACAACTTCAGCATGGTTTTATCGAAGAAAGTCCATGCCTACTATGACGTCAAAACTTCCGAGTTGCATCTGAATAAGGTCAATTGGGAAGATGTGATTGTTGAGCTCAAGAGTACAATCACGAATAAAAGAATTAACGGCGACGGTTCTTCCAGTGGCGACTTCAACGTCGAATGTCGAGGAGAGTTTGGAGCGTCTACGGCTAAGGAGTTTCTCGAATTCGAACGACACAAAGCAATTATCGGCTCTAGTATCAAACAAACATGATGCATAAATACCATTCACAAGGAACGTACCATTAACCACGTTGTTGTCGGCTTGGGCTTGGCGCACGTTGATGTTGAAAGTTCTGGCGCGTGCGGCCTGTTGTTGCTGTTGCTGCTGTTGTTGCGGGTGTTGCTGCTGCTGTTGAGGCTGTTGCTGCTGTTGCTGGGGCTCTTGCTTCACTGCCCTGTTTGGGCACATGTTGGCGAAATGGTTAGGATCGCCACATGCGAAGCAGGCTCTGGCTTTGACCGCGGGTGCCGGAGGAGCTTGTTGACCCTGTGGGGCGGTGAGCAGAGCTTGATGAGCAGGAGCTTGTCGGATACGGCAGTTGGCGGTGAAATGACCGTACACATTGCAATGAGCACAAAAATGGCAAGGAATGGCAGTCGGGTGATGGTAGGTACAAGTAGGGCAGAGCGGATGTGGCCCAGTGTATGCACGCTTGGCAAGAGGTGCATTGGCCACAGGCGCCGCTACTTGACGCTGTTGGGATGGTACGGCTTGAACTGGTGCAGCAGTGATCGCACAGTTCTTGTTGCTGGAGCTGTTCTTTCTCTTGTTCTTCCTCTTGTTGCTCGATGAGGTAGGTTCAGCAGTTGGTGCTGTAGCGGTAGCTTGGTGCAGATGCTTCGAAGTCTTATCCCAGACACCAGCCTTAACCCTCTTGTCGTTGATTTCAGCGGACAGTAGATAAGTTTCCTCAATCGTCGTAGTCTTAGCCGCTTGCACGAAATCAGCAACGCAGTCGGGCAGGGCCCGGATATACTTCTTGATTGCCATATCTGGAGTCTTGACTTGATCGGGACAGATAATGCTGAGCTGTTTGAAACGAGCAGTGAGACCAGCATTGTCTCCATCCTTCTGCTGTATGTGCCAAAATTCATCTTCTAGCTTTTGACGTTCGTGAGGAGGGCAAAATTCCTCTAGCATAACTTCCTTGAGCTCATCCCACGATAGACCGTAGGCTGCATTGTTCCCTCGCTTGTTCCTCTCGGCCGTCCACCAGTCTAGTGCACGGGACTGGAAAACGCCGGTAGCATTCAGAGTACGGAGGTCATCAGGGCAACCACTCTGTCGCAGAGTAACCTCAATGGAATCAAACCAGTGGAATAAAGCAGTAGGACCTCCTTCGCCAGTGAATTCTTTTGGCCCACACGACTTGAATTACTTAAAACTGAAGGTCTTCACGGTAGCTTTAGGAGCTTCGGTTCTCGATTCTTCAGACGATTTGCTGGCATTCTCATAAACATCACTCACGGCCTTTGCCACACTTTTTGCGATGATAGCAGCAAGACGTTTGTCTCTCTTTTCCTGACGAGAAAGTGCGTGACGGGATCCAGACGACATTGTCTGCAACATACCATCGTCACAAGACTCAACACATGTATTCGAATCTCACCTCACACGTCTACTATTACTAAAGCTCAGGAACACATATCACGTAAACACATGGACATATAACCATGTAGGACACAGAACCATATAAACACATAGGCACGTAGAGCACAGAATCACATTAACACATAAGCACGTAGAGCACAGAGGCATTTTTACACAAGAGGCATTCAGAATACAGAAACCTATCTTTCAAAGCTTGCGATCGTTCGACCATAGCGGTCGCGTTTTAGTATATCGAATAGCGTAACGTAGCCTAAGGTTGTCCACGATTCAACGATTTGTTAGTGATTTGAGATAGAAAAGCAGTGCGAGTCGTATGTGTCGATCAAAGTGGAAGCAAAAATCGAGTAAATCTCCAAAAATTTAAACACATAAACAGGCAAACACATATAAACTCATAAAATCGATGAATTGGCAAAGTCATCAGTTGCGTGCTCAGAACTTGAAACGCATAAAAATCGAGAGATAGACTGTCTACAGCTAGTAGACTTCGACTAACCAAAGAGATTCAACTATTCGCAAGGACTTGTCGTCCACGTTCGACCTTCAGGACTGTGTCCTTGCCTCGATTCTTAGGCGTCTGACACAATTCCCGTTAGTCATGTCGTGACTTCAGGTCGTTGGAGTCCGTAGAGAATTTGGTGGGAGTTTTGTAAAATATGCGGAACAAGTCGTCAAGGTTAGGGTTTCACCCCTGTCTCAACAACTTCGTCCCTGTTTTGATAAAATAGAGGAGATTATTCATCAAAATATGGATTTCACTCCTGATTTGGTATAATTCCCCCGTTGAACAAACGTTCGTTGTTAAAAAGTAAGAAGGACTCATTGATAAGTTGATAAAAACAGCCTTAATTTAAGCAATTTAGTCAAGAGTTTGTGGTTTTCACCCCTAATCTCGACTTTTCCGCCTATTTATAGCTGTAAATTCGAGTATAGTGATAGTGTAGCATAAACGAAAATAGCGAGGAATAAGCTAGTAACTAATCCCTACTGGATATGCACAATCGGTCTGTTGGTTCCTAACTATAGTCTAGGTCTCTAAGACACCGACCCGGACTAGGTCGAGTCTTGCATAATTCCCTATAGTTATGGATCTGATACCAATCTGTCACACCCCAACCGATGGCGGAATCATCGGGGCGTGGCACTGAGCGAAACAGATTGTCCAGAAGTTTCCATAACAATTATCAATACTATTCAATTTAAATAATACGTCCCATACCGTATCTCAAATAGCAAAACTAATCATTACAGACATAAATCCAGGCATATATTCTGTTCCGACAACTCAGATTCAAATAGACAGCAATTGTTTATCTGCTTCTAGAGACCCTTAGTTTGACCACTACAGACAACTATTTGTTGGGCTCTAAAGCTTTATTCTAGCTTCAATTTCCTACCAAGTGTGCGTCCTAAGCACCTGTCACATACGTTAAAATAATGTCAATACATAAAATGTAAAGGTGAGCATACAAGTTTGATAATAGCATATAGAGTTCGAATTCGTTTACGCATAACCAGCACGTACACATAGTGAAATGAAGCACGTTAGTTTTCGACATAGATCCATCGATACCAATGACTGCGGGTTGACTGCCCGAGGCAGCTCGCAATACATGATTACCACCGTAATCCATGCAAGTAAATGATCCTTAACAACCCCCGTGTAAACGGGTGCTGAGTCCAAACTATAGTACTATCGTTGCTAAGGCAGGTAGACAACATTCCATATGTAAACATAACAAACAAGCATTCATGAGCCACGTATAACATGCATTAACGGTTAGCGTTCAAATAGTATTGAATAGTGTGATTGATGTGATTTGAATAGTTGTAACGTATGTAACACCCTGATATTCGTTAATTTACACATATTTTAGTCCCCCGTTTTACCCCTATTTTATGCGTTTTTGGCCGTAAAACCGTCATTCGGATACTTATTTATCTACATTTGTGTTTACAGGCCTAAAACTGCATTCCAGACAAGATGATAGCAAAAACGAGGACTTTCCGGACAAAACGACGAAGCTGCGGACATTCTGTTAAGGATTCTGAACTGGGCCTGTGGAACGACCGTTCCACCTGATGCACGGTCGTGCATCTCCGACAAAGCTGATCATCTCGGTGATGAACGATTGGTGCGACTGAGCGTTCCAGGGAAACAAGCGACTAAGTGAAGAACGGTCGTTCCATCTGAGGAACGACCGTGCGTCTCCGGTGAATTAACAGAGTCTCGGAACTGAACGGTAGGTGCGACTTGGCGTGCAACATGTAACCCGGAACTGAACGACCGTTCCACACGAAGAACGGTCGTGCCATTTCGAATCTGGTCAACGATCCGATGACGTATGCAGTATGGCGACCCATCTCCAATAATTGAATAAAGTGAACGGTCGTTCCATATGGAGAACGACCGTGCAACAGCAAAAAGTATAAAAACACAGCAGAAACTTTCTGTTCGATATTCTGGATTTTTGGAGAGCTTAGCAGGCGATTTTCAGGCTCCGGAGGCATTAGCTTTCACCCGGATTTAAGCCACATTGTCTCGTTTAGCTCGATTACTACCCGGATCCTTAGTCTAGTACTTGTTTATGGTTTGATTTTCTAATATTTCCATGTTTTTGTTAATCTTTCAAGTACTTAGATTATGATTTATGTATTATTGTAGCCTTTGGGCAAAAACACAACAATCCCTTGCTAGATTATAACCATTAGTTTGTTAAACTTTGTTTGTAATGACATTTGAAGTATTTTCTATGTTAATCTTTGATGATTAGTTTGCAACCTTGTTATTGATATTGAATTCTTGATTATAAGTAATTATGTTGGATGATTGGTGCTTGGTTAGTTAAGATAGTTGAAAAATGAAGCTTAATTAATCTTGTATTAGTAAACTTTGAATTTGGTTAACTAGTTTAACTTGGTTTAAATGTATGCACCATGATACTAGAAATGGTTAGTGATTTAATAAAATGTAATTATTGTTAATCAAGAGAGCTTGCCGTCACGTAAGGGCCTAAACGGGTTAGATGGTGTCGTTATAAATTCTTGCCATGATTTGTTAGCTTAGTTAGTAGTTTAGGCCAAAATTGCTATCTTAGTGAATTATTGTGCAAGATTTGTAAAATGAACTTAGTTGTGATTTAATCTAGTTTATGCTTATCTCGGTGGTTGCATTGTGTTTATCGGTGTCGCTTTCCTTGTTTAAGTGAGGTTAGAATAATCCTAACGGCTGACTAACTTATTTTTAAGAGATTTTCATAGACATTTATCAATTGTGCATTAAAGAACAATTTTAGGTGGTTAAAGTGTGTTTATCGTTTTAGCTTTCCGAATGATTGTCATGTTAGGATTCCCGAAAGGGATACTAATTGTTTTACATTGGAAAATTGACCGAATGCTTCTAGTGCCAAAACTGACTTAGTTGACATGCTGTGGTTGTGTATTTAGCAAGGCTTTTTATCTACTATCTATTTATGTTTTTATTATGTATTTGGTTATGCTTATTTTAGTTTAGTTTAAAATCACAAAACCTATGTTTTTACCGGTAGTTTAGTGACAAAGGTCTAGTATTATTTCTCCGCCCATTTCCTTGGATCGATACTTGGTTCTTACCGATACTTTATTACATATATGACGGGGTACACTTGCCTCTTTCGTGTGTGTTTTGATGTAAAAGTAATAATCACTTTTATAAATTTAAAACCCAATCGTGTGTAAAATTCATTGTAAAATTATGTATATATACGCACACGTCACACCCAAAAGTGCTTAAAGCAAAAAGGGATCGAGTATACCCACAACGATTAGTGGATTGAAGGGAGCGCTTAGCGAGTAAGATTAGCCTGAGTAGGTTAGATTGTATATCGATAAGCGATGCGTAAAACGATGCAAGGTATGAGTGGGTCGGATAGTAGTTCGATCGGATGGTGATCCGAGCGGACAACAATCCGTGATCCGAAATCGGTAGTCTCGTGAGTAGAACCCAGATTTGAGCCAGTACAACACTAAGAGTGAGTAGGGGACTAGATCAGGACCCGATTCTACCGGTTTTGTGTGTTTTGAGTGTAAAAGAGTTGAAAGAAAGTTAAAACCAACTTTCAATCCTTTTTCACCATTCTTGTGTCGAGATCTTTACAAGATCTTTGTATGTTTGCGTGGAAATCGATTAGATCTCGGTTGTTCCTGGTGGATTGAAGTCAAAACATGAAGTTCTTGAAGAACACATGATGATGTCATCCTAGAACACCCGAAATCTAGTGATTTCACGGTTAAAAGTTAAGATTTAAATGATAGAAAGGTGTAGGAGTTCGTGTAGATCAAGAAAGTACAAGATTTAGGGCGAGATCTTACCTGGATTGAGAGAAATCGAAGAAAAGGTGAGGAGCACGACTGGTTCGGACAGAGGGTTTCCAGAAATGGAAAGAATGACAATGACAGGGGTATTTATAGGATTCCAAAAGAGGAAAGGGTTATCCGATCGGATGACACACCGCTCGGATGGCTTATCCGATCGGATGACATCCTGGTCGGATGACTCATGTATTGTAGTGCAGTGGCTATCCGGTCGGATGGCTATCCGGCCGGATGGCACTTGGTTCGATGTTTGACGCGACGATTTTTGATGTTTCGATTTCGATTGCGAGCGGTTCGTCACGATAGGGTTTCCTAGTCAAATTACTTTCAGTCCCAACTACTTCATATCTCGCATAATCTCTTCTCCACTAATTATCATAGTTCGATTTTCGATTCGGGTTCGAGTTCGATTACGTTTCGAGTTTCGATTGAGTTCGATTGATTTCCACAACATATATATATATATAACACGCACAAGTAACACATAAGGCACACACACACGTATAATAACCAAATTAAATCGAGTTGTGGTTCGTATCACGTTTCGATGTCGAGTAGCATAGCCTGATTATCGATTAATTAACTTTATCGCATTGTTACTTCCTATTATTCACAGTTGTAAGTCGATTTGATAGCGATTAACAAATATCGATTTTAGCAAGGTACAACACTTACTCCACATAATACAATTAAAATAAAAAGATTACTATAAGTCAAATCCGTTTAACCGGTCGTTGACGTTGACCTTGACTTTGACTTGTGAAAACACGAGGTGTTACAGCAAGAATAGAAATTTTAAATCAAAAGTTTATTGCAAATCTTTACCCAATGAATCTGGCACGATTTGATATTGTACTAGGAATGGATTGGTTTATAGCCAATAAAACCAGTATTCTATGTGATCAAAAGTAAATACAAGTAAATTCACCAAAAGGTAAAAAAAATCACAATTAAAGGAGATAAGCCAACAAGACGCACTAAATTCATCTCTGTGATGAAAACTGCAAGTTGTGCAATAAAAGGATCAATAGTGTATATAATTTCCATAATCATTCACACTAAAGGAAAAGAATTAAAAGATATCCCTGTAGTATCTCAATTTTCTGATGTATTTCCAGAAGAACTACCAGGACTACCGCCAGACAGGGAAGTTGAATTCAGAATTCATTTACTACCAGGAACAACACCAATTGCCAAAGCACCTTACCGTTTGGCACCTGCAGAAATGCAAGAGTTGAAGAAACAGTTAGACGAACTGTTGGAGAAAGGATTCATACAGCCAAGCTCATCACGTGGGGAGCACCGATATTGTTTGTCAAAAAGAAAGACGGGTCAATGCGTATGTGCATTGATTACCGTGAATTAAATAAGGTCACGATTAAAAATCGGTACCGATTACCGAGAATCGATGATCTGTTTGATCAACTACAAGGAGCTCGACTTTTCTCAAAGATCGATTTACGCTCAGGATATCATCAATTAAAGGTACAGGAAGTGGACATTCCTAAAACCGCATTTAGAACAAGGTATGGCCATTATGAATTTACTGTCATGCCATTTGGTTTAACCAATGCCCCAGCCGCATTTGTGGACATGATGAACCGAATATGTAAGCCATATTTGTATAAATTCATAATTGTCTTTATAGATGATATTCTAATTTACTCTAAGAGTCAAGAGGAACATGCAACGCATCTGCATACACTTTTAAATTTACTGAGAAAAGAAAAGCTTTATGCTAAATTTTCAAAATGTGAATTTTGGTTAGAAGAAGTGCAGTTTCTAGGACATTTAGTTAACTATGAAGGGATTCATGTGGATTCCACAAAGATTGAGGCAATTACTAAATGGAAAGTCCCTGAGTCGCCAACAGAGGTTAGAAGTTTTCTAGGATTGGCCGGTTATTATAGAAGGTTTATTTGAGATTTTTCTAGAATAGCCATTCCTTTGACTAAGGTGACTTGTAAATCTGTTAAGTTTGAATGGGGATCAAAACAAGAAGAAGCCTTTAGAATTCTTAAGCAAAGACTAACCAACGCACCCATACTAGCGTTACCAGAAGGAACTGAAGACTTTGAAGTCTATTGTGACGCTTCTAAGTTAGGTTGTGGATGTGTATTGATGCAACGTAAAAAGGTTATAGCATACGCGTCTAGACAACTTAAGAATCATGAAGAAAATTATACAACACATGATTTAGAGTTAGGAGCTATAATTTTTGCCCTTAAGATTTGGAGACACTATTTATATGGAAATAAATTTGTTGTCTTCACTGATCATAAGAGTTTAAGGTACATTTTTGGGCAAAAAGAGCTGAATATGAGACAAAGACGCTGGATGGAATTTCTCAGTGATTATGATTGCAATATCCAGTATCATGAAGGAAAGGCCAACGTAGTTGCTGATGCTTTAAGTAGAAAGTATCATGAAAAGCCAAAAAGGGTACGTTCTCTTAAATTAAATCTACAAGTAGATTTAAATAATCAAATTAGAGCACAAGAATCAGTAATCAAGGATGATACTGAGAAATTGAAAGGAAGGGTTAAGCAATTAGAACAAGGAACATTTGGAATTTGGAGATTCCATAAGAAAAGAATGTGGATACCTAAATTAGGAAACCTACGCCACTGAATATTAGACGAAGCACATAAGTCTAAATATACGATACATCCTGGAAGTGATAAGATGTATCGAGACTTAAGAAAGAATTTCTAGTGAATAGGAATGAAAAAGGATATAGCAGCTTATGTTGCCAAGTGTCTAACCTGTTCACATGTCAAAGTTAAACATCAGAAACCCTCAGGTTTGCTGCAACAATTAGAAATGCCAGTATGGAAATGAGAATTGATAACAATGGACTTTGTTACCAAATTACCCAAAACACGAAAAGGTAATGATACAATCTGGGTGATTGTAGATAGATTAACCAAGTCTGCGTATTTCCTACCAATGAAGGAAACATTCGGTATGGAACAATTAACCAAGTTGTACGTAAATGAAATACTTTCATTACATGGAATTCCTTTATCAATTGTTTCCGACATGGATAGCCGTTTTACTTCTCATTTTTGGACAAGTTTCCAAAAAGCAATGGGAACCAAGCTAAATCTAAGCACCGCTTATCATCCTCAAATGGACGGACAAAGCGAAAGGACAATTCAGACAATGGAAGATATGCTTAGAGCTTGTGTAATTGATTTCAGAGGAAGTTGGGACGATCATTTACCATTAATAGAATTTTGTTACAATAACAGATATCATACCAGTATTAATGCTGCACCATTCGAAGCATTTTATGGACAAAAGTGTCGAACTCCAGTCTGTTGGGCAGAGATTGGAGAAAAGCAATTGCCTAGACCTGAAATAGTGTAAGAAACCACATACAAGATCATTTAAGTCAAGGAAAGACTGAAAGCAGCACGCGATCGACAGAAGAGTTATGCTGATAACAGGCGAAAGCCGTTAGAATTTCAAGTAGGTGACAAGGTATTGTTAAAAGTCTCTCCTTAGAAAGGAGTGGTAAGATTCATCAAGAGGGGAAAGCTAAGCCCCAGGTATGTTGGACCCTTTGAAATTATCAGAAGAATAGGACCAGTAGCTTATCAGCTACAACTGCCTGAGGAAATGGCAGGAAAACATGATGTATTTCATGTATGCAATCTCAAAAAGTGCTTAGCTGATGAATCACTGGTAATTCCTCTTAAGGATATAGAGGTAAATGAAAAGCTTATGTTTGTCGAAAAGCCTCTACAGATTGAAGACATGAAAGTCAAGAATCTCAAACACAAGAGACTAGTTCTAGTCAAAGTAAAATGGGATTCAAAGAGAGGGCCAGAATACACCTGGGAGCTTGAATCTGAAATGCAAAAGAAATATCCACACCTGTTCCAGTAGACCTCGAGGACGAGTTCTAAAACAAGGTGGGGAGGATATAACAACCCTCCTAAATTATTTTCGACACCTCTAAAATATTTAGAACATCGCTTTACACCTTAAAATACACCCCGTATACGAAAAAATGGCCCTAAATACCTTTATATAATTAAATATAAAATGAAAACAATTATTTAAGTCTGTCGCAGGCCGCGACAGACCACCCTTGATCCTACGCGGGCCGCGAGCACCTGGACACCATGCCTCACCCGGTGCCGCCACGTGTCTAAAGCGTGTTGAGTCTATACGTATTACCGGACATAGCTACACCGTAGACCCCCTACGTCGCGGGCCGCGTAAGCCCAGCCCTTGGCTTTCGCAAGGCGCGACGGACTTGACGAACAACCCTATATAAGAAGGTCATAGGACTTCAGTCCAACTCGTTCAATTCTTTTCGATTCTCTCTCAATTCTGAAGTAGTAAGAATTATACCAGGGCATTATACCCCCTAATTAACGAAGTTCTGCCCCGTTGTAAGTATTATAACCCCCGGTTACGTATTAGATACGCTGACCGATTGATCTAGTACTCCGTAACAGCTGCGAGGCTCTGCCCGACGTAGTCGTTGGAGTTCTGTCTCGGGGAGGGTTTAACTAATGTAAATATTGGTTTATTATACTAACACGTGTGCATTGTTTAAATTATTAGATTATAACCAGGAAACCATAAGGAAAAGTCTAAACTAGCAATGTGAGTAATCCTCCTTTTTACAAACTATTTTTACAAAACCTTAAATAAATTTATAAATGATTAGCAATGATTGAGTCTTGTAATTCTTCAATTACTGCCGGTATGTTGGGGTTTTGTATACAAAATGTGGAACACGTTACTACTGGACAACGAGATAGCCAATGAGTAATATTACCCACCAGTCATGGATTGACAGTACTGAATGAGTAATTGTGTAGATGTAAACATTGTAATCGCTCTCAATACTGTGAAATGATAAAATGTGTTTTGATTAAACTGGGATTCACTCACCAGTATTTCCCACTGACAAATGTTTTTAAAACGCGTTTCAGGTAACAAAATGTGAAAGCCAAATAGAAGCCAGCTGGAGATCACTGAAGGCTTGGAAAAATGTGGCTATAAAAGTTACCTAAATAAAGAGGATGTTTTAAACTCAATAAATTAGGGTTTATCCTTATAAAAATGTTTGTAATGAAAACTTGGGTTTTATCCCAATATGTTTATTAATATAAAATATGGTGTTTTACTCTGTTAAAATATTTCCTAACTACGGTTCTGATGAAATTTCCGCTGCCAAATAATGATAAACACCGATACCACCATCTCTGAGTAGGCCGCAGCCGCCCGCCTCCCGAGGCAGGGGTCGGGGATTGCGACAATCATAGCAAACCCTCACATATCCTTTTTCTTGCCTATATTCAGAGCAATACCTCCCACGATTTCCGTATTTAACTTCAAACATCGGACAATCCTCAACCCAGTGACAGTTTCTTCCACAACATATACATGGGTCATCATCTACCCAATTCATGGTGAAATAAGGTGCTTGCAAAACATATACCTGTACAGACAAAACTCGACAAATTCTCTCTCCCAAAATACCTCATCTTCACTTTCCTCATCCTCTTCATCTGACAAATCCCACATTGGTTCGGTGGGATAAGACTCATCATCAGAGATATTGACGTGACCGTGTCGTCTCGATCAGTAAAAAACCCAATTAAACCTAGGTAGCTAGGGTAAGTCGGGTGTCGAATCCACGAAGAGCATGTGGTCAGTATCGCACGACCTGTTCGACTAGTTAGACTATTTACAAAAATGTACAATGTGATTATGAAGATTGCTAATTTTTTTATAAGTTTATTTGGTTGGAAAATAAATCGGAGTGACCCGACAATTGGTATTATCTAAAACACTTGTGATTAACTAAAATTACAACTAAATTACTAAATGATTAAAACAAGAAATTAGAGACAAGTTCCACACCCGGTTTGATTATTGCAAGACCTAGGGTTCCTACATGTTTTAACTTGATTCAATTGCATATAGTGATTAACAGATTACTATCATGAAGCTTAGGTGTCAATTTCTATCGACGTCATAGACAACGGACCGTAATGCACTTCGTTACCTCGGACATGTAAATCCTAACCTACGATAAGGCATAAGTGCACAAAGTCATTTCGCAAAGTCAAATTTTATAATCATTCGACAATTCACAAATTCAATTCAAATGCACGACAATTATCAAAGGTTTTAAATTCTAAACAATTTGTCACAAAATAAAATGAAAATACAAATGCATAAACCCTAGAAATTCTTACAACAATCTATACCGAGGTAAAACCGAAGAGACTAGTCGTTCATGGTCGAAGAGGCGTGATCACCGGAGGATGAATACGAGCACCGAACCATAATCTTAATCTTGAGTCTTGAAGGAGAGTTGAGGGTTAGGGATTAGGGTTTGGATGGTGGAGAATGTATGAAGATGAAGTGGTGGTGTGTTGTGGCTTCAAGATCACTTTTTTAAACTCCCCAAAGAAGTGTTGTTGTTACGTTTTGTTCCTTTTTCTTTTAGTCAACATGTATTAATTAATTACAATAAGATAAACTCTATGGTGGGTTATGGATGATTGTTTATGGCAACAGTTATAGAAAACCCAATTAATTGCACATGCTCCATTTGACTTCTGTATAACCATTCTTCAACACACTTTTTGAACTCCATTTATATTTCATTCTCTACACAATTCCAAAAGAACAAAAACTTTAATTACAAATACATTAATTGCAATTTTAATTAAGTTAATTATTTAGTATTCCGTTTTGTTTTCTCGTTGACTCCAAAAACAAAGACAACAATTTGAATATCAATTGCAATTAGTATTTCTTATTTGACTTTTCAAAGTTTATTATCAATGTTATATTAATTATAAATTCATCATTTTAAACTAATTCTCCTCACAACCTACAAAACAACAAAACCGTTCAAAGTGGTATCTTTTATAACAATATCGATGCATTTTTTTTATAATTAAAATAAACTAGAGTGTACAAAAAATACATCGATCAGATATCTAGGTCAATAGGATCACCTGCCATTTAAGAGAGTAGAAAGAGCAGAACAATGTAGAGATAATAAAAGAAAACTAACTAAAAAAATTACACAACTATACAAGTAGCACAGATTTTCAATTAAGTCTAATCAAAGCTAATAACGCAATCGCCAAGAGTCCCCGATAATGGCGCCAAAAACTTGATGTGCTAAATGTGGTCACTTAAAACTAACTAATTTTAACCCTAAACTAGACACTCTAAGTTTTAAATTTATAAACTAAGACTCTCTAAAACCTAGACCACACAACGGCAAATGTACCGATCAATGCAATATAGCCTAAGTAAGTCCGAGTATTGAACCCATGAGACTCCACTGACTACGTTTACTAGACTCTGACTAGACTTACTCTAACCTAACTGTACTTAACTGTTTTGTTGTTTTGGTGGGGGGGGGGGGGTTTCTAACAAACTAATAAATTAACCAAAATTAACTAAAATAACTAAAGCTGAAGGAAACACAAACTAAGACTTAGGACTTAAGAAACGATCAGAGATGAGAAGTACACTACCTACATCAAAATCCTACACATGTATGACAACTTCTATCGGTTATGGAACTAATTGTGGAAACCAGGATCTTAAGATGCTAAACTTAAAGGATAACCGAACAGGACCCTCGACCCTTCTCGAGAAGACACCTATGGCAACCAATTAAGCTGTTCTAATACCGGTTTAAAGGAATCCCCCATGGCTTTCCTAATGTAATAATAAAGTTCCCTTATTATACAGTCTACCTCGCAGCACAAAAGTCAAGGGTAACTATGGTTTTATGATTAGACTCGATAAGCAAATAGTGAAAGGGAAACTAAGGGGATCTTCTCTCAAGGTATCTAACACTAAAGACAGACCGACAACCCCCACTACTAAAAAATGATTTGTTTAGGCGGTGTAAATCTATACTATCTATTAAGGGAGCTTAGATGATGACCTCGAATTGCATACGTGTCAACTTCTCAGGTATGCCACGTAGTCCTTGCTGATGTCATAAATCTGATTTTTATTAAAATTCTAAATCTGATTTAAGAGAGGGAGATTAGTGATTTTTTAGGAGGGAGTTTCAAAATCAATTTCAAAATTCAAATTCAAATCATAATTTTAATCCTCCTCTCTCTCAAATATATTTATGTCTTCATTTTCAAAATTCAAACCATATATTCACACCTCTCTCTCTCTCTCTCCAACTCAGAAGATCGAACACACCTCTCACTCCCTCTCTCAAATATATAACTCTGAACAAGACCAGAAGAACATCGAAGCGATCTCCGATCAGGCCTGCTCATGCTGCTCTTCATCTCCGATCAGGCCTCCACTCATCCACTTCCTCTGATAGTAACCTCTGTGGCTCTGTGACAGGTATTTAACCTAGAATTGAAATTTGGAATTACCTATATTTGTGCCTTGCTATTAATATTGTTAGGGTTCTGTAGGAATTACCTATATCTGTGACACCGCCGATTCACCTCCGATAACCACTTCTACCTCCGGCCACCACCCAATTGTTCACTATCAATTTCTGTTGAAGACGCCGGCGATCACCGACCACTTAGTTCTTCACTTCCGATTAACCATTAGTTACTGCCGATTAACAAGAAAGGCTTCATAAGTTCTTTATCTTTTTCAGTTTCAAGTGAGAACCCAGGTATGAAAGCTTTTATTTAAGTTGTTAAATGAAGATGATTATTTTTGTTTGACTGAAATTCTGAAGATTGTTATGTGGGTAGTGAGTTGGGTATTGAAAAAGATGTTTTTTTTTACAGAGATTGGGTCTGCTGTGATGTTGAAATTGCGAGGAAGTTTGTGTTTGAGTTGGTCGATACTTGACTTGGTTTGATTATGAAATTGTGATAAAAGGGAGTAGGATGTGTTTGAATGATCAGGGTAGAGTTGGATTAGTCGAATATAGGAGATGGAAAAATGTTGTGATGATAAGGGCGAGTCGTGAAGTAGGTGAATTAGTCGAATATAGGTTTTGTTCTGTGAAATTAGCTTTTAATGGAAGTTGCAACTATTTTGCTTCTAATCTATTGAGACATTTGTAATTGTCAACTTGAATAGGCTTGCTTTTGTTTGGTAGAAACACCATGTATGTGAAATAAAGGGTTTGGTTATTGCCTATGTAGAGCCGCCTAAATCCTAGCCAATATGTTGTTTTTAGACATTTTTAGTGTTTTATGATTGGCTCTTGTCACCAGCAAGAAACTTCTTTGTTTCGGTATATATTTCTATGACAATCCATGTAAACTTTGTCATTTGCTTTCTACAGGAATATGGTATCAAAGGATTTCCAACTATTAAAGTATTTGTGCCTGGAAAACCTCCTGTTGATTACCAAGTAGCTAGGGAAGCAAAACCAATAGCAAAATTTGCACTTTCACAGGTCATCATATCAAATTTTAAGTCTGCTATTCGTTATAAAACTGTTACATTTCTCTCTCTCTGTATGTTGAATCACATGTTAGAAAGGCAATGATATGCTTTCAATAGAAAGGTCTCATGCGTTTTTGGAAATTGTACCATCAGCATTTATTATATATCTATGTTTGCTGTTGTAACAATATATCTAGAGTGTTGGTGAAAGGAATTTGAGATCTATTTGTGTTTTAATTGGTAACTAATTGTATTATTCTTTTAATCAAAGTATCATGGTTTAATTCTTCTTTTCAGTTGAATTGTTATTCATATTAGTATAGGCCAGTTAACTAGCTTTAGGAAGGTTTTTTAGCGAAATTGTCGAGTGTAAGAGTTGCAATCACATGTTAGAAAGGCAATGAACATGCTTTCAATAGAAAGGTCTCATGCGTTTTTAGAAATTGTACCATATGCATTTATTATATATCTATGTTTGTTGTTGTAACAATATTTCCAGAGTGTTGGCGAAAGGAATTTGAGATCTATTTGTGTTTTAATTGGTAACTAATTGTATTATTCTTTTAGGTTGAAAAATCGAATGGTGTAGTTTTGGTTGAGTTCTACGCACCATGGTGCGGTCATTGTAAAGATTTGACTCCAGCGTGGGAGAAGGCAGCTTCCGTCTTGAGAGGTGTAGTCACTGTGGCAGCTATTGATGCTGATGCACACCAGTCAATTGCTCAGGTGTGTATTTGTCGATCATTTGTTATATATACAAATAATCATCCAGATAGATTTACGAAGCAAGCATAAATGGTTCAGATCTAAAAACCGGATGGAATCAGAAGACGATGGTAAAATGGTTCATCTAGGTTGGATTTTGTTCAATTCTGATGTTAGTTATCTTCTATTTATGTTTGAACCCCTTTATTTTGTTTAACTTACTTGATTACAGTAAAAATCGTTTACAACTATAGTAAGATAAAGTGGGAAGGCAAAGTACATCGCGGTCAGGTGGAATGATCTTATAGAGGTACTGTTGTCTGCTGTAGATTACGTTCAGTTTTTTTTGTATTATTATTATTATTATTATTATTGCTTTTATCAAAAGAGTACTTGAAACAGTTATTAGGCGTAGTATGTCATTTTCTATAACAAGGTGTGAAATTGTCTCTTTCTTCCAAAACTATCTTTGGTGCTACAAGCTCATATTATGATGTTTTGCACTTGACCTGGACTACAAAGAAGCTCCAACTAGAAATTGAAATGATCGATCAACTTTGTAACAAGTAAGCATATTCTATTCATAGTGACTGAAATTATTGCTTGATTGTTTTAGTGCCAACCCGTTTTGACACGTTACCAACCTCTTATTTTTGATAAATTTCATCGAGTAGTTCTGACCCGTTTATGACTTTCAGTGTTAAATATATATATATATATATATATTAATAAGGGTGTTCATGGTTTGGTTTCGAACTGTGAAACCGTCCAACTCGGTCATCGGTTCACAGTTATTTTGCTTCTGCTGAGATATTTTTTTCTAAATCAATACATGTTATGGGATCAAAACTTACATATAATTATGAACACAATCAATCTGCTGATATAACAAGTGATTTTGTGCATTTTTTAGAGATGACTAATAATCTCAAACCGTGAAGTCAAACAAGAACCAAAGTATTAGTAAAGGTTTGTTTTTTTTTTTTTTTGTTTTTTTTTTAATTTTCAATGGTTCGATTCTGTTTTTGATAATAAAAAATCGTTACTAATGGCTTGGCTCACTGTTTGATCTAAAAATCATTAAAACCGGACCGCGAACACCCCAAAATATTGACAAGTTCTAGAAACAGAATCAGTTGGAGGTAGATGTTTCAACCCATTAATGGATGCACGAGTTGATTTGGCCTAGGTGTTGCTGCCTCTAAAGTGCCCAAATGGGTAGATTTTCAAAAAAACGTGTTGGTCCATATTAACCCATTTATGGATGTATGGGTTGTATTAGGCTTTAGCAAGTCTAGCGAATCAAATAGTTAAAATGGAAACGAGTTGAATGGATCTGAGTGGGTTAAATGGGTCAAACCTCATCCACATATGTATTCAAAATCCATAAAAGCTTCTAAAAAACTGTTCCATTTCAAAAAGTAAACTAAAATGTAAAATTTTTTTATCAAAGTTTTACTTTTAAAAATAAAAAAAATCCAGTAAGGTCATACTAAACCCGACAAGTTGGGACCTATTAAAAAAACACTAATTCACGAAAAGACTAGACTGAAATAGAAAATGTTGCATGTTTCCTAAAAAAACGGTTCATTATGTTAAAAAAACCAATTATTTGTGTAACAGTTTCATTGTTTAATTTGAAAAGAGTTTTTTAAGTTTTAATTTGTGATGATTTGTTAGGGGGTGAAAGCGGTGATAGCCAAGAGTTTCGAGAGAATCCGTAGGAGCAACTTGGTTGGAATGGGTATCATTCCACTTTGTTTCAAGGCTGGTGAAGATGCAGATACTTTGGGTTTGACCGACCATGAACGATACACCATTGACCTACCATCAAAAGCCAGTGACATAAAACGCGGTCAAGATGTTACTGTTACCACTGACAATGGTAAATCCTTCACATGTACAATCAGATTTGACACACAGGTATGATGTATTTCTATTTTGATTGTTCATTAAAAAAAATCAAGTAGAAGATACGAGTCAATGATTCATACTTATTTTTTTATGTATGTGTTCATTTTTGTAACGGGCTGTGTTGGTTTTTGATGAGAGGTTGGAACTGGTGAAGTAAGTTATGGATCAACATAAGATTAACGAGAATGAGCTAGCTGCTATCCCTCCATGTTGCTTGAAAGCATCAAAGAAGAAGAAGTTGTTGAGGATGTTGTCACGATCCTGTCCTAAAAATTATCAGAGGCTCTTATACTTGTCATTTTATTACAGTTGTTTGATTATTACAACTTCAAACAACAGAAGCATGTACAGACAGACGCTATCTTATACTTGTCATTTTATTACAGTTGATTATCGTATTGTGACTACTGATTTTGGTGTGATCCTCAATGATGTTATTTACTGTTGATTTCAAATACTTAATACTTTTAAGCTTACGTGAACAATCAGATGGATTCATGGCTTGGTAATAGAAAGAGAATCTTGGTGTTGAATAGAGAAGACATGATATCGACTGCAGATAGAAATGCTTGGGCAGATTATTATGGCAAATAAGGAATAAAAGTTGTCTTCTCCAATGGACAACTTGGAATGGTATTTTAGCAGATTTCTTTTTTTAATTGAAAAATATAAATTATAAGAATTAATGGATCTCTTATGAAAAATGCAGGGAATGATGAAGTTAGGAAGATTAGCCAAATCAGTAGCTGCAGGAGTTAATATGAAACGTAGAGCACGAGGCCTGCTTCCTCGCCCAGTGAGTTTTTTTAAAAATTATGTGTTAATCAAGAAGTTACAAGAACTATATTTCTGAAATACTAATCTTATTTGTTATGAGATTTTGGAAGTTTTAAGCGTTTGAAAACAGATTCGGCTGTTTTCAGCCTATTTGACCTGGTCAACCCATTTGACATGTTTCTCTTTAATTTAGCTATAAGTCGTTATCCGTTTGATCCATTGGAGCTAAATCACTAATAATAGCCAAGAAAAGGTTACTAATATGTCCAATCTTGTAATTTTGCAAACCGAATGATGATTTTCAGGCTGATGATATTCAAACTGAGGCGAATGAGCTTTTAAGAATTAGAGATTATCTTTTCAAGGAATTGGCTCAAAAGACGGGTCAACCAGTGGAGCAGGTATATCATATAAATTTTTTACTAAGCCAAAATTCGAATACCTTGTATGGATTAGTCCAACTCTACCTTGCTCACTCCACCTATCTTCTTTGCTTGCACGCTTGCAAAATTATTGTGTCCAGCAAATGCACATGACCATCTTCTTGTCTTTAGTTACTTATCTACCTTCAACATCCTAAATTGACATAAGTGCCCCTTTTAGTTTGTAAACTCTTTTATACCAAACTTTATTAGTTATAGTTTGGGATATTACTTTTGTTCACAATTAAAAACAACTGAGTGCCCAACGAGACCAAGAAGTATAATTACAAAATCATTTTGGCTGACTTTAAACAACTGTGTAAGTTAGGCTTAGCTGCAAACTACACTTCTATGACAATTTGTGCTTTTTATATGCTTATATGTAAATAGATTAAATAAACAGATAAGTATATAATATAATAACACAAAAAAACAATTAGTTTTTTTTGTTATAAGTAATTTGGCTTAAAACGATTTTTGGTTCTCGGCTCGGATGTCGACCACAGTTTAAAGGAAAACACTTTGGTTTTGAGTCATCCTTTTAATTTATCCGTTATGATTTTTGTTTTAAAATTCATCTTTCTATATATTTATATGTACTGATTTTGGTTTCTAAAATTACATATTGATGGATCTTCTACTAATGCTATAACAAATGCTAAACCACAGATGGTGTTGCAGCAGTGTTAAAAGATGAAGACAATGATAATGTTGATCCGCATCTTGAGCGAATAAAGAATGAAGCTGTTGGTGAGTTAGTGACAAAGAGAATAAAGTCTAATCTTAACTTTGTTGTATGTTTTTCATTTTTTTTATCTTAAATTTGTTTGAATTATGTAGGATGAGGATTTTGTTGCTGACAAGGAAGATGGAGCGTTACCTACTGATGACTTGGGGATAGATGATTCTGATGGTAGTTTGAGTGAAGGTGACAAGGAGGTTAGTAGTTGGGGGTTCTTTTACATCAAATTATAACTTTCTTTTTAGTTTCTAACATATTATATTTCAGAAACCTGTAAAGAAGGAACCAAAGAAAGAACCTACTACTTCTCTAAGGTTGTTTCAAGTCGGAAAAGAACCAAAAGGGGTGAAGATGATGTGTCGAAGAAGAAAAAAGCCCAAGAAAAAAAAAAGACCCGAATGCACCGAAGAGAGCCAAGTGCTTTATGCTTTTCTCACAATTTAAAACAGATATGTAACTAAACGTGCACAATTTATAAAGATATGTAACTAAACGAACACAATTTAAATGATATATTATAATCTGTTTTTTAGTATTTGATTTCGATCGTTATTTTACATATAGATGTAGGAAAAAACTTTGCACATTATAAACTACTTAGTTTATTTCTATATCAAACATGTACACTAACACATACTGTCTTTAACATTGTTTTATAAAGATATGTAACTAAACACAAAGAATTTAAATAATATATTATAATATGTTTTTTAGTATTTGATTTCGATAGTTATTAAACAAACCCGTGTATTCACACGGGTGTACAACTAGTGAAGATTATGAACGGTTTTGTGACCGCCTAAACAAATGTCGTAGGAAAAAATGTTTAATTAATTTCAGCGGTTAAAAACCCACCCAAAATAAAACAAATTCCGCCCAAAAAAACCATGTCAATAATTTGTGATTTTGTGTTTTTGAGCGGTGGTTTAATATCCTAACCGCCCAGAAAAAATAATGCCTAAATCAAAAATGTTAGCTCAAAAGCTCAAAATAATGGATAAGGAGAGCTCAAAATAATGGCTAGCTATACACAGGAACAGAAAAAATAATGCCTAAATCAAAAATGTTGGCTCAAAATAATGGATAATGAATACACAGCCAGAACTAAAACAATCAAAACTCAGCAAATATCATAGAACCTCTTGATTACATAATAACTTCCAAAGTTGTTCAAATAACTACACTAACCTAACCCATCTTCCAAAGTTGTTCAAATAACTACACTAACCTAACCCATCATGATGTATTCAACCAACCTACACTCTTATTCTTAAAAAAACCGCATCATGATGTTTTCAACCAACATGTCGATATCTTCTTGTGTTACGCTTGTTATCTGGGTCCAAATCTAAAAAGAAATCAAATAACATATATTAGTTAACCCGAAACACCAAAAATAAACATAAAACCCGAATAATACAACCTTAAACTCGGATCGATAACCCCAACATACTAAAGTCAAAATAGGTAAATTCTAAAAGTAATACTTACATTGTTTGGAAAACGAAATCGCTTCTTTAAAACAAACTGGACCATAGACCAAATCACCATGAACCCACATTCCCAAGACCCGTCTTTTTGCTTAGACTGTATTAAATTCAAAAGAAAAAATCAATTACTAAAATAATCACTTAATTGTATAACATAAGAGTTAATATTACTGATAACATACTTGAACCATGGTCCATGTAAGTCCACTTCCAAAAGAATATTCTAATGCTCTCGAAAGAGGATAACCATCTTTATTCTTGTTTGCCTTAACCGAAGTCGAATCCAAAATCCAAACACTTCGTTCCTTGGGAGAAACGATAAACAAAATCCAATGGGCGCTAGAAAAAAGAAAGGTATAAAAAGTAGTGTAATAAAATAAAGAAAATTAACTTGAATACACTAAAAAACAATAAAATATATATTACCTATAAAAAAGGGTGCAAGAAAATATTTTGAGCCCTTTTTAAGTTTATAGACACTTAACAAGTGTTCTTTTACACTTGCAAAATTTGTCTCGCACTCTTTTCCAGTTATTTTGTGGATATTGAAGTAGGCAACTTTAGGGTCTTCTGGAGATATTTTATAAAATACTATGTTATACAAATATCTGATATCAAACAAGAAAAAAATTACAATGTTAAAAATTTAGCTGTGTTTAAAAATAAATTTATTGTACGAGATAAAAATGTCACACCCCTTTCTAAGGCGGAAGCACGAGGTGTGATCTTGAAAGGTTTTCATTGCATACGAATGGTAAACATACTACATGATCATAAAACATACTCCAAATGCCATTAACATTACATAATCGAAAACATAAGTTAAGTTTAGTGTTTACATCACAAGATAAAATATTGTCTGAAAAGTTTACAACTTTATTCAAAGGCAAACATAAAGGTTTTGATTCTTATATCACCACACAGGATGGGACATAACAACCAAATCCCGCAAAATAGGCATAGGAGTCTTGACACATAGTAACTAAAAACAGAAACGACATCCAGGAGCAAGAGTAAGACCGCACGTACATCAACTTTAGTTATGTGAAATACATGTAAGTTTTGGAAAATCGTCAACATATTGTTGGTATGAATTCATGCAGTTTTGTGTAAAGAATTTAAGCATTCGTTGTAGAAAACATGGTATGTAATCGTATGAAACAAGTATTTCTTTAAATGCAAGGAATACGAGATCGCTAATGGTTCGCGAGGTCACTAACATATGTAACGACATATGAAGCATCTAAACCATAGGCATTTTTACTTGTCGATTCACGACTAGAGACACAAAAACACTTCTTGGTAAAAGTGTGGCCAAGAGTGTTGTTGCCTGAAACCCATTAGATCTAACCTTTTGTTCCACGATCTAGGTATGTAATTGATTAATGGTGCTTATGGCACCCTATACGTCACATGATCTATAGTATCATTCCTTAGTTTTTGTGTTCAACATACCATAGTACATGTATTTTCCCCAAGTTTATAAAACAAGTAAAAGTTTAAAAGTGGGGAGATGAACTCACAACTTTGCGTATCCTGCGTCGTAAACTTCACCGGGTTGGTTTTGAAGCGTCGTAACCTATACGTATTCTATTTACGTTACTCACTAGACTTGTATCACACAAATACAAGTCACCATCTTTTGTTTATGTATTTGTTCTTTGTATGTTCATTCTTTGTGAGGGTCGTGCCCTTGTTTGTCGGGTGTCGCAACCCCCGATCCCTTATCTGTCCTGGAAACGGGCGGACGCGAGCTCAGATTTTCGGTGGTATCAGCTATTTAATCTTGCAGCAGAAATTACATCAGGACCGTAGTTAGGAAATGTTTATCAGAGTAAAACCACCATATTTGATATTAACAATAACATGGGCAAAACCCAAGTTTCTTATTACAATACATTTATAGGGACAAACCCTATTTTATTGAATTTAAAACATCGTTTATTAGGTAACTTTTATAGCCACATTTTTCCAAAGCCTTCAGTGCTCTCCAGCTGGCTTTTTACTAATTGGCTGTCACATTGTGTTACCTGAAACGCGTTTTAAAAACATTTGTCAGTCGGAAATACTGGTGAGTGAATCCCATTTTAATCAAGAAACATTTTATTAATTAAAACAGTATTGAGAGCGATCACATTGTTTATTTCTACACAATTACTCATTCAGTATTTGCCACTCGACCGGATCTATGGCTATGGTCAAGTTACACATTGGCTAACTCGTTGTCCAATTGTAACGTACTGTCTTGCCGACTTACTACTCGCAAGTAGTAAATTTTTTATACAAAACCCCAATATACTGGCAGTAATTGAAGAACTACAAAGACTCAATCACCGCTTAATCACATTGTAAAACAATTAAGGTTTTGTAAAACATTCCAAAAAGGTTAACAAAAAGAGGATAAACTCACATTGCTATCTTAGACTTCGCGTAAGGTTTCCTGGATATAATCTATAATTTATACAAATGTACATTGGTTAGTATCATAACCCTTTGAAAATATTAATGATACCCTCCCCGAGACGGCATTCCAACAACTACGTCGGGCAGAACCACGATAGTTGTTACGGAACCCTAAATCAATCGGGCAGCGTAACTATTACGAAACTGGGGTTATAATACTTACAACGGAGCAGAACCTTGCTAATTAGGGGTATAATACCCGACTATAATGCCTCTAATTCAGAAAGTGAGATTGAGAATGAAATTATGAGCGAACTGAAATGAGATCCGATGCCATCTATTTATAGTTGCTGAATTCGACTTTCAGGCGGCCCGCGTAAGGTAAGGCAAAGCCTTACGTCGCCCGCGTCAACACCTGGTCAACATGTAGCTTAGCTGGGTCAGCTTGTAGACCCGCCACGATGTCGACACGTGTCGGCCTCTGGTGTCTCCGTGTTTGATGATCTCACACGGCTCGCGTAAGAGTTAAGGTGAGATTACACGGCCCGCCTTAACTTATAATTTCACCGGAATCAAGTTTCAGCCTTGATACTGTTGGGATTGAACCCTACCAGAGGAACAGATAATGTAAAGCCAAAACCAGGTCACAACAGTGGATTCATAATAAGCAGCAGTTTACATTAAGCTTTCCCCTTGAAAGTGATTTATAACAACTGATGGTCTTTATCCGCTGTTCAGATACAACTACTGCTGGTCCTTCAACTGCTGGTCAAAACCCTGAAGTATCCAACACTGCTGGTCCTATCTACTGATGATAAAGCACTGCCCAGTCAAGGACTGATTAACCTTGAGTAAAGCACTGACATAAAGGGAGAGCAGCTGTTTAGTGAATTGTGTTATTTATGTATAGTCAGTGGTTAGGATAGCAGTTTTTGTGTAAGGACAGTAGATACAGGTTGTTAGGCTGTTAGACGTCGCTTTCATGGTGACGTCAGCTGAGATACCTCAGTGGTTTGGTTTGCCTATAAATGTAACAGTACC
The DNA here is from genome assembly GCA_030545235.1 of Helianthus tuberosus. NCBI lineage: Eukaryota > Viridiplantae > Streptophyta > Magnoliopsida > Asterales > Asteraceae > Helianthus > Helianthus tuberosus. The sequence goes on from CM060440.1 coordinate 21,892,442, forward strand.
CTGTACTGTTACATTTGATTTAACTGAGCGAGTTCTTCTCCTCATGTCTAATCCTTTCATCTTGTGTGCAACCAACCTTGGGGCATTAGGCTGAGGGGGAGTTTAGTTTGTAAGCATATCTGTAATCTTTTGCTTTGATTTGTAAATCCTTCGACTCTATGAGAAGCAATTGTTTATCAAACTATTTTCTCCTTTGATTGTGTTTACAAAGTTTGTTTTCATTTCCGCTGCACTTTACATGTTTTCATATTCACAAATTGCTCAAAACATACAAACAAACATAATCATGAGAGTCTCCGATCCTAACAATTGGTATCAGAGCCTGGACAGTCAAATTCGATCTAACAATCAATTTGACATAACAGTTCGGCTCAAAATTCATTGATACTAAGGTTGGTTGTATTTAGTTGAAAAACAGAGTATCGAGTAAATCATGATCAAAATGGTTATTCAACAACTCTGTACATCAACCAAGATGTCATATGACACACAAAATTTCACACAACAAGTGAATTTATGCACAAAACACTCATGGTTTCTAGATCTGAAATAAATATCTGTTAAACTATGAGATTACTTCTTATTTTCTAAATTAATTTCATTTGTTGATGTGTAATTTGTGATGTTTTCCATAAATACTAAAAGTCTGAACCTCAGATTAACAAAACATATGTTCATAAAAACATTGATGTTTTGCTAACACTAAAAGAGGGAAATTATAACTTTAGTCATTTGATCTTATGTGTTGAAAACAGGTTGAGATCCTCAAAAGGAACAAATCAACTTTGTTAATAATACATTAAGAAAATCAGGGGTCAACATAGTCCGTATCATATGTAGTGTGAGATTGGTTGAAAAGTTGTGGCAACATGACCAAGTCTCTCAAAACATTACTGCAAAATGATTTTGGACTAATATTCACAAAAACTCTGAAGTGTGTTTATCTCAAAACTTTTGAATTTAGAAGAAAAGGGAATAAACTTAAAACACTTAAGAGTCAAAGTTTGGGGTAATAATGGTCAATTAAGCAACTGTTTCTTGAACCTATAGGTTCAAGAAAGTTCAGGTGACATTAGTGTTCCCAGTGTTTGAACCTACAAAAGGACTAGACAAATTTTCAAAATCATCACATAGAAATTAGATCTACAACAGGATCTTCAAAACTCATGTGTCCATGTGTCCTCATGATTGAAATCAACTGACAAAGAAAATGGTACCAAACAGTGGTCAAAATGTTGTCAAAATATTCTACCACTGATGTCAAACCACTGACCATCTTCATAAAACTTGAGAATGTTATGATTATGTTTTCTTTTGAAAATTTACCAGATCCTTTTTGATACTGTTCTCAGAAAATCCTTTAACCATTTTTTTCAAAGGATTTTCTCGAATAACCAAGATATATCATTCATTTTTTTAAGGATATATTTGGAACTTTTGCTTGTTTTTGTTGGCAATAGTTTCAGCTCCTGACAGGATGTAATACCTTATTTTTGGTGGTATTATTGTCCTCATAAATGGGTCAAAAGGAAATGGTATATATGTTAAGATCATGTCATACTCAGGTTTGCTCCTAAATTTTTATCAAAGGTTGATTGCAAACTGTGCTTGAATTACTAGGGTACTCATGTGTTAATTGAATATTAAACGAAAATGAGTTGCCTTAGCAAAAAGTTTTCATCATCTGGGGTACTAAACCACTGTCTTTCAAAATTGACATGTGGCAAAACCTTGATTGAAAAATTTTCAAAACTGTTGCTGAAACACTTGTCCTTCAGATCTGTACCATTTACCCTAACCACTGTTTTGTTCCAACATCTGATCTCTAAACACTGTCCACTGCTGAAAGTTAATCACTGATCTCTCATTTTCTTGAAAAGCACTGATGTTCAAAATCAGTGTCTTATTCACTGATATGCTATCCACTGATAGTAAAAATCATCCACTGCTCACAATTTTTACCATTGCAACCACTGATGCTTGATACGTCAGTGGCTCTTAAAACAACTATTCTCCATACTTCATCCGTTTCATCAGTGTTTGACACGTGGTCAGTTTTTAGCCCTCAGATCAAAATAACCGCTGCCACATCAGCGATCATTTTTTCCCTAAATAAAACCCTGCCCTAAACCCCAAACAGGGTTTTACACTGTCGAATTGAATTCCAAATTTTTTTTCTCATAGCAGTTTCCAACCCTTCTTCTCAAAAACTTCAAAATCATTCTTCGTTCTTCTCTGCAAAAATGACAAAATCAAAGTCAAAATCAAAATCACAACCAAAACCAAAATCACCACCATCTTCAAAAGAGGTCGCTCAAACGGCCGAAGAACCCATCGAAATACCATACAAACAATCTCACAACTATCTGGGTTTACTCACAAAACCTACTGATAATCACACCTTTGACACCATCATTGATACATTATCTGCATCAAAGTACAAAACTTTGTTAACAGCAAATGCTCCCATCTATCTGCAAACCCAGAGAGAGTTTTGGAAAAAGGCGACGCTTGAAAAACAAGACGATAAAGTCATAGCCATTAACTCCTCGTTACAGGGTAAAGTGATTCAAATCACACCACAATCAATCTCCGAAGTCTTTAATCTTGACGATCAGGAAGGTAAAATCTCTTTTGATAAAGCCGAGATGAAAACTAATTTCGTAAAAAGGGGATATGCAGAAGAATCGAAGGTAGATACCTTACAAAAAGGTTATTTTCCATCTGCACCCAGATTTTTATTTCACACACTTCTGATGTGTGCATCGAATAAAACAACATCTTTTAACGAAATACAATTGAAAATTCAATGCCTGGGTTACGTTATTTTGAATAATAAGGACTATAACTACTCCCAGGAGATTTTCAATGACATGGTGAAAAACGTTGAAAGTAAAGCATTTTTACTTTTTCCAAGATTTTTGAGTTACTATTTTGAACAAAAATTTGAAAAGGAAAATGTAAATTTGCTCAAACAAGGTGTTCATTGTCAAATAAAAGGCTTAACAAAAGAAACATTTTCCAGAATGATGGCACCAATAAAAACAAAAGCAGGGGTACCTGAGCAGATTTTAGCGGTTACAACTGCTCCTCAGGTATCAGCTGCTGAGCCCACTGCTCCAGGTGATCACAGCAGCACAACCACTGCTTTGAAACCCACACCTGACATAACCAAAAAGACCAAAAGAAAAACATCCAGAAAACCCACCAAACCCAAAACAAAGGCAACTCTGGAAGATGAGATCCCAGAGGAAATGCCTGTGACAACACAAAAGTCACCACAAACCACTGCTGCTACTTCCTCACAGCAGTTGGAAGAAAGATCTCAACCCATGCCTAAAACTCCTCCTGCATCCTCACAAAAGGATCAGGTTGTAAGCACAGGGACACCACAATATGAAGCTCTGAATCCACTCGGATCCATCTTCCTCAGTCCTGATCCCAAGGACATGTCTCTTTCAACCCCCATACCCTCACCAATAATAATGCCACAATCCATGCTACCTTTGTTGCATGCAGCTGCTATAGCTTAGACACAAACCAGTTCCTCTCTATCACCTGTCACTGAGAGTATACCCCCACATGTGACTGGGTCTGATGCTACTACTTCTGCTATCCCAGCAACAAATGAGGAGGTTACACCCCCTGAGTTACAAGTAACTCTCGGTGGTAGTTCAAGTGGAGCAGCAACTACAACTGGTGAATCAACAGATCCTCAGTTAGACAGTTGTTTCATAAGTAAGACTCCCTTGAAGGCAATTTCTTCCATGGCAACTTCGGTAACCACCAGTGAGTTGGATCTAACCACTGGTACCATCAAAGGTTTATCGAATACTGAAGAAAGAAGTCCCCAGTACCAAGAACAAGGGGCATCAATGGGTGATTTTTGGGACTCTGTTCCTAAGTCACACATTGATATAACCACTGCTGGTGGGGATTCAGATGATCCCAGTAAAATGGGTGATGATTCAAGATATCAGAAATTGACGGGCAGAGTGGAAAAACTTGAAGAATCAGTTTCTGAAATAAAGGAGATGGTGCAAGAGATTTTAAAAGCTCAGAAAGCACAATCCAATGCTGTTCCTGCTCAAGCACCTGCTCCACAACAAGCACCTGCTGCAAATGAGCTTTGGAATATTTTCCAACCCATGCTTGAAAAACAGCAACAAATGGCTGATCAAAAACATGCTATTCAAGTACAAATGCTGTCCAACATGATGGAATCAAGGTTCAAGGACACTCAAGCAGATATCAAGGCTATTAAGGCCAGTATCCAAACTGCCACTGGCAAGGCTCCTTCAACTTTACTATTCTTTGATGACCCCCTTGCAGATAATGCCAAAAAGGGGGAGATAATGAAGCAAATGAAGAAGAAGGAAATAGAACATGGCCTCTATTTTGAACCTGAAAAAGAAAAAGAAAAGCAGGTCTCAAAACCTGTTAGCCAAACAGCTGCCATGTCATCAACACACACATCTTCAACACACACCACTCTACCACACACCACTACAACTACTGCTCCACCATCATCATCTACAATCATACCATCACCACTGCCTCCTGTCATAAAACAGAAGACAACAGATGTTACAACATCTGTTGTAATGACAGCAGCGGTTGAAGCACCAGTTGTTTCAACAGTTGTTTGTCAGACACTCCCCATCATTCAAACCACTGATTCACCCAAACACATCATCTGCCCCTTCTTCATTAAAAAGGAGAAGGAATCTCATATCAGATGTTGATTCACCACCATCATCACCACCATCAAAAATTACCTCACCACTTCCATCCCCTGCTCAAAAGAAGAAGACAACTGCTGACATATCAGCAGTTGTAATGACAACAGATGTTGAGACACCAGTTGTTTCAACAGCTGATAGTCAGTCATCTTCCACTGTTCCCACCAATCTTACATCACAACCTCCTAAGCTTCACAAAAGAAAAAGAGAAACAACTCAGGATACTGATGAAAAATATGATCCTGTTGCTGCTAAGTATCCACTGGAATTAGAAGTTGTGAAAAATGAGATGAAACAATTTTATACTGAAGATGATCCTTCAAAAAGGAAATTTCCTTCTCTCATAGGTTTCATAATTCCAGAAGATATGGATGAATATCTTGAAATGAAAGTAAGACAAGCAAGGATAAGAGCCAGAATTAAATGCAAGAATCAATGCGATGAAGCCATTTTGAAAAGAAGAGAATTCCTGCTCAACAAGGTTGAGCACATAAAAGAATATGCAAGTGATCTGAACATGGAAATGTCAAGTCTATCTCCTAAAGCAGATCAACGAAATGAATTGAGGAAGGAATATCTTGCATACATAATGAAAGAAAAGTTCTATCCTGCTGAAGAAACAGAATTCAAAGATTGGCCAATAATTGCATTAAAGCATGAGGCAAAAAGAATTGAAAAGGTTAAAAATGATCCAAGAAAGAAGAAGACAGCTCCAAATTGGAATAAATACAGGAAGCTCATAGCTGATCTTATTTCTGAATACAAGAGAAAGAAGCAGGAGTTGGTAGATGCAAGGGTGGATTCTGCAAGTGCCATAGCAAAATGGACCAAGCAGCAAACAGACGAAGCTTATGAAAGACTTAAGAAAAGGAGGGACACTCCTAAAAAGTCTGACTACAAAAAGCTAAAGGAACAGGTCAAGACTTTTGAAACACAGATCAGCAAAGCAGAAGCCTTTGTTACAAGGTTGAGGAAAGAAAGGAAGGAAATGCTGACTGTTGGAGAAGAAAGGCATAAAGAAGATGATCTGATTGAAGAAGCTACCAAGAAATTGGCTTCAGATAAAGAAAACTTAGCAAAACTACAAGACCTTACCAAAAGGGTCAAAGTAGTAAGCAAACCATCATCAACAGATATCATAGACAGTGAGCTTGATCAACAACAGAAACAAGAGCTGCTTGACAAAGAAGTTGCAGAAGATATAGCTGCAGCAAACAAAGTCATAGAAGAAGCTTTTAAAAGAATGTCTGAAGTTCAAGATACTGCTTTACAGTTTTTCTCAAGGCCAAATGCATCCAGCTCATCAGGAAATAAATCTCTCCCAAGAAACCCATTTGGTTTAAAAATACTAAAGTGGCTCTCTGATCAAAAGACCCATGTATTGACTCTGGTCAGAACCAATGGAGAAGTGAGGCATATATCAAGGAATCAAGCACTAGGCCTGGGTGCTGAAGATCAACTAGATCTCCTTGAGCTTACACTGTGCAGGGATGAAGATGACACAAGTTCCAAGGAATTTGAAGAAGAATTTAAAAGACATGCAAGGGAACTTCTGATGAGGAATAAAGATCCAGAATAATGACAGGTTTTGGCATTATCTGTTCCAGGGGGAGATTGTTGGGATTGAACCCTACCAGAGGAACAGATAATGTAAAGCCAAAACCAGGTCACAACAGTGGATTCATAATAAGCAGCAGTTTACATTAAGCTTTCCCCTTGAAAGTGATTTATAAAAACTGATGGTCTTTATCCGCTGTTCAGATACAACTACTGCTGGTCCTTCAACTGCTGGTCAAAACCCTGAAGTATCCAACACTGCTGGTCCTATCTACTGATGATAAAGCACTGCCCAGTCAAGGACTGATTAACCTTGAGTAAAGCACTGACATAAAGGGAGAGCAGCTGTTTAGTGAATTGTGTTATTTATGTATAGTCAGTGGTTAGGATAGCAGTGTTTGTGTAAGGACAGTAGATACAGGTTGTTAGGCTGTTAGACGTCGCTTTCATGGTGACGTCAGCTGAGATACCTCAGTGGTTTGGTTTGCCTATAAATGTAACAGTACCCTGTACTGTTACATTTGATTTGACTGAGCGAGTTCTTCTCCTCATGTCTAATCCTTTCATCTTGTGTGCAACCAACCTTGGGGCATTAGGCTGAGGGGGAGTTTAGTTTGTAAGCATATCTGTAATCTTTTGCTTTGATTTATAATTCCTTCGACTCTATGAGAAGCAATTGTTTATCAAACTATTTTCTCCTTTGATTGTGTTTACAAAGTTTGTTTTCATTTCCGCTGCACTTTACATGTTTTCATATTCACAAATTGCTCAAAACATACAAACAAACATAATCATGAGAGCCTCCGATCCTAACAGATACCGTCCGCGTGAGCTTGGGATGGGGTCCTACGCGGCCCGCCTTAGCCCTAGATTTAAACTTTTATTTATTTTAAATACTATTTTATATATTTCGGGCTCGGTTTTCTCATATGGGGTGTATATAAAGATATAATGGGACATTTTAATATATACTAAGGTGTCGGAATATTATGAAAGTGTTGGTTTTACCGAGGGTTGTTACATTCTCCCCACCTTATTTTAGAGCTCGTCCTCGAGATCTACTGGAACAAGTGCGGATATTTCCTTTGCATTTCAGATTCGAGTTCCCATGTGTACTCAGGTCCTCTTTTGGAATCCCACTTTACTTTGACCAAAACTAGTCTTTTATGTTTGAGATTCTTGACTTTCCTGTCTTCAATCTGTAGAGGCCTTTCTACAAACTTGAGTTGTTCATTTACCTCTATATCCTTGAGAGGTACTATTAAAGATTCATCAGCTAAACATTTCTTGAGATTAGATACATGAAACACATCATGTATTCCTGCCATTTCCTCTGGCAGTTGTAACTGATAGGCTACAGGTCCTATTTTTCTAATAATCTCAAAAGGTCTAATATACCTGGGGCTTAGCTTTCCCCTTTTTATGAATCTTACTACTCCTTTCCAAGGAGAGACTTTCAACAATACTTTATCCCCTACTTGAAATTCCAATGGCTTACGTCGGTTATCGGCATAGCTCTTTTGTCGATCACGTGCTGCTTTCAGTCGTTCCTTGACTTGAATAATCTTATCAGTTGTTTCCTGTACTATTTCAGGTCCAGATAGTTGCTTTTCCCCAATTTCTTCCCAACAGACTGGGGTTCGACACTTTCGTCCATAAAGTGCTTCGAATGGTGCAGCATTGATACTCGTGTGATAACTATTATTATAAGAAAATTCTATTAAAGGTAAGTAATTGTCCCAATTACCTCCGAAATCAATTACACAAGCTCTAAGCATGTCTTCCATTGTTTGAATTGTTCTTTCGCTTTGTCCATCCGTTTGAGGATGATAAGTTGTGCTCAATTTTAACTTGGTTCCCATTGCCTTTTGGAAACTTGACAAAAAATGAGAGGTAAATCGACTATCCCTATTAGAAACAATTGATAAAGGAATACCATGTAAAGAAACAATTTCATTTACATACAATTTAGCTAATTGTTCCATACTAAAAGTTTCTTTCATTGGTAGGAAATGAGCTGACATAGTTAGCCTATCTACAATCACCCAGATTGTATCATTTCCTTTCTTTGTTTTGGGTGATTTAGTAACAAAATCTATTGTTATCAATTCCCATTTCCACACCGACATTTCTAATTGCTGTAACAAACCTGAGGGTTTCTGGTGTTCAGCTTTAACTTGTGAACAAGTTAAACATTTAGAAACATAAGCAGCTATGTCCTTTTTCATTCCTATCCACCAGAAATTTTTCCTTAAATCCTGGTATATTTTATCACTCCTTGGATGCATCGTATACTTAGATTTATGTGCTTCTTCTAATATACGATGACGTAGGTTTTAGGTATCCACATTCTCTTTTTATGGAATCTCCAAATTCCATCTGTTCCTTGTTCTAATTCTTTTAGCATACCTTTTAGCTTTTCAGTATCTTCCTTGATTACTGATTCTTGTGCTTCTCTTATTTGATCATTTAAATCTACTTGCAGATTTAATTTAAGAGAACGTACCCTTTTTGGCTTTTCATGATATTTTCGACTTAAAGCATCTGCTACTACATTTGCTCTTCCTTCATAATACTGAATATCACAATCATAATCACTAAGAATTTCCATCCAGCGTCTTTGTCTCATATTTAACTCCTTTTGCTTGAAAATATACCTTAAACTCTTATGATCAGTGAATATGATAAACTTACTACCATAAAGGTAATGTCTCCAAATCTTAAGAGCAAAAATTATAGCTCCTAGTTCTAGATCATGGGTTGAATAATTCTCTTCATGATTCTTAAGTTTTCTAGATGCGTAAGCTATAACCTTTTGACGTTGCATTAATGCACATCCATAACCTAATTTAGAAGCGTCACAATAGACTACAAAGTCTTCAGTTCCTTCTGGTAACGCTAGTATGGGTGTATGGGTTAATCTGTGCTTAAGGATTCTAAATGCTTCTTCTTGTTTTAATCCCCATTCAAACTTAACAGATTTACATGTTAGCTTAGTTAAGGGAATGGCTATTCTAGAAAAATCTTGAATAAATTTTCTATAATAACCGGCCAATCCTAAGAAACTTCTAACCTCAGTTGGTGATTTAGGGGTTTTCCATTTGATAATTGCCTCAATCTTTGTTGGATCTACATGAATTCCTTCATGATTGACTAGGTGTCCGAGAAATTGTACATGTTCTAACCAAAATTCGCACTTAGAAAACTTAGCATAAAGCTTTTACTTTCGTAGTAAACTCAAAAGTGCGTGCAAATGTCTAGCATGATCCTCTTTACTCTTAGAGTAAATTAGAATATCATCTATAAATACAATTATGAATTTATCCAAATATGGCTTACATATTCGGTTCATCATGTCCATAAATGCAGCTGGGGCATTGGTTAAACCAAATGGCATGACAGTAAATTCATAATGACCATACCTCGTTCTGAATGCGGTTTTAGGAATGTCCTCTTCCTGTACCTTTAATTGATGATATCCTGACCTTAAATCGATTTTAGAGAAAAATCGAGCTCCTTGCAGTTGATCAAATAGATCATCGATTCTCGGTAATGGGTACCGATTCTTAATCGTGACCTTGTTTAATTCACGGTAATCAATACACATACGCATTGAACCGTCCTTCTTTTTAACAAACAGCATCAGCGCTCCCCATGGCGACGAACTTGGCTGTATGAATCCTTTCTCTAACAATTCTTCTAATTGTTTCTTCAGCTCCTGCATTTCGGCGGGTGCCAAACGATAAGGTGCTTTGGCAATTGGTGTTGTTCCTGGTAGCAGGTGAATACTGAATTCAACTTCTTTGTCTGGAGGTAGTCCCGGTAATTCTTCTGGAAATACTTCTGAAAACTGAGACACTACTGGAATATCTTTTAATTCCTTTCCTTTAGTGTTAGTGATTATAGATATCAAATACACTATAGAACCTTTTCTTATATAACTTGCAGTTTTCATCACAGAGATGAATTTTATAATTCTAGATGGTTTATCTCCTTTTATTGTGATCGTTTTACCTTTTGGTGAATTTACTTGGATTGACTTTTGATCACATAAAATACTAGCTTTATTGGCTATCAACCAATCCATTCCTAAAACAACATCGAATCCTGCCAGATTCATGGGATACAGGTTTGCTATAAACTTTTGGTTTAAAATTTCTATTCTTGCTCCCTGCAATATTTCAGAAATCCTAACGGTTTCTCCATTAGCTGTCTCTACTAAGCATTCTAGTGGTAGTTTAGTTAATGATTGATTTAGAAATTTGAAAAATGATGTATTAATAAAACTTTGGTTTGCACCAGAGTAAAATAATACTTTAGCAAAGACATCATTAACTAAAAACGTACCAGCTATAACATCTGGGATCATCTTGGCTTCATCTGCAGTCAGAACAAATGCTCTAGCATTTTTGGTATTCTTGTTGTCTGTGGCTGGAGCTATTTTTGGGCAATTAGGCTTGATATGGCCTTGTTCTCCGCAGGTATAACATATCCGGATGTTAGCTTTCTTCCTGCAATTTTCTTCCTTGTGTCCCGATATTTTGCAAAAGTTACAGTATATGGAGCATCTTCCTGAATGCTTTCTTTTGCAATACCTACAGTAAGGTGCAGAGGTAGAACCTATATTTTTCCCACGATTAAAATTTCCAGAACGAAATTCTTGTGTGAGCTTCTGGGTTAGGTTCCTTCTTTGATCCTCTTCTCGGGTACGGACTAATTCATCAGTCAAGGTATTTGCTAGTTCTACAGTTTCTTCTATGGTTTGAGGTCTAGCTGCCTTGACTACATGTCTTATCTCCCTAATTAATCCCCAAATATAACAGGAGATTAACACTGGTTCTGGTGAAGCAAGAGTTGGCACTATTCTAGCATATTCGAAGAATATTTTAGTGTATCCCTTACTATCCACACCAGTCATCCTAAGGTTTAAGAATTTGTTTGCTATCTGTTCTTTTTCATTGGGTGGGCAGAATTTCCTTTCTACCTTGTTCTTAAATTCTTCCTATTCCATATTGTAGGTTCTATCACTTCCTCTTGATTGGAGGATAGTGTTCCACCATTCTAGTGCTGCATTCTTAAACAGATTAGAAGCAAACAATATCTTATCTTCTTCAGCACACTTGCTTATCCTTAAGACTGCCTCAGTCTTTTCTATCCAGCGTAGGGTTGCAATGGCCCCTTCGTTGCCCGATAATTCCATTGGTTTACAAGACCAGAATTCCTTATAAGAACAACCGTAAGACACGGTTCTTCTCCTTTTGGGAATAGGCAATTGAAGTACAGGTCCATTGTTAACACTGTTTTCTGGTTCGATTGGTCGCTTACTGCTATGTTTACTTTTATTATTCGCTTCTTGAATAGTTTGAATAATAAATGGCATGGCATCTATGATTCCTTGTGCCACTATATGTTGAACAACACTATTATCCATTTGGTTTCCATTGTTATTTATACTTAGATTCTCATTAGCCACGTTAATGTTACTCTGGTCATCGTTATTCAGATTTCCTTGATTTCCTTCGTCGGCCATCTGAATTTTAAACATTTTCCCCATATTAATATCACAAATAATATCTTAATATAGTTAATCACATGACACTCAATCTAGCCAAAAACGTAGATCATTGCTACTTTTACTCTATTTTCATATACTATGCGTCTATTACACACTAGTACTGAAATAAAAATTACAATACCAACAGAAATAGAATCACACTAATAGTAATATGCATCCGTACACACATATTTTATTTTATTTTTATTTTATTATATTATATTATTATTATTCTGTTTCCTCCATCACATCACGGATATTGATTTATCCAAAAATCCATATTGCGCTCATCGTATTTCCATACGAGACGCTCTCCCACCTGTCTCATTCTCTCACTGCTTTCTAAAATTTCCTCACCGAAGGTCCTAAGTTCTTGCACGTTTTCGGCACTCATTGGGAGTGCAGGTTCTCGGACTGGGTTTGGAATCTGGGGTGCGGGTTCCTGATATGGGGGTGAAAGTGCCTGAAATTGGTAAGGATCTTCCAAAATTTCCCTAATATAATCATTTTGGTAATAGGGATCTAAAGGGTCCATACCTGGGTAGGCTTCTATGTTCTGTATGGGTGGGTATTCCTGGATAGGGTAACGTTGCACAAAGTCCCTATTGTCGTCCTACCAGGGGTCGTAATTTGGGTCTAGGGGGTTTGGTGCAGGTACCCTAGGGATTTCTTCTGGGTTAAAGTCATGCATCTCCACTTGGTTTTCAGGATTTTCTATCTCCATGGGTTGTTCTGGGTTTTGTGGTTGTGGGGCTACTAGTTGTTCCAGACTCGGGTCAGCAGCAGTTGTGGCTAGGATATGGAAATTGGCTAGGCTTCTATTAAGCATATCCTGTGTATGGGCATCTGTTTTTCGCTTAGCAGCCGCTAAAACTCTTTGCTGTTGCAATTTTCGCATTCTTTTCCTACGTGCAAAAGCTTCCTTACTGAACCATCCTCGTTTCTTATGAGGGAATGGCTCTTCTGACTGAGCTTTAAAAGCAAACATTCCTTCTTCTTGATCAGCAGTATACCCAGAGAGGGCAGGCTGTGAAGAGGTACCTTCACTCCTAGGTGATTCAGATAACTGACGACTCATGTCTGAGGGTCCTTGATCACTCATACTGTAAACTATCAAATAGTCAAATAACACATAACAAATAAATAAAGTTATGCACTTATTTCCGTAATTTATTTCCTAACACAAAATTTAGAATTTTAAGTGTCAGCAGAACACTTCTTTGGCTCAGACCAGTGGCTAGGCTCTGATACCACCTTCTGTCGCAACCCCCGATCCCTTATCTGTCCCGGAAACGGGCGGACGCGAGCTCAGATTTTCGGTGGTATCAGCTATTTAATCTTGCAGCGGAAATTACATCAGGACCGTAGTTAGGAAATGTTTATCAGAGTAAAACCACCATATTTGATATTAATAATAACATGGGCAAAACCCAAGTTTCTTATTACAATACATTTATAGGGACAAACCCTATTTAATTGAATTTAAAACATCGTTTATTAGGTAACTTTTATAGCCACATTTTTCCCAAGCCTTTAGTGCTCTCGAGTTGGCTTTTTACTAATTGGCTGTCAAATTGTGTTACCTGAAACGCGTTTTAAAAACATTTGTCAGTCGGAAATACTGGTGAGTGAATCCCAGTTTAATCAAGAAACATTTTATTAATTAAAACAGTATTGAGAGCGATCACATTGTTTATTTCTACACAATTACTCATTCAGTATTTGCCACTCGACTAGATCTATGGCTATGGTTAAGTTACACATTGGCTAACTCGTTGTCCAATTGTAACGTACTGTCTTACCGACTTACTACTCGCAAGTAGTAAATTTTTTATACAAAACCCCAATATACTGGCAGTAATTGAAGAACTACAAAGACTCAATCACCGCTTAATCACATTGTAAAACAATTAAGGTTTTGTAAAACATTCCAAAAAGGTTAACAAAAAGAGGATAAACTCACATTGCTATCTTAGACTTCGCGTAAGGGTTTCCTGGATATAATCTATAATTTATACAAATGTACATTGGTTAGTATCATAACCCTTTGAAAATATTAATGAAACTCTCCCCGAGACGACATTCCAACAACTACGTCGGGCAGAACCACGATAGTTGTTACGGAACCCTAAATCAATCGGGCAGCGTAACTATTACGAAACTGGGGTTATAATACTTACAACGGAGCAGAACCTTGCTAATTAGGGGTATAATACCCGACTATAATGCCTCTAATTCAGAAAGTGAGATTGAGAATGAAATTGTGAGCGAACTGAAATGAGATCCGATGCAATCTATTTATACTTGCTGAATTCGACTTTCAGGCGGCCCTCGTAAGGTAAGGCAAAGCCTTACGCGGCCCGCGTCAACACCTGGTCAACATGTAGCTTAGCTGGGTCAGCTTGTAGACCCGCCACGATGTCGACACGTGTCGGCCTCTGGTGTCTCCGCGTTTGATGATCTCACACAGCCCGCGTAAGAGTTAAGGTGAGCTTACGCGGCCCGTCTTAACTTATAATTTCACCGGAATCAAGTTTCAGCCTTGATACCGCCCGCGTGAGCTTGGGATGGGGTCCTACGCGGCCCGCCTTAGCCCTAGATTTAAACTTTTATTTATTTTAAATACTATTTTATATATTCCGGGCTCGGTTTTCTCATATGGGGTGTATATAAAGATATAATGGGACATTTTAACATATACTAACGTGTCGGAATATTATGAAAGTGTTGGTTTTACCGAGGGTTGTTACATCGGGTCTTGCCCGCACGTTGTGTCTTGTACTTTGAATATGCAATGTTTATTTGTAAATATATATTTTACCTCTCAAATATATATTCGTTTATGTAGTCTTTATCAAGGTAAGAAGTGTTAAAAATAAATTATATTTTTAACTTTTTCATATATGTTACTTATATTATTTTCCCAAAAATAAATATAAGTATTTTGTGAGATAATATTTTCAATATTATTTTTGTACAAGTATTCTTAGGAAAGTATACTTGTATTTTATGTAAATACTTGTGTATTTTTTATTTTTCACCAAAATCAATACTTTGATTTTTATTACTTTCCGGAATTATATTTCTTAAAAATAATATATTTTTAAGACTTGTATGAAATATATATATTTTGTCATGCTATAAAATATATATATATATATATATATATATATATATATATATATATATATATATATATATATATATATATATATGGTTATTCTTGTTATCCACCCGATTTTTGTATAAATTCCAATACTTGGTATAGGTTATATATTTGTCCAAAAATATATATTTAAGTCCATAACTTGTCCAAGTTCAATAATATGTTAAGAAATATATTTTTATAAATATATTTTATTGTATTTGTCCATGTACTTCCTTGTGAGGAATTTTGTATACTTGTATACTTATGTATTCTCATGTATTTGTATGTGTATTTTTGTATTCATACTCCTTGGGAGTATTTAGTGTATTTTCAAGTCCCTAATATACTACTACATATAATACACATAATATACATTTAGCACAAAATTTGGTGATCACTAAATATATATATTTTTCCTAAAAATATACATACTTAATATTAATTTTAACTTGAAGAAATCATCATTTCTTAACTTGTAATTTCTTACAAAAATTAGGGAAACCTTGGTAAATATTTTTAGGTGAATTTTTAGGGAATAAGTTTCACCAAAACTTATATTTTTCTAAGTGTCAAAATTTTTATAAAATTTTGACATAGTTTTCCCTAAAAATGGAGGTTTCCCATGTTTTCAAAACATGTGTTTATTTTCTTTTCAACACCAAAACAATTTTCAACAATGATCATCAACAACATACACCAATTTCTTCATATGAAACATCATGGTGAACTTGATTTTTGTTAAAAATGTGTAGTCTTTTAGATCTACACTTTACATAAGATGATCTTTCCAAAAATAAGTGTTCTTGAGTATTTTATACAAACTTTTATGAAACTTTATTTTACTAACCAACTCATTCATGAGTTTAGTGGTTTTAAAGTTTGTAAATCATGTTCTAAAACCACTTTTATGTTCATTAGAAAGATCATTATTTTTAACATCATGTTTCACAATGGATCTTTCAAGATCCATGCTTAATAACTTTAGATCTTTCAAAAACAAGCTTTATGTTAAATTTTTAACAAACTTTCCATGAGTTTTAGTTTCAAAATTTAGTTCTACACACACTTTATTACTTCAAGATTACAAGATTATGCATCAAAATTCATTTTTCATGTTCACATAATGCTTCATATGTTCATCTTAAAGTTTAACCATGGATCCTTCAAGATCCATGCTTAAACTTGTTAGATCTAAGCTTTTAACAAGCTTAACATACTTGATCTAAACATAAACACAAGATATAACATCAACAACTTCATTACATACACTAAAAATTCATGTAATCACTTGTTTTCTTCTTAAATATGTTAGATCTTCTCATTTTTAACTTTAAAAGTTAAGTTGTTTAGATGTTGAAACTTGTACATAACATAAACATGAACTAATATAGTGATCAAGAAAGTTACTACTAGCTCTAATGGCTAGGGAAGTGGCACAAGAATGAAGAAGATGATTATGGAAGAAAATGAGAGGTTAAAAGCTCCACAAGATGGACCTTCAACTTCTAGCACCTTACACCTTCTTAGATAAGCTTCTTACACCTCCTAGTATCCTTGGATTATGAGTTTGAAGCTTGAAAATGGAAGTGTGTTTGTGTGTGGGTTGAGACGAGACGAAAGGAAAGGAAAAGAAAAGGAAGAAGATGAAGAATTTTTGGGATGAAGGTTAATGTTTACTAACTTATGGGTCTTATAAGAGAACTTCCAACATGTTAATCTTTATTAGGATTTTTGCATAAGATTAAGGGGACACGAGGTAATAAAATAATAAAAGGTAAGTGGGTCCCTTTTGGGGTCGGTTATGGTGAAAGGGGGGGGTAAAGTGTAAAATTTTGGAAGTAGGGGGTTTAAAGTCTAAACGAGGGGGTTTAAGTTAGTTTAAGTGTGTTTAGGTGTTTTCATGATTTTTAAGGTGTTCTAGCATCAATACTAGTTTAATATCATAAAAACATTACTTCTAGTTAAATTTTGATGTTCCTGGTAGTGTCCGGTTATTCGTTTAGTTACGGTTCGTTAAAGTGCCAAATTACGCAGTTTCACTAAGTATGAAACCCCTTTTGTGACAGTTTCATTTCCCGACACTTTGTAAGTTATTCTGGACAATAAAACATAAATTCTGCATGATATTATTGTGTTAAAAAGCTGATTATAGCTGGATTATGGCTGTTTTACGTTGAATTATGCATTTAAAGTGCGTTTTGGGAGTCTTTTAGTGCATAGCTTAGCTTCCGGAAAGTTTATATGTTAACCCTTGTATTCATACTTGGGTTTTAATGTATTTTAGATATTGGACCTACTCCTGGGCCCTAATTCTATTATCTGGCTGCTTTCTGCAGAATTGCTGACATAGTGTGTCTTACCGGTGAGTTTACTAGTTTTTCTGACGCAACGCTTAAAGTAATGCATTAAGCAATATGTGTAGTATAAAACGTGCATGAATTCACATGTATAGCATGAAATCAGACAATGTTGACATCTAAGCACATAATTGCAGATTATAAATGATAATTAAAATTGTACGGAAATTACTGTTTTTGTGCCAGTTGTCACAAAAAATAATAAGAAAAAACTTACATTTGACACCAATGTAAAAAGCTAGCCTCAAGCAACCTGTTCGCCAAAAACTTTAACATCCCCTCATATTCGATGGATTCAACTTCGATATCGAACCAAGTCTTGGGGCACATCTCATCAGGCACATTAATCTCAAGGCTCATCTTTCCATTAAAGTGATCCTTTAATCGTGCTGCCCATAACCTAATATTTTCAGGCCGCTAATTTTCTATCTTCAACAAGGCATTTTGTATTTTTTGTTCAGCCTTTGACAACTTTGGAGCGGGAGGTTTATCATCGAACTACATAATTAAACAAACGCTTTTAAGAGTTTACACACACACACATATCATGTTCCACATTCTCTAAATTAACCAATGTCATGGCACTGTCAATCCGTGATTCGCCAAGCTTTGTCCAACAAGTGTAACTAGGCATAAAACCATTTGCAATCAAATGATACTCTATATCTCTAATATTTTCATGTTTTTGAAAGGTTTTACAAATCCTACAAGGACACCAAATATCTTTAGATCCAACATTCCTCTGATTAGCTTCAGCAACCTTAAGAAAAGTAGAAACGCCTTTTGTGTATATTCCAGAAGTAGGCAGACTATGGTACATCCAATATTCTCTGTCTTCCATCTGAAAATTAAAATAATCAAATAAGTAATATGCAATTAAACATGTATATGTTGTTAATATAGTACTCTAGGGTGGTGGATCCTAACCCACTTTTTAAATATTCTATCTCAAATGTAATATTTTAACGTGTTAACTATTTAGGAAAAAAACGACAGCATTTCCCCTTAACTCCTCAAGTATGTGGATAACTCACAAACTCGAAGGAGTAGGGAAAACACTACTGAATTTTTCTTAATAGTTAACACGCTAAAATATATACGCATCCTAATGAGATAGAATATATAAAAAGAAGTCCCAAACGGGGACAATCTAAAATTTATCTCTATTAGATAAACTTTAGATCTTTCAAAAACAAGCTTTATGTTAAATTTTTAACAAACTTTCCATGAGTTTTAGTTTCAAAAATTAGTTCTACATACACTTTATTACTTCAAGATTACAAGATTATGCATCAAAATTCATTTTTCATGTTCACATAATGCTTCATATGTTTATCTTCAAGTTTAACCATGGATCCTTCAAGATCCATGCTTAAACTTGTTAGATCTAAGCTTTTAACAAGATTAACATACTTGATCTAAACATAAACACAAGATATAACATCAACAACTTCATTACATACACTAAAAAATCATGTAATCACTTGTTTTCTTCTTAAATATGTTAGATCTTCTCTTTTTTAACTTTAAAAGTTAAGTTGTTTAGATGGTGAAACTTGTACATAACATAAACATGAACTAATATAGTGATCAAGAAAGTTACTACTAGCTCTAATGGCTAGGAAAGTGGCACAAGAATGAAGAAGATGATTATGGAAGAAAATGAGAGGTTAAAAGCTCTACAAGATGGTCCTTCAACTTCTAGCACCTTACACCTTCTTAGATAAGCTTCTTACACCTCCTAGTATCCTTGGATTATGGGTTTGAAGCTTAAAAATGGAAGTGTGTTTGTGTGTGGGTTGAGCCGAGATGAAAGGAGAAGAAAAGGAAGAATATGAAGAATTTGTGGGATGAAGGTTAATGTTTACTAACTTATGGGTCTTATAAGAGAACTTCCAACATGTTAATCTTTATTAGGATTTTTGCATAAGATTAAGGGGAAAAGAGGTAATAAAATAATAAAAGGTAAGTGGGTCCCTCTTGGGGTCGGTTATGGTGAAAGGGGGGGGGGGGTAAAGTGTAAAATTTTGGAAGTTAGGGGTTTAAAGTCCAAACGAGGGGGTTTAAGTTAGTTTAAGTGTGTTTAGGTGTTTTCATGATTTTTAAGGTGTTATAGCACCAATACTAGTTTAATATCATAAAAACATTACTTCTAGTTAAATTTTGATGTCCCTGGTAGTGTCCGGTTATTCGTTTAGTTACGGTTCGTTAAAGTGCCAAATTGCGCAGTTTCACTAAGTATGAAGCCCCTTTTGTGGCAGTTTCATTTCCCGACACTTTGTAAGTTATTATGGACAATAAAACATAAATTTTGCATGATATTATTGTGTTAAAAAGCTGATTATAGCTGAATTATGGCTTTTAGTGCATAGTTTAGCTTCCGGAAAGTTTATATGTTAACCCTTGTATTCATACTTGGGTTTTAATGTATTTTAGATGTTGGACCTACTCCTGGGCCCTAATTCTATTATCTGGCTGCTTTCTGCAGAATTGCTGACATAGTGTGTCTTACCGGTGAGTTTACTAGTCTTTCTGACGCAACGCTTAAAGTAATGCATTAAGCAATATTTGTAGTATAAAACGTACATGAATTCACATGTATAGCATGAAATCAGATAATGTAGACATCTAAGCACATAATTGCAGATAATAAATGATAATTAAAATTGTACGCAAATTTTTGTTTTTGTGCCAGTTGTCACAAAAAAATAATAAGAAAAAACTTACATTTGACACCAATGTAAAAAGCTAGCCTCAAGCAACCTGTTCGCCAAAAACTGTAGCATACCCTCATATTCGATGGATTCAACTTCGATATCGAACCAAGTCTTGGGGCACATCTCCTCAGGCACAATAATCTCAAGGCTCATCTTTCCATTAAAGAGATTCTTTAATCGTGCTGCCCATAACCTAATATTTTCAGGCCGCTAATTTTCTATCTTCAACAAGGCATTTTGTATTTTTTGTTCAGCCTTTGACAACTTTGGAGCGGGAGGTTCATCATCGAACTACATAATTAAACAAACGCTTTTAAGAGTTTACACACACACACACACACACATATCATGTTCCACATTCTCTAAATTAACCAATGTCATGGCACTGTCAATCCGTGATTCGCCATGGTTTGTCCAACAAGTGTAACTAGGCACAAAACCATTTGCAATCAAATGATACTCTATATCTCTAATATTTTCCTGTTTTTGAAAGGTTTTACAAATCCTACAAGGACACCAAATATCTTTAGAGCCAACATTCCTCTGATTAGCTTCAGCAACCTTAAGAAAAATAGAAACGCCTTTTGTGTATATTTCAGAAGTAGGCAGACTATGGTACATCCAATATTCTCTGTCTTCCATCTGAAAATTAAAATAATCAAATAAGTAAAATGCAATTAAACATGTATATGTTGTTAATATAGTACTCTAGGGTGGTGGATCCTAACCCACTTTTTAAATATTCTATCTCAAATGTAATATTTTAACGTGTTAACTATTTAAGAAAAAAACGACAGCATTTCCCCTTAACTCCCCAAGTATGTGGATAACTCACAAACTCGAAGGAGTAGGGAAAACGCTACCGAATTTTTCTTAATAGTTAACACGCTAAAATATATACACATCCTAATGAGATAGAATATTTAAAAAGCAGTCCCAAATGGGGACAATCTAAAATTTATCTCTATTAGATAAATTTTAGACGGGTAAGCTCTAAAAGGTTATTATCAATGCATGTATATTCATATATATATATATATATATATATATATATAGGGGAAGCTTCATTTGAGAAGAAAAATTAATTGAGAATAAAAAGAACAAAGGGTAATATTGTAAAATGTTAAATAGTTTTTCTTTCATCTCATTTATTATTATCTTTAACTAATTAATTACTCATAAAGACTATCATTCTCTACACTAATTTTTTTTGCCTACACACATAAAAAGTTTCCTTACACATTTCGAAATTTATCCTACACATATTTAAATTTATCCTACACAACTCGTAATTTATCCTACACACCTAGTAATTTGTCCTACACTCTAAATTATTTTTTTTTATTTTTTGAAAAAAATATATATTTTGAAAATAAGTTACAAATTTAATGTAGTTAGCTATTAAAGTGAAAAACTACAAATTAATGATCTATGTAAGTTTACAAATATACCCTTATATTAAAATTGAATGCAAATATTAAATGAAGTAAAATGAAGCATTTTTATTGGTTGAAACTTCCTCTTTTTTCTTCTTATAAAAAATTTCTTCTCATTTGAACCCTCCACTATATATATACATCTATATCGACGGCATATGTGTAAATATCATATATACATGTATACATACATATTATGCATAAAAAATAAAATACATCAAAAACAAAGATAATAAAAAGCAAAAGTTCATACCTTTAACCTCTTGATTTGATATAATGAATAATAAAAGCTAGAAGAATTCAATTTTTATCTCCAAACAAATAACAAGAAATAATTAATTAATACATATAGATCAAACAATTAATATATGTATATACAAGAATATATATGATATATACCTGTTACTAAAGTAATGTTTGAATAGAATGAAGAATGAATTGAATTGAATAAAACAGGGGCTAGGGTTTGCAGAGAAAAAAAATAGAGAGGTGGGAAGAAAATTTAATAATAATCCGTAGAGTTTTTTTATTAAGAAAATATGATAAAAAACCCTTTATTTGAGCTAGGTTGTTATGCACGCACAAAAAAAAAACTATTTTTTAAGCCATAGTTTACAACAGCTCAAAAAACCATTTTTTTTAGCCATACAGCTCAAAAAATGTACATGTAAATTTATTTGTGCTGATTTTTGGGTAGTTTATGTATGTAACCAATAATATTTTTGAGCTCAGAAAAAACATAATTTGTACTAGTACCCTCACCTCTCAGCTATCAAGATTGGTAGAATACTTAACCCTATTCAAATTACAATTATATCCCTATGGTTCACTACGTCTATCAAACCATCTAACAGTCAAAGACACACAATAATTGACCTAGCATGCAACTATTATTTGAAAGACATTCAACTAGCAACATGAGAGATAATAATTATTCAATCAACCCGATTAAATACGCATATACGTCAAACCATAAAAACCAAGTCTTTACTTTAATTATTAAATCCACAAAATAGAATCCATAAACCGAATAAAAATAACATGTCAAAACATGGTGTTCCTCATAGTTTAGGCCGTATAAAAGAACTAGCCAAGAAACATAACCACTAAAAAGAAACAAGTTTCATACGATAAACAAAATATAGTATGAAATCTGAAAACACAAAGTTTTAACAAAGCTGAATACTAATAAATTGCAAACCAGGACTTAAATCTTGATCGCGGCTTGAACCCTCAAACCAACTCTTTTCTTTCCTTCTTGATCGCTACCTTTTTCCTTTTTTTTTTCTCTTCTCCCTGGTTCAAAATATAATATTCACTTTTTTTTTGGTTGCGTCCCACAACAACAATAATAAGGCAGATGTATTATAATACTAGGTGTTGCCTCACCCGCGTTGCGGGGAGATGGCCCAATAATTCTCAATCAATTAAAAAAACAGTACCATAGTTTTGCTAGAAAGAAAAAGTAAAAAGAGTGTTAGGCAGCTCCTTGACACGATTTTTAGCTGGGGCAAAGTCATATTTTTATTTTTACTTGGGGGAAAATCAATTTTTTTTTCCCAAGAGTAAAATCCTAATTTTTAGTTAGGGGAAAACCATATTTTTATTTTGTACCGGGGGCAAAAAACGTAAGTTTGAATTGAGGGTGATATTGTAATTTTGAACCGAGTGGAAAATTGTAAATTTTAGCTGAGGGCAAAAGCATAATTTTATTTTGAACTGAGGGCAAAGATGTAATTTTAAACCGGTGTAAAATCGTAATTTTGAGCCGGGGGAAAAACAAAATTTTATTTTGAACTGGGGCGAAAACGTAATTTTAAAGTGGATATAAAATAATAAACTGGTGTAAAATCGTAATTTTGAGCCGGGGGAAAAACAAAATTTTATTTTGAATTGGGGCGAAAACGTAATTTTAAAGTGGATATAAAATAATAAACTGGTGTAAAATCGTAATTTTGAGCCGGGGGAAAAAAGAAAATTTTATTTTGTACTGGAGCGAAAACGTAATTTTGGCTGAGGGTAAAAGCGTAATTTTTTTACCGATGGCCAAATCGTATTTTCGGTTTAGCTGGGTGTAAAGTCATATTTTTATTTTGAACTGGGGGAAAATCATAATTTTGAACCGATGGTAAAATCGTAATTTTGAGGTAAGGGAAAACCATACTTTTATTTTTAGCTGGGGGCAAAAAAGTAAATTTAAACTGAGGGTGAAATCGTAATTTTGTACCGAGGGAAAAATCGTAATTTTGAGTTGGGGCAAAAGCATAATTTAATTTTGAACTGGGGGCGAAGACGTAATCTTAAACTGGGGGCAAAACCGTAATTTTAAAGCGGGTATAAAATAAAAAGCTGAGGGTAAAATCATAATTTTTGAACCGATGGCAAAATCGTAATTTTGAGATGCTGGCAAAAGGGTTATTATATTTCTTAATTGGGAGAAAAACGTAATTTTAAACTGGGGGCAAAACGGTAATTTTAAAGTTGATATAAAATAATAAAATGGTTGGTCCAATAGAAGAGGGGCGTCCGCCCATTTCGACCAATGGTAGGGAAGCACTATTCCCTACCATGCCATGTAAATGTATATGTTGAAAATGAAAATTTTCGTCCAATGTTGTAACTTCACGTCCAAGAATATATATGTGCGCATAGGTCTACGTAGGGTTTGATTAAATATGCATATACATATTAAAAAAAAACAAAACAAAACAAAACAAAACATGTAATTTACATAAATCACTGGGTCTTTTACCCTTTGGCGACCCGTGAATGATGGCAACAATAATTCAAAGTTAGCAGCCTCAAAACAAAATAGAATAATGTAGCAGCCCACTACGTCACATGATGTGCATAAAACAAATTTGTTTGATCAAAGTATCATGCCTTGGTCAAACTTTTAAAACCCAAGAATTAGTCCATGCGTAAGCCTGTGAATTTGATAGCACCATTCAACCCTATTAGTTAATTAAAATTAATTATAATGTAAGCCCACTTATTTTATAGAAATCTATAGAAACTAACCCAAACTAAATTAATTAGGCTTGTAAGTAACAACCATGATTGATAAAATTTTGCACCAACTCTGACTATTAACTATCTTATTTTTTTCTTTTAACTACATCTTATCGGTTTAACTCCTTTTAGCTCATTTCCTCTTTAAACTTTTAAAATCCAACTATGAACCAACTAGCAGTCAAATTTAACAAAAACAACATAAAAACTATATAAAAATTATACACTTTACACGGGATAAATATGTGTTTTTTTAATATTTTTTTATGTATCTTTTACCAGCTGACATGCACATACTCTCTAATCCTACGTCTAAAGTTACACTTTTGTTCACCATGAGGTAGAACCATCGGCCTCATGAGGTAAAACACCTTCATATCACTGATATATACGACTAGGCTATAAGCACTTTGGAAAATGAACACAATCAAGTAGGTAGCCTCGTTGTCCCGCATCCGCCTAAATTAAATCCGAAGTCTCACATCTTATGTAAATGATTTAAAAATGTCGTCTGTTAGTAGTTGAACTTATAGCATAAGACAAACTTTTATGCACCATAACAGAGATGCTTGGTTGTTAGTAGTTGAACTTGTTTTGGGCATTAAACGACACCATAACAGAGATGTTATTTACAGGGCTGGCCCTGAGAATTCGTGTACTCTGTTCGAGCTCAAAAAATATGCCCTTAGGTCTTAACGAAATTGGGTATTGGGCTCACTAAAGGTCTAAACCTAATGACAAAGGGATTAATAACTAATCTAAACCATAAGAATAGTTTTGTAAGGGAGCCTATCTTGGTGTTTGTATCCTATTAAGAAAATATTTACATATACATATCGGATTTTTTCATAAAAATACGTGCCCCTCGAAATATCGGGCCCTGGCCGCTGGTCTTCCCCGCCCACCCCTAGAGCCGGCAATGGTTATTTAAAGGTTGTGTTAAATACAGCCAAAAGTCAACTTTTTTTTCTCATAGGTCAACTTTTCAAGTTTCCATAAAAACTTACTTTTTCTAACTCCTAATCTTATTGGGTAAAATAATTCTAGAGTTAAATGTCATTTTAGTCCCCGTAGTTTGAGCCATTTTGCCAGTTTAGTTTAAATGTTTCATTTTTAACCTGTGGGTCCAAAAAGGTTTCACAATTGCCATTTTAGTCCACTTGGTTAACTTTATCCATTTTTTCTGTTAACAAGAAGGCCAATTCGGTCATTTTGTATGTAATTCTGTTAACTAAAAGGGCAATTCAGCCATATAAAATGACCGAATTGGCCTTCTCGTTAACAGAAAAAATGGATGAAGTTAACCCATTGGACTAAAATGGCAACTGTGAAACCTTTTTGGACCCACAGGTTAAAAATGAAACCTTTGGATTAAATTGGCAAAATGACCCAAACTACAGAGACTAAAATGACATTTAACTCATAATTCTATTTAATACAATGTTCCTTAACAAGAGTAAAAAAAAAATAAGTTTCTTTTTCTTTTTTTGAACGGTGACTTTCTTTATGAGTGATCCAATATCACGCCGCCTAATCGGCGGCCCTAGCCAAGTCTGCCCAGACTTACGCTGTCTTAACCGGGCCCGCGCAGGGTTGGCCAGACTTGGTTACAGCGTTCCCCCGGAAACCGTACCGCCTCCACACGAGTTGCCTCGCTGAAGTAACATCCGGATGAAAACCGGGGTGCGGCTCAGGATCGAACCCCCCTCGGTGAGTTTGTCACCATCATTGCCCAATATCCACCCAAAAAATAAGTTTCTAATAAAACTAAAAACATACTGTTGGATCATGAAATTTTATGATAAGTTTTTTATTTCTTTTTAATATAAACCTTTTCTTTTGCTTTTATTAAAGGGTTTTTTTAATAAAAAAGTTTATATTCTTTCATAAATATTCTATTAGTTTTCTTACAAACACTTTTTTTAACAAATTATCAAAAAAAATTATATTAACTTTCCAAGATAATTTTATGAAATAGTACGATCAAATAATATGAGTTACAAATGGTTGATTTAATATCATCTTTTAGCTTTCATAACTGCTAACGATATCAAATTTTTATTTTTAAATTTCTAAGAACAACATCTTTTATGTTTCTTTAATTGCTAACGATATCATATTTTTATTTTTGTAAAATTAAGATGCATTTTTTTATTATGTAAAGTATTAAATTTTTAAAAAAATAATTAAAACATTAAAGATAACGGTTTGAATATACGATAAGACACAAACCTAATGCAAAATTCGCAAGTTTGGTTTATTATAGTAAGGTTAGTTTCAGGTGAACTTACGAACATATTAGCTAACTAGTCAGTTTTGTGTCAGCCCGACGAATTCATAGGTTGACTTGTTTAACCCATTTTTATTTGACTTATTGATATGTGTTTGATTTCAAAAATTTACTTGGTTGAGTCTGTTTCGCGCCAAAAACATGACCTTTTAACACCCATAAATTGAATGATATGTGTAACATTTTAAAACGATTAATGAAACACTTATGAAAAATATTGTTTATATATTTGAACAGGCCTTTTAACATGTGTTCTTTATATATAATAATTTATTATATATAAATTTGTCTATTGAACATGCTCTTTGATCATTTTTTTTACTGAGTATAAAAAGTTGGCATACTCTTGTGATTTGTTTATTATATATAATTTGTTTATTATTGCTATTAATACTAATAATAGTATAACAAAATATAAAAAAAGTAACCAAAGGATTATAAAATAATATAATATAAAAAACATAATTATTACTTTTGTCTTTTATAATAAAATAATGTAATAAAGTGCCTAATCATTACCAAGTTTGACTAATTGGTATATTAATCCATATCTTGGATCTCCAGTAAATCAGCAATCTTCTCGTCTCGGTGCAGCTCGCTGACAGATCTGATAGGTGGTGGTGGTCTCCTCAAAGTGAAGGTACTTTTTCAGTTAAGTCGGTCAAGAGATTGTTATATTCGGAATCGTCTACGAGTCAGAATTATGTAATGGAATGGTGTGATTGGACTCCCGATAAATGTAACATTCTTTTATGGAGAGCTGAAATGGAAAAAATTCCGTCTAAGCTAGCATTAAGGAAGAGGAATGTTATTCAAGGCGATCCTTTATGTCCGTTGTGCTCTGCTGCAGAGGAGTCCGCTGAACATCTGTTTACGGCATGCTTTGTTATCTCGACTGTTTGGAACGGGATCAGCCAATGGTGTAGGATCCCTTCTATTTTCGCGTTTTCGATTAAGGATTTGCTTGGTTTACATAAGGAACTCCGGGTCTCAAACAAGAAAAAAGAGGCGGTGCACGGTATTATTATTACTGCTTGTTGGGTTTTATGGCGAGCCAGGAATAAGCAGATCTTCTCTAATTGTCCGGTAAGGATTGATAGGATTATTAGTGAAATAAAGGCTTTAGGATTTTTTTGGTTTTCGAATAGATCTAAGCATAAAGGGACTACTTGGAACGAGTGGGCCTCTTTTGTAAATATGTAATTTCTTGTAGTGTTTGGGCTGGCCCGGTTTGGGTCGGCTGGTGTTAATGAAGTTTACTTTAAAAAAAAAAATCCATATCTTGGGTGTATTTATCACACCCCGTTATTTAATTGTTAATCAATTAAATTCGTCATCAAATGATGCCATTACCAACATTGTATAAAGTGCCAGGAGTGCATAAGGTTTTTTCTCGTACTACCTTGACTTTTCTAGCCATGGTTATAATGATTTTGTTGTTATTGCTTATTTTGGTTACAACTTATTTCCTTTTCCATCATAAGAAGTATAACAGTCAACTACCACCTGGTTCGTTGGGACCGCCAGTGATAGGGCAAAGCCTCAGCCTTTTAAAGGCCTTGAAGGCTGACAGGATCGAAAAATGGTTTCAAGAAAGAATAACAACCCATGGTCCGGTTTGGAAAGCAAGTCTTTTTGGATACCCGACGGTTGTTTTGCATGGTCCAGCTGCAAATAAGTTCGTATACACTTGTGATGGGAACCAACTCTCCAACACACAACCACCATCACTTAGCAGGATCTTTGGCTCCAAAAATATATTTGAGTTGTCCGTGCATGATCACAAACGAGTCAGAGCGGCCATAGTTTCATTTCTTAAGGTTGACGTGTTGAAGCAATATGTTGCCAAAGTAGATGAAGAAATCCTACACCATCTACAAACTCATTGGCATGGTAAACATGAGGTCCAGGTAAATAATCTTTTATCCGTCTTATTTATCATGTGTATATACATACATACATACATACATACGTACTACATATACAAATATATGTATATGCATATCAGCATATGTGTGTGTTCTATGCTAAAATTATTAGTGTTCAAATACATTGGGGTTAGCCATCATAAGCGTTAGGTCCATTAGCTTAGCCCATTAGGAGCAATCACAATATAAACGTCTCTTTTTACCTTCACATGGTATGGAAGTCAAGTTCCTCCTAAACCCAACTTGCTACTAAACTGTAGCCCCTCCACCGGCCGCGTCTCACCAACACTTCAGAGACGCGTCCGTCACTTGTAAACTCTAGCCGCAATGTATCAGTTTCATTCAAAGATTAGGAATTCGTATTTTACTTATTTATACTAATATAAAGGTCTTGTTTTACCTTCACAAACTGCATTCTAAATTACCACTGTATAGGTACAACCCTTGATGAAGACCTTAACGTTCAATATGATTTGCTCTCTTCTTTTTGGGATTGAAAGAGGACCCCAAAGACAAAAAAATGTTACCACTTTTCAAGTATATGATGGGAGGTGTGTTATCAATTCCAATCAATTTGCCTTTCACTAAATACAATCGTGCGATTATGGCAAGGAAGAAACTTTTCCCGATGATTTTGCATCTTATACACGAGAAGAGGGATGCACTTAAGGAACAAACTAAACAAGGCGACCCTCATAAAGATCTAATCACTTCGTTGCTTAGCATTCGTGATGATGATGGATCAAAAATGATGTCTGAAGAGGAGATCATAGACAATGCCATTACTGTGATGATTGCAGGACATGACACGACCTCCGTCCTTCTTACCTTCTTTGTTAGGCTTTTAGCAAACAACAAATCTATCTACTCTACTATTTTTCGAGGTAACAGAATTTTGCACCCATTTATATTGTAATTAATCACACAAACATATATTAAAATGTATGCACTAAAGTCATATATTGTTGAACCCCTTACTGCTTACTTACATGTTGTCAATACAATTATATTAATTTTTTGTATTTGAGGTCATAGAACATCAAGAAATTTCTAGTAATAAAGCATCTGAAGAGGCTTTAACATGGGAAGACCTGACTAAGATGAAGTACACATGGAGAGTTGCAACTGAGATACTACGGATAAACCCTCCTGCGTCCTTAAACTTCCGGCGAACTAAACAAGATATTGAGTATGGAGGATTCATAATTCCAAAAGGATGGCAAGTAAGGCACCAAAATAAGCAGTCAACAAAGAGTTACACAATACCATATAATTAATTTAATTACTTAATCACATTTCTATGATATGTTTACAGGTGTTGATAGCAATGTCCATGACACACATGGATGATAGTCTTTTCCAAAATCCAACCATGTTCGACCCTACTCGTTTTGAGAAACATGTACCATCACCACCACCTTTTAGTTATGTGCCATTTGGTGGTGGGCCGCGAATGTGTCCTGGTAACGAGTTTGTAAAAACGGAAACATTGGTCTTGATTCATCGTTTGATGACAACATTCACTTGGGAGCTACTTAAGACAGACGAATCCTTCAATAGAGTTCCAATGCCAGAATTTGATCAAGGGTTGTTAGTTAAGGTCAAACCGTTAAGTGAAACCACAATGTCATGTGAAGCGTGAATGTTGTATAACTTTTTTCATTTTAAAATAATGACAATATATCTTGTGAATGTCGAACAACACACAACTTAATTAATAGTCCTAAAGTTGAGATAGTTAAGATTGTTCATATTATGATTAATGTTAGTATATAAGACCAAAATGGAGTTAATAAATTTAATTAATTACTAGATCCATGCATACATAGAAAATGTATGCCTTAGGGGGACGGGGCGCCCCCGTGATAGCCCTCCACCACGCGTGGAACAAGAAATAACACCGCCGCCACCCCTTTTCAAAACGTGTGAACTTTTTAACGCGTTAAAAGTTTGAAAGATGTGAGGGAAATTGTGGGGTTGTGAGGGAAATTATTGAGTGTGGTGAGTGATGGGCATTTCCACTAAAATCCATCACTAGTGATAGAATAATGTTTGATGACATGACGAAACTTGATTGGAAGCTGTGAGTGATGAGTGATGGGCGCCCCTAACCCCCCCCCCCCCCCAGATTAAATTTGTTAGAAGTCAAGTGCAGTTGTAAATGTTAAAGGCTTAAAGCTGATGGCTTGCTTAATATATCCCATGCTTTGTCTATTACAATAAGACATATAAATACAAGAAGAGAAAACTAATTCTAAGGAATACATTTAATTGCAGATATATGCAAGGCTATAATGTGGGAGACAATCACTCAAACGGTTTTGACTGATTAATGTGATGGACTTGATTTTCTCTTTGATCATCTTGAGTTAGTCATTTTCCTTAATATGTTCCCACAAGATGGACGACCGTAGGATAAGTCCAATCTTGGTTAACAGTGGATGAGTCTAGTATTTAAGAAAGAGAAGAAGTTGATGAAGTTGAAGATGTAAACAGAGATGAAGCAGATGAAGCAAAAGAAGATATATTTTGTGGTTTTTTTATAGGGTGAATGCAATAAAAGATAGAAGATCAAAGGCGGCTTTCATCCGAAGAATGATGGTTGCGACAGTGATAGGATTATAGGTTTTGCAAAACCTAACTGATATAGATGGAGAAGTTGTGTTTGAAGAAGTAACCATGTCTAATGGTGATGTAGGTCGAAGGTTTTATTTTTTTATTTTTTTTAGAAGAAGATGGATGGAAATGGATTATAGGTGACAGAGGGTGGTGTAGTTTGAGGAGAGAATGATAGTTGTGGCAGTGGTTGGATTATAGGTTTTGCAAAACCTAACTGATACAGATGGAGAAGTTGTGTTTGAAAAAATAACCATGTCTAATGGTGATGTAGGTCGAAGGTTTTATTTTTTATTTTAGGAGAAGATGGATGGAAAATGGATTGTAGGTGACAGAGGGTGGTGGAGTTTGAGGAGAACAGACAGTTATGGCAATAACGAGAGTGAAGGTAGCGTTAGTATTCTATTCTGATGGTTATGGTCGTGTGTGGTGGAGAGGAGTAATATTGTGATTGTAAGAGATATTACTTGAATATAGAAAAAAAGAAAGGAGATTTTGAAATCTACGTAAGAGAAGGGTCGGGATGTTGAAGTGGGAATGGAGGAGAAGTCATTGCTAATGGTAGACTTGTTTAGGAGTGTTGGCTAAAGAAATGATGGTTGCAGGATCAAGAGCTTCTCGGTGGAGATAAGTGCTCTGATACCATATAAGAAACTGATCAACCATGCTTTGTCTATTACAATAAGACATATAAATACAAGAAGAGAAAACTAATTCTAAGGAATACATTTAATTACAAATATATGCAAGGCTATAATGTGGGAGACAATCACTCAAACGGTTTTGACTGATTAATGTGATGGACTTGATTTTCTCTTTGATCATCTTGAGTTAGTCTTTTCCAAAATCCAACCATGTTCGACCCTACTCGTTTTGAGAAACATGTACCATCACCACCACCTTTTAGTTATGTGCCATTTGGTGGTGGGCCGCGAATGTGTCCGGGTAACGAGTTTGTAAAAACGGAAACTTTGGTCCTGATTCATCGTTTGGTGACAACATACACTTGGGAGCTACTTAAGAAAGACGAATCCTTCAATAGAGTTCCAATGCCGGAATTTGTTCAAGGGTTGTTAGTTAAGGTCAAACTGTTAAGTGAAACCACAATGTCGTGTGAAGCGTGAATGAGATAACTTTTTTCATTTTAATATAATGACAATATATCTTGTGAATGTCGGACAACACACAACTTAATTAATAGTCCTAAAGTTGAGATAGTTAAGATTGTTCATATTATGATTAATTTTAGTATATAAGACCAAAATGGAGTTCATAAAGTTAACTAATTACTAGATCCATGCATACATAGAAAATGTATGCCTTAGGGGGAACGGGGCACCCCGTGATAGCCCTCCACCACGCATGGAACAAGAAATAACACCGCCGCCACCCCTTTTCAAAACGCGTGGCACCCAAAACGCTTGAACTTTTTAACGCGTTAAAAGTTTGAAAGATGTGAGGGAAATTGTGGGGTTGTGAGGGAAATTATTGGGTGTGGTGAGTGATGGCCATTTCCACTAAAATCCATCACTAGTGATGGAATAATGTTTGATAAATGGCGGAACTTGATTGAAAGTTGTGAGTGATGAGTGAGTAATGAGTGATGGGTGCCCGTACCCCTCTTAGATTAACTTTGTTAGAAGTTCAAGTGCAGTTGTAAATGTTAAAGCTAGGGGTGGCAACAAAAACCCAACCATGATATTTTGGGTTATTTTTGGCCTCCTTAAAAAAGAAAATAAGTCAGAATGGGCTGGGGATTTAGTCAAGATGGGTTAGGATGGGTTTTAAAATACCCATCTAAATTTTAACATGTGTCAGGATGAGTTTTTACTCTCTAACCCTAAAACACGCATCAGACTTCATGGCAGTGTGTGACTTGTGTCGCTTTTGAATCCCGTTCGTGGATTCAACCCTAAATCACCATCATTGTCCATTTCAAACCTCATCATCACGATCTCTGCAATTCACGATCTAATTTCAAACCAGTGATTACAGCCACCAAACCCATTAATTTCGATCTCTGCAATTCACGATCTGATTTCAAACCAGTGATTACAGACACCAAACCCCTTAATTTCGATCTCTGCAATTCACGATCTGATTGAGGCTTTCGGTGAGTTAATGGTTCATTTGTTAGAGTTTAATTCGAAGAATTTTTGTTCAGTTATCGTCATTTTGTTAAGTTGACTTTTAGGGTTTCAGAGACAGTTTGTTTGATTGTAAATTGATGAATTGTAGTTGACTAGTGAGTTAATTGTTTGTTTGTTGGAGTTTGATGAATTGTAGTTGACTAGTGAATTAATTGTTTGTTTGTTGGAGTTTAATTTGATGTAATGTTGTTTCTGATATCGTCATTTTGTTAAGTTGACTTTTAGAATTAGTCGATTATCATTGATTCTATGGAGAATGATTAATAGAGTATATGTGTTTATTTATTTGTAGGAGAAAAATTATATCGAATAATCCCGAGTTCGTGTCATATTTGTACTGCGGATGATGATTAGCAAGCGCTTATTTGGGATTTGAGTTCTATGGGGTAGCCGATTGAAGGGGGGTTGGATCCGATTTTGGCGTATACTGCGGGTGCTGAGATTGAACAGTTGCAGTGGTCGTCTTCGCAACCAGATTGGGTTGCTATTGCTTTTGCGTCGAAGCTGCAGATTCTGAGGGTATGATTGTGTTAAAATGTTGGTCTTTTTTGTAATTGTGTTTGGTTGGTTGCATTGATTTTAGGTTGACTTGTAGCCTATATAGATTTGGGAATACACTGACATTTGCGCTTCTTACCCATTTAAATGCTTTTAGTTTTTTTGGTTATGATTGTTCAATATTTTGCTATCTTGCTGAACAGCAGGTTTCCAAACAATAGTAATCTTGCTAACCTTATATTAATATTTGTTGAGAAACTTACACATGAATGTTTGATCATTAGGTTATTGGGGTATAGCGTATACACATGAAATTAATCTAGTATAATGGATGTTTGTTGTTTTTTTTTATTTTTTTTTTATTTTTTTATTTTTTTTGATTTTTTTTATTTCTTTTAATTTTTTGACTTTTTTTTATTTTTTTTATTTTTTGATTTATTTATATTTTTAGCCTATCATGCCCAAATCCATCTTAACAAAAACTCATATTTACCTAAACCCATCCTAACCCATTTCTTAATAAACCCATTTTAACCCAAACTCATCCTAACCCATACTTATCCTAACCCATTACCCAAACCTACCCAACCCACCTATTTTGCCACCCCTAGTTAAAGCTGATGGCTTGCTTAATATATCCCATTATTCTTCATTCATCAAACAATTCTATAGATTTAATGTGCAACAAATGCTTCTGAGTTGTAATCTATCTTAACCATTGGTTATCATTTTATAAGATGTGACAACTAAAAACAACAACAAACACTTAAGAGATGGAATCTATTATGATTATTGGTTATTCATGTACAGCAAAAGCACGAAAATATAAAAGAGAACTTTTAAAATAAAACCATATATAATTTAGTGAGAACGGCATTAAATCTAGCACCTTTTGAAGGAATCTCTAAATTGGTAGGTAATTTCAAAACTTTGAAATAAAAAGTTGACAACTAATTAGGGAATTTAAAGACTTACGCTTTTTACATGAAGGGCTTGTTTGGCTAAGCTTATTTAACTCAAATTTTTTTTGTTAAAAGTACTTATTAACTTATGACTTTTTGAATGTTTGTAAAAAATGTTTCGATTAGCTTATGGGGTGAGAAAAAACCAATAAGTTGTTTTTTAAAAAGTGTTTGACTTATCTTATTCATGTAAAATGACTAAAAGTGACATTCTTTTAAAAAGTGTAGGGCATTATGTGGGGTAATTTGGTAATTTTGTTTTTGAAAAGTTATAAGCAACTCAAAAAGTCACAATACCCCGACTTCTCAAAACTGACTTTTTCTTCCTATACAAAAAGTCATTTTAAAAAGTTTTTTTGGGTTTGCCAAACACCTTTTTTCCTTATTAGCTTTTTGTAAAAATCAATAAGTTATAAGGAGGTGTGAAAAAGCTTAGCCAAACACCCCCTAAAAATGCTTGATTTAGAAATGGCTATAAATGGATGAAGATCTTTGATTTTGGTATGTGACATGCTTTTGCAATTCTTGTATAAATCTATTCTTGTTAAGGTCACGTTTAATCACAAATGAAATTAAAACTAACATCGTAAAATATATCTTTGCTTGGTTAGTGATAAAACTAAAACTAGTAGGCTAAACCCATGCGTTGCAGCGTGCGTGTTAAAAACTTGTAACATTCGGTTTTGACAATTTGTACATTAGTACTCCTCCCACTAAAACAATCACGAGGAAACATTAACAAAAATAATCATGCTACAACGTCAAATCCAGAATTTTATGAAACATTGTATTCTAAACATTGTAAGAGGAAAAATGTAAAATAAATGTAACCTTCAAGCAACTTTGACGAATTGTACGTTTGTGCTTCGATGACTTATACATTATCACATACAACTTGATTTTGAATAAAACTTACAAACATAGATAAAAACAAAAAGATTGCAATGGTATATTTAAAACTTTATAAAACATCATATATTATAAGTTATAAGAGAAATAAAAAAAAGAGATGCGTCAACTACGTGTCAAATTCTGGTTGAGCCAAAAGAAATATAACTTTTTTAAGAAGTATAGGTTTAAATGGTAAATCGATCAACCTTTTTATGGCCCATATTTTAACTTCATGAGAGGGCATATGTAACTTTAATAAACTCATGCTTAAAAGAATAGTACAAATTTATGTAAACAAATTGTACACAATAGTATGACATGTGATCAGTGAATTGTGTATGTGCACTGACATCCTATTTGAGTATATATAGGGGGTGTTTGGGATTTCTTCTCAATATGTACTTATTAACTTATATAAGCCACTCAAAAATAACTTCTCAACACACAAAACCTTCTTAAATAAGTTAATCCAAACACTACAAAAACAACTTATTAACTTTTATAAGTCAATAAGTCATAAGTTACTCCAAAATAAGCTAACCCAAACACCCCCATAATTTGTTTCATTAAACTCTCTCTCGATAAAAGTATTTTGACTTTCCCTCGTTCTCGTGAAAAAAAATGTAACCATATTAAAGTTGGATAAAGTGCAAGCCGGGGAATGTCTGGTCAGTGGCGAAACTTGAGATTTCCAACTGGGAGGGTGGAAGTCACCGGCGTAAAAAATTTCTACAAAACTGGGGGGTCGAAAACGTAGATACCCAAAAATTTCTATACAAAAACTACATACTCTCCATTACTGAGCGAAAAATTCGGGGGGTCGGTCGCCCCCTCCCGCCCCTTAAAAGCTTCGCCCATGGGTCTGGTGACACCCGATCCGTCCAGGAACACCGTTCCTGGTTCTGGGTTTTTCATTTCACCAAAATTCTTTGAGCTAACACAAATGACCGGGGAAGTGGGATGTTCTCAAAAGGTGATATGATCGTTGCAAAATTCTGAGGGGCCACCTTTGGGGCTTCGGCTTAATATAAAAAAAACAGAGGTATATTGGCCGTCTTGCAATGGAGAAAAATTGGAGGCTAGTTTATTCCCGAAGGAGATTGGAAGACCAACAGGGGGCGTGAGACTCCTTGGGGGAGCTGTGAGCCGGGACCCCAGTTTCATTAGTGCTTTGGCTGCGCGGCGAGCTTCCCGGGCAGTGGACCTTATGAGTAGCCTTTCGCAACTCCGAGACCCGCAAAGTGAGCTTCTCCTGCTGCGCTCTTGCATGGGTGTCGCTAGGCTCCTTTTTGGTCTGCGAACTTGTCAACCTGTGTTTGTAAAGGAGGCGGTATCCTTATTCGATAAAGGGCTACGGGGGGCTATAGAGGACATTGTGGTGTGTGGGGGTCCGTTTTTTGGGGATTTTCAGTGGCGGGTTGCTTCTTTGCCCTGTAAGATGGGGGGGCTGGGGCTTCTATCGGCCATGGATGTCTCCATTTACGGTTTTGTTGCCTCGCGAGCTCAATCGTGGGGGCTGCAAGATCACATCTTGCGCGAGAGTGGGGTTGTTGGAATGGATGGGGATTATGACATGGCTCTGGGGGAGTTGCATAGACACCTCCCGGATTTGGATATTGGCGGTTTCGCTAACAGGGACACCGCCCCACCGAAGACCCAGAAGACTTTGGCGAGTGCTCTGTTTTGTCGTATCGCTCAGAATATTGGATCAGATTTCTGTACGACCCCTCGTCAGAACGCCGTCCTAGAATGCTTACGGGGCCCCCACGCCCAAGATTTTCTATCGGTCATCCCCATCGAGGGCTTAGGCCAAAAGATGTCAGCCGTTGAATACCGTGCTATCTTAAAATATCGGCTCATGATTCCTATGTTCCCTGATGATGAGCAATGCCCGATTTGCCGGAAAGCTTGCTTAGACCAATTTGGGGAGCATGCTCTGCACTGTAAAGAACTGCCAGGTTTTAAGTATAGGCACGACTGGGTGCGGGATGTCTTGGGGGACATCCTCAAACGGGCGGGGATCTCGGTGAAGAAAGAAGCCCCCGTAAACTTTTTGACAGATCCGAGGGAAGGAAGATCCACATTGCGCCCGCGGACGTTTTAGTTTTCGGGTGGGATACAGGTAAACACGCTTGTGTTGATCTTACCGGGGTTTCCCCCCTTGTAGGCTTTCGGGATACTGGTTTTGTCCCTAGTCAGGTGATTGCAAGGGCGGCAGCGAAGAAAATGGACAAACATGCAAAAGCCTGCGAGGATAATCAACATTCCTTTATCCCTTTTGCCTTTGATACCTTTGGCTCGCTAGCCCCAAAAGCCATCAGATTTCTTGAACGGGTCCAACGGGTTGTTCACAGCAACATTTCGTCTCCTGGAGATCGGGGTTTCGTTTTTACTAGGTTAGGTTTCGCTATTCAAAAGGGGGTAGCGGCGCAGCTTGTTGCCCGCTTACCGGCTATCTTTGTGTAATTTGTTTGGCCTTATATATAAAATTAATAGTAGTATTAAAAAAATATATATATAATACACAAATCACATAATATTTTTATCCTCACTACTCTCATTCTTTTCTCATACAAAAAAATTTAACCTCTCTTAAATGAGGAGACTTTTGCATTGATTAAGAAGAAGATATAGCCTTTGCTACGACTTTGGTGAATGTCATCGAGGAAATGCCGGTGCGTGGATCTATATCATTTTGGAATGCAATCTTTCACCAATTTCGTCATCATTTTGGTGATACCGATCACTCGTTAGAAAAAAATCATTCAAAGTTTTGGGATATCAATGCCAAGGCCCTTTGATTTAACCGACTCTTCAAAGAAATGATGAATGGTGACGACGGCCTAACGTAGGCAGGAGGATTGACGCACCCTATCGCGGGTACCAAACGCGCGACACACACCGGTTTAGTCACATTTCGGCGTGGCAAATTCTAAGCAACTATCCCGAATGGGTTAGCAATGTTTAGAATTTTAATTATGTAGTTTTTATTTAATTGTGTGGTTTTTTATTTTAATATGTAGTTTTTATTTTTAGTTTAGCTTTTACTTTTCGTTATATTAAAACTTTTTAAATATGTTGATTTAAAATTAAAAATAAGTTAGTTTTGGAGAATCCTTAAAAAAAATTGAGATGACTCCATGCATTCTAGGGAAAACCAAAGAACGTGAAAGAAAAGTTGATGTAACACAGGGGAAAATCTGGAAAAAAAATGAGATGACTCCTTCTACCCTAAGGTTACGTTTGGTTTGTGAAAAAAATCTTTTCGGAATTGAAATTTGTCACGAGGATTTAAAGTATAAATAAAGAACAATATTAAAGCTAGTTAACTTTGAAATGCATGGTGACGAAACACTCATAGTGGAATTGGAATCTAGCCACGACACAGGGCCGTCTCCGAAAATCACAAAAAAAATTTTGGCCCTGTTCGAGATAAAAAATTTGGGCCCTATTCGCAAATCTTCATATAACATAAACTCATCAATCATTCAATGATATATATATAAATACCAAAAATTCATAATACTACGATAATTGTTATGAAATAGATAAAACAAATTAACAAAAATAGTGTAGCAAAAATATCAAAGTATCGAACTTACTTGCTAAGCAAACAGTGTGGTTCTCCTAGCGTTTTTTGAAGCAAAGCTCTCGATCAACTCCTTGTAATCCATAGTATCTAATATTTCACTTTCAATAGATATTGTCGCCAACCCGTTTAGCCTTTCTTGTGACATTGTAGAACGTAAATAAGTCTTCAACAACTTCAACTTTGAGAAACTTCTTTCTGCCGATGCCACGGTTACCGGAATTGTCAACAACATTTTATATGCATTTATTGCATAAGGATAAGTAGTAAGATACCTCGACTCGATCGCTCGACGTTTGATGGCCGGATAGGTGTTTGTATTTAGGAACGGGAGGCATAATTTCTACATATTAACGGATAACATCCATTGAATCATAATTCACACGAAGTCTAATACATTTAATAAAACATAAACAAATCAGTCTAAAATCTAAACAACAGTAAGATACCTCGACTCGATCGCTCGACGTTTGATTTCCTGCAGTCTAAATCAGTCTAAAATCTAAAAAAAAAAAACAATAATTCAACAAACAAAACTCGAAATCAGGATATAACAACAATTCAGGATATAACAACTAAACAACTGAACAACAATTCAACAAACAAAATCAGGATATAACAACAATTCAACAAACAAAATACCTCGAGTCGAGTCTGTCTCGACGAGGCGACGATTGATTCCTGCTTTGCTTGCACCTGCAGCGGTGATGATGATGGATGACGATCAAGAACCGGCTGAAGTTGAACCGCGACCGATCAAGAACCGGCTGAAGTTCTTGAACTGAAGATCAAGAACCGGCTGAAGTTGAACCGCGACCGACGTTTGGTTTCTCTTCTGCAGCGACGCCTGATTAATTGATTTCTCCAGCGATCAGATCAGAAATTAGAGTTTTGACAAGGTTGGGCCTGAAATTTGGGCTATGCATATATAATGAAAACTTAAAATTTTTTGGGCCCCTTAACTATTTGGGCCCTGTTCTCAAGACCCTCCAGCACATGGCTATAACCGGCCCTGCCACGACATCAACTATCAGTCACCGCGGCTGCTTCACCGCCTACACAGTTGTGAAGGCATGGATGGTGAGTCGGTGGGAGCTGCAACATTCGTGACCGAGGAAATCAATAATTGCGACGGGGTGGCAACAACCATTAGGGGAGGGGGGTGGTTCACTAGTGATAGATTCTATCACTCCCATTCTCCAATCAAATCATGCCATGTCATCACCCAATATTCTATCACTAGTGATAGAAATGTAGGCGGGGTGGTATCACTAGTGATAAAAAAAAAAAAGCCAACTTCAATTAATTTACATTGATTTCTGTTTTTTACTATGCAATGTGTCCAAGGTACATGTGTCAATTTATTGTCAAACATGCAGAACAAATGCAGAACATACAACTTAAGTCAAACATGTAGAACAAATTTCACGCGTTATGTATATAACGCGTTCAATATATAACGCGTTGAATATTTACCGGCGACGGTGTTACGTTTGGGTTTAACGCGTGATGGATGGTCCATAACGGACCACCCCGCCTCCCCTTAGTGATGCATGTCGTCATTGGTGGAAACAGTAACAGATAAAAACACACAAATAATTCCAAACCAAATTTGCCCTTCATCAAATCGTAATTATACAAAAACCGATTACAGACACTACATACATAACTTATTCTTAATCAAAAGTAAAACCAACATGAGACATCATCAGTTCCATCAGAACCTAGGTTGTTGTCTAGTTCTTGTAACAACCAAAATTGAAACCAACATTTACCTTCCTTCTTGGCGTAGCTTGAGATTTCCGACCGGGGAGGCGGAAGTCACTGGACCTAAAAATTTCTATAAAACCAGGGGTCGAAAACGTATATACCCAAAAATTTCTATACGAAATTACATTCTCTCCACTACCAAGGGCGGATCTTAGTAGAGCCGTGGCAGGGCCACGGCCCTGGCAAGTTTTTCGGCCGTAGTGCTAATTTTCCGCATTTCGATCGAAATTTTGTATATATACTATGTTCGGCCCTGGCAAGTTTTTCGGCCGTAGTGCTAATTTTAGTGTCCGTGTCTTTCGGCCCTGGCAGGTTCAACGGGCAAGATCCGCCACTGTCCACTGCTGATCAAAATTAAAGTTCGGGGGGTCGGTCGCCCCCTCCAGCCTCTTAAAAGCTTCACCAATGCTTCTTGTCCATCAAGCCACTTGATCTCTAATTCTTCTTCACTGATTTAATACCCGACATCTTTTGATTTCTCTGTGAGATCATCAATTTTGTAGAAAGTCTTTCCGATATTGTTAGTTCCATCGGAACCTAGAAGATTACCATCTCATATATTGACGCCAAGAAGATTTGTCTTTGTTCGAAGATCCATGTATTTTGATTGTAATTACATTGTAAGTTCCTTTCAGCCGTCTTTGTTTGTCATGTTGATCAGTTCTGTTTAAACATAATGGAAAACATGAAATAACATACATTTGATTGCATCAGTAGAGAATCCAGTCAGAGACGCAGCAACGGAGTTCGACATAGTTGTCAGTTTGATCTGGTTCCTCCTTAGGGTGTAAAGTGATGATGGTGATAAACCGAAAGTAGGGTTGATTTCGGTTAGGGAGAGAGAGGGACGAAAATTGTGATGTTATGTTGTTAGGTTGTGTGTCTAACCTTTTAACCTCTCTAATAATCTCCTTATATATACACCCAAGAGGAAACCCAATTAGTTAATAAGGGTAATATGGTCCATCAACAATTACCAACTAATTATTAATAGGTTATTAATATATTTTGATCTATATAATATAAATGATAATGATGGCTACTAGATTAAATATAAATAAATAAATATTTAATCTTACATTCTCCCACTTAGCCGAATAATCATTTATCATGAGTATTAGATTAGTCTGATCAGAAGTTAATACTCATTTTAGCCTTAAACAAGTACTATAGCAGAGAAATACAGCCGTTGAATCATTATGCGACTCAGGACCTCCATTAGTCATACTATAGCCTTAATTTAAAACCTGACAGTTATGATCAAAATAAGTAAGCCCTTTAACGTTTGATTTGTATTTATAGTTGTCTATATGTCATTACACCGGCAGAACATATGTAAGAGACATACAAAATCAAACTGATGAGGAAAATTGATTAATAGTTAGTCATTCATAGTACGATATGCAGTTGTACATGGTCATCAATTAAAACCCGTCTCTTTTATGAGCACTCTTAATAAGACTTATGGGTAATTGACCTTTAGTTATAGGATCCTTAAGCATATCACGAATGCATTCGATACAAAGATTTAGTTTCCTCAATTCGTTCATAAACGAATAATTAATTGCGTATCGAAATTTAATGCAGCACCTCTCGAACTGTTACTGTTCAAGGAGACATGGTAGCTGACTTTATCACAATAAGTCTTCAAAATATTAATTATATGGAGTTAATAAACTTATGAGTCCACTGATAAATTTCCAACAACATTTAGTAACTATTGCTTTGTGATCAACAATATATTATGTCGTTATAACTTATGTTGTTATCAGTTTATTATGACTCCTCCATGAAATAGGTTTTTTTTTGTCTGCTGACATAAAGATATACCCAAAATTACATTTTGTCATCTTTGAATATTACAAAGTTAGAGTAATAAACCGGTTTGAGTTCTCACTTCTTCTTTAAATTATAGCCTCTCATTTCTTTTAAAGATATTGTAATATTCTATTAAATGCTTCACATTAATCTAGACATATCTAGTGTGTTGCAATGTGAGTAATATCTAAACGAGTATAGACTTAAACTTACATAAGGCTTCTAATTAATGAAGCGTAAGAAATAATCTCATTTATCCTATTATCCTCTAAAGGAGAGCAGTATTGTTTGTTACATACGTAAGGACCAATTTAATGTTAAACTTATGGAACGGAAGTAATGTCCCATTTGGTCTATCTCAACATGTTATGATATCTATTATGTAAGAGATATCTCTGAGATCTATTATATCAAAGTTTGTGTTAACAATGCTTTGACTTATGTAACATCTACTTGTCAAAAGAATATCATCTATATAGACAAGTTTATCTTAGTTGCTCCCACTCATCTTG
The DNA here is from genome assembly GCA_030545235.1 of Helianthus tuberosus. Lineage (NCBI taxonomy): Eukaryota > Viridiplantae > Streptophyta > Magnoliopsida > Asterales > Asteraceae > Helianthus > Helianthus tuberosus. The sequence goes on from CM060440.1 coordinate 21,935,989, forward strand.
AGGTAGGTACATTTTTCCACTTGGTTGTTGATGAAAATAATTGCGTTAAGATTTCATCGCATTATGATGTTTGCATTAAACCATACATGGATTTTATTGGCTTATAGAAAAACTGTTCTTTAACCTTAAGTTTAGAACTTTCAGTTTGTTAATTTTATGAACATGTAAATATGTTAGCCAGTTGTTAGGGAAAGTTGTTTTAATGTTCATCTAATGTAGCTTTAAACTAGAGTAAATTTCAAATTTCGTCCTTTATGTATGTCTAAAATATCAAAGTATGTCCTTTGTCTTTAATATCTTCAAGAAACATACTCGATGTTTGCAAAACCAATCAGGTTATGTCCTTTAGTCATAACACCATTAGTTTTCATGGTTAAAGTTGACTAAGTCAACCCCACATAAGGGTATTTTAGTCATTTTACCCTAAATATCAAAATAAAAATCATAAAAAACAATAAATAATTTCTTTGTTTAATTTGTTTAAATATACATGTATATATAATATATATATACAGACACATATACACACTCTCTCTATCCATCTCAAACTCTCTCTCGGACTCCCACCACCACCACCACCACCACCCACCTGCCACCACCTCCACACACCCCACACCACCTGTCACCCGCATCTCAAACCCACCACCACCATCCAAACACATCGGGTGATTACAAGCACCAGATCGGAAATCCCAGTTAACAAAACCACCACAACAACCACCGTACAAACCCTAACCGGCATCAAAACACACACAAATCCGCCATGAAAGCTTCAATGAAGTTCAGAGAGGATCAAAAACCTCTATTCCGAGCAAAAATACCGCTCAACATCCTCGGATTCCCGTTCCAATCCGGCATCGTCTCCGGAGAATCAAACGAACTCTCGTTGAATCTCAGCACGTTCTTCGAATCGAGGGAGGGAGGCGCTGTGCTCGTCGTCGCTTGTCATCGGGAATGAGAGAAGGGGGTAGGAGTGGTCGCCTGGTCGGAAACGTCACCGGCAGTCGCCGGTTAAACAGTTCAGGCGCCGGTCAGTCATCGAGTGGGAGAGGAGATCGAGAGGTGTGTGGTTTGTGTTTAGGGTTTCTCTCAAAGGAGATGAAGAAGGTAATACTCAGTGATATGTTTGTGTGTATGTTTTCTTTTAATTGAGGAGATGCAGGTGGAGTGTTGGACGGAGAGAACAGATGCATCATCGCCGGACTCTTATTGTTCTAAGGCGGCGAGATTTGGGGGAAATATGAACGTCGGAGACATGAGGGTTTTCCTGTGAGAGAGAAATGAGGTGTTTCTGTGTGAGCGTGTGTGATTTGAAATTCGGGGAGGTTGGGGGAGCGGGGTTTGCCGGTGAAGTGGTGGTGGTGGTGGTGGTGGTGGTGGCGGTGGCAGGTGAGAAAGAAAGCTGGTGTGTGTGTGAGAGAGAGAGGGTGTGGTGGCAGGTGAATGTTGAAGATGATTATGATTATTAATTTTAGAGTAAATTACAAAAGACAGGGTAAAAAGACTAAAATACCCTCATGTGGGGTCCATTAGGTCAGATTTAACCATAAAATCTAATGGTGTTATGACTAAAGGACATAATCTGATTGGTTTTGCAAACATCGAGTATGTTTCTTGAAGATATTAAAGACAAAGGACATACTTTGATATTTTAGACATACATAAAGGACGAAATTTGAAATTTACTCTTTAAACTATTATAAGCTACTTAGAACAGTGATGATCCTAAAAGAAATCTTTTGTTAGATATGTAATAAAGATTCTTTAATAATTTATCTCTTCCTGAGTACAACCTTTGACAATCAATCATACTTCTTTGTGTCTTAACGTTTATATAAGGATTTGGTTTAGTTATGAACACTCTTAGGTTATTCAATCAAATCCCAAACGTTATGCGAACACATAAAATCAGTTTTACTAGAAAACTGTTTTATTCCATTCAGATGATTGATTGACACTAATGGCTTAATTAGAAGAGATAGGATCAGTAAACTTTTCCAAAATCCATTTCAACTCCAAATTAGGGAGGTTATGTAATCATCAAAGTTAGTAGGCTTTTAAACCTAGATGACCTCCTGAGTTGGCTTTTAAACCTAGATGACCTCCTGAGTTGATTATTGGGTTTGTTAGAAGTTTCAGTTTTATGGATTAGCTCTTGATTAAGTTGCTATCATTTTCAGGATTCTAAGTTTGTAAGAGTTGGTGCAGTATGGTGTACAAGAGGTGTAATCGGAGTTAAATTTGGAGTGAAATTTAATGACACTCTTCCCCCCGCCTCTTGTATTCCTTGCAAGTCATGATAAGGACTTTGACTGCTCCCACTGACCTTAGAAAACTTTAGGAACTCAACATTCTTAGGGTCAATATTTAACGACCAAACAAATTCTAAATAGAGAAAACATATTAATGAACATATTGTAACGCCCTAAATCGTTTTAATCAAATTTAACGCAGCGGAAAATACATACTAAAAATTTCTTTTATGATATTCTTTCCTTCACTAAAATACATTAATCCCTTTTCATAAATTAATTAAAAAACTATCATACGTATATCGAATTAGGTGACCACATACACACCCACGTACAATCCATGTCTTGACTCGATCTTCAATCGCGTACTCATCTTGAGCAATCATTCATAAACCTGTACAACCTGCAATCACCACAACCAATTAGTTCATTAGCAACCAGTGACATAATATATATACTTTAAAAGGTGCATCATCAAGCATCAACGTCTCTTATTCTCGTTCATATAAGTCCATTCGTCCATCCATTCGGACACTCTCGTCTGACCTCCATACTTAACCTTCATTCTCCATTATTAGTTTACCTGCACTTCCATTTCATTTCTAACAGAAAAGCATTAGCATCATTAAACTTTCCTATCACATTCGACTCCTTTTCTTTTCCGTAAACTTACCTATTTACTTCTAATGTTTAATGCTTTCTCACATGTATCACAATAATCATCATACTACAATATATTTTACATCTAAGTGTAAGTCCGGGATTTACTTACCTTATGCGTCCGTATTTGCATCCGCTTACTTGAGTCTTCTTGTCCCGTTAGCCTTCCACGCTCCCATCCATCTTGACATGATTCCTATACTTTCATGTCATTACATTTATATCCTTATTAGCATACATGATTATTCATATCAAGTTCATATCTCACATATGTATTTCATTAGTCGATTCAAACAAGCATATAACATACTCAACATCAACCCAACATAATCTTCACATGAACTATATCTAAAATACATCCCTCATGATTGTTTACTATCAATTTCATTAATACCACATTCTATACATGTTTACCCATTAATTGCATACAATTTCACATATTATTGTCATTTAGACATTTCATCAAACACTTGGTGTGCGTACTACTTCCTAAGCATAATGTACAAGTATTTCATGTGTTTCTTCCTAATTATCACCTTCATTTATCAACACAAGTAAACATCATACAAATTCCATACCATAATCACTCTATATACAAATACCCATCACATACTACACATATCCCTAATCAAGTTCATACCATTTCATGGATTAAACATAAACCCACCTAACTAAGTGTGGTAATTCATCCAAACACCTAAATTCTAGCAATTTACTCAGAGTCTTCGCTTAGGGTTTGTTCCTAAACGTGCATACATCACTAATTTGGGCATAACCTTCATGATTCATACATAATTCACCACTAGTGATGATTATCCAGATTTCTCAACTTCATTAAACATCAAAATTCGACATACCTTATGATCCCCTAGCTTGGGTGATCGTTAATTCATGTTCCTTCTTGAATTTGAGCCCCGATTCCTCCTTCAATTGGGTGATATATGATGAACTAGGGTTTGGCTCTCTAGAGCCTTCCCCTGATCACGCACAGAACACACACGAAGTGTGTGTGTGTGTGTGTGTGTGTGTGTGTGTGTGTGTGTGTGTGTGTTATTTCATTTATTAAAACCACTTTCAAGTTATCCCACTTTGGTCCCTCTTGTTTCGTTTTAATTAAATAGGGCTACAACTCTCCGTTTGATACCAACGATATTAAAATCAACTAGGTTAATTATTCCTAGTTATTATTCATTTACGGGTTTACTTTTACCCCTAATGGTATTTTTACCCGTTCCTTTATATTAACCGGGTTTAAATTATCAAACCCATTTTTGGGGTGTTACACATATTAATGACGTTAGTCATTGTAGTTTCTCTTGTTGAGGATTATGTTAGTTTAGATAAGAAATCTAAGTGTGCCCACAATTAAGCAACAATGAAACTTTTGTAAGAGTAGCTGTAGATTTTAAGGAGACAAGTTATGACAGAACAGTGTCGTGATGGAGCGGTATCTTGTACAAGAGGTGCAAATTTAGGTAATGTGAAATTTTCACTCCCCCACCTCTTGCAACTATTGCAAGTTGTTCTAAAACACTTAATGCTCCCACTGATCTTTTAATATCTCTAGAATGCTACAAGAGAAGTTTCAATTAGGTATGTGACGTGGGAACCTATTATATATATATGTTAGACTTTACTTGATTTCCTTAATGTCCAGATGTCATAAAAACTTAGGGACATATTTAATAGAAATCATGTTAAGCACATATATGAGTAGATTTCTTTAAGACCATGGGCCATATGCGACAAAATTTAGATACAAGTTGATAGTCTTTTAAATGATAAATGAATTATGTCTGAATATTCCATTTGGAATAAGTTCCACGAATGTCAATGAGTGACTTATGATGGACCTATACTTATTCCTTAAGCCAAGTAATATTTAGGGCTATAACGTCATGATTTAAAATCACTTAGAATGAGATTAGATAAGAAATCATCCTCATTAACCATGTCATGATTTCTCATGAATTTTGGTTATGATGGATGAAATTTATAAGTCTCATTTTCCTTTTGTCAAATTCTCATTTTCATGATGACAAAAGTTGTGAAAGTGTAAGGTATCATCTAGTTTTATCTTAATAATGTTTCAATCCAGATATTTAGAACAAATAAGATGAGAGTTTAAGATAAGTGTGACTTTATGTTGAGTATGCAAACCTCACAACCTTCATAACATTGCTTAATTATGATACTATATTCTGATTAATACTCAGAATATATGTACGGTATCGAAAAACGTTTTGTTAGAAGACTGCTTATTATGGTTTTTATAGCCTTAACATTTAACTTTGTCACTAACTCTCATGTTAGTTATTTGTCGAGTGCTGGTAAGGAAACCTATGGAACTAGAGTCAACTAATCATGTGTTAATTGGAATATTAAAATTAGCAGACTGAAATATCTTTAGTAAGTGACTACCTAGTTAACTTATCCAACTGTTCTTTAGAATAATGGATAGTCTTGTTGCTTATGTGTAACGCCCATATTTCTTATTCCAAATAAGTATTATTATTTACAAAATTCGGGCATGACCCGTTCGTATAATGAACAATTCCCTGTAAGAACTTAAACATGACGCAGCGGAAAATATGAGCCCAAAATTTTTCTTTCTTATTTAGACCCATTACTTATTTAAAAGCTCAAATACAAATGATAAACATTTACAAAAAAAAGGGATTAACAATAACCACATTAAAGTAACGCTTCAAGACAACACATAAATCAGACTATGTGGCCGTTCTTCCCGTACAATCTTTAATTTGGGGCTCGATCAATGCATGCTTATCTTCGATAGTAGTGGTAGAGATACGTGTAATACCTTTGAACATCACATACAACTTAACCATTAGTCATTGACAACTTTATACAACATGATTCTCATATAATCTAATAGTGAATAACATTTAACAATGAAACTTTGATTTATTTAACTATCCTCTCGTATTTTCTTATTCAGAGTTCGACTTCGATACTTCAAGAACCCGGTGTTCATATACCTGCAATACATTTCAATCTCAAACACACCATTAGCAATCATTAATGCTCGAACATAATGAAACCATTCCGTACCATTCCTTTATACATTTATAACATTTCGCATTCACAAACGTATACATTCCTAATTTTTACGTGCATTAATAGCAACCACTTCCTACTTACATATATATATATTTTTTATTTTCAGCCCCTTCACCCGGCCGGATCGGATTAACCACCCGGCCGTGTCAGCTAACCATATATTTTTCACAGAGCCTTCACCCGGCCGTGTCAGCTCACCACCCGACCGTGTCAGCTCTGCACTTTTCCCAGCCATTAATTCCTACCGAAACGGACATAACTCTCTCATTTTTGATCCGTTTTACCCGATTCTTTTTTCTACGCGCCCGTAATTTAATTACGGATCCGTTTATCACTTCGGGTCACATCAAAAGCTGATTTATAAGCAACCGGGTTATAAACCCCTTTATACATTATTTGACCCGTCTAATCCCACTAGTTTACTTTCATTATAAACAACTCCTTTGTTATACTAAAATAATACTTACCTCAATACTTCTCATTAATTACATGATTCTTGCATATTTTTCTACACATAAATATTAAATACTACGTACATACTAAGAAGTGAATTGGAATCACTTACTTCGTGCGTCCGAGTTTGTGCATTGCTTCTTTATTTACCCTTGATCCGTTAGCCTTCCATTCTTGAGTCCATGTCAATTGGGATTCCTATCATTTCAAGTCATTACGTCCATATCATATTTAGTATGCATGTTCGTTCATATCACACCCATTCCTAGCTCTTAGCTACATAGACTTTCATTAGTCAAGCTTATCATGCATATGACATGAACCGACAACCACAATATTCAACATTCACTCACTTAAATTTATTATCATACGTACGTACACATAATTGTTCTAACACATATACATGATTCTTTAAATCTCATAAACATATTCATAAGTCTAATCATGCCACTCGCATATTCGTTGACTTTTTAGAAAGTCAACAGTTATACCTACTTATTCACAAGATCAATTTTACACATAGTAACGCTTTAAACACACCTTAACAACTGTAAACATTCACCCGGAGCAATATTTAGTGTTTAGTAAATTGGTGACTAGAAAATCATATGTTTTAAGTTCATAAAACACATTATTTTCATTGCTGCATTTTTCACGCAGCAACTGTTCGGGGTCACTTTCCCCCTTTTTAATCACATAATCTGACTTCGACTTTCAAATAAGAATTGTAATATGCGGAACAAGCTTTTCAACGATATAAGGCTCGTTGTCTAACTCCTAATAACGAATGAGATATGGCCTTTACAAGACGACTATCTAGGGCTGTCAAAAGTGACGAATTTACTAACTTTTTACACAAACTTGAATCAATTCAAGTTTCATGTAGGCATTTTATCAAACACTTGGTGTGCGTACACCGTTTAATGCACAATGTACAACCAAATCATGCTTTCATTCCTATTTCCTATCTTCATTCATCATCACCACTAAAAAAATCATAAATTTCATACCATCTTTCAATCTAACCTATAATTATGCATCCCACACCAACTGGTTCATCATATTTACACAAACTTCATTCTTACAAGATCATCATATATCATCATACTACATTGAACGAGTGGGTTTCATCCCAAAATATCAATTTACTTAAAGTCTTGCACAATTCGTCTTTCATGTGATGATTCTAACATATAATCATACCTAATTTCATGAAATTTCCTAGATTGATCATAACCCACTTTATTCAAGATCATAAAATCATAAAATTTAACTTACTTGATTGTGAAGAACACATAGGAGATAGAAAATCTTGATACATGCATCCTATACATCTTCAATTTCCTTATCAATTGGCTGATTCATGATAAACAAGGGTTTCCCCTTGTTCTTCTTTTGTCTGGGCGACACTCACACACATCAGTGTGTGAGTTTTAGTGTTTTAATTGGTTTTTTATTTATTTCATCTTTCATAATGCCCAAAATAGTCCCTCAAGTTTCTAATTGCTTATAAATGAGATTAAACTCATTATCTTGTCATTTAATGACCATCACACTAACTTGGTTACTTTTAATGATTTAATTGTCAATACTTCAATTACTAGCACCTTATTTACTTTCATATGGTAAAACTTACATTTACCACTTTCTTTTATAAAGCATTAATAATAAATTATTATATTATGACTTTTAAAAATTTCGGGGTGTTACATTATGTCTAGTCTAATGACATAATTATGCAGTGAGATTTTCCCTTGAAGAACCTTAAAGGTGGAATTAACACTTGTAATTTGTCTATGGACCTTAGAACAATCCTCTTTTAAGGTTTTAAGTGGTTGTAAGGTGAGTAACAACTTATTTTCCAGCTTCAAACATTTATTTCTTTGTACATATGTTGCATATCAACACACTCATTATACTTTGGTATGTTTGAGTGTTATAGTTGATTTATAAGGCATCAAATTGTACAAGTGAAAATCTTAATATGTAATGTACTGGAAAATGTACTTATTTCCATGCGTAAGCCCTTAACTTAATGGGTCATGGTATTGTACATTATTATGTATTCACATATACCACTTAACTTTATAGTTTAGAATTTTAAAAGAAGGCATGCATCTTAGGAGTTCTAGTGATTATTCCATATATAAGAGATTAGCCTTAGTAAAGACTTAATCTGAAATAACTTTAGTGATAGCATTATGTTAGAGAGTTCTTGATTATCATAAGAGACATCATGTTCGATTTGTCCTAATCAGCATGCTCTAATTTTCTTCTTTATAATCTTTATCAGAAGAGAGCAATAGGATTATCGTGTCTTAAGAAATAATCAAGGATTTAATTTAAGAGCTAATTCTAATAGAAACTTTAAATAAAGCAAACATTTTAGGTTTAGGAATTAAAGTGGATGAGACATATGTAGAAGTAAATTATAGTGAGTAAAATTATGGGTACTAAGAATAAGACAGACGAAATGATCATAAAATTAATTAAGGATCATTATGTGAAGAGATTGTGATATGTCTATTACTAACATCAAAATAATAGACTTAGTAAAATTCTACTTAAACAAAGACAAATCAGCTTTGGCCAGAAGTGTAATCATTTAAGTATGTGTGCAAAGTAATCGTGACAAATCAGCTTTGGCCAGAAATGAGACAATCACTTTAGTTATGCACTTGTCAAGCATGCTAAACATAAATGAATTAAATCAGCTTTGGCCAGAATTAAGACATTTCACGTTTGTAATGCATACTCAACATAGCTTTTATAAAACTTGAACAATAAATAGATGTATTAAATCAGCTTTGGCCAGAAATGATACATCAGAAGCTCATTCAAGTTAAGCTAGTTTGGTTTTGTAAAACATTATTTGATCCTTATTAATTAATTAAGTATAAACAAAACCAAGTATTTAATAGCAAACCACCTGTTAGCGCGGATCGAACTTGTGCGATCAGTAATGCCTTGTGCGATCGGTAATGCCTTGTGCGATCGGTAATGCCTTGTGCGATCGGTAATGCCTTGTGCGATCGATAAGGCCCAAAACTTGTGCGATGTAAATAAAGCCCAAGTCTTGTGCGATCAGTGAGGCCCAAAATTTTTGCGATCAGTAAGGCCCAATAACTTGTGCGATCAGTAAGGCCCAAAACTTGTGCGATGTGTGTAAGGCCCAAGTCTTGTGCGATCCATAAGTTATTGTGCGATTATGCAGTCTTGTGCGTTTTCCCTTGTGTGATCAGTCTTGTGCGATCAGATCATTTTTTTTTTGTGTTCTGATCTTGTGCGACTGTTAAGGGACTTGTGCGATTATGACATTTATGATTTCGAAACCACTTTTAATGCTGTTTATTGTGATAATTAACTGAAAATCGAAATTTGAGGGATTGTGGGATAATGTTTCCTATTTTATTTCTGATCTAATCTTATCAAAAGATTTCGAAAAGAATAACTGAAAATCCATTAACAGTTTTCAAAAATTTAATAGATAAAATTAAGATCAAAATCATTAAAACACCCACTAATCCAAATTATATTCCAAAATTTATGGAATTTTCGAATTTCCTTAGAACATTATGATGAACCCTAAAAAAATTAAAACACAATTCTGGGTTCCGAAATCTGAAATTTTAGACTTTTAGTAAACAGATTTCGGATATTATCTTTCCCATTACGATTTCGAGTCAATTTATCAAACATATTTTCCGAAAACAGTTATTTCGGCTCATGAAACTCGAAAACAGTTTTGACTTTTATAAACTTTCAAGAAATTCTGTTTTCCAGATTATGATCCCAGAATGATGGATACGAAAAACAGAACTGATTTATCAACATATGCTCTGATACCGCATGTTGATCAGTTCTGTTTAAACATAATGGAAAACATGAAATAACATACCTTTGATTGCATCAGTAGAGAATCCAGTCAGAGACGCAGCAACGGAGTTCGACATAGTTGTCAGTTTGATCTGGTTCCTCCTTAGGGTGTAAAGTGATGATGGTGATAAACCGAAAGTAGGGTTGATTTCGGTTAGGGAGAGAGAGGGACGAAAATTGTGATGTTATGTTGTTAGGTTGTGTGTCTAACCTTTTAACCTCTCTAATAATCTCCTTATATATACACCCAAGAGGAAACCCAATTAGTTAATAAGGGTAATATGGTCCATCAACAATTACCAACTAATTATTAATAGGTTATTAATATATTTTGATCTATATAATATAAATGATAATGATGGCTACTAGATTAAATATAAATAAATAAATATTTAATCTTACATGTCATGCATATTATAATTTAAACGAGCAGGTTACAGCCATAATCCGCAACGGGGCTGGTCGATTTCTAATAACATTTAAATAGTAATGTAGATGCTATGGTAAAAAATAATATTTATACGTAAACAAATTATATATGACACGATTCGGGGCTAAATAATGTTTGATTTTCGAAATTACATAAAATATTATATATAAAAAACTATTAAAGGAAAACTAAACTGAATTTAAAATTAATAAGCTATTAATATATTACGTACCAAAGTCAAATCTGGAATGTTGAACGTGGAAAAAATGTAAACAATAATGAAAACTTATATTTTGAAGCAGCTTTGATGATTTGCATATTTGTGCGTTGGTGACTTTTACATTATCACACAACTCCTTTTTTTAACTAAACTTACACATAAATGTAGCTAAACATAAGTACGTTGCAACAGTGTATCCAAAAATTTATAAAATGTTGTATTTAAAATTATAAGAGGAAAACAAAATATGGGGTAAGGATAGTGTAAAAAGGGCCTAAAGTGTGAGAAGTGTGAGAAGTGTATTATAACACTATATATAATACTATATAACATCATATAAACACCGTATAACAATATGTAACACCATATAATACCATATAACACTGTGTAACACTATATAACATTATATAACAAATATAACACTATACATCTATCATAGATATGCTATCAAACAACCTATAGTGTTATATTTGTTATATAATGATATATAGTGTTACATAGTGTTATATGGTATTATATGGTGTTACATATTGTTATACGGTGTTTATATGGTGTTATATAGTATTATATATAGTGTTATAATACACTTCTCACACTTTGAGCACTTTTTACAGGATCATCTACCACAAAATATGTTCGAAAATAGTTATAATATTGAAATTTTATAATTCATTCATGTGTGCACACTTGGCATTAGATATATGGACCACGCTTTAAAGTAGTTGTTGCTTATGCTACACATCTTATAAATTTACATTGTTCCATAAACACTAAAGCCTCTCATAACTCAAGTTGACAAAATGTTAATATATTAACAAAAATCATAAACAATGAAATACCAAAAGTATCTATGTCTTATATAGTTAGATAAATACATGTAATGAAACCTCACTATCTTTGCCTCTCGCAAAGATGTCTGTCGAGTAGAATATGTGTCCAACACATTATGTAGTTAGTTGTCCAACATCGTCCTATACTAAATCTAAAGCCTCTCATATCTTATAAATATGTAAATTTTAATCTACAAAACACATTGGCAAACATTAAACCTCGATCAAGATCTTAGACGGATACTAGTTCAACCCGGATAATGAAATACAAAAAAATTGACTAGTCAAAATTATTTGAAACCATATATCGTCCCTATAGCTTGAGTCTTTATTTTTTTTTTCGTCATTACTAAATGAAATTTAAAAAATAATAATAATCAAAGCTATAGAAACGACTTATAGTCTCTACAAGTTGAAACATTTTTTTAGGTTTTTTATGATATTAGAATTAAAAAAATAAACAAAAACAATTTATCTTTGAGCTATATGGACGACTTTTGGTCCCTATAGAAAAAACTTAAATGAAATGAAGGAAAACTCTGTATGAACGAAAAGTCATCCCAATTGCTTGTTGTATAGGGATGACTACTGTCCTCCCTATAGATTTTGTCCCTACAAGTGTTTTTTTTTAAACTTTTTTTTATTTTCGTCATTATTAAATGAAATTTTTTAAAAAATATTCAAAGTTATAGAGACGACCTGTGTTCTCTACAAGTTAAAACATTTATTTGTTTCTTATTTGTAATATTAGAATTAAAAAAAACAAAAACAATTTAACTTCGAGCTATAGGGACGACTTTTGGTCCCTATAGAAAAAACTTATTTCAAATACTGCAAAACTATATATGAACCAAAAGTCCTCCCCATAGCTTGTTCTATAGGGACGACTTTTGTCCTCCCTAAAAATTTTGTCCCTAAAAGTGTTTTTTCTTGTAGTGATATAAACTAGTTCTTGTAAATTCGCCGATTTGTTTTAACTTGTCCACCCATTCCAAGTTGAATTGCTTGATGCTTCGGTTCCTGATATAATTGGTCCAACAAGTTCGCCTGGTTTTATAAATAAGCCGTAACGAAATCGAAAAAACGTCAAATTTTTCCGAAATTTACACTAATTTTTCCAAATTTTTCCGCGCCAAGCCGTAGTTGTTAATTTTCCCCTGGTATAAGCTACTTCCGCCCCTGTGAGTAGAGGTCACGACATCATGACATATATTATGCTTAGGAGTTGAAGTTGTTAATTTTGACCATTATATAAGACTGCTTTATGTAATTATTGATATAATGATGTGTATATATTTTAAGATTTAGAAAATGACAGCATGACTGACATATATGCTTGGTTGTAAGGCTAAGCGGGGCACCCTCGGTGACTCCCTTCGGGGACCAAAGTTGCCGAGCGGGGGAGTGCTGCCATCCAAGAGGGAAGCCAAATCGGGGGGCCAAATCGGGGAGGAGGCACCGAAGAAGGGAAGGAGAGAGAAGGTGGGCCACCCTTTTTTTCAACCAATGAAAACTTTTTTTTTTTTTTTTTGAATAAAAAAACAATTCCCCTAAGAGGGGAGTGCCGCCATCAAATTGGGGTGCGAGGGGAGTTTAAGAGGGGAGTTGACGTGGCATAACCTGATTGGGTGTGCGTAAGAGAGGGGACTCCCCTCTTAGGGGAGTGCCCCGAGTACCCTGAGTAGTTGAACTTGTTTTGGGCAATTGGGCTCTAAACTAGATTATCTTATGTAATTTTTAGTAAATAAATATTATTAAACTCGTCATCAAATGATGCTATTTATTATGATAATTGCATACTACACTGTCAATGTAAGTCTGGCGGCTTTGTACGTACGTATACATGATAATTATGGATATGGTAGGAACTTATAATCCATCCAATAATTAATAACAAAAAAATGATTTTCATTTTTGGATCATTGTTTTAAAGTTCCACTAAGAAATATTAATTTATTTTTGATGTGAGAATAAAAGCACTAGATATGTTAGATGATCTTTCGAAGAAAGTGAAAACATCATACACAAATCTCAAAGATGTCATAGAAACGAAGTAATCTTTACCGCGATTTATACCTTGGTTACAATTCCTGTTTCACTTGAACCAATACTTAATATGTCAGTTAATTTGACGAAACTTAACGTTTTAGTTATTTGAGTAAGCTAGAGGCGCATTCGTAATGTTTTCAATATATATACATGATAATGACCTATTTGGGTTTTTTTCAACGTATGCTAAAATATCTAGCAATTATTACTTTCGCGTTAGGTGATATATCATTGCCTAATAATGTAACAAGTTTTAAAAAAAATATGTGTATATAGGATAATTGGTTTTACATTTTTAAATATTAAATATTGTTTTCCAGAGATTTGTGATGAAAAACGGATCGTTTTTCCAATAGGCCATTCTCATAAACGGACAAAACCAACACTAAAGCAATAAGGGTATGTATATATACAATAGTATCCCTCATTGCTATTGCTACATTGTGTTTTCCAGTCATGGAATTCATGGTATTTATGATTTTGTTGTTATTACTGATTTTGGTTCCCATCTTTTTCCTTTTCCATCATAAGTCGTATAACGGTCAACTACCACCTGGTTCGTTGGGACTGCCAATGATAGGGCAAACCATAGGCCTATTAAAGGCCATGAAAACCGACACGGTCGAAAAATGGATTCAAGAAAGAATAACAAACCACGGTCCTGTTTGGAAAGCAAGTCTTTTCGGACACCCGACAATTGTTTTACATGGCCCGGCCGCAAATAAGTTCATATACACTTGTGAGGGGCTCACCAACACACAACCACCATCACTTAGCAGGATCTTTGGTCCCAAAAATGTCATGGAGTTGTCCGGAAATGATCACAAACGAGTTAGAGCGGCCATAGTTTCGTTTCTTAGGGTTGAAGTGTTGAAGCAATATGTTGCTAAAGTAGATGAAGAAATCCGACACCATCTTCAAATGCATTGGCATGGGAAACATGAGGTCCAGGTAAAATGGTAAATAGTTTATTTGCAAAAAGTTGAGTCACATTTTGACCCTTCTTAACATTCTCTTATTTACTAAATGGTGTAGGTTCAACCCTTGATAAAGACCTTAACCTTCAACATAATTTGTTCTCTTCTTTTTGGGATTGAAAGAGGTCCCAAAAGAGAGAAATTTCTACCAATTTTCCATGATATGGTTAAAGGTCTATTATCAATTCCAATCAATTTGCCTTTCACTAAATACAATCGCGCGATCAAAGCAAGAAAGAAACTTGTGCCGATGCTTATACATCTTATACATGAGAAAAGAGAGGCACTTAAGGAACAAAATGAACAAGGTGATCCTCATGAAGATCTAATAACTTCATTACTTAGCATCCGTGATGATGATGGCTCAACAATGATGTCCGAAGAGGAAATCATTGACAACATCATCGCTGTGATGTTTGCAGGATATGGCACAACTTCCGTCCTCGTTACCTTCTTCATTAGGCTTTTGGCTAACAACAAATCTATCTACTCTACTATAGTTCGGGGTAACACAATTTTCCCTTAGTTATCTGTAATCAATCGCAAAAAAATGTATATTAAGATGTATGCATTAAAGTAGTCATATACCGCTTAGTCCCATATATATCCTGATTACATACATTGTTTTGTGCATAGGCCTAAGAGGCTCGTATGCCACTAGACACTAGACACCAAGTTATATTAATTTGTCCATCAAATTGAGTTAATCTATTTGCGATCACAGAACATCAAGAAATTTCTAGTAATAAAGTATTGCAAGAAGCATTAACATGGGAAGACCTCACCAAGATGAAGTACACATGGAAAGTAGCAACTGAGATAATGCGGGTAAACCCTCCTGTGGCTTTGAGCTTCCGACGCGCTAAACAAGATATCGAGTATGGAGGATACATAATTCCAAAAGGATGGCAAGTATGTCACAGAACTGATCAATCAATAAAGAGTTGGGGGACAAAATTTCCATATATAAAATAACTGCCTAATCTCATTTGTATGACTTGTTTTCAGGTTTTGATATCTTTATCCATGACACACATGGATGATAGCATTTTCCAAAATCCAACAATGTTCAACCCTACTCGATTTGAGAAACATGCACCATCACCACCACCTTTTAGTTATGTCGCCTTTGGAGGTGGTCCGAGAATGTGTCCTGGTGTTGAGCTTGCAAAAATCGAAACTTTGGCCATGATACATCGTTTGGTGTCAGCATTCACTTGGGAACTACTTAAGAAGGACGAACCCTTCAAGAGAGTTCCAATCCCGGAATTTGATCATGGTTTGTTAGTTCAGGTCAAGCCCCTAAAAGAAACCATGGTGTCATGTGAAGCATGAAAGCTGTGATAATTTCTTTCATTCCAATATTCATAGACATAAAGTTTGATATATATTTTGTAAGTTTGTTCATATTATGATTAGTTCTAGTGAAAGATAAGACCAGCAATTGCTTTCTTAAAACTCACCAGAACCATACATACATCAGAAATGACAGCCTCTTTATTTTTTTAAATACTTATCAGTTATCACAATACCATTGTAATTTGTAAAACAAAAATCTCTATATATAAATGACTCTCGTGGTCTGTTTGTACGTACGCTTTTAAAATAATTATGGATACATTTAAAAGTGTAATCCAATAATTTGCAGCGAAAAGCGATATAAATCTTTAGATAATTATTTTACGGTTGTAGTAAGAAATGTTTATTTTCTTCGTGTTAACACAACTTGATATAGCGTTTGAAGCATATATAATAAGAGTTACGTTCATGAGAAGACCACTACTAAAAACTTATAATTATATGGTTAGTATTGCATAAACTAAAAAATAAAAAACAAAGTGTGGTTCGCTAAGTTACATATATTTAGCTTGTGAAGTTGCATATATGTACCTCATACAAGGTGTTTGTATATATATATGCGTGTACAGTGGCGCAGCATGTAAGGGGCCGGGGGGGACGTCCGCCCCACGGGATTTTTCGCTCAGTAGTGTTATATATGTAGTTTTCGTATAGAAATTTGTGGATATATACGTTTTCACCCCCCCCGGTTCTATAGAAATTTTTGGGTATTCTATAGAAATTTTTGGGTATATATGTTTTCACCCCCCGGCCGAAAAATCCAAGCTTCGCCACTGTGCGTGTATGTAGTTTACTAGCTACATGTATGTACCTCGTCAACTATGGGGGTGTTTAGGATTGCTTATTTAACTCAAATAGGACTTTTTGACAAAATGACTTATCTAAAAAGAGTTTTTAAAAAAGTGTTTGGATGAGCTTATTAGGTGGGACAACGTAATATTTCATTAAAAGTTAAAAGGAGTTTTAAAAACCCAAGTTTTTCTAGTTTTTTAAAATGACTTTTCCATATTATACAAAAAGTTGTTTCAGAAAGTCATTTTCATTTATCCAAACATTATTTTGACTTATTGGCTTTTTCAAAAAGCTAATAAGTCAGTAAGTTATTTCAAAAAGCTAAGCTAAACACCCCTTATGTACATAGAGGTGTACAAAACCTGGTTTTGGGCCCAATCCGGTTCGGTTTAAACCGACCCGGTTGTTAGTTTGGTCTTAAACCGGTTTGCTCCAAAGCGGTTCGGGTTAAGAAACTGGTTTTAGGGTTGAAAGCCCCAACCCACCCAAATGATTTGAACCGTGTTCAAAACCGGTTTTAGCGTTTAAACCAATTTTTTTATCAATTTCAACAGGCTTGAAACTGGTTCGGGTGAAACTGGTTTTCAACACCAAAATCTCAATCTTGTACCAAACCGTCAGGTCCAGTTGGATCCAAACCGGTTTAGGCCAAACCGGTTTTTTACCAGGTCAATGGCAGGTCGCACGGCCCAAACTGGTTTTTTTACTCCTCTACAACTACATATTTTTTTTTGTTTACAAAAATCAATAACATATAAAGCTCATGAAAAAAAAATAGAAAAAAGAAGTGTTTGTTTAAAAGCTGTTTTCTTAACGTTTTGTAGTATTTTTTTCAAGTTTGTGTCTATTTTTTATCAATATCATCTAGGGGGTCTTGCTATTCACACACCCCCACCTACCCCTTTGTCTATTTACACACCCCCCAGTGTCGAGCTGTGGTCAGAGCGCGGCGTTTTGGTCCGGTCAACCAGACAAAAGACTGACGGGTTTCTGACGGGTCTGTTGACCTGACCAAAACGCCGAGCTTTGGCCGCGTTCTGGTCCTGTCAACCAGCCAAAAGACTGGCCGGGTGTCAGTCTTTTGTCTGGTTGACAGGACCAGAACGCGGCCAAAGCTCGGCGTTTTGGTCCGGTCAACAGACCCGTCAGACACCCGTCAGTCTTTGTCTGGTTAACCGGACCAAAACGCCGCGCTCTGGCCACAGCTCGACACTGGGGGGTGTGTGGATAGACTACATGTGTGTGTGAATAGACATGGCCTATCATCTATTTGAATCTTTTAAAGTCAACCATCTATTTGTCATCAATATAATTTTGTTTTTTATGGTTATGCAAAACGGATCTTTTCGAATGATTATGTTTTTTATGGTTATGAAAAACGGATCTTTTCATTTTATTTTTTATGGTTATGGATCTTTTCGAATGATTTTGTTTTTTATGGTTATGAAAAAACGGATCTTTTCAAATGATACCATTCCCATAAAATGCCAACCAACTAACTTCCAACATTTATAAGGAAACATAAGGCAACAGGAATCCGTAAGGATTTTTCTCGTACCACCTTGTGTTTTCTAGCCATGGAATTGATGGTTTTTATGACATTATTGTTATTGTTAATTTTGGTCCCCATTTTTTACCTTTTCAATCATAAGAAGTATAACGGTCAACTACCACCTGGTTCGTTGGGACTGCCGGTGATAGGGCAAAGCCTCGGCCTTTTGAGGGGCTTGAAGGCTGACAAGGTCGAGAAATGGTTTCAAGAAAGAATAACAAACCATGGTCACGTCTGGAAAGCAAGTCTTTTTGGATATCCGACAGTAGTTTTGCATGGTCCAGCAGCAAATAAGTTTGTATACACTTGTGATGGGAATCTACTCGCCAGCTCACAACCGCCATCTATCACTAGGATCATTGGTTGCAAAAATATATTGGAGTTGTCCGCCAATGACCACAGACGAGTCAGAGCGGCCCTAGTCTCTTTCCTTAAGCTTGAAGTGTTGAAACAATATGTCGCGAAAGTAGATGTAGAAATCCAACACCATCTTCAAAGTCATTGGCATGGGAAGCATGAGGTCCAGGTAGATAAATGTCTATGCATCTTATTTTGAACTTGTATACTAGAAATATTAGAATTCTCTATTATAATTGTGTAGGTGCAACCCTTGATGAAGACGTTAACCTTCAACATAATTTGTTCGCTTCTTTTTGGGATTGAAAGAGGACCCCAAAGAGAGAAATTGCTACCGCCTTTCCATGACATGATTGAAGGTTTGTTATCAATTCCAATCAATTTGCCTTTCACTAAATACAATCGTGCAATCATAGCAAGGAAGAAACTTGTGCCGATGCTTATACATCTTATACAAAAGAAAAAGGAGGCCCTTAAGAAACAAAATCAAGGAGACATACCTCATAAAGATCTAATCACTTCATTGCTTAGCATTTGTCATGATGATAGCTCAACAGTGATATCCGAAGAGGAGATCATTGACAACATCATCGTTGTGATGATAGCAGGATATGACACCACCGCCATCCTTCTTACCTTCTTCGTTAGGCTTTTGGCTAGCAACAAATCTATCTACTCTACTATAGTTCAAGGTAACACAATATGTTGTAATCAATCAAAAACATATATTAAACTGTATGCATGTCTAAGCGTCGTAAGTCCAAATGCCCATGGACCAATTTTGAAGCATCCATGAAATTGTGTTTTTATGATTGAGAACACAGAACACCAAGAAATTTCCAATAGTAAAGCGCCTGAAGAAGCTTTAACATGGGAAGACCTCACCAAGATGAAGTACACATGGAGAGTAGCAACTGAGTTAACGCGGATAAACCCTCCTGTGGCTTTGAGCTTCCGACGGGCTAAACAAGATATTGAGTATGGAGGATTCATAATTCCAAAAGGATGGCAAGTAAGGCACAAAACCAACTAATTAATAGAGTAAATTACAAAAATCGTCCTTTATGTATGTCACTTATTGCAAACTGTGTCCTTTATCTTCAATAATTACAGAAAACGTACTCTATATTTGCAAACTCTTGCAAGTTATGTCCTTTAGCCCTAACCCAGTTAATTTTTTGTGGTTAAATCTGACCAAATGGACCCCACATGATGGTATTTTGGTCATTTTACTCTCATGTGGGGTTTATTTAGTCAGATTTAACCACAAAAATACTCTCATGTGGGGTCCATTTGGTCAGATTTAACCACAAAAATTAACTGAGTTAGGGCTAAATGACATAACTTGCAAGGGTTTGCAAACATCGAGTACGTTTTCTGTAATTCTTGAAGACAAAGGACACAGTTTGCAATAAGTGACATACATAAAGGACGATTTTTGTAATTTACTCTAATTAATAAAGTGTCAGAGACAAAATACCATATAAAATAGAGTAAATTGCACAAAACGTCCTTTATGTTTCTTCAAACTTGCATGTTCCAGCCTTAATGTTTAAAACTTGCTGAAAACAGCCTTTACGTTTATTTTTGTTGCAGGTTCAATCCTTTACCACTAACCAAATTAATTATCTCAATTAAATTCCCTCACATGCCTAACATGTGAGGATATATTTGTCATTTTAATTCTATTTCTTATAAAACCTCAAAAAAACTAGAGTACAATTTTAATAAACGGTCACTTGTTCTTCATTTTAAAACCTGTTTGATGGCGACTGCCTTCGATTCTTCGAATAATGATTAAGCAGTTTCCGAATTACCTAACGGTTCAATTTTTCTGTCCGCCGATCGATGATTATCCGATTCCACTTCCTTTCCTTAACGAATTGATCGCCTTCTCTTGTCGCTGAATCTTTTGTCACAAAAAAAAAATTTCACTTGATTGTCTATGTTTTCTGGACAATCCAATTTATATGATTTCTTATCAATTTCTTCAAAATAACCCTCTGCGTTCGATGTCTCTTTGGCCCTTGCCTACATCGATTAATTCTCTTCTCGTTTCCATTTTCTCCTTGGCATTCTGCCGGAAAACGAGGATCGTAATTCTGCAATTTCTTCACTCTCTGTTTTGGGTTCTTCTTTGTAAAACGAGGATCAATTCAATTTCTTATGTAGAACACGGGTGCGCCAATTTCGTGTTTTTCATGATCGACTCACTCGATCGTCTTCTCTGTTATGACAGACTCGCTCGGCCTTTTTCTTCACAGGGGCTACTTCCAGGAGCGTCACACTCTGATACTAATTGAAGGCGCACCAGATCGATTTATTATAGATCAATTATGTTGGATATCTTTGGATGAACAATATTATGTATATATATTACAAGTATGCACAAATTTGTGCAGTGACTCTTGATGAACAGAGGGTGGGAAAACAACATGCAAGCTCAATTTAATATGGTCCTGTAGATTTTTTGGGGTTTTATAAGAAGTAAAATTAAAATGATAAATATACCCTCACATGTTAGGCATGTGAAGGAATTTAATTGAGATAATTAACTTGGTTAGTGGTAAATGATTGAACCTGCAACAAAAATAAACGTAAAGGCTGTTTTCAGCAAGTTTTAAACATTAAGGCTGGAACCTGCAAGTTTGAAGAAACATAAAGGACGTTTTGTGCAATTTACTCTATAAAATAACCTCTTAATTGATTTTGTTTGATGTGTTTCAGGTGATGATATCTATGTCCATGACACACATGGATGAGAGCATTTTCCAAAATCCAACCATGTTCGACCCTACTCGTTTTGAGAAACATGCACCATCACCACCACCTTTTAGTTACACGGCGTTTGGAGGTGGGCCGAGGATGTGTCCTGGCTTTGAGCTCGCAAAAATGGAAACTTTGGTCATGATGCATCGTTTGGTGACAACATTCACTTGGGAGCTACTTAAGAAAGACGAGTCCTTCAAGAGAGTTCCAATGCCAGAATTTGATCAAGGGTTGTTAGTTCGGGTCAAGCCCCTCAAAGAAACCCGGGCGTCCTATGAAGCTTGAACGTTATGATAGAATTTGTAAGCTTGTTAATTTATATAAGGGTACGAGTAAATTATAAGACCATCAATTGTGTCATAATAATAATAATAATAATAATAATAATAATAATAATAATAATAATAATAATATTCATCAATCGTTTATGTAACTTTTTAATTGTGTCATAATAATAACTAGGAATTAGTACCCGCCGTAATGCGGCGGGGTTCTTACATGCGAGCAATGTCGTTGGACCCATAAGCCTGGGCATAAGCAGCCTCAAGAGCTCCAGTGGTGCTGCATAATAAATATTGTTATTTAAAGTTATCGAAAAAGTAGTTCACAAGATTAGAGATATTTACCTGAATGTCCAGCAGGATCCACAAGATCCTTGATTCTTGACTGGGCTCACAATTCCTGTTTTCCTCCATTCTTGCTGCAACACACATGACAAATGACAAGTAAGTAAGACAGACAGACAGACAGACAGACAGACAGACAGACAGACAGACAGACAGATAGATAGATAGATAGAGGTAGGTTGATCATCTACCGTGAGTGGGACGACAACATCAGTGAGTTTGTGATTGCCCTTTTTAGTAGCAGAGCAGTGTTGAGCTGCTCCCAGTTTGTTTTTGCTGAATTCTTCCCATGTCATATCAGCATATTCTGTTCCAACCAGCAACTAACAAAATCATATTTTGGTCTCCAACAACTTAGTAGGTGGAACCAGTAACATAGGCTAAATTCACAAGTCAAACCCCACATCACATGGCTAATGACTAATAGGCTAAAATCAAACCGCACACGGCTAACTAAGTGCTTGTTTACTAATCATCAATGTAAAAAAGGAACTCTGCTAGCCCACAATCGCTAGTGGCAGAAAATAATTACATAGGTGAAAAAACTCACCGTTGACTCCAAGGGTATAGGATAGCCCCTTGTTGTTGTGCGATCTAATCGTCTCCAAACTTTCAGCGAAAATTGAGTACATGTGCTTCATTTCCTCACTACTCTGGTACTTCCTCTACCGGAAAACTGAAATATTAAACATAGTCTCAATCATCTCCCAATGAGTTGATCTATTCGAAAAGAAGACATGCAAAAGTAGACATTGGTTAAATCGGTTTTCCGGTTCGATCATACAACATAATGGTTTATTTTGTTCCTTTTCAGATCATGTCCTATTAATTATAACACATATGAAGTACTAATTAGCAGTAAAATTAAACTAAACAAATAACCTAAAACCGAAACATTGGTTAAATTATTTTTTTGGGTTATGGTCCGGTTCGATCATAGTTGATAAAGATTTATTTTTGTTACTTTTCATGAATTAAGGTTGAGATCATATTCAATTAATTATCCACACATATGAAGTACTAATTAGCAGTAAAAATAAAGAAACCCTAAAACCCTTTTTCACAATAACAATTCCATTCACTTAAATTAATTAAATTAGAAATTTTCTAACAAAATTCATAAAAAATAAACTTTTTTCTTAAAAAGAACAGGCAACCAAACAGGGCAAATTACTAACAATATATCTTCTATAAAAGGGATTAATTGTAGTCCTTAATTGTAATCAAGATTCAAGATTTAAAAAGCAAGAATCTTGAAACCAACATACACATTCTTAACCCTAAATTATGCTAAACACATAACACTAGCAACCAAACACCATTCTCCATAACAAAAACTCAAATTTTGCAATAAAGATAAACAACCCAGATAAAATTAACCACAAATCTATCAAACCCAACTTTAAAAACTAAAAATTGATGAAAAATCAGTCACCTTTATCCACCCCAAGATCAATCTGCATGCAAAAGTTCAACTGCCACTAATTTTTTCCCCTCAAATATAAGAAAAAGATGCACATAATCATGAGAAAGAGAGTTAAACATGTCGTCTTTTGAATATAAAATGAATAAACTTGAATAAAAATTGAAACTTTTCAACATACCTGAATTGGGTCACCGGAAACTTGTTGAAAACTCGCCGGAACCCTAGAAAATCCACGATCATCAGTCATCTAACCACACATAGGGTTTGAGATCGTCGCCTGATGAAACGATTCAACCACCCTACGCCATCGACGCTGTTTATCGCCACCAGAATCTTCATCAACTAATACGTGTCCTTGCTGCCGGAGATAAGGCGTCGGTGGCTGTGCCGGTGGCGTTGGCGATGGAGGTGAAGCTGATACAGCGGTGGTGGCGGATGGTTCTTTCTCTGGACTGTGTGGATGTGGATTTGGGGTAAAAAGAAGAGATGAAACACCTGACAAGAAAAATGTAAAAGAAAAATCAAGTTTTTTTTTGAAACACTCCCTAAGCTCATGTTACAACCAACATATGCACAAAGTAGTTGCTTCTTTATATAGGTTTTAATATTCATTAATCGGTTATATAACTTTTTAATTAATAGTAAAATAACCTTATAAATGCAATTAAGACCATGCATAGTGGTTTGATGAATAATGCCCCCACCCTTGGGCGTTTTCTGCCATGTGGCAGTCCAATTAGCAAGGGGGTAGTATTGGGCGTTTTTACAAAAGGGGCGTAGTGGAATAATGCCCAATAACGCCTCATCCAATCATTACACAATTATTATTTTTTTAAATTAAAAACTAATAATAATTCACTAAATAAAAAAATTACAATATTAAAAAAATAAAAAAGGGGTAAAGTTAAAAAAATTACTAAAAAAATAAAATGCATTAATTTTCGTCTTCGCTTTCTTCATCCTCGCCAACTTCGTCTTCCTCGTCCTCCGTTTCTTCTTCACCCTCAGGTGGGATATACCGAACCGACCATGCGTGTTGTACCAAATCAACCGTTAACGCGGAATGGTACGGTTCGTAACGTAATTCTCGTGCATTATTCACTCTTTCTTCCATTGACGCCTGCGGATGCTCCTCCTGAACGGCTTCCGGTAATAATTCTGGCATATCGCCTTTCCTTCGTCTTCCAAAATCATGTTGTGCATGATTATACAAGCGTACATAGCATCTCTCATTTTTTGCTTGGTCCATGCACGACAAGGATTTCTCAAATAGTGCCATCGTTGTTTAAGAACCCCAAAGCATCTCTCAATGTCTTTTCATGAAGACTCTTGAACCTTTTTAAAGTGTGCTCTTTTTTCATCGATAGGATCACTAAACGTCTTCATGACAATCGAATACCTAGGATAAATTCCGTCACACAAATAATATCCATGAGGGTAGTAGTTTCTGTTTGCGTAAAAAGACGCTTTTGGAGCTCTGGCAGAAATGCAGTCCTCTAACAACGAAGATTGTTCAAAAACATTTATATCATTACATGACCCGACCACGCCAAAGTAAGCCGACCAAACCCAAAGGTCCTGTGAGGCAACCGCCTGAAGAATAAAAGTAGGTCCCTTTTGGTCACCCCGTGTGTGTGACCTCGCCATGCGGTCGGGCAGTTATCCCAACGCTAATGCATGCAATCCAAGCTCCCGATCATACCAGGCAAACCTTGCTCAGCAGAATGTACCTCGTAAATCTTTTGAAGGTCGTCCCATGTGGGCGTTCTCAGATAACGCGCACCGTACAAATCTATAATACCTTTGTAAAAACAAACGTATATAACCATAAGCTTAAAAAAATACTTGTAATTTTTATAGGAAAGTATAGGAATGTACCGCGACAAAAATGCTCCAAGGTGTCTCGCGTTGTTTTCTCGGCCATTTTTAAATACTCGTCGTTGATGTCGGTCATGTTTCCGTAAGCAAGGACTCGTAGCGCCGACGTACACTTTTGAATACCGGTGAATCCAAGTGTCCCTTTCGCATCTGCTTTTTGTTTAAAATAATCGAAGTTGCTTTCCAGGTCGTCAACGATGCTTAGAAACAAACGCTTACTC
This sequence comes from Helianthus tuberosus, assembly GCA_030545235.1. Classification (NCBI taxonomy): domain Eukaryota; kingdom Viridiplantae; phylum Streptophyta; class Magnoliopsida; order Asterales; family Asteraceae; genus Helianthus; species Helianthus tuberosus. The sequence continues at coordinate 21,961,797 of CM060440.1, forward strand.
ATTCAGAAACGACGCTTAAAAATTTCCGGGTTTCTGAAATGTTGGCGCCTCATCGAAATAATCTTTCATCAACCGATCGTTTGCCGCACGTCGGTCTCGTTCAATATAATCTCTTGTTTTAACTTCACGTTCGGGCCGACGACAATGCTTCACATATCTCACCGTTAGTTGACAAGCACTCGTAACCACCTCTTGCTCGACCTCCTCATCGGTGGATTCACCATCATCCGCTAAAAACTCTCTATAGTAATAATTTGCGATGGACGAAGAACTAGGGGAACCCATTATTTTTTATAAAAATGGTTGAATATTTGAGATTGTAGAGGTTTATGTTTGAAAAAAAATGGAATGGAAGTGTGTATTTATATACAGGTGAGAAAAGGAATATATATATATATATATATATATATTGATGTGTGCTAAACAGACTATTAAAATAAACTAAATTAGACTCTCTATGCTAGACACTATAAAGCTTTAATTCTAGACTCGACCTAAAACCACACAATCGGCAAGTGTACCGACCAATGTAGTATAACCCTAGCAAGCTCGGATATCGAACCACGAGACTCTATGTATCACGTAAACTAGACTCTGACAGACGCTGACAAACACGACTAAAACTTGTTTAAATGTTTGGGGGGGGGGGGGGTTTACGGAAAAACTAAGGAAATCTATATTAAACTACTAAATTAACTAAAGGTAGACTAAATACGAATGAAGACTAAGGGCTTTTCTTATATGGAGAACGAGACCACCTAGACAAGAATCCTAGATTATTTTTAAGAGATTACCGAGTAAGTTAAATGCATGAATTATGGAACCGGGATCTTAAAGTACGAAACCTATTAAGAACCAACTAAGCCCCTTGACCATTCTCAAAGAGAAACCTGTGGAACTACCTAGGTTGTTAATCCTACCGGTTATTAGACGCCTTTCCAGTTGTCTAATTATTGTGTAAGTACCCTAATGTTGACCTACTCTTTTCCAATCATAGATCTAGGGTAGTTTGAATTAATTACCTTGACTTTATAGACTAATAAAACCGACAGGTAAACTAAGACACGACCTTTTCCAAGGACTATCTAAAGCAATTCGCCGGGTAAGACCTACCAATAGCCCCTCACTTTCCAGGTATTAGGACTAGTAGAACACTAAGATCTAGCAAATTATTACCAATTACTTCTAAGGGTTATCGGCCGATTCTCCCTAAAGAGTTAAGGTTTTCTCACGTGATATAGACACTCACCGAAATCCTATACCCTAATATGACTCTATATTGTGATAATGACCGTCACTAAGAATCATATGAAGCAAATAATAACAATAAACCAACTCAAAGCATGCATATACATCAAATCATTAAATCAAACCTCTTACAAATCACAATCAATCCATAACAATCATGCAATTAACAAAAACGGTAAAAACTCTATATTAATCCATTCATCAAGTCTAGGTGGCTTAAAAGTTTAGCCAAGCATATTAAAACGTGAAAATAAATCAAAGATATTCAAACTAGAATTCATGATAACAAGTTTTAAGAAAAGAAATCGTCAAAACATGGCCCTTTTCTCGTACCAATGATTCCAATGCCTTCAAATCTCCGATTAAGCTCCAAGAATGCTCCAAAGTTGCTCCAAAACAAGTCTAATTCGTAATTAGGGTTTTATGTTAAGTTTCTTGGGATTTTTATTATAAACCCTAGCTGCTAATCACTTTTCTGCGAATCAGGGGGCTAGGTGCCACGCGAAGGGTCCCCCCTTGGGGCTAGGCGTACGGCGGCACCCCCCTTCTGAAATATTATTGTTTTCTTGTTTTTCCAGCTTTCCGACTCGCATAAGAATCTCGTTTTTCCTCCAAACTGCTCGTTTTGACTCGTTTTTCATCACTTTAAGCAACGGGACCTGAAATCGTAGCTTAACGTCAGCAGTATCGAAATTCTAACCTAAACTAGACTCAAAATAACCAAAAACTGACCAAAATATACACTATAAACACGTGTACTTTGCAGTACATCAAACATCCCCACACTTACTCTTTTTTCGTCCTCGAAAAAGAATTATGCAACGGAATCATAGACGAATAATCACTTGGGTCAAAAATTATTTATATCTTATTAAAACCCAGGCTTGCGTTAGCCGCAATTGCGAATATACTTGTCCCTTTAAACCCGAATCCAATCTCAAGCCCTTATCATGTGGATTTAATTTAAGTGCGGTCACTCTACCTAGGGTCTCACGCTAAGATCTACGGTCCACCTACTCCCGCCTTAAGCTTATAGAACTAAAGGAACGATCACTGGATCAATTCCTAACCGTCTTATATCAAAACCAAGAGAATTTAGAATCAATTTTTTTTATAATTTTTTTTAAATCATGAGCTTAGACATTGCTTTCCCTAACCAAGAGGCAATCCGGCTGTAGAGTCGCTATCCCCAACCCAGACTGCATAGTACCGTGCTACTTTCATTTAGTTTCTAGCTCACTTTTTCAAAAAAAAAAATTCATGATAAAAAATTCTAACGGTTTAACTTATAACGGTGTTTCTTATACTCTTATTGGCGGTTTCGATTTCCCATATTTCCCAGATGAAAACCCACTAGCAAACCGACAATTTAAGGTGTATTTAACTCATAGGGACCTAAAACCAAACCCGGGCCTATCCACGTATCCCTAACTAGACGCAAGCTCGATTTATTTTAGCTCTTATTATTATTATTCAAACCCGAGCAAAAATTCATCTTTTCTATCATTTTCCGCTTTTTCTTTTGCAAACTCCCTTATTCAAAAGACATTTTTTTAATTTTTCAATTTTTTTTTGGATTTTTCAAATTTTTAATTTTTTGGTGTTTTTTCATATTTAAGACTCGATTATTTACAAGTATCCCATCTCCACACTTAAAGATTGCATTTTCCCTAATGCAAGAATGGAAATACGACTCACTAAAAACCTAAAAATAACCACTAAAGTACGAACGAAGTAAAAAAAATAAAGACTGCAAACGAAATAAATAAAAGAGATACAACAACAAAAAGGGAAACGACTTAGCTGTATATGTGAGACTGTCAAAGTGCCAGTCGTTTCCACATATGCCCTCCAATCCGCACGCGGTCAGCAAACAATTCCTAACTCGGACACGCGAACGAAAGCGGCAACAATCATCAACCTAAAACAAACATACCATACCAAGCAAACTACTCCCTAAACATCCAAAGTACCAACATCCGAAGTTCAAACGAAAGATAAAAAAAAACATAATATCTTACTAATACAACCCAATCGAACTACTAAAACAGCATAAAGTAAAATAATCATAAAAGGATATATGCTGCTTCAATCCATCTCCATCACTCGTCGTCTCCTTCCTCATCCATATGATGCGCACCTGAACCTCCTGCCTGCTGCCATCCATACTGTCCACCATAACCATAACCACTATGTCCACCCCACTGATCATACCCCGGATACTGTCCATAGACGTACAGCGCCTCAGTACCTGCCTGCTGCTCACCTCCATAAACTGGTGGTGGAAGTAATCCAGAAAAAGGTGGAGGAACATCTAGACGCATACCTGACATCATGTACCTAAGCATGTCATCCTGACTGTGGTGGCTCTGCATATTCCACTGATGATCAACTCTCATTCTGTCCTCTAGCTGATCGAAACGCTGCTGGGTCAGGTCATAAGCAGCTTCCTGAGTGAATGGGTCGGGTCGTGGCTGTCGAGGCTGGCGAAGTGGGTGCTGCGAAGCTGGGATCTCATGCCTCTGCCGAGGTCTTTGCTGACGTGGCGGAAAAGCACCCTGTAATACGTTAGCCGCCTCAGTACCTGCTGGCGGCTGAACCTGTGCACCCTGTCTGAACTCCCATTCCGGCGGATCCGAATATGACAAAATACCCGCTAACTGTAAATCCCCAACACTCCAGTAAGTCGTTGGAACATTCTCTCTCATCTGCTCCAACTTATATTTCGTGAGAGCACCCAAATTAATCGCCAACCTAGTAATGTACGGCCCAAGATCCATCGCCGCCCGGTGTCCCCCTCTACGAGGCCGATTACAAGACCATGCAAAAAAACTCGCCAAATTCCAATTCCTTTTCTCAACCATACACATCAAGGCAAAAAGATCCAACCAGTTAGCCTTGTTCTCACCCGACCTTCTTGCCACAATCGTAGTTGCCAACACCTTCAAAATATACCTATAGATCGGATCACGAACCGTTGAGATAAGGTTCGTGCCGGAGAAAGGTGTGGTCGCAATCGTCTCCCAAAATCTAGACAACTCCTCCGGACCCAAACAATTTGGTCGCGGATGATGATATACACCTCTCAACCCATTAACAAAGTCATCTGTTCGCACCTCCCGCTCAGTGTAGAAACCCAAAGCTACTCCAAATTCAGCAATACTCATCTCATACAGATTTCTGCCCAATGAAAACGAAACCGCATTCTTTTCAGCAAATGTACCCTCTTTATGACGAAAAGTACAATGAAACTCAAGTGTCAGCTCCGTATGCTGTGGCCAATGACAATCCATTGCCGCTCTCAGTCTCGGCCCAAGCAAGTCCGCTACACGGTCACTAACTCCCATTCCTTGCAAGCATTCCCAATCAATTGTGTGATGTTCCAGAAGATTAGTTTTCACAAATTTCACTAGTTTTTCCCTTTCTTCACTGTCTTCTTCGAAATCCAAGACTGTGTGATCAATTATCGTTTCAACTCGAGAATAAACTCTCCTATCTTTTCCTCGATATTGGATCTTCCTTTTCTTTGGGTTAGAGGACGAGCCCTCACCTGACATGTTCCTGCAAAACACGGAAAATTCGACAAGACAAAGCAATGCAGAAAATTAGTAATCACAAACTATTTTTGGTATTTTTAAATTTTTTAAATTTTTTTGGTAATAATTTTTTTTCTTTTTTTTTAATCCATAACAGGTGGAGACAGCCGTATAGCATTACGTTCGTGGCTGAAACCGAAAATAAAGTTGAAGAAAAACATGGGTTACCGTTTACAAAAGCGTAAGTTAAACACCACTCTGCCCGAATGGAGATTGAGTACGGGCAAAATGTTGTGAACTTGTACATGCATTTTAGTAAACCCGACACTAACTCTAAGTAAACTACTAGCCTCAAAGACTCGAACGACTTAAGACTCAATGAACACTATCTCCTTCCGGCACTTTAATTGTCCTCAATTAAGCATAAGTGCCAAAATATCCCGACATTGAGGCTAAACAAGTGAGAGTTTGAGACTTTGAAACCACAAGGTGACGTTTTGTGCAACAAAAGTCGTTTAGCAACTAATTAGATTTGCAAAAATCAGTTGAAAAACCTATTTTTTATGCAAAAACCTTTTAGTGTTAGCCAAATAAACCCCATAAAGCTCAAACATGTGGCCTAGATGTCCAAACATGCCCCACAAATCTCAAACACCCGCAAACAAACCAACCCGAACCATCCGCAAGCCTCGTTCTGTATAATTATCCCAAACAAACCCAACCGCATACTATTAACATAAACAAAGCATCAAAAATCACAACTTTAACGAGCTACTTAAACCCTAGACCTCAAACATCTGACCTGACAATACAAATGAGAAATAAAGTTACCTACTAACGAGAAATCACAGAAAACATACCTTTGAGTCGGATTTAGCAAGAAAAATTAAGCCTTGAACTTGTGGTGCCAGAAACTTGTCGAAAACACGAAGATTTATCGCGATTTCGAGTGAAATTGATGGTGGGAATCGTAGGGAAAGTGATTGTGGTAATGTAGGAAGAAAAATGGAGTGATTTGGTGGAAAAATGAGTAAGATATGGTGAAAAAGGTGGATTTGCGACTAGGGTTTCGTTTTGGAAGAAGATAATGTAATATGCAGCGACTACGGCCAAAAGAAATTATTTGAACTTGTCATGGGGGCCAGACGTTGCGCGTAGGGTCAAGGGGGGTGGGGGGCGTCGCGTATGGCGGCCCTTCCAAAATCATTTCTTTTGAACCTTTTGGCTAGGTGTTACGCGTAGGGCCTACGTCTAGGCCCGTTTTTCACAGAAGGTTTCGAAAATTGGAGCCTTTCATGCCTTTGAAAATTTTCCAAACTTTTTCCCAACCATCCAAAACTCCCAAAAATTTTCAAAGTGTCAAATAAACATACCTGGGACGTCGTTTTCTTCGCAAATCCAGCTCTTCCATGGTACGATTCCTGCAAAATCACTCACAAACACAAAACACAAACACGAAAAACTATGAAAAATACGAAAAATAACGAAATTACAAATGGTACATACTCCACACTTGGGACTTCATCCTAAAACACTTATTGGCGGCTTTGGATGGAATTTCGAGAGGAGTTTCCTCCATCTCGTCCTTGTTTATCGCTCCTCCAATGTAATGTTTCAACCGGTGACCATTTACCTTCCAAGTTCGACCATCGGACTCATCCATAATCTCCACCGCTCCGTACGAAAACACGTAATGGACCATATAAGGTCCCGACCACTTTGATTTCAATTTACCCGCAAATAGCTTCAACCTTGAGTTGTAAAGAAGCACTTTATCCCCTTGCTAAACTCTTTCACTTTTCTCAACTTTCTATCATGTAGAACCTTCGTTTTCTCCTTGATTCCCAACGATCTAGCATAGGCCGCATCCCTAAGCTCCTCTAGCTCATGGATTTGAAAGAACTGCTTCCTAGCGGCTTCAGTCATGTCAAGATTAACGGTATTTAAAGCCCAAAGCGCTCTATGCTCTAACTTTACGGGAAGGTGACAAGCTTTTCCGTAGACGATCATGAAAGGCGTAGTTCCTAAAGGTGTCTTGTAGGCGGTTCTAAACGCCCACAATGCATCGTCTAGCTTGTCGGACCAATCCTTCCTATTTTTACCAACTATTTTCTCTAAGATTCGTTTAATACCGTGATTCGCATTCTCCACTTGTCCACTTGTTTGTGGATGATACGCGGTAAACAAACGATGAGTGACACCGTAACGTGCAAGCAATTTTTCCATCAATGTGTTGCAAAAATGAGTGCCACGGTCACTGATTAAGGCTTTAGGAGTCCCGAATCGGGAGAAGAGCTTCTTAAGAAATTTCAAGACTAATCGGGCTTCGTTTGTGGGAAGAGCTTGAGCCTCAACCCATTTAGACACGTAGTCAATCGCCACAAGTATGTAACGGTTTCCTTTGGAGTTTGGGAAAGGTCCCATGAAATCGATGCCCCAAACGTCAAAAACCTCCGCAACTTGTATGGGGTTTTGAGGCATCTCATCTTTGGCGGAAATATTGCCAGTTCGTTGACACGCATCACATGTCTTCACGAAGTCAACGACATCTCTAAGTACGGTAGGCCAATAGAAACCACAATCGAATACCTTTTGGGCGGTGGTGTGTGCATCGTGATGTCCTCCCGTGAGGCCTTCATGTACATGTTTAATAATGTTCCACCCCTCCTCTCTCGACACACATCGTCTAAGAACCCTATCTCCCCCTATCCTAAAGAGAAAAGTATCGTCCCAAACATACTTTCTTGACTCACTAATGAATCGCTTCCTTTGTTGTGTGGACATCCCTCTCACAACATTGCCACTAGAGAGATAATTCGCTAAGTCGCAAAACCATGGCAATCCCTCTTTTTCAGCCTCGACAAATTCAATAGACTCATGAGGGAATGTATCTCCAATCTCCTCCTCACGAATCTCTTCTCTCTTAGGGTCCTCTAGACGCGATAGATGATCGGCCGCCACATTTTCGGCCCCTCTCTTGTCCCTAATCTCAATATCAAATTCACTAAGTAAGAGAATCCACCGAATGAGTCGGGGTTTGGCGTCTTTCTTTTGAAAAAGAAAGCGCAACGCGGAGTGATCGGTGAAGACTATAGTCTTTGAGAGAACTAGGTACGAGCGGAATTTATCAAAAGCGAAAACTACGGCAAGAAGTTCTTTTTCCGTGGTAGTGTAGTTTTCTTGAGCATCATTGAGCGTTTTGTTCGCGTAGTAGATGGGGTGGAAGTGCTTATCCTTTCTTTGTCCTAATACCACTCCAACGGCATAGTCACTCGCATCGCACATTAGCTTAAACGGTAGGCTCTAGTCGGGCGAGATAAGAATAGGTGCACTCACAAGCTGTTCCTTCAAGAAGTTGAAGGCCTTAAGACACTCCTCATCAAAGACGAATGGAATATCCTTTTCTAGCAAACGGGTCATGGGGCGAGTAATTTTTGAGAAATCCCTAATAAAGCGCCTATAGAAGCCCGCATGCACTAAAAAACTCCTAATCGACTTAACACTCGTGGGTGGAGGTAACCTACTAATGGTATCTATTTTTGCACGGTCTACCTCAATACCCTCCCTAGAGATCTTATGCCCTAACACAATGCCTTCCGTTAACATGAAGTGACACTTTTCCCAATTTAGCATAAGCTTCGTCTCCACGCACCGCTTCAACATCCTCTCCAAGTTCTTCAAGCAATCATCAAACGAGCTACCATACACCGAAAAATCATCCATGAAAACCTCCATGGAAGTCTCTATCATATCCTGAAATATGGCAACCATGCAACGCAGAAAAGTAGCTGGAGCGTTGCACAACCCAAATGGCATGCGTCGGTACTCATAAGTGCCATAGGGGCATGTGAAAGTGGTCTTATCCTAATCCTCCGGTGCTATGGGGATCTGGAAGTACCCGGAAAAGCCGTCTAGAAAACAATAGAATTTTTGACCGGCGAGACGCCCCAACATTTGATCTATGAAGGGCAATGGGAAGTGGTCTTTTCGGGTGGCATCATTCAACTTTCGGCAGTCGATGCACACGCGCCACCCCATGACCGTACGAGAAGGGATAAGCTCATTCTTAGCATTCATCACAACGGTCATCCCTCCCTTATTAGGGACAACCTGAGTGGGACTAACCCACGGAGAATCAGAGATTAGATATATCATCCCGGCATCTAGGAGTTTAAAAACCTCCTTTTTCACGGCATCTTGCATGTTGGGGTTGAGCCATCTTTGAGGTTGCACCACCGGTTTGAAATCGTCTTCCATGAGTATCCGGTGGGTGCAATAAGAAGGGCTTATGCCCTTAATGTCGGACAACCTCCAAGCAATTGCCTCTTTGTTGGCCCTCAACACCCCCAACAATCTCAATTTCTCACTTTCCTCTAACTCGGATGAGATAATAACGGGTAGCTCGGAACCCTCCCCTAAAAAAAATACTCTAGGTGAGATGGAAGTACCCTTAAGCTCTAAGGGTGGGGGTTGGGTGGTGTCATCACTAACCGCTAAGACTTCGGGAATTAAAGGAACTCCCTCAAGTTCAACTTCCTCTACCCTCCTCAAATCCTCTTCTACCTTCTCTCCTACCACTAAGTCCGCACCGCTAATGTAATCTAAGCAATGATCAACGCATGATATGAACGAATTCAAGAAGTAGACGGAATGGCAAGGACCACTATAGTCGTCCGAACCACTCGGGTGGTTCATGGAACGATCTATCTCGAAAGTAACTCTCTCCTCACCAACCCTAAGGGTGATCTTACCATCGTAAACGTCTATGAGAGCTTTGGCGGTACGCAAGAAAGGACGACCTAAAATAATGGGCACTCTCTCATCCGCTTCCGTATCGAGAATGACGAAATCGGCGGGAAACACAAACTTGTCTACCTTAACTAGCAAATTCTCAACTATGCCCCTAGGGTATTTAACGGACCGATCGGCTAAGGATAATGTCATTCGGGTAGGTGAAAGCTCTTCTAGGTCTAGCTTCTCGTAGAGAGAAAAGGCATCCAATTGATGCTAGCACCTAAGTCGGCTAAAGCTCTAGTGTTGGTGTTACTACCGAATAGACAAGGAATAGTAAAAACACCGGGATCGGTAAGTTTTTGGGAAGCTTATTTAACACAATGGTGGAACACCCTCCATTCAACGGGACGTTAGACAACTCCCCTAACTTCTCTTTATTCCTAAGTAGGTCTTTTAAGAATTTCGCGTATTTGGGCATTGATTGAAGTGCCTCTATGAAAGGTAGATTGATCTTCAATTGCTTGAAGATATCTAAGAATTGCCCATATTCCCTAGAGTACTTTTGATTTTTTAGACGTGAAGGAAAGGGAATGCGCGAATGGTCTACTAACAAGGAAGGTCAAACATCAACGGGTGTTTTCTCCACTTTCTTCTCAACTTGAGACTCTCCGGACTGTGCGGTACTTGCTGGGCCTAGCCTCGTTTGCACTTTGCCGGGAGCCTAAATCTCGATCTCTTCATCTATGAAATCCCCATCCTCATCAACTACTCTCTCCTCGACTCTAGGGTTCCCTACGGTTTTGCCACTACGAGTGGTAATGGCTTTGGCATGGGCATTAGGGTTAGGTAGGGTGTTACCCGCAAACTGACCGGGTAATCTCTCCTCTAATTTCCTAGACATATCCCCTACAACTCTTTGAAGGTCTTGGAAGGAGGCTTGGTGGTTCTTAAGCATGAGGTCATGTTTACTAAGGGTCTTTTGGGTGGTTTGATCCCTAACAATTAGTCGACTCATCATGGACTCCATTCTTTCTAAACTACCCCCTAGATCAAAGCTTGAACCTTGACCTGTTTGAACCTGATTATTTAACCCCCCATCTTTGACCTGCCCATTGAACCCTTTGTTGAACTGCCCACCTGAACCCCTACCAAAAAGTGAACTTTGGCCCCTATTTGGGTTTTGAGTTATTTGAAAACCAGGGGGTCCATTTGAGCGAAAATTGTTATTATTATTAAAGTTATTATTATTATTACTTCGCCAACCCGACCCAAAATTATTATTACCAAACCCGCTAGGTTGACCTCTACTGAACCCTCCTCCTACAAAATCAACTTGCTCCTCACCAACTAGCAATGGACACGCACTCGTGTCGTGACCCCCTCGGCAAAACTCACACTTGTCTACCTTAGCTTTGATCTCCTTAAGTTCCCTAGACATGTTTTCCAAAACAGCAGCTAAACTAGGATCCATAGTGACATGGTTCACCCCTCGGGCGGGGGCACTAGTAGTGGTATTAGAATTACCACTTTGATACCGTTGATCGGATCGCGATTGAGATTGAGACTGAGCAAATGCCTCAAAACGCTCTAAACACTCAGCAACAGTAAGAATACCCATCATATGCCCCCCTGCATTAGTATCGAAATGATCATGAGTCTCTTGGGTGAGACCGTTATAGAATTTCTCACATAGGGCCCAATCGGAGAGACCATGCTGGGAGCAACGAGCACAAAGGTTTTGGAAACGCTCCCAAGCAAGGTAGTAAGGCTCGTCGGACTCCATGCGAAAGGAGTGGATTTGGTCTCTAAGACGTGAGGCTTTAGCGGGCGGGAAATACTTGTTCAAAAAGGCTTGACGAAGCCCCGCCCAAGTGGTAAAGGAACCGGCTGGTTGAGAGTCCAGCCAAGTAGCCGCACGGCCAGATAGTGAAAATGGGAAAAGCTGTAAGTAGGTGGCATCATTAGAGGCACCGTGAAGGCTAAAGGTAGCTAGCATACGAGAGAAACGGTTTATGTGGACCGAGGCGTCCTCATCGTCTCGGCCATGGAACTGGATACTATTGGTTATAGCCTGCATGGCATAAGATGGAATCTGCCATGAGTTTTCGTTAACTATGGGTGGAACGGTGATGGGTGAAGCAAGACCGGTGAAATTCTAAGTGGCTTGCTGATGGATGGTTTGCCTAGCATTGGCCATTGGTTCTAAGTTTTCTGGATTGCTAGAGGTGCTGGAAGTAGGACTACCGGGTGGGGAAACCTTAGGTGAAGTCTTAAGGGAATGGTTTGGTGAAGGCGGTGGGGTTGGAGGTGGGGTGGGTAATGGAGTGGAATCGAAATTGGGGAAACGAGAAGAGGATGAAGTATTAACCTGTGGGCCTTAGCCCAATCGAGATGATGACTCCTTGACTGGTGGTGGCGGTCCGTGCGAGCGCAGATGTGGCATTCACTACAAGCAAAAACCTGAACACAAGAAAAGCAAACACTAGTTACTAAGACTCAAGATGAAAATATAAGACACAAAACAAAATAAACACGTAGCACGTATTTGTCAAATAAATCTATCAATTCGCAATTCGCCGAAAAGCAAACACTAGTTACTAAGACTCAAGATGAAAATCATAGATCTAGGGTTGTTTGAATTAATTAACTTGACTTGATAGACTAATAAAACCGACAGGTAAACTAAGACACGACCTTTTCCAAGGACTATCTAAAGCAATTCGTCGGGTAAGACCTACCAATAGCCCATCACTTTCCAGGTATTAGGACTAGTAGAACACTAAGATCTAGCAAATTATTACCAATTACTTCTAGGGGTTATCGGCCGATTCTCCCTAAAGAGTTAAGGTTTTCTCACGTGATATAGACACTCACCGAAATCCTATACCCTAATATGACTCTATATTGTGATAATGACCGTCACTAAGAATCATATGAAGCAAATAATAACAATAACCAACTCAAGGCATGTATATACATCAAATCATTAAATCAAACCTCTTACAAATCACAATCAATCCATAACAATCATGTAATTAACAAAAACGGCAAAAACTCTATATTAATCCATTCATCAAGTCTAGGTGGCTTAAAAGTTTAGCCAAGCATATTAAAACGTGAAAATAAATCAAAGATATTCAAACTAGAATTCATGATGACAAGTTTCAAGAAAAGAAATCGTCAAAACAAGGGATTAGAAAACTTGATAGGTCCTTCGATTCTTCGCCCTTTTCTCGTACCAATGATTCCAACGCCTTCAAATCTCCGATTAAGCTCCAAGAATGCTCCAAAGTTGCTCCAAAACAAGTCTAATTCGTAATTAGGGTTTTATTTTAAGTTTCTTGGGATTTTTATTGTAAACCCTAGCTGCTAATCACTTTTCTGCGAATCAGGGGGCTAGGTGCCACACGAAGGGTCCCCCCTTGGGGCTAGGCGTAGGACGGCGCCCCCCCCTTATGAAATTCTATTGTTTTCTTGTTTTTCCAGCTCTCCGACTCGCATACGAATCCCGTTTTTCCTCCAAACTGCTCGTTTTGACTCGTTTTTCATCACTTTAAGCAACGGGACCTGAAATCATAGCTTAACGTCAGCAGTATCGAAATTCTAACCTAAACTAGACTCAAAATAACCAAAACCTGACCAAAATAGACACTATAAACACGTGTACTATGCAGTACATCATATATATATATAAAGCCGTTGCTTTTGTGTGACAACCATCACTTTTCCGTACATTCTGTACACTAAATAAACAGTAATCTGTGCTTTAATGACTGTGCATGATCTAGTTTACCAGACAAATAAATTCCTGATTACTATACAAAGTAAATTCATGCACGTTTTATACTACAAGAATTACTTTATGATAGCGTTGCGTCAAAAATATTAGTAAACTCACCGGTAAGACACCTTGTGTCAACAAATCTGCAGAAAGCAGTTAGACAATAGAATTGGAGCCTAGGTGTAGGTCCAACGACAAGAATATATTAAAACCCGAGAATACATACAAGGGTTTACATATATACCATCCGGAAGCTAAAATACGCACTAAAAAGCACCCGAAACGCACTTTAAGTGCAGAATTTTATTAAATTCAGCTATAACCAGCTTTTAAACATATACATATCATGCAGAATTTACGTTATATCATCCAGAATACTTCCCCAAGTGTTGAGGATTGAAAGGGTTGCAAAAGGAAACATAAAGGACACTAAACGGTGCAATTTAGCACTTTAACGAACCGGTATCTAACCGAACAACCGGACATTACCCGGAACACAAAAATATTATTAGAAGCATTGTTATGTTTTTCTTAGCTAGTTATGATCACTAGACACCCTAACACACCCTAAAATATCTAGTAACTAACTACACTAACTAGATACTTGGAAAATGATTACAAGTAACTACATGGTTCAAAATTTACACACTACCCCCCCCCCCCATGTGCAAGTAATCGGTCATGAAGGGGTGGCCCCACCTAATATTTGCCAATCTTCTACAAAATCTCAATTGATATCACTTGGATTTGTTTAGATCTCATATGATCTTCCATAGATATGATTGAGACATTATGAGATTGATTACTTGCAAGAGTTGCCAAAATATTAGAACCATCTTATAAGTATGGTCTTGAAGATCACTCACCATACTTCAAATAACTCACACCATCACTCCCTCATCTCTCTCCCTCTCTCGGCCACACTTCAACCGCCACCACCTCCACCATATCACCACCACAACCTTCCATTTTCAAGCTTCATTCAAGTCTAGAAGGTGATTCAAGGGAGCTTGCATCTTGTGGAACTTCAAGGAGCTTTCTTTCTTGCTTTTTCATCACCATTCTCACCAGAATTCTTCCCTAGCCCTTGTGCTAGTAGTAAGTTCTTGTTAAACTCTTGATTCACCTTGTTTCATGGTTAAAAGTTATATTATGATGTATATTAAAAACACTAAAGAACATGAACCAAAAAGTATGAACATAAATCTTTGCATAAGATCATGAAATGAAAGATGATAATACATGATAAATCTGGGTTATATAAACAATAATCTGCTGTAATGACTTACGTTATGATATAAATCGTCATTTGAATGAATGGTAATCGTATGTGTACATTTCAGTAACATTTAAACTATAAAGAAGCATGCTGAGTAGCATTTTCAGCCAACTTCAACTGGCTGTAAACCGATCATTATAATTCGAAAAACTGATTTTCTGAAGTCTAAATTATGTATTTTCGAAAAACGAAGCAAATGGAACTGGAATCATATTTTTTTGAGGTCGTTTACTATTTTTAAAGACCCGTTTCGTAACAGCAGCTCAAGCTGCATTTTTCTGCTGAAAATGTGTGTTATATTTTTCGTCATAACTTGAGTTCTGTGAAGAATTAGCTCCTAAAATTTACACCGTAGATGACCACTAATGTATTTGTAATTCTCCCACCGGAATTTCGTAAATCGGACTTACGATAAATTTTAAATAAATTATTCCGTGGACTGCAGTCAGGAAAAGATAAATCTGATTGCAGTGCGGAAAATGATATTTTATAAAATATTGGTGATGAACCGGATCCCGAGATTTTTAAACAATAATATTTGGATCGTTAAGACCTTCTGTAAAAAGTTGGGAATTTTTGGAACAAGTTAACGATTTTATTAAAATCCCCGAAAACAGCCCAGTTTTGTATATTAAAACTGAAATGATATAAGTAGTACTGTGCATGTCTAAATGTCGGGTTGGTTATTTGAGAACGACCTAACATGTTATATGTTAAAGAAAGTGATATGCTACTTAGCATGGACACCTCCATTTACAAAGGAGACTATGGCGAAATTTTCTGAAAATCCTAGCACTTAGTAAATATTTTCTAGACAAACGTTTGCTAGTGTGTTCTAAACTATGCTTTTCGAATATAAACCTCGCCATAATTTTTGTAACAAAAATACACATACGACATACAAGATACATAATTCGGGTGCAAAATACAAGAAACTTATATTTATTTTTGAGAAAATAATATAACTAAGACACATAGTTAAAAATATAAATTATCTTTAACACCAGAATACGTATACAAAAGACAGTGACTTGTACTTGTACGATACAAGTCTAGTGACTAACGTTAAGAAAACACGTATAGGTCACGACGTTAATTAAGCAAATCCGGTGAAGTTTACGACGCAGGAACGCAAAGTTGTGAGTTCATGCTCCCCCTTTTCTTTAACTGTTTTTGGTTTTATAATTCTCGGGGGTGAAATACATGTTACAAATGCTTAAACGGTATGAAATGCCTATGAAACGCCTATGAAAGGCCTATGAAATACTAGATCATGTGAGCATGGACTAAATACAGAAATGCCATTAATACTTAATTAGGGACGAGGGTTAGATCTAACGGGTACGGCCGAACCACCCCACTCATGATCACAATTAGTACCTAGTAGTGCTTCGGAGTCCCAGTCGAGGGAAATCGACACAGTCGAGGGAAATCGACACAGTCGAGGGTAATCGACACGGTCGAGGGTAATCGACACGGTCAAGGGAAATTGACACAGTCGAGGTTAATCGACACAGTCGAGGAAAATCGACAAGGGTATGAGCCATACTAATGCTCTCTATGTCCTCACATGCCTAAAAGGAGCCATACTAATGCTCCCTATGTCCTCACATGCCTTAATGTCCTTGTACAAACATTCATTTAGTACGTGGTGTACACAAGAAAACTTGATTTACACAAGAATACTTTATTTATACAAGATACAAACCATGTTTTCATACAAGGTATGCAAAACGCATGAACTCGCTCAACTTTATGTTGATGTTTTCCAAAATTACATGTATTTCAGGTGACAGGATGGATCTTGGGCGCGGGTGTCGTAACTAGAAGTAGAGTTCAAGTTTAGATGTCATCCACTTTTGTTGAATTGTAACCTAGATGAAGGTTGAGTTTTAAAACTTATATAACAAGTATTTGTAATACTCAAATTTTCATGAATGGATAAACATCGTTTTGATCATGTAGTTGTTTATTACGATTGAATGCAATGATATTAAACCAGTCACACATCATACGCTTCCGCAAAAGACAGGGTGTGACATTTTGACCGTTGCAACGGTCTGATTGGCCAAATTATCGCCCCAGCCGCGTGATTAAAACCACGCCAAAACAAAATTTTGGAGCAAACACGCCTAAACACACCCAGGGGGCGGTCGAGGGGCGAAATCGGGAGTGATTGGGATGAAATTTTGAAAAAAACACGCCCGTTACGGGTGGTCTAAGAATTATAATTCTTCTAGGAATTTTATATGTGATTCAGATCTAACTTCTACTCTCATCCAGGCTATAGGGTGTGGTTGGAGCCCCCTATGGGCTTTATCAGGCCACCTAAGCGCCACGTAGGAGCCACGTCACCCTCGGGGCTTTATCACATTCCCCTTTAATTTGCAGGGTGTGGATGGAGCCCCTGTCATCATTACCTAATTATTTATTTACTTAAATATTTATTTTTTAAAATTAAATGGCAATTTTAATAACTATAAAATTAAAAAAAAACATAATTTCATTAAAAACACTACAAACTCATTAGAAAATATAACTAGAAAATTTATAACTCGTCGTCTTCGTCGACTCCTCCATGTTCACGATAAAACCATAGGTGCTCGGTCAGATCGGCTCGAAGGTCATGGTGTGTGTTCCTGGATCGTACCTTCGCTCGGATAGCTTCTTTCTCAGCGTATGTTAGTATTGGGTTCGCCGGTTGGTTACTTTCATCATAGCTTTCTCCACAAAAAGCTCTACCGGAGTCCTCCAATATCATGTTACGCAAAATGATACACGTATACATGATGTTTCTCATTTTACTTTTTTCAAGTATCCTCGACGGCTGGGCTGTAACGCTCCGTGTTTCCATAACTTTCCTAATTTAGAAATCGAGACTTAAAAATCTATTTTTAGAAGTTTCCCTCTTTCAAAAATTATAATCCGTTATATCGTCGGAAATCTTTTATCTTTATTTTAATTCGTTATAAACATGGTTAATTTTTCATTATCAAGTTAATTAAATTAATTGATTTTACAATTTAAAAAGTTTATTATTTTTTTATTATTTTTTTTATAAAACGAGTCATAGCACACAATTCATTTAAACCCCCGTTCAAGTCAAGCCCAAACCCACTAACTAAAACCGAGTATAAATGACTAGCAAAACCCTAACCCCATTTGTTATTCAGCCATCACCCACAAAGAGACCTCTCCTTCATCTTCTTCATTTGCCTTTTGTTTCCAAAACCTAATCTAAACACACTCAAATACAAAACTCAGACAAACACCCTCATCTTCAACTCACCCTCTCTCGATCTCTTCTGCAACCACACACCCACTGCCAACCTCTCTCACTCTCAAACAAGGTCGTCGGAATCCGGCGATGACCGGCCAGACGACATTCCCCTTATCCTCTTACTTTCACTTAACAAAAACCCCACAGTCTCATACATCTAATTCGAGAGAGAGACGACGAAGATTAGTTGACGGCGGCAGCACCGCTGTACAGAGCAGCGGCAGTGGGGGAGATGATGGTGGTGCTCGGTTCTACGGCGGCGTCGCACGGCGTCGCACAGCACCGGCGGCAGCAGCAGCGACGTTGGTGACTGATGGTGACGGTGGTGTTCTCTGACGAGATTCCCGGTAAACACTTTCTTTTTCTATATATTTCTTACAAAACTGAAGTTGGTAGTGATTTGGTTGTTGCTATTGATGACCAGTACATGTTCGGGTTCCATTCTGTTTCGATTCAATTCGGGTTAGACTCGGTTTGGGCCTGTTTTCGATAGCCGTGGTGGAGGCGGCTCATCTTGGGTTTTCGTGTTTAGTTCGAGTTTGCAGCTTCGGGTTCCTTCGAGTTAACCCACTCGGTTCACTTTTGATGTTTAGTTCGGTTACGGTTCATCGCAGATTCAGCCGTGGTTCAATCAACATAAGTCCGCGCAGTCGAAGTCGGTCAACTATTGGTCAACATCTGGCTCGGTGTTGGGTTCGGCTCAAACTTAGTCAAACAGTCAAATCGGTCAGATTCAATGTTCGGTAAATTCTAACGTCTTGAAATTCGTCGTATTATTTATGTTAATGGTATTTTATAAATGCGAGCCGCGGTGTTTTAATGACGCGAATAATAGTTATATTGTTTTAGATTTAGTTATTGTTTTAAATCGCGGAACTGAATGTTACATGATTTGTAAACTTAATTGAAGAATATATATATATATATATTCTTTGGTTGTTGTTTATTGAATTTTGAACAGGTAAATCGACTACTTGTGTTGTCGGGATCGTCCAAAAAACAGAGGAAACTCTGCCCGTTTTTCGTAAAATTCCATAAAACAAAACGTGGGAATTTTATAAAACGCAACCTATCAAATTCGACTAATTTTTATAAAATAGATATAAATGTATGATTATTTTTATTTTTGGACAATATTCAACAATACTTTTGAGAGAATTAATTTTAAAATATTACTTAAACTATATAAAATATATATGTATATATTTATATATATACATATATATCAGCTAGTTATACTCTAAATTCCAATACAAATCCTTCGTCGAAATCCCGTTTTCTCTTACACCTTCGTTTGCCCATATAGGGTGACCTCGGTGTTCCATCCTCCTAAACTCGTACACTCGTCGACACTTGGATAATCGGAAGACGTAGCAATTACGTGAGTATACTCGAACCCATTTTTACTTTTAAAACACTTTGGGTGCAACATGTTGTTAGTCCCGAAAAACCCGTGATATCACTCAACGGTTCGATCGAACGCGGAATATAAGATTAAACCGGCAAGAACAAAAAGAAATATTTTATTAAAGAACTCAGTGCCGGTGCTTAGATCGCACACAGTTTTATGCTCTCTTTATTACGGTTTACAATATCTCCAACCTTGGGTCTTCTCCTTTAGTGGCCCAGCAGTAAACGAGCCCATCAACTTATCTCGAAATTGTTTCGGATGATAAATGATAGACGGAAATGCGTTTCGGATAATTACGAATGATTTCTGATGGTCTCGAATGAAGTCGGATGAAACTTAACGATGTCGGACGAATGACAGAGGTCTCGGATGATGTCTCGGATCAGGACCGAAGAATGATATGAACCTTTTTTTTTACTAACAAGAACACACGGATTCAAGTGATCCGTCTAGTATTCAAGTTGCGCAAAAAAAAAACACCTTGTTGGTCCCGAAAAAAACTTCTAACCCAATGAAAATTCTTTTAACTTTTGTTGTTGTAAATTGTGGACCAAATATCAACTAAAATGCGAACAGGCTAAGATGCTGAATTCCGTTTTCTTAGGTTCACCCATGTATCTCAAGTCCACATAATAAAAACAAATTCAAGTAGCCCAAACAACTTGCAATCCAGGTTATGCTACCCATAACATTTTAGAGATCATACCTGGGCTTTGACTACTAAAATCATCATGGACCTGTTCAAATATTGTTGAGCCCAAATAAATTCTTGCCCAATACAGCACCAATGGTCCCCACATTCTGATTCATCACACTTCTATCACCAATGGACCCCACAACAATTCTGTGCTGAATTCAAAACCTGTCCTTTATTTCCTGACCGTAGATCACTCACCTTCATCTGACGGTGCATATCTCTTTGGGTTTTTGACAATTTTGATGAAAAATAACGTGCACAGCCGCCATAGAATGTTCCTTGGCATTTTCTGACCTGCTGATGTCATCAATGTCATCGGATTCATTTGATATGTCATCGGAAAACTTATCCCATCATTGATGATCAAAATTCCTTGTTTCAAAATTTTTGTTCCAAAATTTCGTACCAATAATCTCAACATCTTGAGATTCAGATCCACCTAGATGCCTCTTTACGAATCATAATTCACAAACATTTTTTGGGCCTTAGCTTGATCAGCTGGCCCAACATAATTAGACTCGTTATCATTCATACCTGGGCTCCGATCATTTGGGCATAAAAAAAAACACCAGTTGAAGCTTCTAGGCTGCACTGTTGGGCTTACATACTTGGATCAACAACATTTGGGCTTCTGCTAATGGGGTTTTTATTCAACTTCACGGACCCACATAATCTCGCACACCAATTTCTGTCCGTTTGATCAATTCCAACATCCAATGGTGTAGATCCCTTAGGGTTTTTTGAAACCCATGATGAGACATCATGTGCAGCCGACAAAGAATGTTAAAAAATTCTTGCTGATGTCATCATCGTTCATCATCAGCTCATCATTTCGTTCACCATTATCAAACATTTCCATAATCTCGATTCATATTCCGCATCATTTCGGACAAAATCGTTGAACATTTCGAACAGTCTTCAATCATTCATCCTATATCGTTCATCACCTCCGTTGAACACCATCACTCCTCTTCTCCGACGAGTCCTCCGACCACCTGTAAGCCTCTGCCGACGAACCTCCTCCACCTTCGTCGTCAAAATCTCCGAAATACCGCCATAACCCTCCGTCACCAACAGCTTCAAGACTTAATCACTATCTTCATCGACCACCACAAACACCATATACCTAACACCGTTGTCATCTCCGTTAAAACATCTTCGTCATCTTCTGTTGTTATCATCTTATCCTCCGACGACCGCCACCTCCATCATCACACCACTCTCTCTCTGCTTCATCGTTCATCTTCATCACCGGTCACATGTAACTATCTCCGGCCACCGGACCTCTTTTACTTCCTATCAACGTTCACAATCACAGTGAACACAACTGTTTATTGCTCCATCTTCGTTCAGTTTCGCGGCGAAGACATCTACAACACACACTTGATGGATGAACACAAACATCACCGGACCTTAACGATTTTCAGATCTGTAGATGAAATACTAGATCTTACGAACCGGAGAACTTTCCATTTACGAACACACATCCCCCAACACTTGTGCAAAGCTTCTTCTTGTTCTTCGAGTGATATCAAAACCGAGCCTTTGAAAGACTTCAATGGCTCTGATACCACTTGTTAGTCCCGAAAAACCCGTGATATCACTCAACGGTTCGATCGAGCGCGGAATATAAGATTAAACCGGCAAGAACAAAAAGAAATATTTTATTAAAGAACTCAGTGCCGGTGCTTAGATCGCACACAGTCTCTAGGACTGTCTGGTACGATCTTCGAGAACCTTGCACACAATCTCTAGGATTGTCGGGTACAAGGTTCTCATTTGAGGATTACATTGTTACACAATATGAGAGAGCTCTAACTACAATAATCTAAACATGACTATATATAGGAGCCTCTACCCCATTAGCCCACATGGCCTAGCCCAAGCCCAAGTGCTAATCTAAACCAAATAAACATAAATAAACATAATAAAGATAAGCGTTAAACTCTGGACCTAACACATGTATTCTATATTAAACTCACAAAACTTTGAAACTATTTGAATCACTCTCTATCCATATTTGAACATGAAACTATATGATGCTTGTTAATCTCGTATGTGATGTTAAACTTTTGTGTCTATATGCTCATTAACTTCGTACAAGCCTACCTTAACAATTATAGCGCTATAGGGGTAATGCACCGCCCACGATTCTTGGGGTATTGTTAAGTCAAACATGTTAATCTCCCTTTATTCTATCCGGTGATAGGCTATTTTAACGTATTGGATTCTTGGGTTTGAACATATACTTGACACCGTTACGACATACTAGTAACTTGTATATTGTGATTCATGTTGGATACGAGCCTTAGACTATTTTAAAACCATTTTTATGCTATGTATCAAAACTTGTATACTCGCCTTTGCTTTTGCGTTGAACTCTATTTTAATACATGTTGCAGGTTCGATAGACAAGATGATGCTAAGTGAAGAAACAAGACTTAAGTGGACATAGAAACAAACTTAGACTAAATCTATTTGTACTCTATAATTGAAACAATGTTGTCTTTATTTGATTCTTGTATGACATTTTAGCAATTGATGAAATTTAAATTAAACTATATTGTCACTTAGTGTTATGATGTCTCTGGCAATCTAGTTTTCGTCTCATCCCGATGTTTCCGCCATCGGTTGGGGTGTGACAGATTGGTATCAGAGCCATAACTATAGGGAATTAGGAAAAGTAGGAATGCTTTAACCTAGTCTATAGTTTAGAGCTTTATTCTTTTGTTTTGCTTGAAACTATTTGCATGCTACTTTATTTGCTTTTATTTATTCTCTTTTGACCTTTTTAGCATATATGTCACTTATGTGTTAACACTTGATATGATATACTTGTTTTATTATGTGTTAATATTTGTTCCATTGCTCGATTCTGTATGTGTATTCTTGACATATCTCTCTATGCGTTAGTACTTGTTTTATGGTCCCATTCTTTATGTACCATTCTTGATGTGCCTTCTTATGTGCTTATACTTGTTTGTGTATTCCTTTAACATACGCCCTTTTCTAAAGCATTTTACTCGATTTTCTAAAACTTAAAAACACTCGTATTGTACAAACGAGACGAGTCTACCAAAATAGGCGTGAAACCCACAATTTGGTAAACGACTTTCATCCCGATTGATTCTATTTTTGCACGAAATTCAGCATTAAGTTAGGAGTGAAATCCACATCTTAATGGAAATTTCAATTTAAATTCTATTGGACCCTCGTCAATGTGTCGAAATTTAATTTGACCCGACAAGTGACAACCACACTTAGGGTACGAAGTCGTCAAGTTAGGGGTGAAACCCGCATCTCGTCGAGTAGTCCCACTCCTTGATTTTTATAAATCCCGTCAAGTCTCGAATTGTCAATTGAATTGGAACATGTAATAACCGGAAGGGTAAATACCGTTAACCGACGTGTCGGCGAGAGTATTTCACCTATTAGGCCAAAGCAGGCTCTCAAATTCAAAAGACTCTTCGACCACTTTGGTTAGTCAACGTTCCATTTTGGAACCATCCAAGTTTCTTTTTATCAAACTTACGCTTTATTATTTTCGATCTTTTATGATGAAACTCTCTCTTGTCAATTTTGAACCATTTTCGAGATTTCACTTTTGCGCATACATCATACTATTACTTTTCAAACGAATATACATTATTAGAATGCATAATTTCACATAATTCTATTCACACTTTTGTAACAACGAGTGGAGACATAATCATCAAGATAGGAGTGATTTCTTTACCTTGACGATTAACTCCGCTTCTTTTCTCATCTTACAACGACCTCACCAACGGATTTGGGGTGATTCCCTTACCTAGGTGATCGTTACCTATACTTTCCTTTTAATATACTATATTATATAAACACGATCATATTTATATCTAAATCGTTTAGCATTAGTCAAATTCCTACCTATTTCAAAATACATGGTTTATTTAAACTTACTTCTTATACTACAACCTATTTTCATGTTCACTCACATACACGAAATTCTTAATATTACCGTGAACGCTCACTTCTTGAATTTCAAAATTTAACGAAATGCTACTTATCAATCTAGTCGGTCTAATAAATTCATTGCCCACAGAAATTTCGAATTCCATGTAATTACTAAAACACGCTCATCTTGCATCATTATACTAAAGACTGTTACTTCTTCAATTGGTAATCAAACCAACTTTTCATACAAATATTACAAATATTATCCGATCGTTTATCAAAACCCTTTTCAAAAGCAACAAAATATTTTATTTAGAACACCTTTCTCACTCACTAAGTTCGTATACCAAATTCCTTTTTCTAAGGATCAACTTTTTCACAGAAATCTGTAAGTTTCAAAATTTTCTAATACAAAGTTACTTAAAACGACGCTGACTTATTAATCTCTAGAACTTTTCAAAACCTCACTCGATACGTCCGTTAAATTCAAAACGCGTGGGCAAGGAAACTTCAAAGGAACCAATAATTTTCAACTATATCAATCCTTCAAAAACCATAGTAGCATTTCCATCCTTTTTTTACAAGGTACGTTTCACATAACCAATGGACGTTTTATACTCCCTTTACGTTCACAAACTAGGTTCTACATTCCATGACAACTCAATCTTTTTTAACTTCACGTTTTGCGCAAATAACTATACATGCATATCATTTTACACGTTTTAGTCAATATCTCACAACAATCTCACGCGTGTCACTCGTTCTCTATTTTTTTCCTTCATATTCAAAACTTTTAATCCTTTACGCACATAAACTCGTGTATTTCGATTGATACTATAAACAAAATCATTATTTCCTACATCCATACTTATGCATTTTATGCCTTCACGTATGTTCACACTTACACGCTTATGTTATACTCATGATTCAAAATTCATACGTTTTACTTAGTTAAAACCTTCCCCATATATATCTATTTTTCATGTATATCTATTTAGATGTTTAATTTACTTAATTAATCTTACTTAGCTTAATTAATCTTGCTTACTGATTAATTAATCTTACTTAACTGATTAATTAATTTTAACGGTTTAATCAAGTAATTTACTTAGTCGATTAATTAAATAACGTAACTAGCTGATTAATTAACTTACTTAGCTTACTTAACTGCTAAGTTTCCTTTCCTGGTAAGTTACCGTAGCTATTAAGTTTTCTAAACCGCTAAATTATTTTAATAGCTAAGTTTGATATACTAGTTTAACAGCTTCCTGATTATGAGTTCTAATTTTCTAGACACAAGAACTCGTATTAGTGTATTAACTCAATTCAGCTTTAACGATAATCACGAGATTGAAACCCTCATGACGTATGACAAAGTGCAATACTTAAACATCCATCGAATTCACGACGAATGACAAAGTATAACCCGAGTTTGAGCAGCACTTAAACATTCATCGGATTGGTTTCAATCGATCGGATAAAGTATCGTACCAGTGATTAGAGTTATTACCTAATAAGTGTTAGTGCATTTATGTCTATCGCCTTCGTCAATCCGAGCCGTAGCGAGAAACTGAAGATAACAAGCTTATATTGTAATAACTAGTCAAAAGGCAAGGTGGCAATCTTGTAATTAATGAGAAATCTCATTAAAAGCCTTGGAATAAAAATAGGGATGTTATGTCATAGTTTAGGGACTTCAAGCTCATTTGACATTTGGAGAGCTCTAGATCTAGAGAGAGATTCTAGAGAGAGAAAGTGATTCAGGGGCTGTACAATTTCATACGTTTCTAATAGAATCACGTTTATATTACGTCTTGTGTGTTAGGTCACGTTCGTGTACGATTTCCACACGTCACACGTTCGTTTCGCAATCGTTTCGGAGTCAAAACCGGTCCTACAATAACGGGCAGAGTTTCGGGATTTAGAAGGTATAACCCCGAGCTACTATTTACTATAATAAAAGCTAAGGAAAGAAAAGAATTGAGCAGTTTGAAACGTAGCAGTGATCGAGCTATTACCATGTTATCGTGGCAGAATTGCGTGCTGTGTGTTTTTGAACGAAATGGAGTATAACTCAGTGTAGGAAACGAGTTTTTATGTCGAACCAACGCCAAACTTCAAGTGCCAAGGCCCTCTATTTATACTGGAAAACTGTCCCTATCGCGTGGCGCGACGGCGCCCCTTTTAGCATAGGATAGCCACGTCTCCAACTAGCTTGTGTGAGTCGACGGATCAAAGAAATTCGATTTTGACAACGAGTTATGTGGATAATCGTCAAGTAGGGGATACCCCCCCTGAGTTTTAGGGGCCCTGATCCTGATTCCCACTGTTCTGAAAATTTTAGGGGTCATGCAACATTATTTGGGGGTCTCAATTAGGGTTTCCTATTGGGCAAAATAAAATAAATTAGTAATTTTGATGAGAGTTGTTACATCCTCCCCACCTTAATTAGAATCTCGTCCTCGAGATTTACTGGAACAGGTAGGGATATTTTCGCTTCATCGCTGATTCCAGCTCCCAAGTGTATTCAGGTCCTCTCTTTGAATCCCATTTGAATTTGACCAGTACTAGTCGTTTGTGCTTGACCTTTCTATCTTCGATTTGCAGTGGCTTCTCCAAAAATTTTAATTTCTCGTTTACCTCTACATCTTGAAGAGGTACTACCAGGGATTCGTCAGATAAACATTTCTTGAGATTGGATACATGAAACACATCATGTACTCCAGCTAGTTCTTCTGGTAGTTGTAAGCGATAGGCAAGTGGTCCTATGCGCTGAATTACTGGGAATGGTCCTATGTACCTTGGACTTAGCTTTCCCTTCTTACCAAACCGAACTACTCTTTTCCAAGGAGAACCTTTAAGAGTACCTTATCTCCGACTTGAATTTCCAGTAGCTTGCGTCGATTGTCTGCATAACTCTTCTGGCGATCTCGAGCCGTCTTTAGTCTTTCCTTGATTTGAGTGATCTTGTCGGTAGTTTCTTGTACAATCTTGGGACATGATAATTGGCTTTCTCCTATTTCTGCCCAGCAGACCGGAGTTCTACACTTTCTTCCATAAAGTGCTTCGAATGGGGCAGCTTCAATACTTGCATGATAACTATTATTATAGGAAAATTCAATCAAGGGTAGGTGGTAATCCCAGTTTCCACCAAAATCTATTACACATGCCCTGAGCATGTCTTCTAGGGTTTGAATCGTCCTTTCACTTTGTCCGTCTGTTTGAGGATAGTATGTAGTGCTTAAATTTAGTCGGGTTCCCATTGCTTCCTGGAAACTGGTCCTGAAATGGGAAGTGAAACGACTATCTCTATCCGATATAATGGAGAGTGGGACTCCATGTAAGGATACTACCTCGCCTACGTATAATTTTGCTAACCCCTCCATGCTACAGGTTTCCTTCATGGGTAGAAAATGAGCTGATTTGGTTAATCGATCAACAATTACCCAGATTGTGTCGTTACCTTTTCTGGTTTTGGGTAACTTAGCAATAGAATCCATAGTTATTAGTTCTCATTTCCAAACAGGCGTTTCTAATTGTTGAAGTCAACCTAAAGGTTTCTAACGTTCAGCTTTAACTTGCTAACAGATTAAATACTTAGAGGCATAACTCTCTATCTATCAGTAATTCTTATAAAACTCTTGATACCTCATATCACTTAAATGATGCAACAAATACTTAGTTTTATGAGTTCCTTCGAGAATTCCTTCTTATAGGTTTCCTTGAATAGGTACCCGAATTCTTTATGGGATCACAAATTTCTATTAGTTTCTTTTTCTGATTCCTTTATTATTTCTTTATAATCTTTTAGCATCATCCTTGATTGATGTTTCTTGGGTACTCTTTAATTATTAAATCTATCCGCAATTTAATCTAAGAGCACGTACTTGATTTGGTTTCCTATGAGACTTATGACTTAAAGCATCAACTACTACATTAGTTTTAACTTTGTGACATAACAATCGGTGTTGTTCCTAGTCTCGGATGAATTCTAAGGTTCTTCTCACGATCGGGTGATAGTCTAAGTAGATCCTCTGGAAAACGTCGTTCGGAATTTCTTTCAATTCCATGCCTCTAGTGTTAATGAACTCCGAGACCATATACGCTATGTCTTAGTTCCGTTCATAACTCGTAGCTTTCTTCACAGAGACGAACTTTGTCGGCTGGTCTGACTTGCCTCCTTGTGGTCACTTCTCCGGTTGGCTTGCAACCCTAAACCTAAGTCAGCAATCACCTCTGGAATCGTCGTTTCCATGTTATTTCTTTTTATGAAGCAGACAGAATTTCCTTTCTGTCAGTTCTCTCCATTTCATGGCATATGTCTTAACCATGTGTTTGAAGCTCGGGTCTCACTATCTAAATGTCTAAATTTTGAAGCATACATTACTTCATTTTTCTTAACATATATATACTAATGGTTATGACACTTCAGTCCTTTAAGCCCATGTATTGTTGCAGTAATTCTTTTGTTACTGGTAATCTTAGTAGGAATATAGGTGAAGAGTCTTTGTAAGTGCATCTAGTCGTGGTCACTATTATCTTTGCAAGAGTTATTAAAGAAAGTTGAATTATTCTCATTAGCGTAGGTTTTGAGATGTTTAATGTCTAGCACAACTTTAGCTGTAGGTTTCCTAATGCGTTAATAATCTAAGGTAACGCAAAGGGAATTCTTATATTGTCGATGGCATCCCAACATAAAAGGTTCATATACTCCTTGTCGCACGAGTTAAGAGACAGATGATCAAACGAAATAATGTTCGTTATCGGAATTATAGATGTATACAAGAGATTCCTAATAAAGAAATCTAGAATTATCATTGACACACATGCTTGTGTTTTATTCTAAATTGTTAATCCTTATTGTTTTTGGATTTCCTTATAGATATACATATCTATATAATCATATATTTCACATGCTGTAATATACATACCATTCATAAGGACAATGTATTTAACAGATTCATATTTCCAAAGACAAGTCAGACATCAGGTTATGATACTATTTAGGGAATTCTGTCACTTGTTTGACATATCCTATACCCCATCTTACCTGGTTCTCGCCGGAGAGGTAACCCCATCTTACTCGGACAAGCTGGAGAGTCTGCTACACTATACCCAGTCTTGCCGGAGAGGTAATTGGTATTTCCCATAAATAGATCTTTCTTAAATCACGATTTAAAAATGAACCTTTTATTAGAGCTTTTCATCAAGGAACAAGAAAATTAGTATTCCCATGACGGATCATATTCTAGAACCCAGTAGTATCAATAAATAAGAAATAATAGTGGCCAAGTGTTATTGCTTATTTACCATACTTGCAACGTTCTAGTCATCATCCTCACGGCATACCAACACCCATTCCATTTTATCAAAGCAAGTAATTAGCTTATCTTGAAGCTAATACTAAGGAATCTTTCTTAGGTTCAAGGCTAAATACTATCCTGGGTGTTACCAGTTAATAACAATTTCCTAACTCTATCGTTCAAGCTTAGGTATTATTACAACACCCAATTGCTTAAACCAGTGGCTCTGATACCACCTTTTGTCACGTCCCCCGACCCCACCCTGGACGGAATCGGGAGCCGCGAGCAGCCAAGTGGTACCGGTGGTTATTTTGAAAACATTGCATCGGAAATTTCATCAGGACCGTGAGTTAGGAAAAATAACAGAGTTTAGAAAACACCGGATTTTATTTATTAAACAGATGGAATAATATCCATGTTTTACAAAGGTAGCTTTAATAAGGGATAAACCTGAATATATGAAGCCATGTTTTCTTAATTTAATTAACTTGATAAAATAAGCCACTTCTTTAAGCCTTTCGATGCCGTATCATCACTCTTATTCCAATCTACTGTCATTACCTGAAACGCATTTTAAAAAGGTTTGGTCAGCAGGAAATACTGGTGAGTTCATTCATTTTTGTATAAACACATTTGTTGTAATTCACAGCATTAAGAGTTTTTACATTTGCTTCTTCAAGATTGGCTAAGACTTAATCACTGCAATTACATCTTTGTTATAACTTACAGTATTAAGAGCGATTACAATGTTTATATATCAACCAATTACCCAACGGTATCTGTCACTCGACTCGTTTCTGTGAGTATGGTCATATCACCCATTGGCTAACACGTTGTCCAATGGTGACGGTTATCAAGTAATGTATACAAAACCCCACATACCGGCTGTAATTGAAGACTACAAAGACTTAATCCCTGTAATTATAACCTTTGAAAATATTTAGGGTTTTGTAAAGCAGTTTGATAAAAAGAGAATGACTCACCTTATAAGCATGCAGTATTGATTAAACAAGCATCTTGATTCTAAGCATCTACTTTATTGTTCTGAATCCTCTGATGATTAAGCATCCATTTTGATTGTAAGAGTATGATGTAGAGTTTCGAGTAGTTAAACATTTAGTTTAACAGAATGGAATACGTATTAGTGTTAAACCAAATCAAACCTAACGATGGTCACGAGATTCGAACCTTAACAAAATTCACAAAGTATAGCACTTTGGCATCCGTTTAACGAACTCACAAAGTATAGCACTTTGGCATCCGTTTAACGAACTCACAAAGCACAGCACTTTGGCATCCGTTAGTTGGTTCCTGAATCGATCGGACAGAACATCGCATCGGTGATTATTGGTTAGAACACCAACGTATAGAGAGAAGAAGAAAAGAAATGAGCAAAGAAAAATGAATCCTAAGCTTCCTATTTATAGCCAATGGATAAGTCTTACCCCTATATAGAATTTCCCTAGGTGTTATCTTCCTTAGTTGAACTTTCCCTAGATAAAACCTTCCCTAGATAAAACTTTCCTTAGATAAAACCTTCCCCATATATATCTATTTTTCATGTATATCTATTTAGATGTTTAATTTACTTAATTAATCTTACTTAGCTTAATTAATCTTGCTTAGCTTAATTAATCTTGCTTAGCTTAATTAATCTTGCTTACTGATTAATTAATCTTACTTAACCGATTAATTAATTTTAACGGTTTAATCAAGTAATTTACTTAGTCGATTAATTAAATAACGTAACTAGCTGATTAATTAACTTACTTAGCTTACTTAACTGCTAAGTTTCCTTTCCTGTTAAGTTACCGTAGCTATTAAGTATTCTAAACCGCTAAATTATTTTAATAGCTAAGTTTGATATACTAGTTTAACAGCTTCCTGATTATGAGTTCTAATTTTCTAGACACAAGAACTCGTATTAGTGTATTAACTCAATTCAGCTTTAACGATAATCACGAGATTGAAACCCTCACGACATATGACAAAGTGCAATACTTAAACATCCATCGAATTCATGACGAATGACATAGTATAACCCGAGTTTGAGCAGCACTTAAACGAATGACAAAGTATTACCCTAATAACGGGCATAGTTTCGGGATTTAGAAGGTATAACCCTGAGCTACTATTTACTATAATAAAAGCTGAATGAAAGAAAAGAATTGAGCAGTTTGAAACGTAGCAGTGATCGAGCTATTACCCTGTTATCGCGGCAGAATTGCGTGTTGTGTGTTTTTAAACGAAATGGAGTATAACTCAGTGTAGGAAACGAGTTTTTATGTCGAACCAACGCCAAACTTCAAGTGCCAAGGCCCTCTATTTATATTGTCCCTGTCGCGTGGCGCGACAGGCTGTCGCATGGCGCGACGGCGCCCCTTTTAGCATAGGGTAGCCACGTCTCCAACTAGCTTGTGTGAGTCGACGGATCGAAGAAATTCGATTTTGACAACGAGTTATGAGGATAATCGTCAAGTAGGGGATACCCCCCCCCCCCTGAGTTTTAGGGGCCCTGATCCTGATTCCCACTGTTCTGAAAATTTAGGGGTCATGCAACATTATTTGGGGGTCTCAATTAGGGTTTCCTATTGGGTAAAATAAAATAAGAATTAGTAATTTTGATGAGAGTTGTTACATAAACCTTCATTTTTTACACCTATATTCACGTTCATATCTATGCTCGTACATCTTATGTTCACACTTATACTCGTATTCGTTCATACTCATACGCTTTGTGGTTACACCTATACTCATGTTTGTAGTCACATTTATACTTATTTTTCATATACGTTATACTTATACTTGTAATCCTACTCTTGTCATGCGATTTGTGTTTATGCTCACATGCGTATTCGTGTTTAAACTTATACCATGATCATGCTTTTCGTTTTACTCAAAATTTATACACTCGCACCTGTATGCGAGCGAAACCCGAGGGATTCGCTTACGTTGGTCTTATACTATTTGGAACGCAAACGTATTACATGCTACATTTCTATACACACACAATCTTATTTTCAAAATTTATGTATACCTTGATTCATACGCGACTAGTAAAAGCTATGCGGATCATGCGACGATTGGTATAATCGCGGGTGCACACGGGATTATAGTAATAAGCGCATGAAAACCATAGAGTGTACTACTGTGTATGGTAAGACACGGAACGTAACATGACACCGAATACGAAACGGACGTAATGTGGTCAAAACATGGTGGATACGCCACTGGTACTTCCTATATATAAGTTTTTTCACCATACTACCAAACTTTCGTGAAACGTGCCATGAGAAATTCGGTGTCTTGCAGACCTTTTAGACTTAATACAACTTTAGATAACTCACAAACGCATTATATCCGATTATCCCCGAC
This sequence comes from Helianthus tuberosus, assembly GCA_030545235.1. Taxonomy (NCBI): domain Eukaryota; kingdom Viridiplantae; phylum Streptophyta; class Magnoliopsida; order Asterales; family Asteraceae; genus Helianthus; species Helianthus tuberosus. The sequence goes on from CM060440.1 coordinate 21,994,374, forward strand.
GAGACTTCATTCTTAGCACGCTACTTCCATCTATCCGATACTTATGCTATTCTTACACTCATAATCGTTATTGGATCAATCATTCACCCTTATACCTCAATTATTCTCCGTTGTCTCAAACTCCAAAGACTCAATTTTAAACAGTCCTCTTCGGTTTGCCAAAAACCCTTTCGGGTCTTTCTCTTGAATAAATTTCGGGACGAAATTTCCTAAAGTGTCACACCCCGACCACGCAAAACAACAAAACGTGGCGGAAACGTCGGGGATTGTTGTAACAGAATCATTGTTTCACAACCATGGATTTAAACAATTTCGTTTTATTGAATTAAATGTATTACATTACATTGGAATTTGAAACAAAACATGAACAAATAGACTTTCATTGTTATTAAGTCACTAAGGCCTCGTCCATTCCTATGTGAGCGTACACAAATATCATCAACTATGGTACCTGAAACACATGTGAAAATACGTCAGCATAAAAATGCCGGCGAGTACATAGGTTTTATATGAGTGTCGGATCCATGGCTAGTTTACATGTTGCAATACTTAATTAAAAACCTTGTTTTTGAAAAGTATAGTATTGCGACGTAATTAACCAACTCAAATCAAGTTGGTTATAATTTATAAAATCTCATAGCCATGATTCTTAACTCCAAAACATTTGTTTTATTAAATCAAATTGTAAAACATCTCATAGAAACTCGTTAATAAAACTCGTATGGTTTATATTATTCAGAAAACATCATTGAGTGATATCGTTTCAAAATCGTTTACCCAAGTGATCTAGATAACGCAACGATATATAATGTGCTAAAAGCACTTATATATAGGAAGTACCAGCGGCGTATCCACCATGCTTTTAACACATTACTCCCACCCCGTTACCTAATCACTTCCCTAACCCAATGGTTCAAACAGTTACAAATGGTTCACATAAATCAAATGGTTACAAATGGTTCACATACATCAAACGATTACAAATGGTTCACATACATCAAATGATTATAAATGGTTCACATACATCCAACGATTACAAATGGTTCACATACATCCAACGATTACAAATGGTTCAAGACGTAAAACAATTGCGCTAGCATGTTAAGTGAACATACATAGAAAAACATAATGAAATCATGTACTAATAGTGTACTAATGAACATGGCAAGTATATGATATGAAAACATGGAAAGCACGAAAATAACAAGTAGGCACATGTGTTTCACCCCAAAACGTTTGGAAAACAGTAAAAGAGGGGTCTATGTACTCACTTGAGGGTGCTTAGAAGTCTTGAATAACAACCAAGCAAAGCTAGAGGGATCACGGAAATCAAACGACACCTAATATAGATAACTATGTAAATAAACGGACCTAAATCGGAGGATCGGATAAAATGAGGTTTCGTAAACCAAATGAGTGTAGGGACTCATGTAATATGGTTTAACAAAGCCTACATTCTAAAACGAAACCTAACCTAAGTGCTTACGACCCATTACGACTCGTTAAGGTAGCTTACGCCACTTTAACGCGTCGTTCGCGTAAAACGCGTTTGGACCGCCTAACTAGTCCTATGATAAGTAAAATATGCCTTAACGTGTCTAATATTGTTGCCAATCAGTTTAGATATAAAAATTTATGTTACATATGCTTAAAATGAATTTTGGCGTAAAAAGGACATTTTGGTCATTTACCTAAGGCACATAAACTACCTATCACACAACTACTTAAACGACGTGACCATAAGGTATAACCTCGGAAGGTTATTCCCTATGCAACTATGGTCACCTAATGTGTTTGGTGGGATTCTAAAGATCGACCAAACGAGTCGGGTTCGAAAGTATAAGCGGTTGTTTAGACCGCTTACCTTACGACCCTACATAAGCACTAAACCTAAAGTGACGAGCTAAACATGTTAAAACATGCTTAACGAGGTTTGAAAACAGGTTTGGTATCAAAACAAACGGTTTTGATTCCTAAAAGTAGTTTGGTTACAAAATACGCAAGAATACGCATTTTGGCCGAAACTACGACTCGCCACTATGCCTAGATAACGTGGTAATCAGTAGGTATAGTCACAAGAGACTAAAACCATCATGATTATGCTCACGTTATGAAGTTCAAAAGAACTTCATGTTGACCATAAACTGGTCAAAGCAGAAAGTCAAACACAGTTTGACTTTCACGCGAAAAAGAACGAAAGAGGACTTACAACGGGTCCAAGAATGGAAGTTTTGATCCGATTACTCTCAGGTATGAAGTGTATACTTCAACTTAGAGAGCCAAATCAGATCAAATGTGAGTTTTGAAGCAAGAGGGTGGGGGTATTTATAGGAAAACCAAGACCGTTAGGATCGTTCATCGAAAACCGAGCTTCGATCTGGACCTTACATCTGTGCCCATGGTTTTAGAATACCATGGGTACCCCAAAACAAGCCCCTAGTTTCATTAAAACCATGTGCAAATGAGGGAAACAGCTGGAACAAGCTGGAAATCAGATTTTCAACTTTGGTCCCTTCCTAAGATAACTATGGCAGATTGTCAATTTTGGTCCCTGAATGTGCAAAACATGGTTTTTGATACATTTTTGACACGTTTAAGCCCCATTAATCCCATTTCAAGGCTCTAAAATTAAGTTAACGTATAGAGAACATGAAACATGCTCAAAAATATCTCGGATGTCGGTTCGTTTGGTCGTACGGTTGCGTTGTTCGGTTAATTACGACGAAACACGAACGAATGCGAAAAACGATCCAAATTACGCGACGAATGGAATTTTATCATGCCAATTACTAAAATAAAATATTTTAATGATTACATAAAGTTTTGGATGTCCGGATGTATTCAGAACGTAAGATATGCGCGAAAATATAAACTTATGCACTTTTTGACGCTTTTAGTCCCTGAATGACCAAAAAGTTTATTTTAGCACACCGAACCCCTCAAAGCCTATTTCTAAGCTATGTAAAGGATATTTAGGGTATGTTTAACTTATGGTCATGTTCTGGAATGTTCGTTAGAGTATGAATCGGCATACTTTCGTAGTTTGTCGAAATTAGTCCCTGTAAGCGAATAAACTTGATTTCGCCACACCAAACCCTCCAAAACTTATTTCTAAGTTATGTAATGGTTATTTAAGGTATGTTAAGCCTATTTCACTATTCCAGAGTGTTCGTTGCATTAAACTGGTTCTATTTACGAATCAGTGCGCGTATAACCTTCCAGAAAGCGATTTAAAGCTTGAAATCGAACATGAATTGATATGTTTAAACAATACACGTATTTTTACAAATCCCAAGTATGAAACACAATATTTAATATATTTGGTATTTGTTTGATGGTCGCAGAGGCACAGGTGTCACAGTCTCCCCTACTTTAGGAAATTTCATCCCGAAATTTATTCGTAGGAGTCTGTCTGTGACGCTGTGTTAAATAATTGCCTTGCATGGAATCTAGGGTGTTTATCTATTTGCGTAGAATAACCCATCAAAGATTATGCAAGGCATAATCTTGTCATTTCTCTTAACGGACAGTCTTTAAAAATGAAAATGAAGGAAAAATCAAGGATATTCATTTCCCTCGATGGATATTCTTCAGAAACAAAAATGAACAGAATGAGTCATTTTCCTCAATGGGTATTCTTCAGAAACGAAAATGAACCAATAATCAAGAATATTCATTTCCCTCGATGGATATTCTTTAGAAACAAAAATGAACGGAATGAGTCATTTTCCTCAATGGGTATTCCTCAGAAACGGAAATAAAGGAAAAAGAAAAATCAGGGATATTCATTTCCCTCGATGGATATTCTTCAGAAACGAAAACGAACAGAATGAGTCATTTTCCTCAATGGGTATTCTTCAGAAACGGAAATGAACTGAGTCAACTCTAGACACATGACAAAACTTGATGTGGTTTCTGTGCACTGAATTCCATAATTATGTATGCATCCATAATTACGTAATTCCTTGCACAATCCGCACAGTTTGTTTTGTAATGTGAAGGGGAAGAAAATCAAACCTGTGATGAGTGTGACTAGACTATCATAGGGTCCTTTTAATTAGATCGACAAATGATCTCTTTAATTATACCACCAAGGAGTCTTTTCAGCTATATCATCACATGATATTCCTAACCAGATTTTTGGATCAATCTGTTTAACTAGACCACTCAAGGGGTCTAATTATGGAATAGTACATTATAATCCAAGGGTCTTTGCTATTACGTAGAAACCCATTAGGGATTTCAGGTAGTACTTTTGGATATCCTACTATGAATCCCTTATACTAAGATATGGAAGATTCTACGAGGATTTGGATAACAAAAACTTGGATCACACAAAAACATTAAAGGGAACACATAAGCACATAATCACATATTTGTTTAATTTGACCTTTAATTTGTTATCTTTGGACACGGATATTTAAAGCACACCAGGAATCTAATCCGTGGATTTCATTTGGCACTTTAATCATTTTCAAGAATCTATCTATGAAGATAGGATGATCTTCTGAAAATTCGATTTTGTTTTCAAAGAAACGTAATATTCGAATTAAGGTACACAACAATTTTAGGATTTACGGAAATACCCTTAGGTACCCTATTAAGGATTTATAGTGGTACTTTGGGTATTCGTCCAGAGTTGTAACTTGCGCCTTGTACTTCGTTTTTTGGAAGAAACGGGTACTTAGGATTTTCGTCGAAAACGCAAGAGATCATAAAATGGAAGAATTTTGGGGGTAGTCTGTTCTTCAAGGAATACGATTCCCTGATTCTCGGTATTGTAGGGGATATGTTGTTTATACATGCAACCACATAAATACATTGCAATGTAAATAAAATATTTATTTATAAACAAAGATAACAACTGCTTCATGGACCTTGACAACAAAAGAAAATAATACATAAGACGTGATTATTTCTAAACGGTGTTGTCTTCTAGTCGGTCAGATGCTCATCCCTGTGATGGATTTGCATTAGCAAGCTTTGGGCAATTTCTTCGGAAATGACCCATCTCGCCACAGTTGTAGCAAGAACCTGGTGGAAAACGAGCTTGAGCAAGATTGTTGTCAGCTTGATTTGGTGCAACTGCAGCTCGGCAAACTCTTGCTGTATGACCTATAAGTCCACAAATTTGGCATTTGCGGCACTTCACACTAGCATGATGATGAAGGTTACATTGGTTGCACAAGGGTGCAGTTCCGTTGTATGGCTTCCTAGCAGGGGGTTGAGCTGGTTGGTTGGGGCAGCTTGATCATTGTGAGCAACCATGGCGAAGTTCTGGGAAGCTTTTCGCTTCCTTGACTTCTTGGAGGATTCAGTCTGTTCATCTTTGGGTTTCGATTCCTCGATTGGTTTCTTATCACATTTTCGGAAAAGTTTACCTTTCCTATTTGAGATTCAGTCAAGGTAGCAGATAGCTCAATGGCCTGCCTAACCGTAGTGGGGTTACTACCAGTCACAATGTCTTGTACTGGGTCAGGGAGGCCATCAATGTACTTTTCGATTGGCTTATCCAAAGGCGTAACCATATTCGGGCATAACAGACTTAACTCCTCATAACGATCCGTGTAGGCTCGATGCTCACCGCTATCTTGCTTAAGATCGTCGAATTCCATTTCCAAGGCCCTGATCTCGTGACGAGGACAGAATTCCTTCATCATCAGAGCTCGAAGCTCTTCCCACGTTTGAGCCATTGCCACATCGGCACCCCTATCTCTCATCACACCATTCCACCATGTCAAAGCTCTTTTCTCAAAGACACTAGATGCGAATTCTACCTTTCGCTTATTTGGGCATTTCGCATGCCTGAAGGTTCTCTCTAGACTCTTGAACCATTGCAGAAGTGCAGTCGCTCCTTGAGACCCAGAAAACCTTGATGGCTTAGCCGAGTTGAACGTCTTGAAGTTGCAGGGGGCATTATTGTTGTTGGGAGTTTGGTTACATTGAGCAACGATGTTCGGGATTGCAGCAGTCATTTGCTGCGTAATGACAGCTGCCAGCTCTTCAATAGGTACCTGATTTTCGCGTCGTGGAGGCATTCTAAAAAGGGGAAACAAGAGAGAAAACAAATGAAATGGCATTGGGTAAGAATAGGATGCTACAATTACTGACCAAAAATCATGGGTGATGGTCATTTGTTTGAACCACGAAGCAAACAAACGACACATAAAGGCTGAATCAAAGTAAATAGGTCCTCATAATGTATCGCAAAGACATGCTCGCTTATAAGTGGACACTCACCCCAAGAGTTCCCAGGTAAGAGTGACTGGTCCGATACTGCGGATTTGTACGAACACTCTAGCCTTAGACAGAAAGCTCAGGGTACAGGCACCCACCCTTCCAGTTTGCACGTGTTCACATTATGTAGCCCTAAATTTGACGAGAATTTGAAAACTTTGAAGGTTCGAAATGTCACACCCCGACCACGTGAGACAACGAAACGTGGCGGAAACATCGGGGAGTGTTGTAACAGAATTAATTGTTTCAAATCCATGGCAATTGAAGTTTCGTTTTTATTAATCAAACAAGCGAGTTACATTGTCTTTAAACAAGAAACAAAGAGTACATAACATAAATTAACTAGTTCTTGTCTCGTTTTAAGTCACTAAGGCACAGGTCCGCCTAAGTATGTCTTGATAAGAATTTATAGTGATACTTTGGGTATTCGTACAGAGTTGTAACTTGCGCCTTGTACTTCGTTTCCTTGGAAGAAACGGGTACTTTGGATTTCCGTGGAAAATGCAAGAGATAATAAAATGGAAGAAATTACGGGGTAGTCTGTTCTTCAAGGAATACGGTTCCTTGATTGTCGGTATTGTAGAGGATACGTTGTTTATACATGCCATCACATTTGTACATTGCAATGTACAATAAAAAGATTTATTTATTAACAACTGTTTCATGGACCTTGACTACAAAAGAAAATAATACATAAGGCTTGATTATTTCTAAACACATTGTCTTCTAGTCGGTCTGATGCTCATCCCTGCGCTGGATTCACATTAGCGAGCTTTGGGCAATTTCTTCGGAAATGGCCCATCTCGCCACAGTTGAAGCAAGGACCTAGTGGAAGACGAGCTTGAGCAGGATTTACTTGAGGTTGGTTTGGACCACCTTGGTTTGGGGTAAATCGACAAGCATTTTCCAGGTGACCGAGTCGCCCACATGATGCACATAAATGACACTGTAGGTGAGCTAAGTGGTGTGCATTACATTTGTCGCATATCGGTGCAGTACCGACACTGTTGCAGAAATCGGCCTAGGCGGCCGATTAATCGCCGCCTAGGCGCTAGTCGGCTAGTAATCGCCTAAATTTGAGCAAATCGGTCAATTAATCGGTCCAGGTCAAAATCGGTCCTAGTCGGTCAAAAGTCGGTCCTAGTCGGTCAAAAGTCGGTCTAGTCGGACTAATCGGACCATGGTTTTTTTGCTCAAAATCGGTCCTGGTCGGGATTAATCGGTCCTGGTCGGGATTAATCGGTCCTAGTTGGTCAAAAGTTGGTTAATTTTTGAATTTTTATGTGAATTTTGAAGTATTTATGTGAATTTTGAAGTATTATTTTTATATTATTGGGTATATATATATAATTTTGAAAAAATACATATAAAAATCCCATTCCGATTAATCCCGATTAATCCCTAGGCTGTACCTCACCGCCCGACTACCGCCTAGCGCCTTCTACAACATTGAGTACCGACATAAGGTTTCTTTGCAGGAGGTTGAGTTGGTTGGTTGCAGGTGTTTTGGTTGGGTTGAGCAGCAATCGCACAATTCTGCGAAGCCTTACGCTTCTTAGACTTCTCAGGGGATCCAGTCTGTTCATCCATGGTCTTTGATTCCTCGATTGGCTTCTTGTCACCCTTTCGAAAAAGCTTACGTTTCCTGATCTGAGATTCAGTCAAGGTTGCAGCTAGCTCAATGGCCTGCCTAACCGTAGTGGGGTTACTACCAGTAACAATGTCCTGAACTGAGTCAGGGAGACCATCAATGTATTTTTCGATCGCCTTATCCAAAGGCGTAACCATGGTAGGACACAACAGGCTCAGCTCCTCATATCGATCAGTGTAGGCTCGATGTTCGCCGCTGTCTTGCTTAAGATCGTCGAATTCCCTTTCCAAGGCCCTGATCTCGTGACGAGGACAGAATTCCTTCATCATCAGTGCTCGAAGTTCTTCCCAAGTTTGGGCCAGTGCCACTTCGGCACCCCTATCTCTCACCACACCGTTCCACCACGTCAAAGCTCGTTTCTCAAAGACACTAGATGCGAAATCTACCTTTCGCTCGTTTGGACATTGAACATGCCTGAAGGTGCTCTCTAGACTCTCGAACCATTGCAGAAGTGCAGTCGCTCCTTGAGACCCAGAAAACTTTGATGGCTTAGCCGAGTTGAACGTCTTGAAGTTGCAGAGGGCATTATTGTTGTTGAGAGCTTGGTGACATTGAGCAACAATGTTCGGGATTGCAGCAGTCATTTGCTGTGTAATGACAGCTGCCAGCTCTTCAATAGATACCGGATTTTCGCGTCATGGAGGCATTCTAAAAGGGGAAACAAGAGAGAAAACAAATGAAATGGCATTGGGTAAGAATAGGATGTTACAATTACCAAACAAATCATGGGTGATGGTCATTTGTTTGAACCACGAAGCAAACAAACAACACAAAGGCTGAGTTAAAGCAAATAGATCCTCATAATGTATCGCGAAGACATGCTCGCCTATAAGTGGACACTCACCCCAAGAGTTCCCAGGTAAGAGTGACTGGTCCGATTATGTGGATTTGTACGAACACTCTAGCCTTAGACAGAAAACCCAGGGTACATGCATCCACTCTTCCAGTTTGCACGTGTTCACACTATTTAGGACCCAAAACTTTAACGAGAGTTTTGAAAACTCAAAGGGGTTCGAAACCTTATAATAGTCAAAACCTTACAATAGGGGGTTCAAAGCCTAGTAATCAATCATCCTAGAACAGATGATTAGTTTTCAAAGCGGTTTTGAAATTTATGTTCTTGTTGTGGTCGTCGCCTAAGGATAGGTGACGGTATTGTTTTATGACTAAACGCAAGTAAACTCGCGTTAGGGTCCTAGGAAGGTTATAGACTAGGTCAAAGTATTACTAATAACCTAATTCCCTATAACCATTGGCTCTGATACCATCTTTTCTGTCACACCCCGACCACGTGACACAACGAAACGTGGCGGAAACATCGGGGAGTGTTGTAACAGAATTAATTGTTTCAAATCCATGGCAATTGAAGTTTCGTTTTTATTAATCAAACAAGCGAGTTACATTGTCTTTAAACAAGAAACAAAGAGTACATAACATAAATTAACTAGTTCTTGTCTCGTTTTAAGTCACTAAGGCACAGGTCCGCCTAAGTATGTCTTGATAAGTCCTATGCATCATCTCCTGAAAACACATGTGAAAATAGGTACGTCAGCATAAAAATGCCTGTGAGATACATAGGTTTTGAGAAAATAGGATTCAAGACTTATGTTTGAGAAAATGTTTAGTCATGAACCTTGTAATTTGCTTTGTCTTGTAAATCATTTGAGAAACGATAAGATCAGATGATATGTATAAATAAGAGAATAATGTATGGTTAAATGAATAACCATGTAAGATGAGTTTGTATAAGATAAGTTGTTTGTAAATCAATGTCTTGTGAAAAGTATGTTATTTATATAAAATGTTATATGTCTCAAACTGAAATGATTCAAATAACGCTACGACATGTAATACCATACAAACACTTATATATAGGAAGTACCAGCGGCGTATCCACCATGCTTGTATCATATTACACACGCCTCGTTACTTAATCACTTACTCAAACCAAACTACCAAAGTAAAATGTTCATGTCTAATGTAAATCATGTAATTTGTATCCAAAATGTAAGCATGTGATGAATAACAAATGTACTAAGTATGATGAACAATGCAACAAATGGACATACATAGCATGTGAACTGTACTAAGTATGCAACAATAGACATACATAGCATGTGACGTGAAACAACTGTACTAAGTATGCAACAATAGACATACATAGCATGTGACGTGAAACAACTGTACTAAGTATGCAACAATAGACATACATAGCATGTGACGTGAAACAACTGTACTAAGTATGCACACAATGGGCATACATAGCATGAAATGTAATGTAAAACATGTACTATAAATGTACTAATGAACATAGCAAGTATATGATGTGAAAGCATGAAAGTAACAAGTAGGCACATGTGTTCCACCCCAAAACGTTTGGAAAACAGTAAAAGAGGGGTCTATGTACTCACTTGAGATTGCTCAGAAGTCCTAAGATAACCACCAAGCATTGCTAGAGATCACGGATATCAAACGGCACCTAATATAGGTAACTATGTTAATAAACCGGACCTAAATCGGAGGATCGGATAGAATGAGGGTTCGTAAACCAAACGAGTGTGGAGACTCGTGTAATATGGTTTATCAAAGCCTACATACTAAATGAAACCTATCCTAAGTGCTTATGACCCATTACGACCCATTAAGGTAGTTTATGCTACTTTAACGCGTCGTGCGCGCAAAAGCGCACTCGAGACGTCTAACTAGCCCTATAACAAGTGTTATATGCCTAAACATGTTACATAATCAGTTATGTGACAAAAGTTTAGGTTACATATGCTTAATTACCAATTATACATGAAAAGGGTATTCTGGTAATTTACCTAAGGCATATAAACTACCTATCATACAACTACTCAAACGATGTGACCATAGGGTATAACCTCGGAAGGTTATTCCCTATATGCTATGGTCCTAAAGTATTTGGTCGGATCCTAATGATCGACCAAAATGGGTCGGGTTCGAAGGTATAAGCGATTTATTAGATCGCTTACCCTTACGACCCTAGACAAGCACAAAACTAAAAGTAACGAGCTAAGCATGTTAAAACATGCTTAACTAAGTTTGAAAACAAGTTTGGTATCGAAACAAACGGTTTTGATACCTAAGAGTAGTTTGGTTACAAAATACGCACGAATGCGAATTTTGACCGAAACTACGGCTCGTCACTGAACCTAGACAACGTGGTAATCAGTAGGCATAGTCACAAGGGACTATAACCATCGTGATTACGCTCACGTTGCGAAGTTCAAACGAACTTCGCATTGACCATAAACTGGTTAATGCAGAAAGTCAAACAAAGTTTGACTTTCGGACTCGGAAAGCAATAAAAGAACGAAGGAACACTTACAAAGGGTTCCCGAATGCTAACCTCGATCCAAGTAGCTCAGGTATGAAACAAAGGTTTCAACTTAGAGCTTCTCAAATCAAGATTCTTGTGGGTTTTGGCAAATGAAGGCAAGGGGTATTTATAGGATTCGTAGAGCCGTTAAGATCGTTCCTCGTTAACCGTGCTTCAATCTCAACCCTCCACCTCAAAACCCTGGTTTTTGAAAACCATTAGAGCCCAATGTATTGCCCCAAAACCATGTGCAAGGTGGAATGGACCAGATTCAAAGTTTCTGCAAGTTTCTGCTGTCTGGGGACTGCTTGCGCACCGTAACACTCATAGTGTTGAGGTGCGCAAGGACCTATTTTGGCAGAATGGCAGATTTAGTCCCTGCTGTGTAATAAGCTCATTTCTGACACGTTCAAGGCCCGTTAACCCCATTTCAAAGCTCTAAAATGAAGTTAAAGTATAGGGAACTTAAAACATGCTCAAAAATATCTCGGATGTCGGTTCGTTTGGCCGTACGGTTGCGTTGTTCGGTTAATTACGACGGGAGTCGTAACGAACGCAAAAACGGTCCAAATTGCGCGACGAATGGATTTTTGACAAGCCAAACACTAAAGCATAATATTATAATGCTTACATAAATTTTTGGAGGTCCGGATGTATTCAGAACGTAAGATATGCGCGAAAGTGCAAACTTGTGCACTTTTTGACGCTTTTAGTCCCTGAATGACCCAAAAGTTTATTTTAGCACACCGAACCCCTCAAAGCCTATTTCTAAGCTATATAAAGGATATTTAAGGTGTGTTTAACTTATGGTCATGTTCCAGAATGTTCGCTACCGTTCAAATTGGCATACTTTCGCAGTTTGTCAAGTTTAGTCCCTATAAGCGAATTAACTTGTTTTTGCTATACCAAAGCCTTTCAAACTTATTTCTAAGTTATGTAAAGGTTATTTAAGGTATGTTAAGCCTATTTCACTATTTCGGAGTGTTCGTTGGATTAAACTGGTTATATTTACGCATCAGAGCGCGTATAACCCTCTAGAAAGCGATTTAAAGCTTAAAATCGAACAAGAGTTGATATGTGCAAACGATACACATATTTTTACAAATCCCAAGTATGAAATACAATATTTCATTGGTTTGGCATTTGTTTGATGGTTGAAGTGACACAGGTGTCACACGAAACCTTATAATAAATCATCCTAGAACAAATGATTAGTTTTCAAAGCAGATTCGAATTTTGTGTTCTTATTGTGGTTGCTACCTAAAGATAGGCAACGGTATTGTTTTATAACTAAACGCAAGTAAACTCACGTTAGGGTCCTAGGAAGGTTATAGTCTAGGTCAAAGCATTACCAATAACCTAATTCCCTATAACCATTGGCTCTGATACCAACTTTTCTGTCACACCCCGACCACGTAAAACAACAAAACGTGGCGGAAACGTCGGGGAGTGTTGTAACAGAATCATTGTTTCACAACCATGGATTTAAAAATTTTCGTTTTATTGAATTAAATGTATTACATTACATTGGAATTTGAAACAAAACATGAACAAATAGACTTTCATTGTTATTAAGTCACTAAGGCCTCGTCCATTCCTATGTGAGCGTACACAAATATCATCAACTATGGTACCTGAAACACATGTGAAAATACGTCAGCATAAAAATGCCGGCGAGTACATAGGTTTTATATGAGTGTCGGATCCATGGCTAGTTTACATGTTGCAATACTTAATTAAAAACCTTGTTTTTGAAAAGTATAGTATTGCGACGTAATTAACCAACTCAAATCAAGTTGGTTATAATTTATAAAATCTCATAGCCATGATTCTTAACTCCAAAACATTTGTTTTATTAAATCAAATTGTAAAACATCTCATAGAAACTCGTTAATAAAACTCGTATGGTTTATATTATTCAGAAAACATCATTGAGTGATATCGTTTCAAAATCGTTTACCCAAGTGATCTAGATAACGCAACGATATATAATGTGCTAAAAGCACTTATATATAGGAAGTACCAGCGGCGTATCCACCATGCTTTTAACACATTACTCCCACCCCGTTACCTAATCACTTCCCTAACCCAATGGTTCAAACAGTTACAAATGGTTCACATAAATCAAATGGTTACAAATGGTTCACATACATCAAACGATTACAAATGGTTCACATACATCAAATGATTATAAATGGTTCACATACATCCAACGATTACAAATGGTTCACATACATCCAACGATTACAAATGGTTCAAGACGTAAAACAATTGCGCTAGCATGTTAAGTGAACATACATAGAAAAACATAATGAAATCATGTACTAATAGTGTACTAATGAACATGGCAAGTATATGATATGAAAACATGGAAAGCACGAAAATAACAAGTAGGCACATGTGTTTCACCCCAAAACGTTTGGAAAACAGTAAAAGAGGGGTCTATGTACTCACTTGAGGGTGCTTAGAAGTCTTGAATAACAACCAAGCAAAGCTAGAGGGATCACGGAAATCAAACGACACCTAATATAGATAACTATGTAAATAAACGGACCTAAATCAGAGGATCAGATAAAATGAGGTTTCATAAACCAAATGAGTGTAGGGACTCATGTAATATGGTTTAACAAAGCCTACATTCTAAAACGAAACCTAGCCTAAGTGCTTACGACCCATTACGACTCGTTAAGGTAGCTTACGCCACTTTAACGCGTCGTTCGCGTAAAATGCGTTCGGACCGCCTAACTAGTCCTATGATAAGTAAAATACGCCTTAACGTGTCTAATATTGTTGCCAAATTAGTTTAGATATCAAAAATTATGTTACATATGCTTAAAATGAATTTTGGTGTAAAAGGGGCATTTTGGTCATTTACCTAAGGCATATAAACTACCTATCATACAACTACTTAAACGACGTGACCATAAGGTATAACCTCGGAAGGTTATTCCCTACACAACTATGGTCACCTAATGTGTTTGGTCGGATCCTAAAGATCGACCAAACGGGTCGGGTTCGAAAGTATAAGCGGTTGTTTAGACCGCTTACCTTACGACCCTACATAAGCACTAAACCTAAAGTGACGAGCTAAACATGTTAAAACATGATTAACGAGGTTTGAAAACATCTTTGCTATCAAAACAAACGGTTTTGATACCTAAAAGTAGTTTGGTTACAAAATACGCAAGAATACGCATTTTGGCCGAAACTACGACTCGCCACTATGCCTAGATAACGTGGTAATCAGTAGGTATAGTCACAAGAGACTAAAACCATCGTGGTTACTCTCATGTTATGAAGTTCAAAAGAACTTCATGTTGACCATAAACTGGTCAAAGCAGAAAGTCAAACACAGTTTGACTTTCACGCGAAAAAGAACGAAAGAGGACTTACAACGGGTCCAAGAATGGAAGTTTTGATCCGATTACTCTCAGGTATGAAGTGTATACTTCAACTTAGAGAGCCAAATCAGATCAAATGTGAGTTTTGAAGCAAGAGGGTGGGGGTATTTATAGGAAAACCAAGACCGTTAGGATCGTTCATCGAAAACCGAGCTTCGATCTGGACCTTACATGTGTGCCCATGGTTTTAGAATACCATGGGTACCCCAAAACAAGCCCCTAGTTTCATTAAAACCATGTGCAAATGAGGGGAACAGCTGGAACAAGCTGGGAATCAGATTTTCAACTTTGGTCCCTTCCAAAGATAACTATGGCATATTGTCAATTTTGGTCCCTGAATGTGCAAAACATGGTTTTTTGATGCATTTTTGACACGTTTAAGCCCCGTTAATCCCATTTCAAGGCTCTAAAATGAAGTTAAAGTATAGGGAGCATGAAAAATTCTCAAAAATATCTCGGATGTCGGTCCGTTTGGTCGTACGGTTGCGTTGTTCGGTTAATTACGGCGAAACACGAACGAATGCGAAAAACGATCCAAATTACGCGACGAATGGAATTTTATCATGCCAATCACCAAAATAAAATATTTTAATGATTATATAAAGTTTTGGATGTCCGGATGTATTCAGAACGTAAGATATGCGCGAAAATGCAAACTTATGCACTTTTTGACGCTTTTAGTCTCTGAATGACCAAAAAGTTTATTTGAGCACACCGAACCTCTCAAAGCCTATTTCTAAGCTATGTAAAGGATATTTAGGGTATTTTTAACTTATGGTCTTGTTCCAGAATGTTCGTTACAGTATGAATCGGCATACTTTCGCAGTTTGTCGAAATTAGTCCCTGTAAGCGAATAAACTTGATTTCGCCACACCAAACCCTCCAAACTTATTTCTAAGTTATGTAAAGGTTATTTAAGGTATGTTAAGCCTATTTCACTATTCCGGAGTGTTCGTTTCATTAAACTGGTTATATTTACGCATCAGTGCGCGTATAACCTTCCAGAAAGCGATTTAAAGCTTGAAATCGAACATGAATTGATATGTGCAAACAATACACGTATTTTTACAAATACCAAGTATGAAACACAATATTTCATAAATTTGGTATTTGTTTGATGGTCGCAGAGGCACAGGTGTCACATAAAGGAGGGGAGAGTGTAACGCTCCGCGTTTCCATAACTTTCCATAACTTTCAAAAATTATAATCCGTTATATCGTTGGAAATATTTTATCTTTATTTTAATTCGCTATAAACATAGTTAATTTTTCATTATCAAGTTAATTAAATTAATTTATTTTACAATTTAAAATGTTTATTATTTTTTTATTTATTTATTTTTTTTATAAAACGAGTCAGAGCACAAAATTCATTTAAACCCTCGTTCAAGTCAAGCCCAAACCCACTAACTAAAACCTAGTATAAATGACTAGCAAAACCCTAACCCCCATTTGTTATTCAGCCATCACCCACAAAGAGACCTCTCCTTCATCTTCTTCATTTGCCTTTTGTTTCCAAAATCTAATCTAAACACACTCACATACAAAACTCAGACAAACACCCTTATCTTCAACTCACCCTCTCTCGATCTCTTCTGCAACCACACACCCACTGCCAACCTCTCTCACTCTCAAACAAGGTCGTCGGAATCCGGCGATGACCGGCCAGACGACATTCCCCTTATCCTCTTACTTTCACTTAACATCAACCCCATAGTCTCATACATCTGATTCGAGAGAGAGAGACAACGAAGATTAGTTGACGGCGGCAGCACCGCCGTACACAGCAGCGGCAGTAGGGTAGATGATGGTGGTGCTCGGTTCTACGGCGGCGTCGCAAGGCATCGCACAGCACCGGCGGCAGCAGCAGCGACGTTGGTGACTGATGGTGACGGTGGTGTTCTCCGACGAGATTCCTGGTAAACACTTTCTTTTTCTCTTTATTTCTTACAAAACTGAAGTTGGTAGTGATTTGGTTGTTGCTATTGATGACCAGTACAAGTTCGGGTTCCATTCTATTTCGATTCAATTCGGGTTAGACCCGGTTTGGACCTGTTTCCGACAGCCGTGGTGGAGGCGGCTCAGCTTGGGTTTTCGTGTTTAGTTCGAGTTTGCAGCTTCGGGTTCCTTCGAGTTAACCCACTCGGTTCAGTTTGATGTTTAGTTCGGTTACGGTTCATCGCAGATTCAGCCGTGGTTCAGTCAACATAAGTCCGCGCAGTCAAAGTCGGTCAACTATTGGTCAACATCAGGCTCGGTGTTGGGTTCGGGTCAAACTTAGTCAAACAGTCAAATCGGTCAGATTCAATGTTCGGTAAATTCTAACGCCTTGAAATTCGTCGTATTATTTATGTTAACGATATTTTATAAACGCGAGCTGCGGTGTTTTAATGACGCGAATAATAGTTATATTGTTTTAGGTTTAGTTATTGTTTTAAATCGCGGAACCGAATGTTACATTATTTGTAAACTTAATAGAAGAATATATATATATATATATATATATATATAGGGGACCGCTAAAATGAGAACCACCTCGAGTTGTAAGAACCGTGAGAACTACATCGTACGGGGCGAGGTGGACCAAATTTTTTTTTTCATAAACATAGATGCGTGTATTATAAACACATTTGTAAAAAAAAATTAAAAAAATGTCGTGTGTGTAGTTTTGAGCACCACAAGTTTGTGTTTACGGGTACCGTAAATCCTACCGGAAAATTTATGGTACCCGTAAACACACACTTGTGGTGCTCAAAAACTTTTTTTTTGAATTTTTTTTTTACGAATGTGTTTATAATACAAGCATCTACGTCTGTGAAAAAAAAATTTGGTCCACCTCGACCGGTACGGTGTAGTTCTCACAGTTCTTACAACTCGAGGTGGTTCTCATTTTAGCGTGATTCTATATATATATATATTTATATTGTTTGGTTGTTGTTTATTGAATTTTGAACAGGTAAATCGACAACTTGTGTTGTCGGGATCGTCCAAAAACAGAGGAAACTCTGCCCTTTTTTCGTAAAATTCCGTAAAACAAAATGTGGGAATTTTATAAAACGCAACCTATCAAATTCGACTAATTTTTATAAAATAGATATAAATGTATGATTATTTTTATTTTTTGAACAATATTCAACAATACTTTTGAGAGAATTAATTTTAAAATATTACTTAAACTATATAAAATATATATGTATATATTTATATATATATACATATATATCAGCTAGTTATACTCTAAATTCCAATTCAAATCCTTCGTCGTAATCCCGTTTTCTCTTACACCTTCGTTTGCCCATATAGGGTGACCTCGGTGTTCCATCCTCCTAAACTCGTACACTCGTCGACACTTGGATAATCGGAAGACTTAGCAATTATGTGAGTATACTCAAACCCATTTTTACTTTTAAAACACTTTGGGTGCAACATGTATTCTATATTAAACTCACGAAATTTGAAACTATTTGAATCACTCTCTATCCATATTTGAACATGAAACTATATGATGCTTGTTAAACTCGTATGTGATGTTAAACTTTTGTGTCTATATGCTCATTAACTTCGTACAAGCCTACCTTAACAATTATAGCGCTATAGGGGTAATGCACCGCCCATAATTCTTGGGGTATTGTTAAGTCAAACGTGTTAACCTCCCTATATTCTATCCAGTGATAGGCTATTTTAACGCATTGGATTCTTGGGTTTGAACATATACTTGACACCGTTACGACATACTAGTAACTTGTATATTGTGATTCATGTTGGATACGAGCCTTAGACTATTTTAAAACCATTTTTATGCTATGTATCAAAACTTGTATACTCGCCTTTGCTTTTGCATTGAACTCTATTTTAATACATGTTGTAGGTTCGATAGACAAGATGATGCTAAGTGAAGAAACAAGACTTAAGTGGACATAGAAACACACTTAGACTAAATCTATTTGTACTCTATAATTGAAACAATGTTGTCTTTATTTGATTCTTGTATGACATTTTAGCAATTGATGAAATTTAAATTAAACTATACTGTCACTTAGTGTTATGATGTCTCTTGCAATCTAGTTTTCGTCTCATCCCGACGTTTCCGCCATCGGTTGGGGTGTGACATGGGCATAACACACCGAAAGTCCGCTCGATATCTTTTCTTGCTGACTCTTGTTTTTTCTTGAAATACAATCTTTTTTCGTCATCTGGACACGAAAGAGTTTTTACCAATGTCGCCCACTCGGGATAAATACCGTCTATGAGATAGTAGTCATACTTATACTCCACGTCGTTTGCATAGAATGAAGTATCTGGTGCAACCCCGTCTATGACTTCGTCGAAGAGATTCAAGGACATTAAAACTGCAATATCACTGTTCGCACCGGCCATGCCAAAGTACGCATGCCAAATCCATAAATCTTGAGAAGCGACCGCTTGTAATATTAGGGTAGGACCATCATGGTCATCATGATGATGTTGCCTTTTCCAAGCGGTTGGACATGCCACCCATTCCCAGTGCGTGCAATAAAGACTGTCCAACATCCCAGGAAACCCGTGTATGCGCTGATGGGCCTCGTATAGTAGTGGAACGTCGGCTGCGGTTGGCATCCTCAAATATCGTCTCCCGTACAGAGAGATAACACCTAATAAACTAGTGTTAATAAAAAAGTAATAACGATGTAAATAAAAATAATAAATAATAGTGTTAATAAAAATTACCTTCACAAAAATTTTCAAGAGACTCAAGACACATTCTTGACGACATCCTTAAATATTCATCACACGCATCACTCGCTGTGTCGAACGCTAGTTGCCTAATTACTGCTGTACACTTTTGTAGTCCAGAGAAACCAACTTTGCGACTTGTACTTACTCTTTGCGTGAAAAAAGGGAATTCGCCCACAAGATCATTAGAAATTTTAACGAATAGTCGTCGGCTCATACGAAACCTACGCTTAGACTGACCATCATCGTACAACGGATTTTCACAAAAATAATCTTGCACTAGACGTTCATGAGCACCTAACCGATCCCGTTCAAGAGGCGGTTGTCTGGTATGCGATGTAGAGGATTCGGCTTCTTCTCGCAAATAATTAATCGCCTCATGCGTAATTGCGATAACCATATCGTCAAGAACACCGTCGGATGAGGAGTTCGAAGACATTTTTTAGTTGTGATTGGTGTGTGTTTTAGTTGTGATTGGTATGAATTTTAGTTGTGATTGGTGTGTTATTTAGTTTGGGATAGGTTTATATTTATATTGGAATAAAAAAAAGTTTTTTTTTATTCGAACGTTACCAAACGGTCACATTTGACCAACCTACCTCGTTCCATGCGATTTCATCTCGTTACCACGATGGAGCCCCTCCTATAGCGCCCCCTTTAAATCCCTGGGTGTTGAGGTATAGCGCCCCGGGGAGCCATAGATGATGAGTTGGCGGGGGTGGACCCCCCGGCCTTAAGTGATTCAGATCTAATCTCCTCGAGAATAGAGAATTAAGAAGTTAATTATGATGAATTATTGTCTTTTTTTTATTCTTCTTCTATGGCAATGGTTGCGTAATCTAAAAATACACCAAATAAATCCTAATTTACTCTTTTCTTGAAATTGAACAAGGTCTTTCCACTAAAAGTGGAAAAGCAAAAACTTCTATCAAGTGAGCTAGCCTCACGTTGTCTAATTAATTTCAAAGTATTTGTCAAAAATATTGTATATCGATTTAATATTTTAATATTGTTTTCAAGAGATTGGTGAAGAAAAAATGTATTTTTATCTAGCGCAGCCATTCATTAAAACGATAACCAACCACAACACTGAAGCAACACAATAAGTATAGCGGTCAACTACCATCTGGTTCGTTGGGAAGATGAAGTATTATAAATGTCCCTTAATAATTAAATTAATATCGTTTGAGTAAGACATGAATGATGTTTTTTTTTTGAAAATTACTTTCATTCACAGACGGCCGACCCAAACCGTGCCAACCAACCAACAACAGACAAAACTAACTATTACATATTAACAAAAGAGCTCCAATCTACCCACCCTATCTCTTTGAATCTCGACCTATTCGAAAACCACACAAAACCGAGAGCCTTAACTTCACTAAGAATCTTATCAATATTAACTGGGGTGTTGGAAAAAATAAAGTTGTTCCTGGCTCTCCATAAGCTCCAGCATACTATCCTCAAAATGCCTTGGACCGCCACTTTCTTTTTCTCCGAAACCCCGAGGGACTTATGCAATTCAAGAAGGTCCTTAATGGAGAAAGCATAAATGTTTGGTATCATACACCAAGCACTTATCCCATTCCAAATATTCGCTGCAACATAACAAGCAATGAACAGATGGTCCGTTGATTCTTCTTCCGAACCGCAAAACGGACACAATGAATCTCCAACATGTATGTTCCTTTTCTTCAAGGCTTCTTTGGTTGGGATCCTGTCCAGCTCCATTCTCCATGAATGGATATCAACTTTGGCCGGAAGCCATTTACACCATTCCATAACGTAACCGTTATAACTCGCCGTTTCCGAATATAGGCTCCTTTTCACAGCTTTCGCTGGGAAGTTACCGGACTGTTCGGACGTCCACTTCCACCTGTCAAAAGAATTCGATAATTGTACATTATCCTGACAAGCAATCAGCGACTGCAGGCTGACCAGGAGGCCCGATTCAGTCAACTGCTCCTTCCATCCCCATGTGAGAATCTTTTCCGAACCTTGCATCGATATCCTATCCGCAACCACACACTTTTTGTTTGATTCCATACGAAAAATATCCGAGAACTTGATTTTGAGAGGCTCGTTAGAGGCCCAAGAATCCAACGAAAACGCAATATCGCGTCCGTTACCGACTTCTCCTTTCAAAAAGTTCTGGATCGGATTACCTCCAATCTTTGTGTTAATGAAGACTTTAGCAATGTTATTCCATACACCTGAAATGACCTTTTGAAGGGAATACATTCCCATCCGACTCGAGTAAAGTGGAGCGCATCAACGATTCTTTTCCAAAGGAAATTCTTTTCCGTTTTATACCTCCATCCCCATTTGACTAATAGCGACGTGTTAATATCACTGAGCTTATTAATCCCTAAACCCCCGTCTTTTTTGAGCCGAGTATCCCAACTAACCCAGTGCATCTTTCTTTCCTCAACGGAACCTCCCCATAAAAAAATTTTGATCATTCCTTCCAAATCTGATATAACCTTCTTCGGAGCTTTATAGAGAGAAAATAATAACAAGGTAAACTTTCCAGCACCGATTTGATAATGACCACCCTACCCCCAATCGACAAAAGATAAGACTTCCAGTTAGCGAGACGAGACCGGAAAATGTCATAAACCGGTTGCCAATTGTTGATTCTATTCATATTGGCTCCCACTTTAAGCCCAAGATATCCAAAAGGAAGAGAGTCCGGTCTACATCCAACCTCGTTAGCCATAACTCCAGTTTCTATCAAGTCCACACCAATCCAATATAGATTGGACTTGTCGATGTTAATCTTAAGACCCGAGCACACAAAGAAACACCGTAGAATTCTAACAATGTTCACCACTTCCGTTTTTTACCATTCCCCCATTACTATTGTGTCGTCTGCATAAAGGAGGTGAGTGATGACCGTCCCGTTATTAGGAGTCGAAATCCCATTTAACACACCCATCTCTTTAGCCCGATTAAGCATACACAAAATGGCTTCCATAACAACTAAGAACAAAAAAGGAGAAAACGTCTCTCCTTGTCTCATTCCCTTTTCACATCTAAAATTAAAAGTAGGCGCCCCGTTGACAAAAACGGCCGAACTAGCCGACTCTAAAACGCCCATTATCCATTTGCACCACTTATTCGGAAAGCCCATTTGCCGAAGAGTTTTGATCACAAACCTCCAATTCACATTATCATATGCCTTATCAAAATCTATCTTGAGCAAGAAAGCTTTCGAGTTCCTTTTTTTGAGCCACGAGATCAATTCGTTGACAATGAGAGGCCCATCCAATATGAATCTTCCCTTTAAAAAAGCCGATTGAGACTCGGATATGACACCCTCTAGAACCAACCTCATCCGATTCGCCAAAACCTTGGAAATAGCCTTACTAATCACTCCAACCAGATTGATCGGCCTAAAATTGTTTAAAGAGACTGGGTCAGGAACTTTAGGAACAAGAGCGATGTAAGAATTTCCACAACCACTACTTATCTCCCCTGAGTTGTAAAACCTAGCAAAAATTCTCACAAAGTCTTCTTTAAACAAATCCCAAAAATATTTAATAAAATTAAAATTAAAACCATCGGGGCACGGAGACCGATCGTCTCCACATTCAAAAATGGCGTTCTTGATTTCAAGTTCCGTGAAAGGTTCCTCAAGCATACTACTCTCCTCCTCCGAAATTTTTTTAATATTATGACATAAAAGATTAGGTCTATTCGGCATCGAATCTTTGAATCTATCACGAAAGAACGTAAGAACCTGTTTCTTTATCTTGGCCGGTTTGGTACACCACTCTCCGTCGATAGATAGACCATGGATGTTATTAGAAGCTTTCCTGTTGTTAACCATAGCATGAAAAAATTTGGAGTTCTCGTCACCCTCTAACGCCCACTTAACCCGTGCTCTTTGTTTAAAATACAAACACTTCCTGTCTTCAATTTCTTTAATATTTTTTCTGTTTTCCGACATGACCCATTCCTCCTCTTCCGAAAGATCCCTGGATTCCATAACTAATTCCGCTTGCTCCAAGTCAGCTAGAGCAATATTAACGACTTCTTTTTCTTTGGCCAAAAAATCGTCCCTCCACTTCTTAAGAAAATTTTTAATTCTAGCGAATTTGGCAGTTAGACACTTATCAGGCGGATCGAAAACATCAAAACCATCCACTGCCTCTTTCACCGCCTCCTCGAATCCAGGTTTCCCAATCCAAGAACTGAAAACCCTGAATGGGTGGGGATCAAACTTCAGATCAACCAACTCAATAGTAACAGGGCAATGATCCGAGTGGCGAGACGGCAACACTCTGAAACAGGCCGACGACCATTTATTAAAAAAAATCAGGACAAACCAAAAAAACGATCCATCTTACTGAGCTTCCTCCCGTTGTCCCTAATACATGTAAATTTTCTGCCCTGCATCGGATATTCCAACAACCCGTTGTTGAAAATAAAATTATTAAAGTTTTCGGAACATATCGGCTTGAACTTTGATCTCTTCCTTTCCTCCTGCGAACGAACAGCGTTAAAGTCTCCCACTATGACCCATAAACCATCAGCGGGATCAATGAAGTTAGAGATCTCGTTCCACAACTGTAACTTATCCGAAGTGTTTTGCGGAGCATAAACGTTAACTAAGTTTATCGGCTCTCCACTGCCCACCACCGAGCCTTTAATAGTTAAGAAGAATCTCTGCTGAACAAAAGAGTCGGTTTTCAAAACCTTAGGATCCCAGATCCACACCAAACCCCCTGAAAGACCCACCGGATCCGCCGACGCGAATTCGAATTTCCTGTTGCACCATAGCTTAGACAAGACAGAAGACGACACCCCCTGAAGAGCAATCACACTTATCTTATTAGAAAGCCTCAATTCTTTCACCCACTCAGCTTTGGCATCCCCCAAAATACCTCTAATGTTAAGAGACATGTAATTCATTGACCCACCACATTAATCCCTTCTCCTCTAATTGTCTTACCGATGAGACTGCTATGGTTGTCGAGATCCACTCCCACCATCTTGTCGATGTTCACTGTGGCCATAACTTCCTCTTCAACAGAAGCTTCGAATGTGTCTTGCACAAAACCATTCAGAGTTCCAGACTGACTCGGACCCGGGTCGTCAGGTTCAGCCAAATTATCCTGCACCTCCAAACTCCCCGAACTCACCTGCTCTTCATTTGCTTTAAAATTAAGATCAAAAGATAAAACGGCGTCCCCATCCTCCCTACTCCGTTTTTTGGGCCTGTTATTCGATAATGGACTGGAGCTATCAAGATGAGTTGCTGCCTTATATCTGGGCCTGGGCCTAAAAGCTTTCCTTTTGGGTCTACCACTTTCTCTAGCTGATTTAAAATAATATAATTCATTTTTTCTACTAGGTTCCAAAATAGATTTGTCATGGGACCCACGAGGAAGTTCCTGCACGCCCACATTCTGGGGATCCGAAACGACGCCGAACGAATTGATTTTCTGATTAGAATTTCCTAGGATATTCTCTTCATTCAATACATCCGTCCCTTCGTTATACCTCGTCTGAAACTGTAACTCTGGCGAAACAAAATCCGTTCCGGCCACGTCTCCGTTGTCGCCCCTAACCGATTCACTTTCTTCTTCCTTATCTGGGCACACCACTTCCTTTACACAATCCGGGATCCATTTACTTAACTCTTCCTCAATCCACACACGAAAAAGTTTATTCTTCCATCTCACCGTCCTGTGCTCCTGAATCCGATCTCCTTCTCCGACCAATACACCAATCCAACTTGACGAAAGATTATCGTCATCCGCCGAAATATGTGACCCATGGATGATTTTGCCGAACTGCCTCGTTATCGTATCGAATACCAAGTTTTCAGCCAAATGAATTGGAACTCCTTGGACCCTAACCCAAGCCAACCTCTCAAACGGCAGAGACTGACCATTCCAGTTGTCCAAGGATGAGAACCAATGTTCCCAGACCGACTGGTTAAGCAAAAAATCAGTACATCCGATATCATCCACAAACATAATTAACAAAGAAAGACCACCAAGATAACTAAGCGAAACTCCTTGAATACCGGCACCGGCAAGAAGACTGTTAAGAGTTCTTAAAATGGTGAAATCCTTACATCTTCCCACAAGGGCTTTACCCCTAAGTTCTTTGAAAGCCAACGTATCGTCAGGTACAGTGATAATGTTCCCGTTCCCTTCTTCAGCCGACCTTGGTTTACTCGTTTCACCTATGTCTCCACGAGCATTGGAGAAAAGGTCCTTGAACAACTTTCCCCCACCGTTATTGACAAAAGCGTTACTGTTGTTTGTGTGTACCTGCGGCTGATTGACATGCACCTTGGTCTTCCCTTTATCCCTCACTGTAGCTTATCCATGCAATCCCACGTTTTCCATGGAAAATTTTGCCAAGTTAACCTTGAGCTTGAAACCTCCCATCTTTGTACCATTAAGGGATCTTTCCATCTCTTTTACGTCGACGACATTCCTGAAGCTAATGAATCCGAACTTCCTCCCTTCTTTATCTTTTTTCCTTGCTATGTATACACCTGCCACATCCCCGAAAACCCTAACAAAATCAGAAACCTCCCACGGTATAACAACGTTTGGAAGATTAGTGACGTAAAACTTCGTAATCTGCCCTTTGCTGTTTGAAGATCCTGCTGCTCCAATACCTCGCTTATTCCTTTCCCTAGGACGTCCTTCCAACTTCCTT
Source organism: Helianthus tuberosus (assembly GCA_030545235.1). Classification (NCBI taxonomy): domain Eukaryota; kingdom Viridiplantae; phylum Streptophyta; class Magnoliopsida; order Asterales; family Asteraceae; genus Helianthus; species Helianthus tuberosus. The sequence continues at coordinate 22,020,399 of CM060440.1, forward strand.
CTTCGTCTCTCTCACTCATCGCTTGGCTTCACTGAGCGAAAACCCAAAAGGCGAATGGAATAGGCAGACACAAACTAGATTGAAAGGTTAGATCTAGATTAGTTCCATGAACGAACCGAATAAACCTCGCAAGCTAGTCGGAATTTGCTTTCTTCGTCGAGCCTCCAGGCGAAATCCTCAGCCGATGAGAGAGAATAATAGACATGAATGATGTTGATTATTGTTGGAAATTTTAGAGAAAATAGGTTTTTCATTATATATATTTGGACACCAATAATTATATTTATATATGTGTTGTATAAATATTCTTTAGTAGGTTTGCGTTCTACGTTGTGAAAGCTTCATAACGAACTATGTTTAAAATGGAGCTAAGATGAATGAGATATCTAAGCTAGTTGTATGTTTGGAACAAATAACATAGGTGGGATGATAAAACTTGAAGTGGTTTATAAGGAGGAGCACTCCTTGTATTTTGTTTCCTTTAAAGGCAAAACACTAGCGGAACCCTAAAGAGTGCGAAACACCCCAACTCTAACTCGCGCACATGCATGCATGACGTAGGTGTAACACCCCGAAAATGTAAATCATTTATTTTAAATATGATGTCGGAAAATAAACAAGTGAACTAACTAGGATTAAAAATAACCTAGTTAGATAAAGGACTTGTAGTGACTTATAAGTGGGTTAAAACACTCAAAACATGAACTAAACGATTTTAGAGGGGTAAAAGTTGTTAAATTTGAAACTTGAAACATTTAAACAAAAATTAAACACCCAAACACACACAAGAGTATGTGCCTGGATCGATTGAAGCACAGGGGCGACCAGGAGAAACCCTCACAACCCTAGTTCATGTTAAATCCCACAAATTGAAGGTCAAAATCAGATCCAAATCAAAATCCGAGTACGAAATAGTGATCTCCACTGCGAGGGGGTCATAAGGTATGTGAATTTTATAGGAAATCTCCATGTTGAATTTCTGGATGAACATAGAGAACTCGATAATTGTTGTTGCATGAGTGTTATATTGATGGGATAGGAACAATATTGTGTCTAGGAGTGAACCCTAGACAGTTATGTGTTGAAATCGTGCCTAATTCTTGTGAATTTACAATCACCATTGAAGGTGATAAGTGGGTTTAGTAGGAACATGCTAAACACTAGAATTTGATTGTTGTTCTAGTGTAATTTGAATTCTAGGAAGTAAATTCAGATGTGATAATGTTAAAATTGATATGAATATGTTTAGTTGATGTTAATATTGGCTAAATAACAAGCCATGAACTTGATTAGAAAGTGTGTAAAATTATGCCCTTAAAGTGTTTGTAAAAATGCCTAAGAGAAGGCTAAATGTTGAAATATGAACAAAAACGCATAATTGTACTAGTTGGTAAACTATGCGTTATATGTAAATCAAAGAGTTCTAAATGTGTCGTTATTAAACTCTATAGGAAAGGAAACCGGAGCGTCGAGCGGACAAGCCGGTGGTGACGCACGTTTGAAGGGTGTGCTTTGAAGGTACGTAACATGTCTTGTTACATCATGTAAATTGATATTTTAGAGATTTGAAGTTGTGTTCTAGTATAAGAAATTGTATTAGTTGAAGTGATGGTAATTATCACTGAATTGAACGAAATAAATCAGCTTGGAAACGTTTGGTAGTCATTGTAATGGAGGATTCCATAAATGAGCCAAACGGGTCAAATAAATATGTGTTAAGTAGTAGAAATTTGGTTTTGGTTAGTATTTGGCGATGACGGATCACAAGAGCATGAAACCATAGATTTGGTAATGAAATGCCGATGATCGTAAGCCCCGGATATGGGGTAAATGCGCCTTGAAGTTACATTAACATTGGTAGTAGAATTGGTATTAACTATGTGGGTCGATTAAGCAAAATTGTGATTTTAGATATTCGGTCCGTAAGCTCTAATTTTGGTAAAATAAATGTAATAGACGCATCGGTAATTAAATTACAGACACATAGGAAAAAGAATCGCCTAAAACGGACCTACGGATCAAAAGTTATGATTGTTTGAAGTTTAAATTGTGCCAAATCCAATAGCTGGAAATCTGCAACTCAAATTAAGCAACTGTCTGCGAAAAACATGGCGTCGCGTCACGCGACACCATATAGGACTCACCGTCGCGCAACGCGACGGCGGTGGCGGGCCGCGAAAGCTATTATGGGATCTGTCGCGGGGCGCGACAGACCCAAACCTGCAAAATTCTTGTTCCGTTTTCATTATTTGAGTTCAGAACTTGTTTATACCCATTCTAATAGTATCAAAACTAACATTTGATGTGGTTTTGATCTTAGGTGATGTTTATCAAGCTCCGGGTGACGATCAAGCAACATTTCAAGAACCGAACACTATCTTTTGAAGCTTCCGCGCTTATCAAATCTTGTTGAAAACAATGTTTATGTAGTAAATATTTAACATGTCGTTTGGAATGTTTGGAACTAGTTGTTAGTAACTCGAATACCTTGTCATGTAAACTTCCATTTTGTTTAACTAATCAAGGATGCAGCGTATTTCTTTATTAAATGCGTATTTTATATTAAATAATTTAAATAAATGAGACGGGTGTTATAGTGTGGTGCACTTTGCACTCGCAATGCCGCTTGAGAGCCGCATTTGTATTCTTGTCCGCGAGCACGCGGTTAAGATACATGGTGGGTGGCATACGGCGGAGACAGGGGCACGAGCAGGCTCGGTGCATAGACACATGGCGTAATGTCTGGCGATATGTCTCAATGTGTGAAGCGAGGCGCGCATGTGCAACCAGTTAAACTGGTCAACCACTAGAAGGTTAATGTCTAACGGTTTCAACTCGTGTCATGAATAAATATGACAGTCGTTGACCACATAAAATTCATTTAATACAATTAAATCTTCTTTATTACAATATTTATTATCTTGTTAATTACGATATTAATGGCTAGAAATGTTTCAGCATTTGTGTGAATGTGTATGTATATGAAACTTTAGTTCATATTCGTGGATATACGGAAAAGAATTTCATATCACAAAATTTCTAGAAACTATTCTTCTTACCAGATTGAAAGGAGAACGCTCCCAAATAAACTTCATTTTTCCACAAAACATGAACACTCCAAATCACCCGGTGTTATCTCAGGCGTGAGTGTCATCACCGACAGTACATATACTGTTCCGGTTGTTATACCCTGAGAGACAAACCGTCTGAGAGGAGGCGCAGAATCTATTTTAAGGGCCATGTGTCAAATACGATCCTCAACCAAAATCGTCATCTCTTTATTATGTTCATTGTTGCAATCAAGTAGTAAGGTTGAAGACTCAACATGGTGAAGAGTCGAGTCTATGATGCTACCAAATGCGTATGAAGAATGTTGGAAGTTTTGGTGTGAATGTATGTCTCAAGTGGTAAAACCACTTTGTCCCACATTGGTGTGGGAACAAAAGAAAAGGCTATTTATAAGGCAAAAGCTTGACTAAGCAATTGTAGTCTTATGATATGTTTTACCACAAGTCCTACCCACGCGTGCGCAGGGGGGTGCAATTTGGAACTGAAATTTGGTTGAACTCGTGCGTGTCCTGCAGACACGAATGCAACTCCGAAAACCCGGGTTCCGCATGAGGCAGTTTTTGCACTCAAGACTCATAACCGTTTAAAACTGAAGCTGAAATGGTTATTCAATATTGATGATCATTAAACGGTTATTATTATCAGTTTCAAAACTGATGTAGTAATGACTATTATTCGGTTATAATTCTCTGCAATGATGGCTAGAATTCGGTTATGCTTCTGTGACTATAAAAGCTGATCAGTTTAAACACACCAACAAACAGCTTCTTCTCTTCTCTCTCGATCTGTGCAACGACATTCTACAGTTTCTTTTCAGACAAGTACTCAAGTCCGGCGGTGCGCTGTTGCTGCTTTGAACCGGCGTACCCTGGGAACATACGGCGAATCTGTTTAAGGGAATTGTGTCAAACACAAGCCCGGTTCACTGTTATCGTTAACTGTTTCTTTATTTCTGTTTCAGATTATTTTGCATCTTTTATCAGTAGCAGTTTTCTAACAAAGAACTCACGTATGAAATGCCCTCGATTATTACTTGTGCCGCCGAATTGAACCCTTGCTAAATTTAGGGGGGGGGGGGGGGGTGGGTTCAAACTTTACTAGAAAAGATAGCTTGTGATTTGGATTTACATGTTGAAGACCCGTTTTATTTTTATTTATTTTATTTTGGTCACACAAATTTTACCACGTGTATATTTTTTTTAATGTATTATGGTTTTTTATTTTTTTAATATTAAAATAAAAAAGTGAAATTGAGTTAAGTCTTTTTAATTTGTGTTTCTTGGACCATGTGTTGCAAGAGGCTCTAAAGCTTTATGTGAAAGATAAAAAAAAGTATTATCAATTTTTTTCACTCTATTAGGGGGTTGGGGGCCCCGTGATGTAGCGTGGTTCATGGGTGATCACGCGTGGAACACCGTCGTCGATCCTTGTGACCACGGGTGCTAGTGACCACACGTTCTGGTGACCACACGTTGAAAGTTAAAGTTGAGAGGGTTGGGTTACCGTTGAGGGTGTTTAAAAAAAATTAAACACTATTTATATATCATCCACACAAATACATATTTCACCCACACAAACTTTATACCACTCTCTTGCATAAAAATGAAATTTCCAAGCGATTCGTTCCGCTAGACACCGGTAGCTCTTCGTCTACCGACGATGACGCGCTTGATTTTTTCAAGAAGACGTATAACGAACTTGAAGGTTTGAGCCGCCCAAAGAAAAAATGGTGGATCGTGATCGTATACATGCCAACGAAGTGTTAATGAAGTATTATTTTGTGGAGAATCCGGTCTACAATGCCGGAACGTTTAGGAATCGGTTTCGTTTACTGAAAGATTTATTTTTAAAGATTGTAGGAGAGTCGAAGCAAGCGAAGAATGGTTTCTAGAAGGTTACGACGGGAGGGGCAAACGATATGTAATATTGTTTTTTATTTAAATGAAATTATTATTGTTAATTTATTATTAAAAAAAATAATTAAAAAAATCTATCACTAGTGATGGGCACCCCACTAAAATCCATCACTAGTGATGGAACCAAGTTTGATTACGTGGCGAAACATGATTGGGTGTGGTGAGTGATGGAAAGTGGAGCACTCCACCCCCCCCCCCCCCCCCTTAGGAACCGTGTTGAACATGATTCCTAAACAAGCATGATGCTATTTCATCTTTGTATACTAATAAATGAAAATCTATTTTGAACACATGTCATTTTCTGGTTCTTTCTCACCTTATTTCTTACTTATCTATCATATTAAATAATAATAATAATTTTAAACAAAATATTAGATAAGAATAAATATTTGGATAATGATAAACATTTATTTTTATTATGATCATATTTCTCATATTAAATAATAATAATTTTAAACAAAATATTAGATAAGAATAAATATTTGGATAATGATGAAGGTTTGTTTTTATTATGATCATATTAAAAAATAATAATATTAATTTGAAACAAAAAAATAGATAAGAATATTTAGATAAGGATTCAACCCCATGTAATACATTTGTTTTTAACATAATAAATAAAAAAACAAAGTAAAATGTTATAATAAGTAATAGTACATCAAAGTTCATTTTTAAAGATAGATCTTAACGACTGTATGTGTTAACATATGATATTATATTTTAGTTAACATGTGCAATATACGAGTTTTTTAAAGATGTATATTCTTTATTATTTATATTATAAAATTACATTTATGCAAAATAAAAAAAACAAAGTAAAATGTTATAATAAGTAAATAGTACATCAATATTTATTTTTAAAAGATAAAAGTTGATGACTATTTGTGTTAACATATGACATTATATTTATTCAACACGTGCAATATGCGAGTTTTTTTTTTAAATATACATTTTTATTATTCATTATATAAAATTATATTTATGCAACACGTGTAATATACAGGGTTCTAACCTAGTTTTATATAACTAGTATTTTTATTTATTTAAGTTGTACTCACTTATAGTAATTTCCCGAGTTTCTCCTTTTTATGTTGTAATTTAAATTAAAAAAGGGTTTTTATATTAATTTCAGGAATGATATTATTTCTACAACTGCTACATCTATGCTAGTAGAAAAGCAATAAAACTAAATGAGACGGTAAGGTTAGCGATAAGTTGTAACTTATTCTTCCAACTTCACGCCATACACCAAATTTCTAAAATTCATGTAACCACGTACGTACTACAATTTAGTGATTTCATGTCATGACTCTTTTCATGAAACCATAATGTCCGGTCGGGTCAAGTTTATTCCTGTTCGGTTTAACCCGCCCGAGTCGGCCGGTTTATCCTCCACAAAAGTGTGAAACCAAAGACGGACTAGTGAGGTCGTCATGATGACACAAGACAAAGTATTCGAAAACGATATCATAACATATATATGCTTGGATGTTGTAACTGAACCTGTTTTGGCATCAATAAATATTATTTTATGTAAGTATATATAATTGAAGTCGTCATCATTTTATATATCCTCATTATTTCTTTAATTACTGGATATTATTGTGCCAGTGTAAAAGGTTATCTATATGAATGTGTCTTGTCTTGTGTTTGTATATACATGATTTTTTATAGTTATCATCCTAACATTCAAATTTTACAACACAACAATTAGCAGCAAAATAATATATATGATTAAATTTTGGGATAGTTGGTTATACAATTACACTAATTAAGAAATGTTTTTCTTCTTAAAAATTATCTTTATCGTAAAAACAAAAACAAACATGCATAGTTAGATTTGTAAGATTAATACAACTTGTGATTATTCTTTGATGCAAAATTGAATTACCCTTTTCAACCTTATGTCCTTAAAACAGGCTAAGTAATTTCTTATTATATCTGTTTTTTTTTTTTTATGGTAACTAGAAAATAGTGTCTAAAAATTTCCAAATAATATACGTCATTAATGAATATATATATATATATATATATATATATATATATATATTTTTTGAACGGTTAATTTCTTTAATCCTCTGTCGTCTGTGGACTTGAACCCAAGACCTTCCCCTTCCCAACCTAGGTGTTTTAAAGAATTTGTCTTTGCCAATGGACCACCACCCCATTGGTCATTAATGAATATAGATAATATAGAATTTTACATCTTAAATATCGTGTTCCGGAAAGTTTGATGTAAATTGGATCTTTTCCATTGATGCCATTTACATAAAATGACAATAATTTTTTATATATACAAGGATTTCTCTCATACTGTTAAAATAAAGGTTTTTTTATATAAATAATTCATGTTGCAAACATATTGGTCTTGTTATATTGTTACTGCGTTGTTATATTGTTTTGGGCTTCTGTTAAGTTGTTTCGGGCAGTTGCTATGTTGTTATGGGCCCAGGGACTAAAAGTGTAACATTCATGGGCTAAAACATATAGCTCATGAAGATTAAGGGGTTGATTGGAAACTATGTTGATCACAGCTATATATTGGATGAGAGAGAAAGATCATCTCAGTGGTTTGAGATATTTCTAAGGGTTTCGTTGAATTCTCTGTCCAGTAATTCACTATCATCTTCTTGTGTGTTTGTTCCAGTTGTGCTGTGTATTTTGATCTCCTTCAAGATTGTTTGAAGCTGCTGGATCGTTTAAAGTTCCTGTACATCAGCGGATCTTCAAGTCTTCAGGAGATTAGTTCTTTTTCCCTGTTCTTCTTTTGTATCTTTGTGTATTGTAGTTTCAGTTAGATCTTTGATAGATCTAGTGATCGTGTGTGATCACCGGTTTTGATCATCTGATAGTTGTATCAGTTGATTGTTGTTCTGTATTTGTTAAACAGGTCTTACTGTTTGTAAGATCTAGGGAACGGGGGGAGTTTTTTCGGTTTGGGTAAAATAATAAAGTTTTGTCGCTATTTCTGGTGTATTCGAGTAATTCTTGTGTTATTGGTTTAGAGCTATACCATTTTACATGGTATCAGAGCTTTTAAAAGCTCTTGATCCTGTCTTATTCCGCTATTGTTCTGATTCTATTGTTGTTTTGTGTTAGGTCTGCTTCAAGGTTGCAGATCTGTTGTTAAAGTTGGGAAGATCTTCTAGATCTTGGGAGTGCTATATTCTGTATTTGAGAAACTGAAACCCTAGCTAGGGTTTCTTGTCTTTGGTGAAAGATCTCTTCTCCTCTGGTGGCTTCATACACTCTGTGTTGGTCTCTAAATCCTTGAAGATTTAGAGCAAACTGACCAGTAGTGTTATTTGTGGTTATTGTCTTTATTGGAGTTGCTTTGCACCCACTGTGAGATTAATCTTTCTCTCTTTTTTTAGTTTCTATTGATTGGTTTAGTTGAAGTCGGGGTAGTGAGGACCGGCACCTTTGTTGTGTTTTTTGATTTTTTGTTAGTATCTGTTTTGTGTGTTTTCTCTTTGTTATTTGTTGTTGTTATTTTGGATCTTTGTCTTAGTGTTTGGCTCCTGTATTAAGACCTGTCCAGGCACTACAAGTGATGAACCTAGAATCTGGACACTGATACAGCTTCGCCTTAGGGTATTTTGTTGATCTGTCTTATTTGTTGTTGATTCTCTGTTTGTGAATCTGTATTATCTGTTTGTTGCTGTTCTTGTTTGTAATCATGACTGATCCTGATCCTAATGCTAGTACATCTCAGACCTTGATAAGTAAGTTAGATGTTGGAGACCCATTGTATCTTCATCCTAGTGACTCAAGTGCTATGACTATTGTTCGTGTCAAGCTGAAGGGTACTGAAAATTACTCTGTCTGGTCTAGTTCTATGAAATTGGCTTTAGAAGCCAAAAATAAGTTTGGTTTTATTAATGGTAAATGTGAAAGATCCACTGAGGATCATGTACTTGCTAGTCAGTGGGATAGGTGTAACTCTGTAGTGTTAACATGGCTTTTGAACTCTGTGTCTGAGGAACTTTTCTTGGGTCAAGTTTTTTCTACATATGCTTCTGAGGTTTGGGATGACTTAAAAGAAACCTATGACAAGATAGATGGTTCTGTGGTTTATGATTTGTATAAAAAAATAAATTGTATTTCTCAAAATGGTTCAACTGTGGCTGACTATTATAATAGGCTGACCACTATGTGGAAACAGTTTGATGCTATGCTCAAACTGCCCACTTGTTCTTGTAAAGCAGCTAACGACTATAATGATTTTTCAATGTTAATCAAGCTAATGCAATTTCTTATGGGATTAGATGATGTTTATCAACCAGTAAGAATAAATTTGTTAACCAGAGAAGTTTTTCCATCTGTCAAGGTTGCTTTTTCTGTGGTTTCTAGGGAGGAATCACATAGGATGTCTAGTAGTGGGTCAAAAGGTCAGAATGTATCTTTTGTATCTAAGTCTAATCAGTCTTTTGAGTCAAAAAGAAAAGCACCTAATCAAAGAGGACCTAACCCTAGTTTAAAATGTACACATTGTAATATGACTGGGCATACTGTTGATAGATGCTTTGAGTTAATTGGTTATCCTCCAGGGTTTAAAAGAAGACCTAACACTATATCTGGTAAAACAACATTAAATAATAAGTCAAATGCTACTGTTGGGTCTTCTGCTAGTGTGTCTACTTCTGGTTTGCCTTTTACCTCTGAGCAGATAGCAAAATTGTTAAGTTTAGTTGGTGAAAAGTCTGGTGTGGAGTCAACAAGTGTTGGAGGTGAGTCTTGTACTGTTAATAATTGTGTTAGTTGTTCTAGTTCTATGTTCTTTGGAGGTGTTTTTAGTTGGATTGTTGACTCTGGGGCAAGTCAACACATGGTAAATAATGATACAGATATGTTTAATACAATTGATGTTTCTGAGTTTGATCTTAAAGTTGGCCATCCAAATGGCACTAATGTTAAAGTTTTAAAAATTGGTAACATCAAGTTAATGAATAATATTATCTTAAAAGATGTGTTTTATGTCCCAGATTATCATGTCAATCTATTGTCTGTTCATAGGTTAGCCAAAGATAATAACATAGATGTTGTGTTTAAAGAGAACAGCTGTGTGTTACAGGATTCCAAGTCAAGGAAAATCCTGGTGACTGGTAGTCAAGATAGTGGTCTGTATTTTGTTGGAAAAAATGGTAATTCTATAAATGTTAGCTTTAATAGTTTTGTTAAGTCTAATTTGTGGCGTAGCATATTAGGTCACCCATCTGATCAAGTTCTAGCTATGTTAAAAGAGAATTTTGATGTTAAAAGTGTTGAACATGGGCCTTGTGATGTCTGTCATAGGGCTAAACAAGTGAGAGTTCCTTTTCCACTTAGTGAACATAAAACTAAGTCTATAGGGGAGTTAATTCATCTTGATTTATGGGGTCCATATAAAGTTACAAGTTATGAAGGTTTTAAATATTTTTTAACTATAGTAGATGACTTTTCTAGGACTGTTTGGTGTTACTTGTTAACAAATAAAACTGAAGTATTTGAAAACTTGTGTAACTTTTATGAACTCATGTTAACTCAGTTTGAGAAAAAGATAAAAATTATTAGAAGTGATAATGGAACTGAGTTTGTGAATAATCAAATGAGCTTATTTTGTAAAAACAAAGGTATTTTACATCAAACGTCTTGCTCTTATACACCACAACAAAATGGTGTGGTGGAGAGGAGATGTAACAACTCTCATCAAAAGTCCTATTTATTAAGTTAAATTTGTCCAATAGGAAACCCTAATTGAGACACCCAAGTGATTCTGCATAAACCCTAAAATTTTCAGAACAATTGGAATCAGGATCAGGGCCCCTAAAACTCAGGGGGGGTAAACCCTAGTCGGTAATATCCAAACAGTTTTACGTGTATAATGAATTTTAACGCGAAACCAACTCAGCTGAGCTACTGAGACACGAAGCAAACCTATGGTAGACTAGGGTCTCTCGCGCCACGCGACGCGCACAAGGGGATCTTTCGCGTGGCGCGAGGGGGGCAATTTTTAGGTATAAATAGAGCAGTCTGGTACATGCAATTGTGCGTTCGTTCGACGATCAAATTCAATTTATACTCCGAGTTATAGTAGAAACAGTCTTAAAACACACACAATTCACGAAGTGCTGCCGCAATACAGGGTAATAACTCGATCGCTGCTACGATTCAATGTCCGATCGATTAAACTATCCAATGGATGTTTAAGTGCTGCCCACATTAGGGTTCATGCTTTGTCATTCATCGTTAATTCGATGGATGTTTAAGTATCGCACTTTGTCATTCGATGTGAGGGTTTAATCTCGTGAGTTATCGTAAATGCTGTATTAGTTACTAACCTAGTTTGTGTGCATTGTTATTTAAACTAGGTTAAAAGGCTAATCAGTAGGCTAGGCTCTGCTCAAATAAATCTGCAATGTGAGTCATTCTTTTTTTATCAAATTACTTTCAAAATCAGGTTTATTTTCAAAGTTATAATTACAGGGATTAAGTCTTTGTAATCACCAAATTACAGCCAGTATGTGGGGTTTTGTATACATTACTTGATAAACTTCACCATTGGACAACGAGGCCAAGGGGTGATATGACCATAGTCACAGACAGCATCGGGCTCAGAGGCTACCGATGAATGTCGAGTGACAAATACTGTGGGTAGTTGGTTGATATCAGGAAACATTGTAATCGCTCTTAATACTGTAAATGATAACAAACGAGTCGTTTTAGTAAAAAGAATGATTCACCAGTATTTCCCGCTGACAAAAAACCTTTTTCAAACATGTTTCAGGTGATCTAGTGTGATCCAAGAAAAGTGCCGCGAAGCACTACAAGCTTAAGGAAGTGGCTCAATATAAAATAAAGAAACATGTTTTGTAAAATAAAGATTTCTCCGTGAAATCTTATAATTGTAAATTACCAGGGTTTTATCCCAAGTTGTGAAATAAAATAATCGGGAAATTTCAGTTTTTAAAAGATCCTGAAGAAATCTTCCGCTGTTAAACTCAATTAAATAAATACCACGGGATTTTCTGTCTCGCGGCTCCTGAAACGGGTCAAACCAGGTCAGGGGCCGTGACAGAAAAAGGTGGTATCAGAGCCACTGATTTAAGCCAATTAAGTATTTAGAAAATATTTAATTTTACTAATTGCTATTTTGTGATTATGTGTTTTATTAATTGAATAATTGTGTACAGTATGGGTAAGCAAAAGCTTTCAAATATCTATTTTAAATTAGATAGGTCATCCAACGAGAAGGGAAGTTCATCCCAAACAAAATCCTCAAATCAGTCTGTAATTCCTGATGAAGGAATATTTGTGCGAAAGGCACAATATGAGGAACCACTTTCTCCTAGTAAAAGAAGTCTGATTATTAAGAAAAGTAAAGAGAAAATAAAGAAATCCTGAGAAAAGAAAGTTAACCAGGAATTAACCAGTAAACCACCTTGGGAAGACAAGTTAGATGAAAAATGGGCAGATCTTTATATGCTAGCCACTATAGCAGTAAATGCAAATCTTTGAATATTTTGATTCAAGTTTTAGCATCCTTATCACCTACAGTCCAGAAACCTTATCCAGTAAATAAATAAGTTTACAGTAAACCCTAGTGTGTTTTGATTTTCAGTTGTTTTTGTCACACGGTACGCAATAATATTTAAAGGTTATTTATGAAATTTGTTTTAACTTAGTATTTGTGTGTATTTTGCATGTATACTAAACAGCATGAGTGACTTGTCTGACGCCCTTCAGAATTTAAATCTCTATCCGGTAAAAATAGAGGTTTCCAGAGATTTCAATAGGTATATACCCGACATAGAAGAACCTGTTGAATTCAATGCTCCACCTCCGGAGAAACCCAAGCCCAAGAAAAGGAGGAGATTTATGGGATGGAGGCGTGTGCGTAGGAGGAAACCTGTCACTAGAAAGATTCCCAAAATAGAAAATCCCTTAGACAAAGGGAAGGGGATTGAAGTCGGGGAAGAGTCTAGGCAGATGGGAATACAGTTTGAAGAATATTCTAAGCAAATAGAAATGGAGATTGGAGGAGGATCTAAACAAACCCAAATAGAAATGGGAGAAAGCTCTAAGCAAAACCAGGAAATGGCATTGCAGGAAGAGCTGGATTTTATATTGGCAAGCTGTGATACTATTAAGCCTGTCAATAAAAATGTTTTTACTCATCCTATTGAAACTCAACTTCCAATGAATTTAGAACCAGCAATCCCAGAACCTATAATTCACACCCAACCTCTAGGAATGGATGAGTGGTGGACGAATGATTGGCAGTTCCAAAACCTGCTCAACAGTCCTTATTCCTTTCTCCCTCAATTCGACCCAGAACCTATACCAAATCCACCCATGAGTAATGAAAATTTAGCTGAACTCCGCCACTTTGGCGAGGAGCTAATGGATGCAGGAAATAGGATCAGGGAAGTAGGAGAACAGATCTCCTGGAAATACGACGAGAGGGAACGTCGTTACTGAAATACCAACTGACAAAAGGATAATGGGTTGTGAAACTGTGATTGTAAAATAAATAAGTAGAATATAGTCTGTAAAATAACTAAAATAAAACTTGTAAGATAAAGGTGTGTATGGATGCATATTATAAAATATATAAAAATGGAATCGAGAAATCGATAAGTTTTGACAATATGTGTTTTGTGAAATTTGTGTGATTGTTTTATGTATAATTGTTTTGTGTATGATTATTAAATATTGGATACTAATTATATATATTAATTATCAGATGGAAAACGCTAATAATGAACCAGTTAATGAGGGTAATCAATCTGAGCAACAACCGGGGGATCAATATATGACTAGGCAAGATATCGAAAATATTGTTGCTCAGGGAATAGCCAATGCTATTCCAGCAATAGTTGCTGCTGTTAGAAATCCAATCGAACCTCAACAAATAATTCCCAGCAAACGCATTTCTGAAGATAACTTCGGTAATAGCGTAAACAGAGGCGATAATCATATTAATCACAATAATGAACCACTACAAGCTCCGCTCCCTAAGAAAATGAAAGCTGCAACACCTGGTTGCACTTACAAAGAATTTCTTGCTTGTAAACCCGTTGAATTTGCAGGTAATGAAGGAGCGACTGCGGCACTGCGTTGGTTAGAAAAAACCGAGGCAGTAATCATCATAAGTAAATGTGAAAAAGACGATCAAGTCATGTACACGTCAAATCTTTTCAAAGAAGGGGCGCTAGAATGGTGGAACACGGTGTTACAAGCTAAAGGAAGAAATAGGGCCTATGCCATGAACTGGGAAGAATTTAAAAGTCTTGTAGAAAGAAAATTCTGTCCCGAATATGAAAAAGATCAAATGGCAAATAAGTTCCTAAACCATCGAATGATGGGTGTAGATTGTCGCGGTTATACTTCGACATTCTTTGAATATGCTAGAGTGGTACCAACACTGGCTTCGCCAGAACCAGTACTCATTTCTCGCTATATTTGGGGACTAATTAGTGAAATCCGTAACATCGTTAAAGCTGCGAGACCTCGTACTATTGACGATGCGGTGGAATTAGCTAATACCCTAACTGACGAATTGGTACGCACAAGAGATGAAAACAGGAAAAAGGAACTGGTTTAGAAAATTACCCAAGGAGTTCGTATGAGTAATAGTAGTAACTTCAAGAGAAAAGGAACAGGGCAATCTTCAACTTTGCCATTCTGCAGAAATTGCAAAAAGAAACACTATGGAAGATGTAATGTAACTTGCAATTTTTGCAAAGGCATAGGACATCGTGAAGAAGATTCCAGAAAGAAAACAAGAATCTGCTTTAACTGTGGTGAAGTAGGACATTTCAAAACAGAATGTCCTAAATTGGCAAAACCAGCAGACAACAAAGCCAAGACAGCCGATGGAGCTACTAAAAAGAATGTCAGAGCATTCCAGCTGACTACTCAGGAAGCAGAACTCATTCCAGATGTGATAGCTGGTACGTTCTTAGTTCACAACATTTACGCAAAAGTATTATTTGACTCTGGTGCAAACCAAAGTTTTATAAATACTTCATTCTGCCAAGATCTTAATTTACCATTAACCAACCTTAGGCAAATCTTTACAGTCGAAACGGCAGACGGGAATTCTGTCAAAATAGATAAGGTTTTGCAAAAAGAAAATATAGAAATTTCAGGTCATAAATTTCATGCAAACCTATTGCCAATGAAGTTAACTGGATTCGATGTCGTATTAGGAATGGATTGGTTAGTAGCCAACCATGCTCGAATAATTTGTGATAAAAATTCTGTAGAAATTCAGGCACCTACTGGAGAAATAATCACGATTACAGGAGATAAACCATGTAAATCCATGAAGTTCATATCAGTAATGAAAGTTGCTAGTTATGAACGAAAACAAGGAATAGTATATATGATTACAGTAATCATTAATACTAAGGGTAAAGAATTTAAGGAAATTCCTGTAGTCTCAGAATACCCAGAGGTATTCCCAGAAGATTTACCAGGATTACCACCAGATAGGGAGGTAGAATTTAGAATCCATCTAATTCCAGGAACTACACCGATAGCCAAGGCACCCTATCGGTTAGCACCTACAGAAATGTTAGAACTGAAAAAGCAATTAGATGACTTACTAAGTAAAGGTTTCAGACAACCTAGTTCATCCCCATGGGGAGCACCAGTGTTATTTGTAAAGAAGAAGGATGGTTCGATGAGAATGTGTATTGATTATAGAGAATTGAATAAGGTTACAATTAAGAATCGATACCCATTACCTAGGATTGATGATCTTTTTGATCAACTTCAAGGAGCTAGATATTTTTCTAAGATCGATTTACGCTCTGGATATCATCAATTGAAGGTACAAGAAGAAGACATACCTAAAACTGCTTTCAGAACTAGGTATGGTCATTACGAGTTTACAGTCATGCCCTTCGGATTAACAAATGCACCTGCCGCATTCATGGACATGATGAATAGAATCTGTAAACCGTATTTGGATAAATTTGTAATTGTTTTTATCGATGATATGCTTATTTATTCAAAAAGTCAGGACGAGCATTGTGAGCATTTGCATGCACTCTTAACTTTGTTAAGAAAAGAAAAGTTGTACGCCAAATTCTCGAAGTGTGAATTTTGGTTGCAAGAAGTGCAATTTCTCGGACACATGGTGAATCACGAAGGTATTCATGTAGATCCTGCTAAGATAGAAGCAATTACCAAATGGAAGGTTCCACAATCCGCAATGGAAATTAGAAGTTTTATAGGTTTAGCCGGATACTATAGACGGTTTATTAAGGATTTTTCCAAGATAGCTGTACCATTAACTAAGCTAACCTGTAGAGCAGTTAAGTTTGAATGGGGACCTAAGCAAGAGGAAGCTTTTAGGATTTTAAAGAAAAAAATAACCAATGCCCCAATCCTAGCTTTACCAGAAGGAACTGAAGATTTTGAAGTTTACTATGATGCTTCAAAACTAGGATTAGGATGTGTGCTTATGCAACGCACGAAGGTAATTGCGTATGCTTCCAGACAATTGAAAAAGCACGAGGAAAATTATACAACTCATGACTTAGAGTTAGGAGCCATAATTTTTGCTCTTAAGATTTGGAGACATTATCTGTACGGAAGTAAATTTACTGTCTATACAGATCATAAAAGTTTAAGATATATATTTGGGCAAAAAGAGTTAAACATGAGGCAAAGGAGATGGATGGAAATCCTAAGTGACTACGACTGTGATATTCAGTATCACGAAGTAAAGGCAAATGTAGTTGCAGATGCCTTAAGTCGTAAGTACCATGAGAAACAACGACGAGTTCGTGCTCTTAGATTAAATCTACAGTTAGATTTAATGGAACAACTAAAGCATTTCCAAGAAACAGCAATCAAGGATGATGCTGAAGGAATGAAGGGACGAATAAAAGAATTAGAACAAGGAGCTGATGGAATTTGGAGGTTCCACAAAAGAAGAATTTGGGTACCTAAGCAGGGAGAATTAAGAAATAAGATTTTAGAAGAAGCCCATAAGTCTAGGTATACTATGCACCCTGGAAACAATAAGATGTACCGAGATTTAAGGAATAACTTTTGGTGGATAGGAATGAAAAAGGACATAGCTCGATATGTTTCTAAGTGTCTTACTTGTTCACAAGTTAAGGCAGAACATCAGAAACCTTCAGGTCTACTACAACAATTAGAAATGCCTGTATGGAAATGGGAACTCATAACAATGGATTTTGTTACTAAGTTACCGAAAACCAGAAAAGGTAATGATGCGATTTGGGTAATTGTGGATCGATTAACCAAATCAGCTCACTTTTTACCTATGAAAGAAACCTTTAGTATGGAAAGGTTAGCCAAATTGTACGTAGACGAAGTAGTATCCCTACATGGAGTTCCACTCTCCATTGTATCAGATAGGGATAGTCGTTTCACTTCGCATTTTTGGACAAGTTTACAAGAAGCAATGGGAACTCGACTAAATTTAAGTACGGCATATCATCCTCAAACAGACGGACAAAGTGAAAGGACAATCCAAACTCTAGAAGACATGCTCAGGGCATGTGTGATAGATTTTGGTGGAAATTGGGACGATCACTTACCTTTGATTGAATTCTCCTATAACAATAGTTATCATTCAAGTATTGAAACTGCCCCATTCGAGGCCCTGTATGGAAGAAAGTGCAGAACTCCAGTTTGTTGGGCGAAAATAGGAGAAAGTCAATTATCAGGCCCCGAGATAGTACAAGAAACGACCGACAAGATTACTCAAATCAAGGAAAGACTGAAGACTGCTCGAGATCGTCAAAAGAGTTATGCCGACAATAGACGCAAGCCGTTGGAATTTCAAATCGGAGATAAAGTACTTTTGAAAGTTTCTCCTTGGAAAGGAGTAGTTCAATTCGGTAAGAAAGGAAAGCTAAGTCCACGATACGTAGGACGATTTTCAGTGATCCAACGTATAGGATCAGTTGCTTATCGTTTACAACTACCAGAAGAGTTAGCTGGAATACATGACGTATTTCATGTATCCAATCTCAAGAAATGCTTATCAGACGAATCTTTGGTAGTACCTCTCCAAGATATAGAGGTAAATAAAAAATTAAATTTTGTTGAAAAGCCATTACAAATCGAAGACAGAAAGGCGAAATTTCTCAAAAACAAACGACTAGTGCTAGTTAAAGTTAAGTGGGATTCAAAGAAAGGACCAGAATACACTTGGGAGCTGGAATCTGAAATAAAGCGAAAGTACCCCTATTTGTTCCAGTAAATCTCGAGGATGAGATTTTTATTAAGGTGGGGAGGATGTAACAACTCTCATCAAAAGTCCTATTTATTAAGTTAAATTTGTCCAATAGGAAACCCTAATTGAGACACCCAAGTGATTCTGCATAAACCCTAAAATTTTCAGAACAATTGGAATCAGGATCAGGGCCCCTAAAACTCAGGGGGGGTAAACCCTAGTCGGTAATATCCAAACAGTTTTACGTGTATAATGAATTTTAACGCGAAACCAACTCAGCTGAGCTACTGAGACACGAAGCAAACCTATGGTAGACTAGGGTCTCTCGCGCCACGCGACGCGCACAAGGGGATCTTTCGCGTGGCGCGAGGGGGGGCAATTTTTAGGTATAAATTGAGCAGTCTGGTACATGCAATTGTGCGTTCGTTCGACGATCAAATTCAATTTATACTCCGAGTTATAGTAGAAACAGTCTTAAAACACACACAATTCACGAAGTGCTGCCGCAATACAGGGTAATAACTCGATCGCTGCTACGATTCAATGTCCGATCGATTAAACTATCCAATGGATGTTTAAGTGCTGCCCACATTAGGGTTCATGCTTTGTCATTCATCGTTAATTCGATGGATGTTTAAGTATCGCACTTTTTCATTCGATGTGAGGGTTTAATCTCGTGAGTTATCGTAAATGCTGTATTAGTTACTAACCTAGTTTGTGTGCATTGTTATTTAAACTAGGTTAAAAGGCTAATCAGTAGGCTAGGCTAAGCTCAAATAAATCTGCAATGTGAGTCATTCTTTTTTTATCAAATTACTTTCAAAATCAGGTTTATTTTCAAAGTTATAATTACAGGGATTAGGTCTTTGTAATCACCAAATTACAGCCAGTATGTGGGGTTTTGTATACATTACTTGATAAACTTCACCATTGGACAACGGGACCAAGGGGTGATATGACCACAGTCACAGACACCATCGGGCTCAGAGGCTACCGATGAATGTCGAGTGACAAATATTGTGGGTAGTTGGTTGATATCAGGAAACATTGTAATCGCTCTTAATACTGTAAATGATACCAAACGAGTCGTTTTAGAAAAAAGAATGATTCACCAGTATTTCCCACTGACAAAAAACCTTTTTCAAACATGTTTCAAGTGATCTAGTGTGATCCAAGAAAATTGTCGTGAAGCACTACAAGCTTAAGGAAGTGGCTCAATATAAAATAAAGAAACATGTTTTGTAAAATAAAGATTTCTCCGTGAAATCTTATAATTGTAAATTACCAGGGTTTTATCCCAAATTGTGAAATAAAATAATCAGGAAATTTCAGTTTTTAAAAGATCCTGAAGAAATCTTCCGCTGTTAAACTCAATTAAATAAATACCACGGGATTTTCTGTCCCGCGGCTCCTGAAACGGGTCAAACCAGGTCAGGGGCCATGATAGGAAACATAGACATCTCTTAAACACAGCTAGGTCTTTAATGTTTCAGAGTAGTTTGCCACTTAAGTATTGGTCTGATTGTATTTTAACTGCTGTTTACTTAATCAACAGGTTACCCTCTTCAGTGTTAAATGGTAGGAGTCCTTATGAAATTGTATATGGTTTTAAGCCCTCATTAATTCATCTAAGGAACTTTGGATGTCTTTGTTTTAGTACTGTTGTGTCTGAATCTGATAAGTTTGCTTATCATGCTGATAAGTGTGTTCTTATTGGGTATTCAAATGTTAAAAAAGGATACAAATTACTAAGTTTGGACAATAGAAAAGTATTTTTTTTCTAGAGATGTGAAATTTTATGAAAACGTGTATCCTTTCAAATCTAATCTGATTGAAAGTCAAGAATTGTTTAATAAAACTGAATTAAATCACATAATTTTTTTTATACTGAAACAATAATGTCTGAAGTTCCTACAGTTCCCAATGATGAAGAGGGTACAACTGGTGCTCAAGATCACTACAGTGATGATCAGCAGCCAGTGTCACCCTCTACATCTGCCACTACCCCAAATGTTGAAAGTGTTCAACATGAAAGTGGACAGTTAGGTGGTAGTTATCCGGGTAATAATGGCGAGGCAGAGAACACTGTAGGATCACATGATGAGACCAACCCATCTGAGGGACAATCTGTTAGGAGATCTTCTAGAAAAGTCTCTTTTCCACAAAGATTTAATGAATTTGTTGTAGAAGGAAAAGTGAAATATGGAATTGAAAAAGTTGTTAACTATGCTAATTTGTTTGTTGATAATTTGTGTTTAGTTTCATCTTTGAATATGTCTGTTGAACCTAGCTCGTATAATGAAGCTATTAAAGACCCTAGGTGGATAGAGGCCATGAACAATGAAATGGAGGCACTTTATAGAAATAACACCTGGGTTGTTGTTGATCTACCTGAAGGTAGAAAACCCATAGGATGTAAGTGGGTTTATAAAATTAAATAGAAAGCAAATGGTGAGATTGAAAGGTATAAGGCTAGGTTAGTAGCAAAAGGCTTTAATCAAAGAGAGGGAATTGACTTTGGAGAAACTTTTTCTCCTGTTGTTAAGATGGTAACTGTTAGAATTATTTTGAAACTTGCTGTGAATAATGATTGGCCTTTATATCAACTTGATATAAATAATGCCTTCTTGTATGGGTCATTATCTAAAGAAGTGTATATGTCTTTACCACAAGGTTATTTAAATAATGATAAAAATAAGGTCTGTAAACTTGTTAAGTCTCTTTATGGACTTAAACAAGCTCCAAGAAAATGGAATGAGAAGTTGACCTCTATGCTTATTGATATGGGCTTTGTGCAAAGTTTGCGTGATCATTCTTTGTTTATTATGTGTAAGAATGATGTGTTCTTGGTCTTGTTGGTTTATGTGGATGATATTGTGGTAACTGGGAATAATCTTTCTGAAATAACAAAGGTTAAACAGTGTTTAAGTGATAATTTTAAAATAAAGGACTTAGGTTTGTTGAAATATTTTTTGGGTATAGAGGTTTTATACTCCAGTGAGTCTATCTGTTTATCTCAAAGGAAATATTGCCTTGAGCTTCTTAATGAATTTGGATACTTGGGGTGTAAACCTGTTGGTACACCAATTGAACAGTCTCATCTTGTCACCAATAAAACTAATAAAGATACAAGATTTTTGGATAATGTAAATGGTTTCCAAAAATTAATTGGTAAGTTGATATATCTGTCGTTAACTCGTCCAGATATAAGTTATTCAGTTCAATTTTTAAGCCAATATATGCATAAGCCTTACCAGGCTCACTTGGATATTGTTTTGAGATTATTAAGGTATTTAAAGCAATGTCCAGGTAAAGGTGTTATGTTTAGGAAAACAGGTAGTCTTGATATTTCGGGGTTTGTTGATTCTGATTGGGCAAAGTGTGTTTTAACCAGGAAGTCAGTTACTGGTTTTGGGATATATCTAGGTGATACTCTTATATCTTGGAAAAGTAAGAAGCAAAATGTTGTTTCTAGATCCACAGCTGAGGCTGAGTATAGAGCAATGTGTTCAGCCACTTGTGAAGTTATGTGGATTAAAAATGTTTTGGAAGAGTTGAAAACTAGTTGTACTTTGCCTATTAAACATTTTTGTGACAGTAAATCTGCCATTTCTATATCATATAACCCTGTTTTCCATGAAAGAACAAAACACTTTGAATTAGACTTGCATTTTTTGCGAGAAAAAATTGCAAGTGGCATAATTGAACCACAAAAAATCGCTGCTGAATTTCAAGTAGCAGACATTTTTAGTAAGGGTTTAAATGTTGCTCAACATAACATGTTGTGTGAAAAGTTGGGTTTATTCAATATCTTTGCTGTATGAATTTTGGTGATGTTAAAATAAAGGTTTTTTTTATATAAATAATTCATGTTGCAAACATATTGGTCTTGTTATATTGTTACTGGGTTGTTATATTGTTTTGGGCTTCTGTTAAGTTGTTTCAGGCAGTTGCTATGTTGTTATGGGCCCAGGGACTAAAAGTGTAATATTCAGGGGCTAAAACATATAGCTCATGAAGATTAAGGGGTTGATTGGAAACTATGTTGATCACAGCTATATATTGGATGAGAGAGAAAGATCATCTCAGTGGTTCGAGATATTTCTAAGAGCATCCACAATAAGGAGCTTCAAAAACACCTAAAAACATGCCTAGTCAGCTGCCACATCATAAAGACACTCATTCTTTAAAAACTCTAAAACTCACCCAATAAAAAAACTCAAAAACACTAAAAAAATATTACCACATCATCACTACATTTTTATTTTAAACTAGGATTAGTACCCGCCGCAATGCGGCGGGCAAACCATGCCATAATTTGCAAACTTAGACCCCAAACCAAGTTAACTTGCTCATAAAGCCAAAAGCAAATGTAAATTAAGCTATGGCTAAAAAAACACCCAGAGTTCAAGTTTCTAATAAGTACAATTTTTTGTAGCATCTGCAACTAAGACTTCAGAAGTTTTTCCATGTGGGCCTGCATAAAAAAGGATGCTAAGACACTGCTTGATAGTAAAATGTAGACGAACCGAACATAAAACAAAAGATACGAATAAAGAAAATGAATCAAAGGACTCACTTTCAAGAGGTAATTCACTCTCCCAACTAATATCTAGCATAAATAAAAGTACATCCCAACTAATATCTAAGCCAAATAAATTTTTTAGCATAAATAAAAGTACAATACTAAAACCCTATTTAGGGTGTAGGGAGTGGTTAGACACTTTGAATAGGTAAACTCCCAAATCACCCAATCACATAGCGACATGTCAATTGTTTACTTAATGCTCAAAAACGTTGGCGGTGGTTTACCTAATGGGGTTTAGGTAAACTATTTAAAAAAAATGTGTGATTGGTTGAGAATAATTGGACCCCACCACACACCCTCTCTCCCCCTTTCCAATCGGTGAAGGTTCACCGAAATTGCAACCAAAAATCGGTAAAATGAAATCGGCAAATAGTTGGCGGTGGTCACCGAACGGCAAAAGGTGGGTTTGCCGCTTCCACACCGTATACCCTTATAGATTTAAACACAATGTATAACTTAAGAAAACTATATTTTATGATCTAACTATTACATGATATAAAAAAAATAAAGAAATACATAGTAAAACATTGCAAACTACCATGCCATTTATTCTTTTTAAGCATCTTTTCCAAACACAGATATCTCACCTAATCTCCCTCTCTCTCTATGTTGTCCTGGTAAGAAGTGAAAACAGAAGTGCAGAAGAAGAAAACAGGTATATGGGTTTTTTTCCTACCATCACTCGTACTCTCTCTCTCTTGCTCTCCTCCGAAGTCTACCTGCAGCTGTCAACCTCTTAATTGTGACACCGCCTCATTATAGTTGCACCAAAGGCATGTAGGTTCAAATATTCTTTCTATGGAACGCTTTTAATCACCCAACATAGGCAAAATGCAATCAGGAAAGATTATCAAAATCACAAATATATATATTACAACTGCGTATTATGGCTATGTACCTACTTGTTGTACATGTACATAGGCATGTGCCAGCCCATAAACAGCAGCCCTGTTCAACTTTTTAAACATACAGTCCACTTCAGTCTTCAACATTACATACACGTTATTATTCATGAACTAAGACATATATAAATTGTTACATTGACCCTAATATCATCCACATAAATTAAATTACATTTATGCAATTATAACGACAAACGGGTCAAAAGACACATTTCAGTTCTACTCAAACATCCAAAATTAATGTTTATATACTACAGTGAACATTCTATAAGATTCAAGAATCTCATTATAGAACCCATTGTAACCTCACTATGGAATCCGTACATTCCGTTTTATCTCTTTTTCATGTCTTAATACAATGGAAACGATTGCTTTGGAGATCTGATATCATGCCTACTGAAACCTGCAATTTCGTCGATGATTGGTGGCTACAGTCTACAAATTGGTGAGACATTTGAAGGTCATTCATCTAGGGTTTAGAGAGATGAAAGATCTGATTTTGTTTTTACTGATATAAAAGCCCAATTTTTTTTGAAAAACACGCAAAGCCCAATGTACAACTGATTATGCACAAAAAAGTTGCAAAGTTATATAGGTTTTAATATTCATATATCTCTCTATATGCATTTAATATATATAAAAAACAAATGGGCCCTACCACTAACTCATTCTTTCTCGTATGTGTGGAAGAAGGCCATGTCTATTCACACACACATGTAGTCTATCCACACACCCCCCAGTGTCGAGCTGTGGCCAGAGCGCGGCGTTTTGGTCCGGTTAACCAGACAAAGACTGACGGGTGTCTGACGGGTCTGTTGACCGGACCAAAACGCCGAGCTTTGGCCGCGTTCTGGTCCTGTCAACCAGACAAAAGACTGACACCCGGCCAGTCTTTTGGCTGGTTGACAGGACCAGAACGCGGCCAAAGCTCGGCGTTTTGGTCAGGTCAACAGACCCGTCAGAAACCGGTCAGTCTTTTGTCTGGTTGACCGGACCAAAACGCCACGCTCTGGCCACAGCTCGACACTGGGAGGTGTGTAAATAGACAAAGGGGTAGGTGGGGTGTGTGAATAGCAAGACCCGTGGAAGAATGGATAGCCCAAAAATGAAGTTTATAAAAACCCACCCAATAGTAAATACATAAAAAAAACTGATGAGGTGGCATTTTTAAGGGTGAAAAACATCCTATTGGGGATGCTCTAAGGGTTTCGTTGAATTCTCTGTCCAGTAATTCACTCTCATCTTCTTGTGTGTTTGTTCCAGTTGTGCTGTGTATTTTGATCTCCTTCAAGATTGTTTGAAGCTGCTGGATCGTTTGAAGTTCCTGTACATCAGCGGATCTTCAAGTCTTCAGGAGATTAGTTCTTTTTCCCTGTTCTTCTTTTGTATATTTGTGTATTGTAGTTTCAGTTAGATCTTTGATAGATCTAGTGATCGTGTGTGATCACCGGTTTTGATCATCTGATAGTTGTATCAGTTGATCGTTGTTCTGTATTTGTTAAACAGGTCTTACTGTTTGTAAGATCTAGGGAACGAGGGGAGTTTTTTCGGTTTGGGTAAAATAATAAAGTTTTGTCGCTATTTCTGGTGTATTCGAGTAATTCTTGTGTTATTGGTTTAGAGCTATACCATTTTACACATACTACCTTGTGTTTTGTAGCCATGGAATTCATGGTGTTTATAACTTCATTGTTACTATTGATTTTGGTTCCCATTTTTTTCCTGTTCCGGTATAAGAAGCATAGCGATCGACTACCACCAGGGTCTTTGGGGCTGCCAGTAATAGGGCAAAGCCTTGGCCTTTTAAAGGCCTTGAAGGCTGACAGGGTTGATAAATGGTTTCAAGAAAGAATAACAAACCACGGTCCTGTTTGGAAAGCAAATCTTTTCGGATACCCGACAGTTGTTTTGCATGGTCCAGCCGCGAATAAGTTCATATACACTTGTGATGGGAACCTACTCACCAACACACAACCACCATCAATCAGCAGGATTTTGGGTTCCAAAAATATAATCGAGTTGTCTGGAAATGATCACAAACGAGTAAGAGCGGCCCTAGTTTCGTTTCTTAAGGTTGACGTGTTGAAGCAATATGTTGGAAAAGTAGATGAAGAAGTTCAACACCATCTTCTAACTCATTGGCATGGGAAACATGAAGTCCAGGTAAATAAGTGTACTATATTAGTCTTATTAGTTATCATGTGTACAAATATATGTGTGTGTTACACTAGAGATATTAACATTCTAAATTACAAGTGTGCAGGTGCAACCCTTGATCAAGATCTTAACCTTCAACATTATCTGCTCGCTTCTTTTTGGGATTGAAAGAGGACCCAAAAGAGAGAAAATGTTGCCTCTTTTCCAAGATATGATTGAAGGTGTGTTGTCAATTCCAATCAATTTGCCTTTCACTCAATATAGTCGTGGGCTCGTAGCAAGGAAGAAACTTGTACCGATGCTTTTGCATCTTATACACGAGAAACGAGAGGCACTCCAGGATCAAAATCAGCCAAGTGATCCTCATAAAGATCTAATCACTTTGTTGCTTAGCATTCGTGATGATGATAGCTCAACAATGATGTCCGAAGAGGAGATCATTGACAACATTATCGTTGTGATGATTGCTGGATATGACACAACGTCCGTCCTTCTTACCTTCTTGGTTAGGCTTTTGGCTAATGATAGATCTATCTACTCTACTATAGTTAGAGGTAACACATTTTTGCCCTTTCCATTGCTATCATTGCTTAAACATATATAAAAATGCATCTACTTATGTCACATATAGTTCGGGCATATGCTTACACACATAGTGTTTACGCATGTGTAAGCCTAAAGGCTCGAATGGCAATAGAAACCAAATTCAAGATCGACCATCAAACTAAGTTTATATATCTGATATCGCAGAACAAAAAGAAATTGCCAGTAGTAAAGCATTCAAAGAAGCTTTAACATGGGAAGACCTCACCAAGATGAAGTTCACTTGGAGAGTAGCAACCGAGATGATGCGGATAAACCCTCCTGTGGCTTTGAGCTTCCGACGAGCTAAGCAAGATATTGAGTATGGAGGATTTATAATTCCAAAAGGGTGGCAAGTATGACATAATTGATTAATGAATTACAAGTTAAAGAGACAAAACATCATATAAACCCATCATTTGATATTGATTTTATATCATGTGTTTCCAGGTGTTGTTATCAGCCTCTATGACACATATGGATGATAGCATTTTTCAAAACCCAACCATGTTCGACCCAACTCGTTATGAGAAGCACACACCACCACCCCCTTTTAGTTATGTGGCATTCGGAGCTGGGCCGAGGATGTGCCCTGGTATTGAGCTTGCAAAAATGGAAACTTTAGTCATGATGCATCGTCTGGTGACAAGCTTCACTTGGGAGCTACTTAAGAAAGATGAATCGTTCATTAGAGTTCCAATGCCAGAATTTGATCAAGGTTTGTTAGTTCAGGTCAAGCCACTAAACAAAACCATGGAAGCATGAATGTTGGGAAAATTCCTTTCGTTCTAAACTCAAGGGGAGACACCGAGCTGACCGAAAGTTGAGATAGACTTCTAAAGTTTGCTCATATATTATGATTAGTACTAATGAAAGATAATGAGACTGTACGATTCTGGTATTTAACTAATAACCTGAAATAAGATTTTGATATTTTTATATACTCTAACCGGAAATTACATCGAGTTAGAAGGTAAAACGGGCAACAAGCTGCGCTGCAACCCCTTTTTGAATAGCAAAAAGAAGTCTTTTATAAACTATATCCATAGATCGCGGGGTCATAACATTACTATGCATTATGCATGACCATTTTTATAACTTGCTAAAAAATTCAAATCTTTAGTTGTTTCATGTTATACACACTTCTTGTATAAACGTAACAAAGAAACCAAGAGTTCTTCGAGAAGAAAAACCAACTTTTGTGTTAACATGCAACCAGCAACTACACATGTCACATAAAAAATCGAAGTTCAGAAAAAAGTTACGACATAGCCTTACACGACTATCAACCACCACCCTGCTTTTAGCTTCACGTGGGTCCGACAGTTCGTTACACATTGCTGGGAAAGCGCTCGCCTTTTCTCCCTAAGTACATACATAGATAACCATTCATCAATCCACATGAAGGAAAGTTATAACAGCAACAGGCAAGTATAAGATATCTTGGAGAAGTCGGATCAATGTTATGGATATTTAAGGAAGTGTATACATTTAGCTTCGTCTCTAGCGTCCTATCTTGCCTACGGGCTACACATTTCTTTCCTTAACCTTAGCTTTACCTTGGCGTAAAAAAATTTATAAAGATAAAATTACATATCATTATGAAAAACTATTATTACAATAATGATCTGTGTTTTGTTTATCCATATAGATATATATTCATTGCAGTGGCATATTAAATATTGCACTAGTCAAAGAAATGGTTGCTTTGAGTAGTCCATTGGGCTCCAGCACAAGAGTAGAAGATGCACATAGTGATGCCACACTCACTCTGCTTCTTCAGCAAATTTACAAGTGCTTCAGAGTTTGCAAATGCTTGGGCCCACCAAGCCCACCCTATAAGTAGGTTTAAAAGACATTACTCAAAACACCATTGCGAACAGCTTATAAACTAGCTATAGACAAACTTACAAGCAACACGATTATATCATATGAAAGCTTAGCCGCATCACTAAGGAGCATGTCTGCAACTAATCTTACTTTATGAGAAGCCACAATTTCAAGTTTATCACCAACTGATGCCACCACTATTTCGGCCTTTACACGTCGAAGAACAGCAATAATCATAACAACTTCCATCTCCTCCGACCCATCCGCAATAGGTAATAGAACCTAGAAACAGGTGTATCAGTAACAACATCAAGATAGTGGCATATGGTGAGGCATTCTTTAATTCTCTTTACTGTTTTTACCAAAAAAAAAAATGAAAATAATGTGTAATCATGCAAAAAATTTGTACACATCCTTTATACCACTTTTGAAAATCATTAGTTTTTGGTGGTCTTCTTGGCAAAAAGTAGGTTGGTTACCCAAAACAAAAATCAGACCACAGATTGTTACCTTTAATTACAGAGTGCAATCTCACCTTAGGTCGAAAGCCACATGTCCATTGCAAATTGTTGAGCTCTGTAGCAATGAATTTGTCACTGTGCTAGAAAGGCATCAACTGATCACAATATAACAAAGTTAAGCAAAAAAACTCCTGATTAAAGCAAAAATATTAATGCACCAGTAATATTACATGCATAAGCATAAATAGGAATAATGCTAACAAACACCTAAAGTAAATTATGTCCAACCTTGACATTTTTAACACCTACAAACCTACCTAAAGTCGTTTACAGATCCATTGATTTGACACTGAATCGTAGCTAATTAATTAGTCATAACTTGGGCCGGCTCGGGCCATATGCAAGGTGGGCGTCTGTACAGGGCCCACTCTCTCAAGGGCCCAACCATTTATCGTCCTATTATTAATTTTTTAATATTTAAGTTAATATTTAGGAGCCCATTTTCTCTACTCACACAGGGCCCTGAGGGCCTTTGAATATTCAGGGACGACACTGGTTATAACATAAAAGCTAAAAGCAAACCAGTAGTCCAAAAAGTTCAAGAGCTTTCTCTTTCCCAAACAACTGCTCAATGAGTGCAAGAGCGTATTCCATGGTGATTCTGAGGTCTTGGCTAGTAACCGCTTTTCCATCCACCTGGACTCATGAATCAACTGGAATCGCATAGAAAGATAGTGTGCCCATGGAAGATGGATCGCAAGTTGCCTACAAAAGAAAGTTCAAAAACGTATATAAGGCTATAGACAAACCTTTAGACCTAATCCAACAAAGCTAGTATTGATATGGATTCTTATGACTTAGGGTTTCTAGACTAGTTCCAAGATTGAACCACGAACATAGCGATTTACGAACTAATCAAGGTTAGCCAAATATAGAAAACTCTAACTAGTTTCTAGATCCTTTATTCAGTTCCTTCCCGTAGGCATCCCACATGTTTTACCAACTATAATGATTAATTATCTATAACCGGTTAAGGTTTCAATCCCTAAGTTAATAGAAGCCAATATAACCTATGGATAGAAGATATTGAATCTCACATGCATAACCTTATAGACATATTAACACAACCACACAACCAACATCTTAATCAATACACAACATGTACTCATATGCATCATAAGATTAATCACAACAAACAACGAAAATTATACTAATAAGTAAATCTATCATCAATCATAAGCTAAATTAATGAATATCTCATCCGGATAGTTATAAAAGAGTTTTAGCCGGACATGACAAACAAATTCAAAACACAAACTGAAGTCATCATCAATTACAAAGTTCAAAGACTAGAAAACGGTAAAGATGTAACCCTGAGAATCAAAACTTGCTTCTCCAAGCGTTATGTCTTCAATCCCCTTACCTTTTCTCTTCCGATTCCACCAAAACAAAATTCTTCAGCCATTTTTCTGCTCTCCAGTCGTCAACGATTAGTTTTTAACGTTTCCCATCGCATCCTTTATATAGGCGGCTCTTTTGGGCTTTGAATACGGTACGGGTGGTCCCCTTTGAAAGGTGCGAGCCGTACAAAACCTGGACTGGCCCACTTCAGCCCAGATCCCAATGTTGATCCTGTCTTTCTGAATGGCGACACTTACAAGTCATATCCATATGGGTCGGGTACTGGTCATACCCTCTTTTATCACCTATTCTTTCTTCCTTTTTTTTTCCTTCTGTTCCAAAGCATCGTTTTACATTAAATCTACTCCCTTTTCACCGATTACATGCAAATCATCAGTAGTACATTAATAACTAACTATCCTTATCAGATTTGAGATAATTTACCTTAAATGCAGATTTTTATTATCACTAGAATACTATGTAACCTTCGGCTACATCACACTCCAAACACCACCAACAAAATGTTGATCAGTTCTGTTTAAACATAATGGAAAACATGAATAACATACCTGTTACAGCAGACAAGCCAGCAGAGAATCCAGTCAGAGATGCAGCCATTGAGTTCGACATGTTTTTCAGGATGATCTGGTTCCTCCTTAGGTTGTAACGTTATGATAGTGATGAACCGAAACTAGGGAGGGAATCGGTTAGGAGAGAGAGCCGAGAATGATGTTATGAGGGTTGTGTAAAATGTCTAATCGTCTAACCCTTAAACTCTCTAATAACCTACTTATATATACACCCAAGAGGAAACCTAATTAGTTAATAAGGGTAATATGGTCCATCAACAATTACCAACTACTTATTAATAGGTTATTAATATATTTTGATTTATATAATATAAATGATTATAATGGCTACAAGATTAAATATTATGATAATTATATATTTAATCTCACATTCTCCCACTTAGCCGAGTAATCATTTATCATGAGTATTAGATGAGCCTGGCCAGGAGTTAACACTCATTTTAGCCTTAAACCAAGAACTATAGCAGAGAAATACAGTCGTTGAATCATCATTCGACTCAGGACCTCTATTAGTCATACTATAGCCTCAATTTAAAACCTAATAGTTATGATCAAAATACGCATAAGCCCTTTAGCGTCTGATTTGTATTTATATTTGTCTATATGTCATTACACTGGCAGAAAATATGTTAGAGACATACAAAATCAAACTGAGGAAATTTTATTAATTAAAACGTAAGCTAGTACAATATGCCATTAAATAAGGTCTTTAGTAAGTCCCATATTCGATACATGTTCTTCGAAAACTTTAGGTGGGAGACCTTTAGTCATCGGATCCGCAAGCATATCTTTAGTACTAATATACTCAATACAAAGATTATTTTCCTCAACTCGTTCACTTACGAACAAATATTTTGTATCGAGATATAAACCAGCTCCAGTCGAACTGTTACTGTTCGAGAAACTAACGGCAGCTGAGTTATCACAGTAAAGCTTCAATGGTCTAGAAATGGAATTAACGATTTTGAGTCCAGTGATCAGATTTCTAAGCAACATTCCATGACAGGTTGCGTTGTAAACAGCAATGTATTCTGCCATCATTGTGGAAGTTGTAGTTAACTATTGTTTATGACTCTTCCATGAGATAGGTCCGCCTGCTAACATAAAGATGCCACACCCCAACCGATGGCGGAAACATCGGGGTGCGAGCGCTAAGCGTACAGATTGCTCAAGAGAACTCCACAACACTAGATATTTCGGTAGAATTAAGTAGATTTCATAGCAATTGTCTAAAATCCAAACATCTCAGAATATCACATTACAAAACATCAAATCATAATTGTTCAAATTGTTCCAAGACTAGATTAGCTAGCGTGACGTTTCTAGGCATTCCCCTAGCTTGTTTTCCATGTTCCATCTCATCCTATCGACCTGCAACATGTATTAAAATATCAATACGAATGTATTGGCGAGTATACAAGTTTGATACTAGTATAGTAGATTGAAACAACTCATATCCATAGTGTAAGTAATAAAAATAGTTTACAGCCGTGCTAGTGTCGTAGTCCACGCAGTGATAGCCCAAGTATCCCAATGCTTTAGTGTTTACCCAAGACTCAAGGTAAACTAGAATCCTCCTAACAATACCCCCCCCCCCCAAGAATAATGGGAGAGGTGCATCTTCCTATAGCGCTACTATTGTTAAGGCGGAACTACACACTCTGGATTAAACGTCACATAGCACAAAAGGTCAAGAATCAAGAATCACAAGTTTCACATAGGATAGAGCATAAGTTTTCAAAGATTCAAGTTTAAGTTTCATAGAATACATGTTACACCCCAAAAGTTTAAAGTAAAAGGGGATCGAGTATACTCACAGTGATTGCTTAACAGTCGCAACTGTTATTGGATCAAAGTGAGCTCTTTTGAGATTAGCCTGCTTAGATGGTAATAGGGTAAGAGTCGGGCAGCGTATTGGGTTTGAATAGAGGAGCTAACAGGGTCACTGAGTCGGCTGGTTGTCCGATCGGATCGCTATCCGATGGATGGTCAGCCGGTCGGATGACCTTGTATGCGTACGGCTAGTGACTGCCCGATCGGATGGCCATCCATTCAGGTCGTCACTCGAGTGAAATGTTTATAATCAAAAGAAGAGACCAAGGTGGCTGTCCGATCGGATGGCTATCCGATCGGATTGCCACTCGGTCCGAGTGCGTGTGAAGTGGTAATTTCAATCGGCTGGCTGTCCGATCGGATGACTGTCCGATCGGATGGCCATTCGGTCAAACTTCCAAGTCTTTGTTTGTTTACTAATAGCTTGAGAATTTCAAGACAAGTGTCATCTGATAGGGTGGCTATCCGATCGGATTGTTGTCCGATCGGGTTGCCGCTCGATCGGGCGACCCTTGTTCTTGTTTATCATTTGTAAAAGTTCCTAAGGTTGAAGATTAATGGTGACGTCTCGGTACAGACTGAGGCAACAGTTACACATCATTTCACAGACATTCTGATCGGTCGGGAATCACCCCAGTTCGACCCGTTTGTCCGTTCGTGACGGTTTTTATGCCGGAATCCATCCCGTGATCGTCTTAATCAGTGAACAACCCGTTCCTAACCAACTCTAGGCCACTGATCAAGACTACAGTTCGTTCAGTCCCGTTTATCACCGAAGTAAATCGAAATTTGACGAAAAGATGAAGAACAACCCAAGTTTTATATGAAAAGTATAGATTTAACTTAGATTTAGTGTAATACGTATGAAATACCTTAGATCCGAGCTAAATCTCGCTTAGAATGACATCACATGACAGTTGTGCAAACCACCATGATGACATCACCCTCAAAAACTCAGATCTAAGTTATTTTACGGTGAAAAGTGTGATTTCAAGTGAGAATCACGTAGAGAATGATGTGTAGATTAAGAAAGTACAAAGATCTAGCCTGAAACGTACCGGATTTGATGAGAAAATGAGAAAATAGCGTGCGCGTGCGTCTGGTTCGGGCAGAGCTGTCACATCACTTAAAATGGTGATGTGACAGCCTATTTATAGGTGAAGGGGGAAAGGAGGGAGAGGTGGTTTGGCTGGGGTGGTCATCCGATCGGATGGCCACTCTGGCCATTCCATCCTTCCACGTTTCCCGATTCTGATTTGTTTTACGCGTTGGGTTAGGCGTTGCGTTATGTAGGGCAATAGAATTAACTAGATTATAGCTTATACATCAAAAGTTTGCAAGATTAAATAGATTCCGCCAGTGACAAGGCTCCAGTCTCTCATTTAACCAAGAATCAAGTTTCACGAGTCTAAGGAGTCAAGCACCAATTAGATTTAAGGGTCAAGAGTCATAGCTCCTCAAACATCAAGAATCGAGAGTCTAAGTATCAAGTATCAAGAATCAACAATAAGAATCTAGTTTCCATAGTATCAGAAATCAAGTGTCTAGATTAGGCATCAAGGGTCAAGTATCTAGATTAAGTATCAAGTCTCATAGTTTAAGTGTCAAAATCAAGCATCTAGAATAAAGAATCAAGCATCATAGTATCAACAAGATTCACACCAGAAGTATTAAAACATCAACTCCATAAAACCACAGGGACTAAAATTGACAACTTCTCAGAAGTTCAGGGACTATTCTTGCCAAGTGTCTAAAGTTCAGGGACTGTTCTTGCCAAGTGTCTAAAGTTCAGGGACGCTGGGCGTTACAAAAGATGTAGCCTGAAGTGGATCTCTTGTCATCTTTGCATTTGGCAAAGTCAGAATCAGAATAAACTACCACTTCTAAGTGATCACTTCTTCTATAAGTCAGTTTATAGTCTTTCGTCCCTTGCAGATATCTAAGGACCTTCTTAGCTGCTTTCCAGTGATCTAGGCCAGGATTAGTCTAATAACGGCCTAGCATTCCAGCAATATAAGTGATATCTGGGCGAGTACAGACTTTAGCATACATCAGGCTCCCGACTACCGACGCGTAAGGTATCTGGCTCATTTGCTCCTTTTCAACCTCTGTTGTCGGACACTGGAATGAACCGAAAACATCTCCCTTAACTACTGGAGCGACTGAGGGTTTGCACTGTTGCATGTTGTAACGTGTAAGGACACGATCTATGTAAGTCTTTTGGGACAATCCTAAGATCCCTTTGTGTCTATCTCGGTGAATTTCGATGCCAATGACGTAAGAAGCATCTCCGAGATCCTTCATGTCAAAGTTATGCGAGAGTAACCGCTTCGACTCATGCAACATGTCTAAACTATTACTTGCCAATAGAATATCATCTACGTAAAGGATAAGTATAGTAAAATTACTCCCACTCATCTTGAGGTAGGTGCATTGATCCACTTGATTCTTTATAAAACCTTGTCTCTTCATGACTTCATCAAACTTGAGGTACCATTGACGTGATGCTTGTTTTAACCCATAAATGGATTTCTTCAACTTACAGACTAGATGCTCCTGACCTTCAGGTTTAAAGCCTTCAGGTTGTTTCATGTAAACATCTTCGTCTAAGTCTCCGTTAAGGAAAGCAGTTTTGACGTCCATCTGATGCAGCTCCAAATCAAAATGAGCTACTAGGGCCATGACGATCCTTAATGAATCTTTACGAGAGACAGGTGAAAACGTCTCTTGATAATCAATTCCCTCTTTCCGAGTGTAGCCCTTTGCAATCAATCTCGCTTTGTAGCGTTCAACGTTCCCATTCGGATCCAGTTTTATTTTGAACACCCATTTACATCCTACAGGTTTGACACCGTTGGGTAATTCGACCAAATCCCAAACGTCATTTTTCTTCATGGATTCAAGCTCATCAATCATTGCTTTGTTCCATTCAGAAGACTGGTCACTGCTAATGGCTTCATTATAAGAGATAGGATCATTTAGCTTTCCAGCATCCATTTCAGTCAGGTAGGTAACATAATCATCCCAATTAGTAGGCCTTCTTTTCCTAGATGACCTCCTGAGTTGATTATCGGGTTCAGCGTTGTCTTGGTTTTGATCGTTTGATGTGCCTTCGTTATGAGGTATAATGGGTTCTGATTGTGGAGATGGAGTTTGTGCAGTAGCTTCAGGTGCAGTTGTTGCATTGGGTACAAGAGGAGTAAACGGAGTAATGGTAAGCGACGAGTCTCTCCCCCCCCCCCCCCGCGTCTTGTACTTCTTGCAATTATTTGTAAGGGTTGGTACTGCTCCCACTGACCTTGAAATCCTCCAGGAACGCAGCACGCTTGGTGTCACGACCCCCGACCCGGTTTGACCCGTTTCAGGAGCCGCGGGACAGAAATACTGCGGTATTTAATTGATTAAGTTTAACAGCGGAAGTTTATTTAACAGGATCGTTTAAAGCTAAAATTTTCCCCGATTATTTTATTTCACAATTCGGGATAAAACCCCGATAATTTACAATATTATGTTTTTACTACGAAATCGTGATATTACAAAATTATTTCTTTATTTTATAATGAGCCACTATCTTAAGCTTGAAATGCTCCCCAGCACTTTTCCTGAATTACAACAGATTACCTGAAACATGTTTGAAAAAGGTTTTGTCAGCGGGAAATACTGAGTGAATCATTCTATTTACTAAAATGACACATTTGTTATAATATACAGTATTAAGAGCGATTACAATGTTTCTGATATCAAGCCAACTACCCACGGTATTTGTCACTCGACCCATTGGCCCATTCGTCCAATGGTGTCTGTGACTATGGTCATATCCCCCATTGGCTGCCCCAATGGTGACGATTATCAAGTAATGTATACAAAACCCCACATACCGGCTGTAATATGGTGATTACAAAGACTTAATCCCCGTAATTATAACTTTAAAAATAAACATAATTTTGTAAATAGATTTGATAAAAAGAGAGAATGACTCACATTGCTGATTTAATACGGACAGAATCTAGTTTATGAATTAGCCTTGTTAACCTAATTTAATAACAATGTACACAAAACTGGGTTAGTAATCAATCCAGCAATTACGATAATTCACGAGATCAAATTCTCACAATGAACGACAAAGTGCAATACTTCATCCATCGAATTAACGATGATCCGTCAAATTAATGACGAATGACAAAGTATAATACTTTATCCATCGAATTAACGACGATCCGTCAAATTAATGACGAATGATAAAGTATGACCCTAATGTGGGCGGCACTTAAACATCCATTGGATATATTGATCGTCGGAAAAATGAATCGTAGCAGCGATTGTGCTAATACCCTGTTTTGTAGCAGAATTTCGAGACCCGTGTGTGTTTGTATAGTAATTCGAACGTAACTCAGTGTAGAATTGGAGTTTGAACGTCGTTTCAGTGCCCAGATTCCAGTCCCAAACCCCACTATTTATAGGTAACTTTTGACCCCTACGCGGCCCGCGTGAGGTTTAAGCTTATCCTTACGCGGCCCGCGAGACACCTAATTTTAGGCCTAGGGTTGCCACGTTTGGCACTAGCTTTGCTGAGTTGATAATTTTCGAAAATTACTTGCTGCCAACGTTTTAGATGGATAATCGTCCATAGGGTTTAACCCCCCTGAGTTTTAGGGGCCCTAATCCTGATTCTGAAAATTATGAAAATTTTAGGGTTTGTTCAGAATCACTTGGGTGTCTCAATTAGGGTTTCCTATTGGACTAATTATTTTAATAATTATGACTTTTGATGAGAGTTGTTACACTTGGTTTCAATAATACGGGTGACATGGGAAGGACAATAGAAACGATAACCCTTCGAATGATCAGGATACCTGATAAAGAAACAGGTAACTGTTTTAGGGTCAAGTTTCCTTAGGAAAGGATTATAGAGTT
Source organism: Helianthus tuberosus (assembly GCA_030545235.1). Classification (NCBI taxonomy): domain Eukaryota; kingdom Viridiplantae; phylum Streptophyta; class Magnoliopsida; order Asterales; family Asteraceae; genus Helianthus; species Helianthus tuberosus. Next base: position 22,057,846 of record CM060440.1, read on the forward strand.
TTGCTTCAGCAATGCAGCCCCATACTTTCATATATTTAAGACTCGGTTTCCTTCCTGTCCAAAGTTCATAAGGAGTTTTAGGGACAGACTTAGAAGGAACTCTATTGAGTATATGAACAGCTGCTTTTAACGCTTCAGTACAGAGGAATAATGGTAAATTAGTGTTGGCTAACATACTGCGCACCATGTTCATAAGGGTACGATTTCTTCGTTCAGCGACACCGTTCTGCTGAGGTGTACCAGGCATGGTGTATTGGTTCACAATCCCCTGGCCCTTACAAAACTCATAAAATGGACCAGGAGCTTGACCCACATCAGTATGTCTTCCATAATATTCACCGCCTCTATCTGATCTCACAACTTTAATCTGACGATCTAATTGCTTTTCAACTTCAGCTTTATAATCTTTAAAAGTTGTAAGAGACTCAGATTTTTCCTTAATAAGATACAAGTACATGTAACGAGAATAATCATCAATGAAAGTGATAAATGAAGTATGTCCTGTTATGCCAGCGATTTGGTAAGGACCACTAATGTCAGTGTGAATGAGTTCTAATAGATTAGAGCTCCTAGTGGCACCTTTCTTATTCGCTAATGTCATTTTGCCTTTAAGACATTTGACACATGTTCCAAAATCAGTGAAATCGAGAGGAGGTAAGACTTCATTCTTTACGAGACGATTTAATCGTTCTCTTGAGATGTGGCCTAAACGTTGATGCCACAACATAGACGAAGTCTCTAAGTCTCGAATCTGTTCATCTTTGTGAGTGATTCATTAATATTATATGACAACAAAGATTTGGAAAAGTTATCATCTAGTTCTAATCTATAAAGACCACCATCCAGAATGCAAGTACCATAAACAACGGAATCATAGAGAATAGAGAGTTTGCGATGACCATGGGAAACAACAAAACCGTCCATGTCTAACTTTGGTCCTGATACAAGGTTCCGAGTTACCTCAGGAACATATAAGGTATCATAAAGTTTAATACATAAACCAGTTTTCAAAAATAATTGTAATGTTCCTATGGCCTTCATTTCTAATTCCCGATCATCCCCAACTTTAAGTGTTCTTTGGTTTCTTCCCAGCTTCCGGATTGAAAGGAATCCCTGAGTAGAGTTGGTTACATGAACCATAGAACCAGAATCAAACCACCAAGAATTAGCAGGAACATTTAAATTAAAGGACTCAAGTATCATGAAAAAATCGTTACCTTTCTTAGCCAGCCACTCCTTGAAGTCAGGGCATTCCTTTTGCTTATGTCATGTTTTCTTATAGAACTTGCAATAGGGTTTGCCTAAGGAGCTCTTAGAGCTGGAAGGTGCACTTGTATTAGGATTTGGCTTTTGAACTTTAGAAGCATCCTTCCTTTGATGATTGTTCTTCCTCTTCTTAGAGTTGGAGGTGGTGAAGTTAGCAACATCAGTAGTGCGATCCATCTTCATACGCTCTTCCTCCTGTACGCACATAGCGACCAGCTCACTCATCATCCATTTGTCCTTCTGAGTGTTGTAATTGATCTTGAATGCTTCATAGGACGAAGGAAGCGAAGTGATGATGAAGTGAATAAGAAAACCATCACTGATTTCCATCTCTAGCCCTTTAAGCTTATTGGCCATGTCATGCATCATCATGATGTGTTCGCGAATGCCGCTCCTCCCATCATACTTAGTTGTCACCAGCTTGGGGATAAGAGTGCTAGCGTGTGCTTTTGATGTTCCTTTGAATTGAGCCTCCACAGAAGCCAGATAGGTTTTAGCATCCTCAGAATCAGGAATAGCTCCTCTAATTGCATTATGAATGGACTGCTTCATGAACATGAGAGACATGCGGTTACACCTAGTCCATTTTTCATGAACTATCTGCTCAGCAGCAGTACTTTGAGTAGTAAGATCCGCTGGCTTATTCTCTCTAAGAGCATAATCGAAGTCTAGTAATCCAAGCGTAAGCATGAGGGCATCCTTCCATTCAGCAAAGTTATCACCAGTCAAAGGTGGAATCCCGCAATTGGGTGCTGATAGTGGAAATAAGATGAGCAAATTATGATACTAAGAAAGAAGTCCTAATGTGATCTAAGGGCATGTTATACTAAGACAGGCATAAATAATGACCATTTTAATTATGAAGCTGTGATATTGTCTATTACTAACATCAAAATAATAGACTTACGTTAAAATTCTACTTAAACGAAGACAAATTAGCTTTGGCCAGAAGTGTAATCATTTAAGTATGTGTGCAAAGTAATCGTGACAAATCAGCTTTGGCCAGAAATGAGACAATCACTTTAGTTATGCACTTGTCAAGCATGCTAAACATAAATGAATTAAATCAGCTTTGGCCAGAATTAAGACATTTCACGTTTGTAATGCATACTTAACATAGCTTTTATAATACTTGAACAATAAATAGATGTATTAAATCAGCTTTGGCCAGAAATGATACATCAGAAGCTCATTCAAGTTAAGCTATTTAGGTTTTGTAAAAAGTTATCTGATTCTGATTAGGTAATTAAGTGTTTACAAAACCAAGTATTTAATAGCAAACCACCTGTTAGCGCGGATCGAGTCAGGTATTTAATAGCTAAATTTTAGTTCACATGAAACTGCCTAAAATAATGAGGTTTCGAGTCAGGTATGAGGTCTCGAGTCAGGTCTTGACTGAGTTATGAGATCTCGAGTCAGTTATGAGGTCTCGAGTCGCAACCTTGTTGTTTCGAGTCGGAACCATGGTCTCGACTACTGTATTTTATGAGATCTCGACTCATAATGAGGTCTCGAGTCGCAACCATGGTCTCGAGTTGTGAAGATTGAAGGCCTTAGTCGAAATCTCAGTGGTCTCGAGTTGAAATTTTATGGTCTCGAGTCGAGACCTTTGTTTCGAGTTGTAAAGATTTTAGGACCTTATGATTTCGAGTCGAGACCTTGTAGTCTCGAGTCGAGATTTGATGGTCTCAAGTCGTAATCTGATGGTCTCGAGTCCACTGTTAACAGTTGTTTTGTGATAATAACTGAAAGCTCGAAATTTTAGGGATTGTGGGATAGTGTTTCCTGTTTTATTGTTGATCTAAACTTATCAAAGATTTCGAAAATTATAACTTGTTATCTTTTAACAGTTTTCAAAAATTTTAATAGATAAAATTCGGATCAAAAGAGTAAAAACATCCACTAATCCAAATTATATTCCAAAATTTAAGGAATTTTCGAGTTTTCTTAGAACAAATGATGAACCCTAAAATTTAAAACATAATTGTGGGATCCGAAACCTTAACTTTAAGAGTTCTATTAACAGATTTCGGATATTAATTTGCCCATTATGGTTTCGGGTGACATGATTAACCACCCTTTTTCTTAAAACACTGATTTCGGCACAAAGAAAACCGAAAACATCCATGATTTTTATAAACTTTCAAAATTCTGTTTTCCAGATTTTGATCCCAGAACAATGGATACGAAAACAGAACTGATTTATCAACATATGCTCTGATACCACATGTTGATCAGTTCTGTTTAAACATAATGGAAAACATGAATAACATACCTGTTACAGCAGACAGGCCTGCAGAAAATCCTGTCAGAGATGCAGCCATTGAGTTCGACATGTTTGTCAGGATGATCTGGTTCCTCCTTAGGGTGTAACGTTATGATGGTGATGAACCGAAACTAGGGAGGGAATCGGTTAGGAGAGAGATCCGAGAATGATGTTATGAGGGTTGTGTAAAATGTCTAATCATCTAACCCTTAAACTTTCTAATAACCTCCTTATATATACACCCAAGAGGAAACCTAATTAGTTAATAAGGGTAATATGGTCCATCAACAATTACCAACTAATTATTAATAGGTTATTAATATATTTTGATCTATATAATATAAATGATTATAATGGCTACAAGATTAAATATTATGATAATTATATATTTAATCTCACACAAAAGTCTTGTTCTTATTGTCTTTGTATTTTGGTGGCTTTGGACAACTGATACCGTACACAAATTGTACCATACCGGTACCAATCAAAAATATAAAATAGGGTATTCGGTTTTGAATATAGCTTAATCTTAGTATCGGTACCATGCAATACATTACCAGTTTGAGACTATTACTATACCAGTACAAACCAAACATATACGGTACGTCATTCAATCTTGATTTTAACAACATTTCGATATCTAGACTATACAATACGATACCAGTTTAGTACGCAACTAATACCGATCTCATCCCTTGAGTTTGCTCACCACGTAATAATAAACACAAATTCTTAATCTAATAACTATAAATAGAAACTCTAACATAATTACTTATATCCTATGTTTTTAAATCATTATCAGATATATCGATATAATAAAAATAGATCGAGAAAATTAAGGTGAAGTAGGGTTATTCCCCCACACGTGTTAAAAAGGACTAAATTAAAGACTTCGGGTAACAACGTTTAATTAGAAAGGAAATCGTCGCCGTTAAAGAGGACTAAACTAAAGCCAGTCGTCGCCTTCCATAGTGAGGGAGGTCCTCTCTTTCTCTGCGTGATGTCTGTGTTTGTATGAGTGTGTGTGTGTGTGTGCGCGTCCATGCGCATCAATGTTGGCCCAACTTTTTAGAGGCCCTAAGCAAACTACAAAGTCGGGGGCGTTGAGAATTGAACCTAAAAAATATCAATCGACAATAGCAAATCACAAAATCAAGTCGTAAATCGCGAATATCAAATCACAAAAATTTTGTTTTATGATTACTCAATTGTAAATCGCACCACTGGTGGAAATTGATCGCCCTTAATTTCTCCCCTAATCACCATTCATGTTGGGTGTAGTTAACGAGGTTGCAAGTAATTAGGAGCGGCGCAGAGGATGCATAACTGCATTCAAGTAAGAAAGGACCAAGTAACTTATGGATTCAAGATTCAAGAAAAAAAGGGATTTGGCATTAATACTCAAGTTTTGGGTGTAAACATTTTACTTGTGTCAGGTCATTATGTTTGTACCTATGTGTTTGTTCATTTAGGCCAAATACACATGAAATATATTAAAATTAAATAACTTGAGGGTTCTACGTTTGCCTAAAATGGTAAACCTATCGATCTGATCTTGATATACGTGAGGTGTGAAATTGCTTGGCGCTCGACGCTCTGTAACACCTCGTAAAATCACGTCCAATGAAGTATTGACACGTGTAATAAACCCTAATAAAGTCAAACCTTGAATTTAAGGGACTAATTTTTCGAAAAATCGAAAAACATTAATTATAAAAGAGCTGGAAGTATTAACATACTTAAAATAAGTTTCTAAATAACCTTTTACGGTTTTATATTCACAAATGGGCCACTTGTTGATCAAGTATAGCCGTTTGTGTAAATAATTGAAAGTGTGCGCAATAAAGGGTTAAAAGTGTCAACATGTTAATTCTTACCTCTGAGTGACCTTTTAACAATCCGAGAGCTTCATGATATTTGATTATACTCTCGGGAGTGCTAATCATTGGCCGTTCAAGGCTTTTTATACTTATAAGAAAAGATACGCACAACTTTGCAAGTTAGAGGGGCTAAAAGTGTCAATATGTTTAATTATACCTCTGAATGACATTTTAGCGAACCCGAAGCATCGTGATGATTAATAATACTTCCAAGAATGCCTAATGTGGATTAAATAAGGCTTCGATGATATTAAATGATGAGATGCGCAAGTTTGCGCAATAGAGGGACCTAAAGCGTCAACTTTTGAATCTACGCCATTCGGTGACCATTTAAGCGAAAGGGAGCGTAGTAACATTTATGTATATGCTTGGGAATAATCAATATGGGCCATGGAAGGCTTGGATATCATTAAACAGCATTTCGCGCTACTTTGCGCAATTAGAGGGACTAATTGCGTCAAACTGCAAAAGTCTATCGATTCGTATAGTAACGGACCTTCCGGAATATGACCATGAGTTAATCATACCCTAATTATCCTTTATATAGCTTAGATATAGGCGTAGAGGTGTTTGGTGCGTAAAAATTAACTTCCAAGTCCACCAGGGACTAAAAGTGTCAAAAAGTGCACAAGTTCGCATTTTCGCGCATATCTTTCGTTCTGAATATATCCGGACACCCAAAAATTTATGTAAGCACTAAAATATTTTATTTTAGTGATTTTATTGATAAAATTCCATTCGTCGCGTAATTTGGTTCGTTTTTCGCGTCCGTCCGTGTTTCATCGTAATTAACCGAACAACGTGACCGTACGACCAAACGAACCAACATCCAACATGTTTTTGAGCATGTTTCATGTTCCCTATGTTTAGGCATCATTGTAGAGCCTTAAAAATGGTTTAACGGGCCTTAGATGTGTCGGAAAGGACATTTGGAGGTGCAGGGGCCAAAACTGTCAACAAATGAAAGTTTTGCTGATCAGACCTGGTCCTTACGGACCGTATACAGGACCTATTACGGTCCGTAAAGCACCACCAGACAGCAGAATGTTGTTTTCAGCTGTTCCAGTTGTTTGTGAGTGTTGCAAATGGTTTTCTAAGCAATCTATGGGCTCCCATGGTTTTGTAAATCAGTGGGCTCGAGGTGTACGGCTGAGATTGAATCACGGTTTACGAGAAACGATCCTAACGGTTCTCAAAATCCTATAAATACCCCCTTTGATTTTAGGTTTCACTTGCACCATTCATTCATTTCTGATTGCTCTGAATTCTTTGAGGGTCTTGAGCTTCTTGAGAACCTCTTTCAGTCCATTGGACTCTTGTATGTATTATTTCGTGCTTAGTTTAATTCGTTTAGCGTTTATAGCCGAAAAGTCAAGCGTTTTCGATGAACGCTTTGACTTTTAAGCGGTTGAGCCATTGTTCGTGGTGAACATGGCTACGTGACCGTAATTAGTAGGTGTTAAACCCTCAAAAAGGGCACCTCCTAATTACCACGTTTACTTAGTTTAATTGTCGGGTCGGGTCAAATAAAAGTCAAACGGGTTTGTTTTAAATAAAATTCATAACTATTAATATAGAAGTCATAAAAATCAGTTTTCTCACTTTAATAACTTGGTAAATATTAGTTGAACATGTCTAAGCATGTTCAACCCGACAATTCTAAGTATAGGCTCGGTTTGGAACCAAAAGTCGCAAAAGTTGACTTTTGCTTTGACTTTCAGTTCTGACCCGATTTAGCTTAGTTTAGATATGCCTTAGGATTTCTTTAGGATCATGTTATAGGTTAGTGTAACCCTGTGAGGTTATACAACTTAGATCCTTAGTTATCCGATTCATATGCATGCTTCCGTTATATGCCTAAATGTTGACCGTTATGCCCATTTGACCTTAAAACGATATTTGTAAAAATATGAAAGAATAGAAACCTTTATTACTGAATTATAAACTTGTCCCTAAAATTTGACATCACTTTGTGGTCTAGATTAGGAGTTATGCTCATTAGCGTAAATGAAAAGCTTTTTATACATTAAACGGCATAATTAGCGTATATCCTATCAAAACCCAATTTTTGATACCAAACTTTTTACCTACTGATATAAAATAATATTTTGGGATTTTTAAAGATTTTTATTTATTTTTAGGCTGAGCATAACATAGAGTTCTAGGCTTGATTCGGTAATTGCCGGTTTTGCCCTTTTGGGCTATAAAATGAGTTTTACAAATCCTTTTAGTACCAAACCTTTTTCTACTGATCTAATATGATAAATAAAATATTTTGAGCCTTCTGGAATAATAAAAATATCAGCTTTTCTTTAAAAACCCGGAAATAGCTCAAAAATCGCCTTTTTAAGCGTTTTTAACGCATAGTATAAGTTAAAACTATTTTTAACCTATAAGGTTTGATACCTACTGATGTTTTAAGTAAATTTTCATAATTAAAAAGTAGGCAAAAGTTTTAAACTCAGCATTCTAATTTTGACCTTTAAAGCTTATGTGAAATTACCAAAATGCCCTTCGGTGCATAGTTTGGTTATAAATGATAAAATTCACATATGTGTCAGTTAATTGTATTTACCAGTGTAAACTGACGTATTTTCCAAAAAGGTTAAGTGGCAGGTACTGTACGTAATTGGCTGGGAGCTCAGGGCGTTAATAGGGAATCTTGCAAGTTCTAAATGCCTGAAGTCTGTTGAACAGTTCTCTTTTATTTGATCCGCCTGTGGATCCTTTACATACCGTTTGTAATACTTTGATATTCTCATTCGGTTGTGATATAATTATCTTTTGCTTCTGCTGTGCATTTAAATTGTGTTGTTTGACTATGATGATATCAACTACGTCACGATACTCCCCACCGGGCCCACCGGTAATACGTGGAAATATCGGGGTGTGACAGGTTGGTATCAGAGCCAACATTGAGTGAATCAAACACTAGCCTTTTGTGTTTAATCTCAATGACACAGTAGCACATTCCTTGACCTTCTGAGTCTAGACTTAACATAGGAATACTCTCAATCCTAATCTGTAAATTTTTGCTTTCAAATTTTTATATATTGGATATGTCGCCAAGCGAAGAAGCCGTATTGGAAATTCTCCACATCCGGAGCCTTGAAATGCTGAGCTTCGTACCGCGGCTAGAATGAAACGAGCATCCAGGGAGAGAACATTCAGAAATAAAGTGAAGAAGAAAACTCCTTTTGCTAAAGATCGTTTCTTTAATAGTCCTTATAAGGACATATTTATCTTTCAGTCCCTTCGAGAACAACATTATTCCTTTCAAGTCCCGTCTAGGGCACATCTGTACTTTTATTTTTATATAGTGGAATGATTAAATTTAGATTTTCATTCTAAACATGAAATATGAAATAAATGAAAATAACATTCCTTTTATAAGATCTACCATTATGATAAAATGGCAAATTCTAAAAAGGACAAGACCTAGCCACGTGTCGTTTTAAGACAGGGCCAAGATGGTAGTTCCTCAATTAGATTCAGATCCTTATTAACATCTCAATTAAGGATTGTTCTACGCTTAATATTAAAAAGAATCTTAAAGGGTAAAACCTAGCTTGATTGTCATTAAAGACTAGCTATGATGGGAAAACCTGTTTAAAAGAGATTCAGATCCTTGTTAACACCTAAGAACGTGTTAGCACTCTTGACAAATGTGATTCGAGAAAATTACGACAGTCATCCTTATATTGGATACTTCCAATTCTTTTATCTAGCCTAGTGATTCAGAAATCATGGTTTAAATCATCCTACAAGATGATCATACTGTTAACACCTAAGAACGTGTTAGCACTCTTGACAAAAGTGATTCGAGAAAATCATAATAGTCATCCCTATATTAGAATTCTCCAAATCTCCTGATTTAGCCGAATGATCCAAAAATCATGGCTTATATCATCCTATAAGATGATCATATTATAAACATCCATTAGTGATGAAGTGCCTACGGGCTAAACTTGTTGTCCGATAAGACAACGAAAGTGGTGGTCTTTGACCCCTGTCTAAAAATGTTGGACTACGTCCAAGCATAATAGTCGGTAGGATCCATGCGATCTCGACTAATAGCATCTGAAAAGATGATCATATCATAAACATCCCTCAAAAGGGAAAATGCCCACGGGCTATATCTATTGTCCTAAAAGACAAAAGACAGTTGTAGTCTTCGATTCTCTGTCAAGAAAAGTAAACATCTATACTCAAACCTTAAATGCCTCGATCCCAAACGATCATGGCTTATAAATTCAAAATTGTCCTCGTGACAAGGCCTGTTGTGCCACTTTAATATCCTTAATGTTTTATATACTAGGATAAATTATAATGAAAATACTAATATAATTAACAAGTTAACCCATATGATTTATATTACCATGGTTAATAAATCGTCAAAAATGATAATTCCCTAATAACCTCTGAATAAATCATTGTCAATATTTATGTAGCAAACAAGCTACATGGCTGGATCAGATGAGGTCAACAGCCACCCGAAGGAGAACAATGATACTACCAGAATTAATATAACTGGTGCAGAACTGCAGGCATTAATAGATGATGCTGTTACCAGAGCTCTTGGCAGACAATATAATGAATCAAGTGATACACACTCTAAGACTCTATCTGTGGCTCGTAGTAAGCCCCCTTCTAAATCACATGAGTCAAAGGAAGACGATGTTCATAACTCGTCAAATCAAAGGAGTGTTCCATCTAGACAGGTTGTGCTTCATCAAGAGGCACCAGTTAAGACCTGCTCATATAAATATTTTGTCTCCTGCAAGCCCAGAGACTTTACAGGAGAAAAGGGGGCCATCGATTGCATGACATGGCTCGATGAGATGGACACCGTTGTTGACATCAGCGGTTGTGCGGAGCAAGATGTTGTGAAATTCGTTTCACAATCATTTAAAGGAGAAGCGTTGGCATGGTGGAGATCATTGCTCCAAGCCACGGGAAAGGTCCTACTCTACAACTCATCTTGGGATCAATTTGTTGCATTAATCAAGGAAAATTTTTGCCCTCAGCATGAGGTAGAAAAGATAGAATCAGACTTCTTGACACTGGTCATGAAGGATTTAGATTGCCAGGCATACGTGACAAGTTTTAACACTATGTCCCGCCTAGTTCCTTATTTAGTCACCCCTGAACCTAAACGCATAGCGCGTTTCATTGGAGGCCTAGCACCAGAGATAAAGGGAAATGTTAAAGCATCTAGGCCTACCACATATAGGTCCGTGGTGGACTTATCCTTATCTCTTACCTTAGATGCAATCAGAAATAAGTCTGTTAAAACTTCCGGTGAGGGAAAAAGGAAAGAAGAAGAGGAAAACTCTCATCAATCTAACAAGAAGAAGAAGGGAAGCTCTGAGCACGGGAAAGATTTCGAGTTTAGGAAAAACTCGAGTCAGTTCAATAACAAGCACAAATGCAATAACTGCAGGAAACAACATTCGGGAAAATGCACAATCGACCCACGTGCTAAATTATGTGGAATTTGCAAGACCAAGGATCACAAGACTTTAGATTGAAAGGAGTTGAAGAACGCGACCTGCTACAACTGTAACGAGGATGGGCACATCAAGACTAACTGCCCAAAGCTTATAAAGAAGCCTGGAGAGGCCAGGAAAACAAACACATGAGTCTTCCAGAGGAACGCCCAGGAGATGGTGCAGAATGATAACTATGTAGCAGGTACCTTTCCTTATCAAGAAGTTTATGCATAAATTTATTTGATGCTGGCACATATGATTCTATAATGAACGATAAAAGTTGAGAACTGTTGTCTCCGCCTGTTTAGGACTCCGGTCATTTAACGCGAGATAGAAATTGGCCGATGATACTTTAGAGAATGCTCCAACAAACCTTAGATCGATATTTTATATCTATTAGGAATCACTCTTTTCTGATATCCTTATGACAAGCTTTCAAGCTATCCAAATTCATCAATATAATAAAGACAGATGTGACATTTTGATCCCTGTCAAAAAGGTGATGGACTAGGCCCAAACCTTAAATGCCATTGATGGTCTTTTGTGACCTAGGCTAAGTAATATTGATATATTTTTAAAATAACGTTCATTAAGAATGTTAGTTCCATATTGGCCAGTATGGTTTAATGAAACCATGGTTAGTATATGTTAAGGCCATCAGGGTGATGAATAGCAGTTGTTGGATTGCAACTAAGTAAATGATTCATTTGGTGATAGGAACCAAATCTTGAGTATGACAAACTCGGACAAGACAACAGTCAATCGCGCCATTGATGATGCGACGCATGCTAATGATGCTACAATTGTAAACCTTAGAATTTCCAAAGATGTTCTTCAAACTATGATAGACGCAGCTGTTGGAAAAGCTGTGAAGAAGGCTGTGAAAAAGTTCAAAGTGCCCAATGCTACTTGCTCCAAATTTCATTCAAGACTACCCTTCCTTACTCACGAAAAGGATCTCGTTCATGCCTCTAATGCAAAGGATGAACTAAAAAAGGAAAATGGGGAAGATAACTCCCAGAATTCTAAGAAAAAGAACAAACAAAAGTCCAACCAGAAACCTGTATGCAGGACTTGCAAGAAGCGCCATTATGGGAAATGCAGATTTGAGTCTCAACCTCTACATTGTGGGATCTGCAAGTCTAAGGGACATAAAACGTTGGACTGTAAGGACATGAAGAATGCAGTCTGCTTTGGCTGTAATGAGAAAGGCCACATCAAGACTACGTGCCCTAAATTTGTCAAAGGAAATACGGCTAAGGAAGGAAAGCCTAAGAATGATAGCGCTTAAACTCTCCTAAAGAGTGTCAGGAGTAGTTCATATCAATAATAACGTTGGGTACGTTCTTTAAATATAAATACTAAGAATTCTGTTTAATTCGATACCAATAAATCCTTCATAAATTGTAAGTATATTAGACTTTTAAAATCTATCGTAAGAATCCTAGATATTAAGTGTAAGGTAAAGCTTACAGATAGCAAATCATAGGAACCATTTCTTCTGTTCCTGTCAGAAACCTTCAAACATAAAATTCTAAAGTACCCTCTCTCCAGATAAATGCATTCATATGTAATTGATATCTCTTTGATCCCTATTGATTACGAATACCAAATGGTATGACAAAAGCGCCATATGAGGATTGGTGTATCTTAATATGTTCCATAGATTGCTTCCATGCCTGATCAGTATGGAGGTTTAATGCATGGAACCACAAAGATATTCCAATGGTCATACGGTATTAAAGTCAACTAATGGTATTCAAAGAAGATATCTAGAATGGAAATTAACCAAGTAAATATCTCTGATAAAGGAATCCGTGGACTCGTAACGTGAATGTGTCGCTTATCTGACACAAGCAATGAAGAATGAACTGGAGCCTGAGATTTGGAAAAATCTATGTAACCTTCTTGTGTCTAGGTTGTTTACTCCAAGGATTCCCCTATCTACCTCCTGAGGCGAGTAGAGTTAAGATTAACATCCCGCTTTGGGTTGGAGTGTTGTGAAAACTCCATGTTGAATATGGAATAATCGGAACCCTGATTAAGTGAAATCTTAAGATAGAGATTCATATAGCCTAACTCAATGCTCTGAGAGTTGATATTGTTAAATAAGAAAGACGGTTCATTTGCTTATACATTGATTACCGCAACCCTATTTAGACAACGATTAAGAATCGCCATCAACTACCCAGGATCGTCGATTTATTCGACTAACTGTAAGGATTAGCTATTCCTTAAGATTAGTTTTAAGCAGTGGTTGGAATAACCATCTCACCATAAAATAAGTCTTCTCTATAACAATTATTATGTAAGTATCAAGGCTATCCCTTTGGGGACCTTGTATAGATGGAATGTTAACATCTATTGTTAGAACAATAGATTGGTAACTCCAATTATCAGGGTCTGAAAGTTGCATTGGAAACAACAAATAAGATCATTCGAATTCGTAATCATCCAAAAATTGCCAGTAATCGGCAGAAAAATTGAGGATTGATAAAGGTCGCAACCTTCTTAAGTCCTTAATAAGGAATAAGGTTCAATCGAAGGTATCGCCCTAAGAAGGGTGTGCTAAATTTTAAATCCCTCAGGGTAATTTAAGCCCTAGATATATAGGAACATTCGGGAAATCGAATACAACAAAGGTCAATAAGCCTATGAGCTAAAACCTATATAAGGAGCTTAGTGGAGCTCGCAATGCGACCCACATTAATAATTTAAGAATAGGTATCATCGATAAGTCGAAACACATTATCATGTAATGATAGGCAGATTAATGAAACTTTATGGTTGGATGAGAAACCTGTATAGACTAAGAATCGACAGGTTAAGAAGCTCCAAAAGAGAGTATGTACCTATTGTATAGGTCAATTGGGATACCCTTAGAGGCCCGAATATACTATGGAAGTTAAGTCCATAATACGTCAGAAAGTACTTCCATCATTTTAGCAAATCTCGAGGTCAAGATTTCTTTTAAGGGGGTGAGGATGTAACACCTCGTAAAATCACGTCCAATGAAGTATTGACACGTGTAATAAACCCTAATAAAGTCAAACCTTGAATTTAAGGGACTAATTTTTCGAAAAATCGAAAAACATTAATTATAAAAGAGCTGGTGTCACACCCCGATTTCCACGTGTCACCGGTGGGCCCGGTGGGGAGTATCGTGACGTAGTTGAGATCATCATAGTCAAACAACACAATATATAAATGCACAGCGGAAGCAAAGATAAATATATTACATTCCGAATATAAGTAATGTCAAAGTATTACAACGGAAGGTAAAGGATCCACAGGCGGATCAATAAAAGAAAACTGTTCAACAGACTTTAGGCATCTAGAACTTGCAAGATTCCCTAGTGACGCCCTGAGCTCCCAGCCAATTACGCCTAGTACCTGTCACTTAACCTTTTGGAAAATACGTCAGTTTACACTGGTAAATACAATTAACTGACTCATTTTGGAAAAGAGTTTAAAAAAATTGATTTGAATGCACGAGGCACAAAATATCTTTTATAACTGGATTAAAATGCACAGAGGCAAAATTAATCTTTTATACTTGGGACAATTTTATTAATAAAAATCTTGTATCCGATTTACATGGTTGTCCAACATTTAGGGCCGGTGATTATACAATACAAGCCGGACAAGATTAATCGACACACCACAAATATAATCTCACAAGAAGATACCCTTACGAGTGAGTATACGTTATACATATGCAACAGGAGGTGTTTTGCCTACACCTTGTGCTTACGTCGTGGCCATTCACTTTTTAAAATGAGCCAAGGATATCCAGGACACGGTCATTAACCCCCAATGTTATTTGTTATCAATCAATACAGATTAAAACGGGATTATGCAATTTAATCATCTCCGATTAAAAGGTTTCTACACCCGACCAAGCGGTATTTTTATAATACCGTATCCCAAGCCCGTATAAGGGAAAATAAGTTAAAAGTATTTACCTGAGCTAGCAATGTAATTTATACTCAGCCGTATTTTCTAATCAGCAAGCACAAGTACTTCTACTGGGGCTCTCAATCTGGAACAAAGGTTTTATTAACCTATTAAATTCCTAACGGGTCTTATTTTAAGTCGTAACTTAGACCGGTTAGTTTTAAGGAAAGGTTTACGGTTCAAAATGCATGATTAAGCGAAGACCGGAATAGGATGTGATTTAGACCTGACAAGTTTGGAGACTTGTATAATATGGGTAAACTAAACACATTCTGGATTTTGAGATAAAAACGATAACGTTTGACCCGTTTCGGCTAATTTATGCAAACTTGTTACAAAAACCGAACCGTACGCGTAATAAGCGTGACGGGTATTCATGAGAGCTATATACAGGTTTCCTAAGTTAATTATGCCTCAAATATGTTGTGACATCAGTAAGATGTCTTTCATTATGCCCGAAACGTGTTTAAACACAAACTAGGCCCCGTAGGGGTAGTTTGGTCATTTTAAAGGTTGAAAAAGGGTTTAAGTGTTTAACTGAGTTACAGGTCTGATGTAATCAGTAAACATACTCAAATTAATGAGTTATAACAGTAGGGTAAAGTACATATGTGAAATTTATTAATTATAACCAAACTATGCCCCGTAGGGGTATTTTGGTAATTTCACATAAGCCGAAAAGCTCAAAACTGGAGTCTGAGTTTAACAACCTTTGCTTACTGCTAAAATATTATAATTTGCCTCAAATATCAGTAGGTATCAACCCTTGTATGTTTAAAATACTTCTAGTACATAATATGCGTTAAAAACGCTTAAAAAGGCTATTAAAGGCCATTTCCGGGTTTGATACTTAAATCTGATATTTTTATATTTCCAGAAGGCTTAAAATAATTTATTTATCATATGTGATCAGTAGCAAAAGGTTTGGAGTCGTTTAGATATGTAAAACTCATTTTATGGCCCGTAAGGGCAAAACCGACAATTACCGGATTAAGCCTACGACTATAAGTTATGCTCAGCCTAAAATTTATTAAAAATCTTTAAAAATCCCAAAATAATATATTACATCAGTGGGTAAAATATTTGGTATCAAAAAGTATGTTTAAGTAGGCTATACGCTAAATACGCCGTTAAATTAACATAAAGCTTTAGCTTTACGCTAACGAGCATAACTCTTATTCTACACCTCAAATTGATGTCAAACTTTTCATACAAGTCTATATATCAGTAATTAAGGTTTCTACTCTTTTACTTTTTCAAAAATCACGTCTTAAGGTGAAAAGGGCATAATGGTCAACATATGAGCAATTAACGGAAACGCGTAAACGAATGGGTCAATCAATGAACCAACCACAGAGGGTTATGCTAACATGTAGCCTGGTCCTAAGGAAGCTCTAAGGCATTTCCAAATCATACTAAAGCGGGTCAGAACTGAAGTCAAAGCTTTGCGACTTTCGGTTCCGAACCGGGTCTAAACATAAAATTGTCGGGTTGAACATGTTTAGACATGTTCTTACACTAATTACTAAGTTATATTAATGATCATACAGGTTGTATGTGTTCTACATTGCTAATTATGCATAAATTAGAAACTAAGCATCCTGTTGACTTTTTATTAACAAGTTTGACCCGACATTAGACCTAGTTAGAGTGGGAATCAAGGGGAACCCTTTTAAGGGTTTATTACCCACATAATTACCAACTTATAACTACTTTCACTTCGACTAATCACTGGACAATTAGTGATTAATCTTAAAGTCAACCGTTAATTACGACGGTTTGACTTTTAAGCTAAAACTAAGCTAAAACTTAATTAAGAAAGGATTAGCAAACTTACTGAAGTCCTAAGCTTGATTAGAAAGGACTTGGGTCTGCTTTGAAGCTCCAGAAGGCTCCTCAATTGCAGAATGAAGGTGTGAGGAATGAGTTGCAACTCATGGCCTTATATAGTGAATGTAATCACCATAAGAAGTTGACACACAAGTCTACAAGTGCCCACAACTGATTAACAAGTGTCCCTAAGTGTTTAGGGGTTGTTTAGGGGCCGAGGGATATGAGGAAAACCGTTTAAAAGGTCAAGAATGCGTTTAAAACAGCAAACAGCAACTTTCTGTCGCTGGCAACATGCTTGCGCACCGTAACAAATATTTGTTGCGGTGCGCAACAAATAGTCAGCTTCTAATTTTTCCAATTTTTTTGCATAAGTGACTCTTGGCCCTTCCGAAAGGTCAAGTAACCTTTATTTTGCAATTTGAACCCTCTAATTTGACATATAAGGGCTCCAAGACATTTACCCATTTTGTTTAGTCCCCGGTTAACTTTATTGTCACCCGAAAAGTCCAAACTTTCAACGTTAACGCTTTAACCCCTCGTACACGAATTTGATCATAACTTTCTCATACGTTGACGAAACTTTATGAAATTTTTATCGTGCATTATAGTGAGCATAATTAATCGTTACAAAGCTTTGGGTTTGTCAAAAGATCACTCAGAGGTATACTTTAAGCATGTTGACACATTTAACCCCTGTAGTTTGTAATCTCTCACTTTTAGCCTCGTATGATCCATGATTTATTCGTCTGATGGTATCAACATCATGTAGGGTTATTGTAAAGTATATTTATTCACTGTTGACATTTAGAACTCTTATTTTCATATACTTTTCAAGTTTGTCAACTTTAGTCCCTCTAGGGTGTTCTTTCACACGTTCAAGCACTATGACACGTGTCAACACATTATAGGACGTGAATTTTCGAGGTGTTACAGCTGGAAGTATTAACATACTTAAAATAAGTTTCTAAATAACCTTTTATAGTTTTATATTCACAAATGGGCCACTTGTTGATCAAGTATAACCGTTTGTGTAAATAATTGAAAGTGTGCGCAATAAAGGGTTAAAGGTGTCAACATGTTAATTCTTACCTCTGAGTGACCTTTTAACAATCCGAGAGCTTCATGATATTTGATTATACTCTCAGGAATACCAATCATTGGCCGTTCAAGGCTTTTTATACTTATAAGTAAAGATACGCGCAACTTTGCAAGTTAGAGGGGCTAAAAGTGTCAATATGTTTAATTATACCTCTGAATGACCTTTTAGCGAACCCGAAGCATCGTGATGATTAATAATACTTCCAAGAATGCCTAATGTGGATTAAATAAGGCTTCGATGATATTAAATGATGAGATGCGCAAGTTTGCGCAATAGAGGGACCTAAAGCGTCAACTTTTGAATCTACGCCTTTCGGTGACCATTCAAGTGAACGAGAGCGTAGTAACATTTATGTATATGCTTGGGAATAATCAATATGGGCCATGGAAGGCTTGGATATCATTAAACAGCATTTCGCGCTACTTTGCGCAATTAGAGGGACTAATTGCGTCAAACTACAAAAGTCTATCGATTCGTATAGTAACGGACCTTCCGGAATATGACCATGAGTTAATCATACCCTAATTATCCTTTATATAGCTTAGATATAGGCGTAGAGGTGTTTGGTGCGTAAAAATAAACTTCCAAGTCCACCAGGGACTAAAAGTGTCAAAAAGTGCACAAGTTCGCATTTTCGCGCATATCTTTCGTTCTGAATATATCCGGACACCCAAAAATTTATGTAAGCACTAAAATATTTTATTTTAGTGATTGGCTTGATAAAATTCCATTCGTCGCGTAATTTGGTTCGTTTTTCGCGTCCGTCCGTGTTTCGTCGAAATTAACCGAACAACGTGATCGTACGACCAAACGAACCGACATCCGACATGTTTTTGAGCATGTTTCATGTTCCCTATGTTTAGGCATCATTTTAGAGCCTTAAAAATGGTTTAACGGGCCTTAGATGTGTCGGAAATGACATTTGGAGGTGCAGGGGCCAAAACTGTCAACAAATGAAAGTTTTGCTGATCAGACCTGGTCCTTACGGACCGTATACAGGACCTATTACGGTCCGTAAAGCACCACCAGACAACAGAATGTTGTTTTCAGCTATTTCCAGCTGTTTATGAGTGTTGCAAATGGTTTTCTAAGAAATCTATGGGCTCCTATGGTTTTGTAAATCAGTGGGCTCGAGGTGTACGGATGAGATTGAATCACGGTTTACGAGAAACGATCCTAACGGTTCTCAAAATCCTATAAATACCCCCTTTGATTTTAGGTTTCACTTGCACCATTCATTCATTTCTGATTGCTCTGAATTCTTTGAGGGTCTTGAGCTTCTTGAGAACCTCTTTCAGTCCATTGGACTCTTGTATGTATTCTTTCGTGCTTAGTTTAAGTCGTTTAGCGTTTATAGCCGAAAAGTCAAGCGTTTTCGATGAACGCTTTGACTTTTAAGCGGTTGAGCCATTGTTCGTAGTGAACATGGCTACGTGACCGTAATTAGTAGGTGTTAAACCCTCAAAAAGGGCACCTCCTAATTACCACGTTTACTTAGTTTAATTGTCGGGTCGGGTCAAATAAAAGTCAAACGGGTTTGTTTTAAATAAAATTCATAACTATTAATATAGAAGTCATAAAAATCAGTATTCTCACTTTAATAACTTGGTAAATATTAGTTGAACATGTCTAAGCATGTTCAACCCGACAATTCTAAGTATAGGCTCGGTTTGGAACCAAAAGTCGCAAAAGTTGACTTTTGCTTTGACTTTCAGTTCTGACCCAATTTAGCTTAGTTTAGATATGCCTTAGGATTTCTTTAGGATCATGTTATAGGTTAGTGTAACCCTGTGAGGTTATACAACTTAGATCCTTAGTTATCCGATTCATATGCATGCTTCCGTTATATGCCTAAATGTTGACCGTTATGCCCATTTGACCTTAAAGCGATATTTGTAAAAATATGAAAGAATAGAAACCTTTATTACTGAATTATAAACTTGTCCCTAAAATTTTACATCACTTTGTGGTCTAGATTAGGAGTTATGCTCATTAGCGTAAATGAAAAGCTTTTTATACATTAAACGGCATAATTAGCGTATATCCTATCAAAACCCAATTTTTGATACCAAACTTTTTACCTACTGATATAAAATAATATTTTGGGATTTTTAAAGATTTTTATTTATTTTTAGGCTGAGCATAACATAGAGTTCTAGGCTTGATTCGGTAATTGCCGGTTTTGCCCTTTTGGGCTATAAAATGAGTTTTACAAATCCTTTTAGTACGAAACCTTTTTCTACTGATCTAATATGATAAATAAATATTTTGAGCCTTCTGGAATAATAAAAATATCAGCTTTTCTTTAAAAACCCGGAAATAGCTCAAAAATCGCCTTTTTAAGCGTTTTTAACGCATAGTATAAGTTAAAACTATTTTTAACCTATAAGGTTTGATACCTACTGATGTTTTAAGTAAATTTTCATAATTAAATAGTAGGCAAAAGTTTTAAACTCAGAATTCTAATTTTGACCTTTAAAGCTTATGTGAAATTACCAAAATGTCATTCGGTGCATAGTTTGGTTATAAATGATAAAATTCACATATGTGTTATACCCTACTGATATAACTTATTAAATTAAGTACTTTTACTGATTAAACCAGACCTGAAACTCAGATTTATATTAAACCTCTTTTATAACCTTTTAAATGACCAAAATACCCCTACGGGGCATAAATTGGTTTTAAATTTGTTTTGGGCATAACGGAAGGTATCTTACTGATATCACAACATGTTTAGGGCATATTAACTTAGGAAACATGTATATGACTCTTATGGTTACCCGTTACGCGTATTTCGCGTTCGGATCGGTTTATGTAACTAGTTTGCATAGATTGACCAAAACGGGTCAAACCTTATCATTTTTGCCTCAAAATCCAGAATGTGTTTAGTTTACCCATATTATACAAGTCTCCAAACTTGTCGGGTCTAAATCACATTCTATTCCGGTCTTTTCTTAATCATGCGTTTTGAACCGTAAACCTTTACTTAAAACTAACCGGTCTAAGTTTCAACTTAAATAAGACCCGTTAGAAATCTAATAGGTTAATAAAACCTTCGTTCCAGATTAAGAGCCCCAGTAGAAGTACTTGTGCTTGCTGATTAGAATATACGGCTGAGTATAAATTGCATTGCTAGCTCAAGTAAATACTTTTAACTTATTTTCCCTATACGGACTTAGGATACGGTATTATAAAAAATACCGCTTGGTCGGGTGTAGAAACCTTTTAATCGGAGATGATTAAATTGCATAATCCCGTTTTAATATGTATTGATTGATAACAAATAACATTAGGGGTTAATGACCGTGTCCTGGATATCCTTGGCTCATTTAAAAAGTGAATGGCCACAACTTAAGCACAAGGTGTAGGCATAACACCTCCTGTTGCGTATGTAAAAGATATACTCACTCGTAAGGGTGTCTTCTTGTGAGATTATATTTGTGGTGTGTCTATTAATCTTGACCGGCTTGTATAATCACCGGCCCTAAATGTTGGACAAACATGTAAATCGGATACAAGATTTTTATTAATAAAATTGTCCCAAGTTATAAAAGAATTTTTGTGCCTTGTGCATTCAAATCAATTTTCTTAAACATTTTCAAAATGAGTCAGTTAATTGTATTTACCAGTGTAAACTGACGTATTTTCCAAAAAGGTTAAGTGGCAGGTACTGTACGTAATTGGCTGGGAGCTCAGGGCGTTAATAGGGAATCTTGCAAGTTCTAAATGCCTGAAGTCTGTTGAACAGTTCTCTTTTATTTGATCCGCCTGTGGATCCTTTACATACCGTTTGTAATACTTTGATATTCTCATTCGGTTGTGATATAATTATCTTTTGCTTCCGCTGTGCATTTAAATTGTGTTGTTTGACTATGATGATATCAACTACGTCACGATACTCCCCACCGGGCCCACCGGTAATACGTGGAAATATCGGGGTGTGACACGCTCGTTCGATACTCGTTCGAAAGATGCTCGAAATTTGCTCGTTCGATTCAGCTCGATTGAAAAAATGCTAGGTTCGAATTGGTTCGGTTCGGTTTGTAAACGAACCGAGCACGAGCAAAGGTCCGCTCAGTTCGGTTCGGCTCGGTTGGCTCGATTTTTTTAATATATATATTTGTGTGTGTATCATTTTTAATGAAATGACTAAAGACTAACATCAACAATGTTTGGTCCAAGATCCAAATAGAGCTTATTTAAGTAATTAGAATTGAAATCCAATACCAATAGTCCATTGTCCAATACTTAAATGTCCATTTGAGTAATTGAGTCAAAATTTCAAAATACTCAATTCTCAACCCGCCTTTGATTCAGAAGTACGAAAACCCTAATCAAAACTTGTGACAACTCGTGTTTTAGAACCTCTCTTTGTACTTTGATGTAACGTATGTGAAAACATTATGTAATTATATGATCTTGATTGATGTAATTGAATGTTATGTTTGATGTTGTGTTATGTGTATGAACGTATGTATTAGGATCTCACAACACGACCCGATCGCACAAGCCCTTTCGGGCTACACTCTTTGAATCCGAAACCAATGGGCAGCCCAAGTGAGGGTTCGGCCCACTCCTTCATGCGCATACACACACCCTTAGGGAGTTTGTTTCTCATTTGTTGCAAAGCAAAGAACACACACAAACTCTACTCTCCTCTCTCCCCCTCTCAAACCCGACGGCAAACAACACCTCTCTCCATCGAAGCTTTGATTCGGATCACTCTCATCTTATCTATAATCGGTTAGTGTTTCACGATTTATGTTTTGTTGAATGATGTTAAGATTCCATGATTTGATTGAATGGTTAGGGTTGTATGTATGATGAACAATGATGCTTATGTGTTGATGTATATGCGAATCGGATGTCATAATATGAATCTAAGAATCGATTGGATGCAAGTAATCGGCTGTTATGTATTCATGTTCGAATGATTGTTAGATGGGGTGGTTATGTTAGTAGGCATGCTAGAGATCGAAATCGTGGATCATGTTAGTATGTCTAGGTGTTAGAATTGTTGCTTGTGTTTTGTTCATGCTTGAACGGATTAGGGTTCATATGGATCAATTGATAAAACCTTTGTTTGATCGATTATGCTTGGTTGTAGAAACTGTTAGCATTGATTGATTGAATGAAAATTTGGAAACTGTTTGAATGATTGTAACCGATTGCATGATTTAAGGAAAACTTGCAACTAATCACACAAGACCCCTAGTCGCACAAGATCTGAGCGCACAAGCTCCTGGATCGCACAAGATCAGATCACACAAGATCTGATCTAATCGCACAAGTGCAATCGCACAAGTTGGGTACAACACATAAAGCACATAGTACAGTTTTATTATGCATGATCGCACAAGACTTGTGGATCGCACAAGACAGTGCTGATCACACAAGGCTTGGGCCATACACGAATCACTTGGACCTTTATACAGTTGGGCCTCAAAGCCCAATCCCAAACGCACAAGGACTGGTCAGTCGCACAAGACTAACTGGACCGCACAAGACTTACGTTTAACTGTTTGGGCCATGTACATGTTGGGATTAATTATTGGGCCGGGTTAGTTCCCAATCGCACAACCCATTGTGGATCGCACAAGTTATGCTGATCGCACAACGAGTTGGACCGCCTGTTTATTGGGCTTCATCTTTCGGATTGCACAAGTTTGGACTTGATGAGTACTTGACAGTTACTGATAATGTGTTAACATGTATTATGTGTTTGCAATGATCAACACGTGTTCATAACCTGTTAAGCTATGTGTAATCATACGTGCATTACTTGAACCTAGACCTGACTTGTATGGTAACCATGTTAGGACGTGGTTGACCACATATAGCTCAAGTAACCTTTCTGTGTATCTGCCGAGCAAACCAAGGTGAGTTCACACTCTATCCAAGGCATGGGATTCCCAAGGGTTGGGAATGGGTTAAAGAACTGAACAGTAACTACAAACTTGCGTATTCCCCATACAACTGGATACGTACGACTATAAGACCATCAACTCTATCACTTGAAGTCCCTCATTTATCGACTTAATCGCCGAGGCCTATGGCGAGCAGGTCATTAGTTAATAGCGCTATTAGGTTTAACAAACCTCACACCGTGCCAGTCGGACGGGCGTGTACTAATGGACTATGGGCAAAGCGTCAATGCTGATAGACATTGACTTAGGGCACCTCTTACATTTTCGTAGCAGTCGATATGCGTGGTCTAGTAACACATGGGAAGCCCCCACTAATCTTCGCAAACATGTCAGGGTGACCGCGATACGAATCAATACGATACATGGTTTACAAAAGGAACATATGATTTACGAAACAAATACGATAACCAAACAACCAACTGTGAACTCGCTCAACTTTGTTGTTGATTCGTTGCTACATGCCTTGCAGGTTGTTAGGTACTCATGGAGCTTGCACAGGGAGGCGCAGTCGTTGTGGGACATGGCAGTGTGTGCCATGTTAAAAACATTATTTTATTTGGTACTTAATACTTACATTGGGTTTTACAATTATGCTTCCGCTAAACACTTAACTATTCTTTTGTTTTGATCACCTTTCATATTGTTTGGTTGAATTATAATTACTAGTTACATTGTTCAATATGATTGGTGGCTTGATCCTGGTCAGTCACGCCTCCAAGCGGTGATACTCCGCGTGTGGATTTTGGGGGTGTGACAAAACTCCCCATTGGCCATCGTCATTTGATTTCTCCATCGCCACTCGCCAAGACGCCAGCTCGCCAGGGTTTTGCTTCAATCGGTTCATTCAATTTCAAACTTCCGATAGAACAAGGGTATGTTTCAATCGGTCGATGGTTTATCTTCCCGCTTAGTTAATCTCAATAGAACTAGTTAAGTGTTTTGTATTCCTTGTTATTTGTTAAACTTTTACTTGTGTTCTATTGGACGAAACATAAGGGACGAAAAATGCACTTTATTCTAATAACTAACACTCCCATCGTCACTTTCCTTGTTTGTTTTGCGACGCTTGATCCTCGCTCGACGCTCGTTCGAAAAATGCTCGGATCGAAATACGCTCGCTCGACTTTGGCTCGGTTGAAAAAACGCTCGGTTCGGTTCGGATCGGTTTGTAAACGAACCGAGCACGAGCAAAGTTCTGATCGGTTCGGTTCGGCTTGTAAACAGCCCTAGTGTGAATGTGTGATGAAACTGTAGATTGGTAGAGTTTACAGGATAATTTACACTCCACATTGCTATGGCTTACAACTAGTTACACATGAAATACCAATAATAAAACTTGTCATGTCAGAGATAAAAATAAAAACTAAAGAAAAAGTACTACATTATGACCCATCTACATGAGAACACTTCTTTTTCTTTTCTTTCTTTTTCATATAAAGCCCAATGAATTCCCCAATAACAAATGCCTTTTCCGGTTAGCAAGCATTAAAAATAATTGAGTGGTTGGGAAAAGACTTGGTGTTTCCTGTAACACAGGTTCGACTTTCACTCTGTCTATTATTTTCTGCGACATCCTGGTGAAGGACGAATGCAAGTGACGTCGGTTCGTCTTGAACGGAAGACGAGGTTTTACCGATTATTCTACTGTCATGCATTTGAAAGAGCCAAAGAACTGACGGCAGTCGAGTAGTTGACCTTGAACACAGCGCCCGGTGTCACGACACGTCAATTGTTGCCGTTAAAAAAAAATCGGTATTAAAACGCCAATTAATACAAAACCATGGTCCTCTACAAACCATGTGATTGGTTACAACACGTCACATCCACCTCTTATTGGTCCGTGCTCCTCACGCGCCATAAAAACAACTTGCTAAAAAGAAACAACTCCATAAAGATACAAAACACACCTTCTTTGAAACTTTTCAATCAGCAGTACATTCTGCTTCACTACTTGTACGTTTCTCTCTCTAAAACTCCAAGATCCACACCTTTCTCTCTCTAGATTACACCAGCACTTATATACATCAGATCGGTTATCGTCGATTACAACTTGTTTAAGCTCGATTTAGTGTTTGTTTCGAGGAATTTAGGGCTCAAAATGGCACAAGCTGTTGAAGATTGGTACAAACAGATGCCGGTTATCACTCGATCGTATCTCACTGCAGCGATTGTTACGACAATCGGTTGTTCTCTTGAGGTATATTGTGTTAATTTCTGTTATTTTGTGGATTTTTTGGATTATTGATATGATTGCACGATGATTGTTAATTTGTTAGGTGATTTAGGTTTCAAATGTTTGTTTATTCGTTTAATTTTATGTGGATTGTGAGATGAATGTTATTTTTTTCAGATTTTGTGATTTAGTTATGTAAATGTTGCAGAGATTGAAATTATAGGGTTGTTTGATTTTGTGAAGTAGGAAATTTAAGTTTTCTGGTTGCTATTGTGTATTGAGACATACAGGAATTTAAGTTTATTAGGTTTAGAGTGTTTGTTTATTTGTTTAATTTTATGTGGATTATGAGATGGATACTGTTTTATCAGATGATTTGATTCTGTAAATGTTACAAAGGTTAAAATTCTAGGGTTATTTGATTTATTAAGTAGGAAAATTAAGTTTTCTGGTTAATATTGTGCATTGAGACGTACGGGAATTTAAGTTTATTAGGTTTAAAGTATTTGTTTACTTTTTAATGAATGTTATTTTATCAGATTAGGTGTCTAGGTGATTTGATTCTGTAAATGTTACAAAGGTTAAAATTCTAAGGTTGTTTGATTTATTAAGTAGGTCAAAATAAGTTTTCGGGTTGATAATGTGCATTGAGCTACAAATATGGCTGCTTGTTTATTTAGAAATTAGATAAAAAGATTATGTCTATCTCCAGTGATTTCTTG
Organism: Helianthus tuberosus; assembly: GCA_030545235.1. Lineage (NCBI taxonomy): Eukaryota > Viridiplantae > Streptophyta > Magnoliopsida > Asterales > Asteraceae > Helianthus > Helianthus tuberosus. The sequence goes on from CM060440.1 coordinate 22,084,464, forward strand.
GTGTTTAATGGCTTAAGAACTTAATTACACGAATAACTAACCGATTTTAGGTTTATTCGGTTTTAGGATTATGTCATTATGATGATTTTATCGTGGCATTTTAGATGAATATGAAAGCAAACGCTTAAAGATAGTGGTATACCTCTTTAATTTGATTTTGTATAACTTTGTGCAGATCATTTCTCCATATAACCTGTACTTGAATCCTAACCTTGTTGTTAAGCAATACCAAATCTGGCGGCTGGTCACCAATTTTCTTTATTTCAGGAAGATGGGTAAGTGTTCTTACACATCCTCAACCAGTTTCGGTTCTTTTTTGTTATTTTGTCATATAAAGAAGGATTCTAATTTGTGATCAACAATCACTTAAGCTCTGATTATCTGGATTTTATTAGTCACAACAATCACTTAAAATTGCACATATTAAGTCATGGCATGTGGGAAATCACTTGTGGATAAAGATATATTTTCAAAAGAGTAAAATGCCATTTTCGATTTTCGTCCCTGAGGTTTGGCCAGTTTTGCGACTTTCGTCTAAGGGTTTGTTTTTCTGCATCTGGACCCAAAAGGTTTGGAATCTTGCCATTTTCATCCGGCTCATTAACTCCATCCATTTTTCTTGGTTAAGTCAGGGGTTTTTTCGTTTTATAAAGGGCAATTTAGTCTTTCTTACTCTTCGCTTTATGTACAAGCATTTAGCATAATGTGAAAAAGACCAAATTGCCTCTTTAAGTTAACAAAAAAAAAAAACGAAAAAAACCCTGACTTAACGAAGAAAAATGGATGGAATTAACGAGCCAGATGAAAATGGCAAACGTTCAAACTTTTGGATCCAGATTCGGAAAAAAATCTTTGGACGAAAGTCGCAAAACTGGTCAAACCTTAGGGACGAAAATGGCATTTTACTCTTCTCTAAAAGTAAACATGTTATATTTTCTAGGAACGAGAGATTATTAGCAAATGCATTTTCATGACCTTGCACTAACATGATAACTTTATGTTTTTACAGACTTGGACTTTTTGTTTCACATGTTCTTTCTAGCTCGATACTGCAAACTTCTAGAAGAAAACTCTTTCAGGGGAAGGACTGCAGATTTCTTTTTTATGCTCTTGTTCGGTTCAACCGTCTTGACCACTATTGTACTTGTTGGAGGAATGATACCTTACGTGTCAGAGTCTTTTGCTAAGATTATTTTTCTTAGCAATTCGCTAACCTTTATGATGGTAATTTGTTAATTCTGTTCTACAGTTATGTAACTGTAACATTATAGAGTTGCTTAGAGTTAAAATTCTGTTTTTTTTTCTTTTGCTTTTTAGGTTTACGTATGGAGCAAGCAAAATCCGTATATTCATATGAGCTTCTTGGGCCTCTTTACGTTTACTGCTGCTTACTTACCATGGGTGAGTTCCTGTCGATATGTAATCTGTAATTCCTAAAAATTAATCATCATGTGATAATTTATGTTCTTGTTCACCTGCAGGTTTTATTGGGATTCTCTGTTCTTGTTGGTGCTAGTGCATGGGTGGATCTACTTGTAAGTCCCCAATATTTGTTTTTATATGTTTCATACCGTTAATAGATGAATATTACTTTACATGTTCCATGAAAATAAAAACTTTTTCATCAAAGATGTAGTTTCAAGAAAATGCTTTGATTATTATTTGTAAAGGATTAATTTCATATACACCCTTACAAACTTGAAAATTTTCATATATACCCAACCAAAACTAAAAATATATTATATGCCCTTACAAAATAGTTAAAATATCAAATATACCCAATTAATTAAATACAATCTAATAATTAATCATTTTACCTTTATTTTTAGCTTCAAGTTTTCATATATGCTCATCTTTTAACTTCACACTTTTATATACACACATTTTAAGCTTAAATTTATATATATGTATATCTTTTAACTTCACATTTATATATACACACATTTTAAGCTTAAATTTATTTTTACCCATTTTTTTTCATAAACAATAGTATTCTTCATATATATTTAAGCTAAATGAATTAAGCTAGAAATGAGTAAATATAATATTTGAAGTTAAAGGCCATATATGAGATTTTGAAGTTTTAGAAAAATAAGGGTATAATTGTCATTTATTAAATTGTTTTTTGATAAATTGGGTATATATATATTTCAAGTGATATTTTGCAAGTTTGTAGGGGTATATATGAAATTGCTCTATTTGTAAAATATGTGAAGGACCCTCCAATAGTGCAATCATGTGTGCCCGTATAAACATAATCATGAGTGTAATTTCAAAACTTCCCAAGAATAGAATGTGACATTTTAAATTAACAAAGTTGTTGAACAATACAGGGAATGATAGCTGGTCATGCCTACTATTTCCTGGAAGACGTGTATCCGAAGATGACTGGACGACGACCACTGAAAACGCCATTATTTATCAAAACACTGTTTGCTGATGAAACTGTGGTAGTAGCGCGTCCAGCAGAAGTGAGATTTGCAGCCCCACCTGTCGAAGAAATCAGAAGATGATCAAATCAATGGAAGTTATAAGAGAGTTTCATGTAGAAATCTTTTTTCTAGATGTGGAAGGGTAGTTAAATGCATATAATTTGAAGATGATTTGTAAAGAAATTCTGGGAAATTAGCATGATATATGGGTGGTATGATTCTTTAACACCTGCTTCTTGTCCATAAATGTTCCAATTTTGTCACTGTATAATACAATTCCATGGACTGAGACCGACCCGATTATAGTATAAGGTCTGGTCTTCAGGTTTCAGTTTTTAAGATTTTCGGTTTTCAGGGAGTTTGGGTCAAAAGCGAGAAGAACCTGGCCCGACCTATTCTGGTTTATAAAAGCCGACTTTGATGTAGCTTGACGAAAAGCCAACAAATTGCAAATCATCCCACCATATGACATCTCAATTTTTTTCCTTACAAAAATGCCTCAAAAGCAAGATCTATAAACCCAAGAAGAATGTATTCAGTCTGGCCCAAACCGCCTAGCCAAGCCCGGAAAGACCAAAACCGACCCACTCTATAATGGTCCAGTTTTTCGCCCAAACCGGTTTGGTTGATAAACTGGCTCGGCTTTCTTCATCATGGATTCAAACTGGTTTGGTTTACGAATCGATTTTAGGTTTGAAAGTGTGAATCTATCCTAAACGGTTTGGGTCGGGTTCTAAACCGGTTTGGACCCAAACCTATTTCTAAACTGGGTTCTAAAACCGGTTGACCCAAACCGGTTCGGTTGATGAATCGATTTTAGGTTTGAAATATCAAACTGTCCAAAACCGTCGGGTTGGGTCATGGCTCAAACCAGTTTTTTCCTTTTTTTTTCTTTTTGTAAAGGGTCGGGCTCTGAGCTGGTTTGGCAGGCCCAAACTGCTTTTTGTATACCTCTAGATCTCGGGTTCAAATTCGGCCTGGTTCTCTTTGGGCCGGCCTGATTTCTACCCAACGCACACGATAGAGATGGGCAAAATCGGGTATTCTTAAAACCCGGAACCGGTTCCAACCCGGAACCGGGTATGGATACAACTGAGTGAAACCGGGTTCTCGGTGGAACCGGGTCCGGGTACAACCCGGGTACACGTAAATAAATATAGAACCGGCGTAACCGGTTACGGGTTCAATGGAACCGGGTACGGGTACTGTTTGGAACCGGGTACGGGTACTATTTGGAACCGGTTCTTTTGAGTTTTTCAATAAAAACCTTTTACTGTTTGAAAAGCTGTGTATATTGGGCAGCTTTTACTCAATGATGTCTCCCCACTCAATGACTTTGTAACTCTTCTTTTTTGAAAAGGCACGCCACTCAATGACTTTTTAACTTTTCTTTTTTGAACCGATAAGGCAGGCCACTCAATGAGAATTTGTAAATAAAAAAATGGGAAAAGTGGTTCCAAAGGTAATGTATACCGGGTATAGATAGGAACCGGGTACGCAGGAACCGGGTACGGGTAGGAACCGGGTACGGGTAAGGAACCGGGTACGGGTAGTTTTTTTTACAGAATATGGGAACCGGGTAATACCCGTCGGGTTTTTTAAACCTGGGACCGGTTCCTCTGAGCATCGGGTAGGAACCGGAACCGGGTCCGGGTCGGGTCCACTGGAATCGGGTAGGAACCGGTTTTTATGCCCATCTCTAGCACACGACACACCCCTAATTTTGACTAGGTAGTGAAGAAAGTATGAATGTATACAAGTACTAGTTATTCTGTTTATTTTTTTTTTGAACGGCGATTGACTCCAACAGTCGAGAGGATCACACCCACATTGCATGGGTCCCTAGTCCCCCTCGGGCGAGGCATCCGAGGTTGACCATAGGCGCTCCACGAGAAAATTTCCAGCCGACAGCCACTTGACTGCCGTTGCAGCTTCCGCACTCAAGAGCCGGAGTAACCGCACTGTAATAGAAAACTCGTGTGCGGCTCAAGACTCAAACCCGGGCTATTACGCACTCAAGGCTCTTATCCATCATTGCCATGACCCCTCAACCAAGGTTGGGGCCATTTACCCCCAAATGCAACAGGTGGGGATCGAACCCGGGTCTCCAAGGAAACCCAAAGTTCTTTCCACCACTCCACTACAAGTGGGTGATAGTTATTCTGTTTATTAAGTATAAAAAACAACGCAACTACTTTTAGAGGCCTTAAAAATTCTTTCATATTCAAAAAACTACCCAAAAATGATATTTTAAAGTGACACTTCCTTATAAGGGTTTTTAACAGAAAATAGAAATATATGATCTCTTCGTAATGAAAGTTTTTTTATTAGTCATAAATATTGGTGACATTACACGTTAAGATTAAATCAGAATAGTGTGCCTTTAAATATGCGTATCTTACAAACACGATGTTTTAAGTTTAACATATGGTTTTTAGTTTTTTTTTTTAGATTTTAAGCAACGCAAGGTACAAAAGTGTAGAACATAGAGTGCAAACCGCGAGCGGAAGTGATAATTTTACAAGTTCCTAATGAAGCATTTTCTCTAATTTCAAATAAAGTAATCGGGTCCTCGAATGTTATCTCAAGCTTATCTTGTATTCACACTAATAAGATTCTCAATATCTGTCCCGTCATATGAACATAAAAAGTATCGGATTTCGCTATCATGTGAATTTGGGAAATTAACTTTCCTATTCTTCGAAAATGACTGGTAATAGAAAAATAACATAAATGTTATTTACTCTTATGTTCTCGTATAATATCTTAACTAATTTTAATGAAAGATGTTCATAATTTATATTTTAGGATAGAGATATGAAACAACAGGATCTGTGGCGCAATGGTAGCGCGTCTGACTCCAGATCAGAAGGTTGCGTGTTCGATTCACGTCAGGTTCAAACCCTGTTAATTTTTAATTATATTTTTTCGCTCAAATTTCAGTTTTAACTGCATATTTTAAGTTGGTCAACTATCAAGCTGGGTTATTTTGTACCTAAAGAAACTGGGTTGTTGGATGATGTCCTGCACCTGTTTGATAAAATGCCTCAATCGTGTTTTGGTCAAAATGTGATTATATGACGTGTTGGATGATGCCCTCCATGTGTTTGATAAAATGCCTCAACCTCGTGTTGGTCAAAATGTAATTTCTTATATGAATTGTTTTCTTGTGTATTAGCTAATAATCACTGTGAGTAATAGTAATAATTACTGTGATTAACTCATGTGACAAGTGCATCATCAAGTGACAGTTTATTGTTGTCAAGGTGGGATGTTAGAAAATGCCTTCCAACTGTTTGTTAAAATGCTCCAATTAGTATTGTACAAAAATTTTAATCTTTATGTATCACTAATTTATGATTCAGATGTGGCATCTTTGTTTCTAAGAATACATCTGAATCCTTGTACAATGACAATCTAGTTTCCGACAGGAAAAGAGGTTGGCAGCATTGCGCAAAAACGAAGATCAAAGACAGGATATGATCTGTGTAGAAATATATTCTTTTTTTCTAGATGTGAAAGGGTGGTCAAGTGCATATAATTTGATGATGATTTGTAGAGAAATTCTGAGAAATTAGTATGATATATGAGTGGAATCATTCTTTATGAGTTACTTCTTGCCCATAAATGTTCCAATTTTGTCACAGTAAGATACAAATCCATGTAGAAATTGACCAAAAAGATTCCTCCAATGATATATTACTACTGTAATGGTACATCAAACTAGCAACATCAAATCTGCATATACTGAAGCCTGCTCAAAATCCATCTGCAGACCGAATTAATGCTTACTAATAGGGTGGTACTGCGCCGATCGAAGAATTTACAGCACGAGAACTGTTCACAGACCGAATTATTTGCTTCTTTTTTTTCCAGTATAAAACTGTTTTCTTTTAAGTTTTCAATGCTATTCACATGAGGTTTCTCTTTTCTTGCATTCGTTTTTGTTAATTGTGAATCGTTCAACCTAGCTGCGTGTGGGTCATGATGACCCATAAAAGTTAATGTGCATTTTACTTGCATTCATTTTTATGAATCTAAATTTTGTATTTTAATAATGGTGTAGTTTGTGATTAAACTGAAAAGGTTGATCCAACCAAATTAGATGTTTTTTAGAACCGACCTGGTTTGGCCTTTACCTATTTTTGTCAAAAACCAGTTTCGACATGTTACCCGTCCGACTTGACCGATCCGTTTTGTAACGTATTAAAAAGCATCATCTTAAGTGGAATTGTGGCGTGGAAGCCTCTACACGGGGGTGTGTGGGGCAGGGAAATCTTCACCGGGTGTGTGCTTATGGGTGATGAGGTGGCGCCTTTTCATTGGTTGGTGGATTTTGGTCGGTTTTGATTGGTTCTTGCTTTTTTTTATTAAAAAACACCACTAACCATGCCACTCACACTCCTTTTTTGCACCACGCCACTTTTCTGACTCATACTAACCTGGCAGTCACATGTCGAATAACACCACTGTTCCATGCCTCTTCACTCCGTATAGTCTAAAGAGTGCCTCAACATGTGAGACATGTTACACCAATCAACCCCGATCAATGGTCAAACTAAGGAATTCTTTTAAGACCAATCCACGTCATCATGCATAGGAAAAACCAAATTTGTTTGCTTATTCAATTATGCACCCCTTGGATTCGCTAAATGCAGGTTATTATTTTAAGAAAACCCATAAATAATATGACATTTATGTCCTGTTCTTTAATCAGTAAAGTTCCCAATGGATATCACAAATATATTTCTGTACTATGTAAACATTTTATTAGCATCTGACCACTTTTCTATTAAAAACAAGTTTTAAACATAGATACATACTAATACTCATGTATGTACACATCCATGCATCCATCTATGTTGTAAAACTGTCGGGTCAGTTAAAAGTTTGGGGTCAAATTTGTTTCTGGTTAAAATGGGCTGTTTTATAAAGTGTTAATTTGGTTCGGATTAAAGCTAGATGGATTATGAACAAAATGGGCTCGCCAGGGGCGAAGGTTAGTTGGTGCCCGATGGTGCAACCCCCCCCCCCCCCCCTAATGTTTCGGTTAGAAGTGTATACGTTTCGATTTTTCGTCCGAAAATTTTAAAATTATATAGAAACGCCCCCCGATTATTTTTCTTAAATAGTATATCCTAAATATTTATACACTTTGTATATAAATGATGGGTAGTTTGGTAAATATATTTTTACTCTTATTTGAATGAATGAAATTTTTTAGTTTTATTTGGAACTATTATTATTTGACCTGACCGGAATCAAATAGCCGACCCGAAACATAACGATAGGAAAAAAAATTTGAGTCCCATCACTTTACGTCCCCACGAAACTTTTGGTCAAGCTCCTGGAGCTCGAACTTTGTTGTCAAAACAATAAAGCGAATCTTATTAGGAAGATTTTAACATTTTTCATAAGGGTATACGTAGTGGGGCTTTATATGGCGCCCTTTTCTCCTATAACGCCTGGCACACCACTACGGGCGGCGTTATGAGGCAAAAAAAGGGGGGGGGGGGGAGCGCGATCTATATAGCGCTGGTATTGGGGAAGTTTTCAAAATTTGGACCAATCAAATTTAAGCAAGGTTTTTTTATAATTAATTAATAAAATTGAAAATTAATAATTAGGTAATGATGGGTAGGGGCTTTATGACTACGGGCTCTAGTGATATAACGCCTCATAAAGCCCCCGTGTGACGTGGCACGACACGTGTCGCATAACGCCCCACAAGGGGCTTTATGACTACGGATGGCCTAATAAAAAAAAACGAATGTGGTTGAATCCAGAATCCATAAATATTTGATTGTTTTATCTGGGAACACATGTGATCCATCAAATATTAAGTAAATACACAAGTGGTATTTTTTAATGACTACCTACTCCCTCTCTAGTAAATAAACAAGTGGTTTTTTTTAAGGGCCAAACTATCCACACACCAATTATGCCTATCTACACACCTAAAAGGTGATTTTTGTCTTTACATGCACACCCTGCATTGTCGAACTGTGGCCAAAACGGGGCGTTTTGGTCCGATTAACCAGACAAAGACTGACGGGTGTCTGACGGGTCTGTTGTCCGGACAAAAACGCCGAGCTTTGGCCGCGTTTTGGTCCTGTCAACCAGACCGGGTATCAGTCTTTTGTCTGGTTGACAGGACCAAATCGCGGCCAAAGCTCAGCGTTTTGGTCCGGTCAACAGACCCGTCAGACACCCGTCAGTCTTTGTCTGGTTAATCGGACCAAAACGCATCGTTTTGGCCACAATTCGACACTGCAGGGTGTGCATGTAAAGACAAAAATCACCTTTTTGAGTGTGTAGATAGTGAGATGAGTGTGTAGATAGGTACACTCTTTTTTAATGACTAGCTACTCCCTCTCTAATTGCTGCCAGCCAGAACATGCACAATAAGACCAAAAAAAAAAAAGGATAAAAGTTTGACCAAAAAAATTGCAGAATTCACTATAAACAACAGTTTCAATCGTTGTTTGATCTGTGCACTCATCATTTCATTCAGATCCGTATCACACACACACACACAGCTCCCGGTTTAAGTAATCACTATAAACAATGGCGGCTGAAGCTCTTGCAAATGAACTCCTCAAAGTTCTTGTTAAGAAGATGACCGATGAAGCCTTCAAGCGAGTTGCTCGTGCTCATGGAATTTACAACGAGCTGAAGGAGTTGAAGAAGACACTGTCCAGAATCCAAGATCTACTTCATGATGCCTCTCAGAAGGAGGTTACCCATAAATCTGTCAAAGAATGGCTGAATGCTCTCCAACATTTGGCTTACGATATCGATGACGTACTCGACGATTTGGCTACCGTGAGCTCACCTTGCAGGAACCTGCAGCATCCACCAGCATGGTAAGAAAGCTCATCCCATCATGCTGCACAAATTTCTCACTAAGTCATAGGCTGTCTCCCAAGTTAGATAGTATTAACAGAGACTTAGAAAATCTAGAAACACGAAAAACGGATCTAGGTTTGCTTAAGATAGATGAGAAGCCAAAATATACTAGTAGAAGAAACGAAACCTCTTTGCCAGATGGGTCTAGTGTTATTGGAAGACAAGTTGAGAAAGAGAAATTGCTGAACAAGTTGTTAGGGGATGATGGGTCATCTAAGGAAAATTTTAGCATCGTACCCATAGTTGGTATGGGTGGGGTTGGTAAGACCACTCTAGCTCGACATTTATATAATGATGCACAAGTGAAGGATCACTTTGAACCCAAGGTATGGGTTTGTGTTTCTGATGATTTTGATGTATTTAAGATAAGTGATATCATCCTTCAATCTATGACTAAAGAAAGTAAGGAATATAAAGATTTAGATCAGCTTCAAATGGCTCTCACAGAGAAGTCTAAGGACAAACGATTTCTACTAGTACTTGATGACGTGTGGCATGAAGATGATGACGATTGGGAAAAGCTAGTGCTCCCATTTCGTTCATGTGCCCATGGAAGTAGGATAATCATTACAACTCGTAAAGAAGAATTGCTCAAAAAGCTACATTTTTGTAATCTAGACTCTCTTAAGAGTTTGTCACATGAAGATGCTCTATCTTTATTTGCTCTACAGGCTTTAGGCGTAGAGAACTTCAATTCACACACAACACTTAAACCACATGGTGAAGGCATTGTGAAAAAGTGTGCTGGTTTGCCTTTGGCTTTGAAGGCAATTGGAAGGCTATTGGGAACAAGAACAAATGTAGAAGACTGGGAAGACGTGTTGAACAGTGAGATATGGAATTTAGAAAATAGTGATAAGATTGTTCCGGCTCTCAGACTTAGCTACCATGATCTTTCTGCAGATTTGAAGCAGCTGTTTGCATACTGCTCCTTGTTCCCAAAGGACTATTTGTTTGACAAGGAAGAGTTGATATTATTGTGGATGGCGGAAGGGTTTTTGAGCCCATCAAATGCAACCAAGTCACCGGAACGCTTGGGCCATGAATATTTTGAAATATTGTTATCAAGGTCATTTTTCCAACATGCACCTAATGATGAATCACTGTTTATCATGCATGATTTGATGAATGACTTGGCCATGCTTGTTGCCGGAGAACTTTTTTTAAGGTTTGACAACCATATGAAGATAGGCACCGAAGATTTGGCAAAGTATCGCCATATGTCATTTTCTCGCGAGATGTATGTAGGTTACCATAAGTTTGAGGCATTCAAAGGAGCCAAAAGCATGAGAACACTTTTAGCGGTATCTATTGATGTGGATCGAAGTTGGAACTACTTTTTCTTATCTAATACGATTCTGGTTGACTTACTTCCTTGCTTAACATTGTTAAGGGTTCTTTCTTTGAGTCGTTTTCAAATAACTGAGGTACCAGAGTTCATCGGTAGTTTGAAGCACTTGCGGTATCTTAATTTTTCTAGAACTAGAATCGAAGTGTTACCGGAGAACATTGGCAATCTTTATAATTTGCAGACATTGATTGTTTTTGGTTGCAAAAGTTTGACTAAGTTGCCTGAGAGCTTCTCGAAGCTTAAAAAGTTGCGACATTTTGATATAAGGGATACTCTGCTTTTGAAGAAGCTGCCATTCGGGATTGGTGAGTTGAAGGAGATGATGGCTTTGCAATAAATGAGCTCAAGGGATTAACAAATCTCCACAGGGAAGTTTCAATTGAGGGATTGCACAAAGTGGAATGTGCAAAGCATGCACAGGAGGCGAACTTATCTCTAAAAAAAATTACTGGATTAGAGCTGCAATGGGTCAATGAATTTGATGGTTCTCGAATAGGTACACATGAAAATGATGTTCTCAATGAGCTAAAGCCTAATAGTGATACGTTGAAAGAGCTTTCAATTGTGTCATACGGGGGAACACAATTTTCAAATTGGGTTGGTGATCGCTCTTTTCATGAGTTGGTTAATGTGTGTATACGTGATTGTAGAAAATGTAAATCTCTACCCCCATTTGGGTTGCTCCCTTCACTTAAGAGGTTGCAGATTCAAGGCATGGATGAGGTTAAAATCATAGGTTTGGAGTTAACCGGAAATGATGTTAACGCCTTCCGTTCACTTGAAGTTCTAACATTTGAAGATATGTCTGGATGGCAGGGGTGGTTAATTAAAAATGAGGGTTCAGGAGCAGTGTTTACGTGCCTTAAAGAGCTTTATGTAAAGAATTGTCCACAATTGATTAATGTCTCACTTCAAGCACTGCCTTCACTCAAGGTTCTTGAAATTGACAGATGTGGTGATGGTGTGTTGAGAAGTCTGGTTCAGGTAGCTTCTTCAATCACTGAGTTGATAATACGTTATGTATCAGGGCTTACATATGAGGTGTGGAGAGGTGTTATAGGGTATCTTAAGGAAGTTGAAGAATTGAGTATCGGGGGATGTAATGAAATAAAATACTTGTGGGAATCAGAAGCAGAGGCAAGTAAGCTTCTTGTGAGATTAAAGGAATTGAGTTTATGGGGATGTTCAGGTTTGGTAAGTTTAAAAGAGAAAGAGGAGGATGACAATTTTGGGAGCAGCACCCTGTTATCTCTTACAAGTTTGTATGTAAATTCTTGTAGTAGCATAAAGCGTTTATGTTGTCTAAATAGCATTGAGAGTTTGGGAATTCTTGATTGTTCAGTTACAGATGTCTACCTCTCAAAAGAAGGAGGGAATAAGGTCAAGTCACTTTGTATAATCAATTGTGATAAACTTGAGGGAAAAATCAACAACACAAGCATGCCAATGCTTGAAACCCTAGATATTAAGGCTTGGGAAAATCTAAGATCAATCAGTGAATTGAGTAACTCCACTCACCTCACCAGCCTGGATATAATGCGATGCCCACATTTCGTATCACTTCCAGAGCTTCAGCTATCAAACCTCACCTATTTGTCAATTTATAAATGTGAAAGTCTGGAGTCATTACCTGAGCTATCGAATCTCACCTTTTTGTCAATTATTGATTGTAAACGTCTGGTGTCATTACCAGAGCTAAAGAATCTCGCCTTGTTAAAAGATCTGAAAATTAAAAGGTGTCCAGGCAGTTGATATCAGAGTGGGGGGATCTGAATTTTCCAACTTCCCTTGTTGACTTGACGTTAGGGGATGAACCCAATGTGAGGAACTTTAGTCAATTGTCCCACCTTTTCCCTTCTTCTCTTACATCTCTAGAGATATACAAATTTGATAAACTAGAATCACTTTCAACGGTCACATCCCTTCAACATCTCATCATCGACAGCTGCCCAAAGGTGAACGATCTACCAGAGACGCTGTTACCTTCACTTTTGAGTTTGACAATAATTGAATGCCCAAAATTGAAAGAAAGGTGTGAAGGAAGAGGCTCCCACTACTGGCCCCGAATCTCTCATATCCCCAAAATCCAAATAGACCGGAGGTAAATACCCTCTAATTTCCATAAGATAAACTGTATTCTCAGTCTTGTGCGTGTTATTTTTTTTTTCTGGACTAGGAATTTGTTGCTCAATACTACTATATTGGTGGAAATGATTTCACAATGCGTACTAATAATATCTTAACATGTTTAATTTCTATTTTGTTTACAATATATGATTGACATCTAGTTGACATGCAGTTAGTATTTATATCAATTAAGTTGACTTTCAATTTTATAAACTCAAGAATTTACTTACATCAAAGGGGGCTGAATTATATGTTGAAATCAGTTTTCACTGTTTATTGTAACTCAAAGGGTTAAGTGGATGGAAGTGGATGTTTACACAACTGAATATGATTTTTTTTTTTTAATATTTCTTCACTATTAAATATCTATTTTTTTACAACATTTTGATTGAAATCATGTCTTACTCTGATGTTTTCTTTTCTTAATTCAGATTTATTTCAATTAGACATGCAGTTATTATTTATATCACCTTGACTTTCGGTTTGATAAATTCAAGAATCTGTTCAATCAGAGGGGGCTGAATGGATATGTTGTTTTATTTTTCCTAGCCAATTTCATTATCCTTTTTGCAATTTCTTGAGTTGAGTTTCTTTCTTCAATGATTCATTTTTAGTAATCCCATTAAAAACTTGGCCTTTCAATTTCAATCCATTTGATTGTAAAACACATAAATCAAGCATCTTTCTCATTATCTTAGATCACAAGTCTCAATTTAGTGGAATAACCAAATCGAATATCTTATATAATACAACTATGTTTTGCAGGAACCTCTAACCAATAAATTGTGAAGGATGAACATTCACAGTTGACCGAGACATATGAGAGAACAGAGAAAAGTCTCAACCTACGAATGAGAGATTTTGGCAGTGTAATCTTCAGGAGAATGGTGTAAATCTCGGGCATATAATGACTGGATCAGCAAATAATAATCAAACTGTCAATGGCATAATCGTAAGTTCCTTTCGGTCTACAACATAACAACCTGGTTTTGATTATTCGTATTCATGATATAACAGAGGATTAATTAATGATATCAGGTTGGATTCACTATTCAAACATGCTTTTGGAATTGATTTTGACAGCATGTGTATACTTTATAAGTATACAAATAACACATTTTAAATATTAATTTATAAGTATATAAATAACACATTTTGAGTTTACTTTTCAATAATACTATTTGATCCATTTGAGACAACCATATGAACCCTTTTATTATATATAAACGAGTTGAAATTGTCACATCCACAAAATATGACTTGATGTCAAACTGATTATATTTATTTCAAAATTGATTACTACTCTTCTTCATTGGTTTGAGAATAGTTTTATAACTGGGATATAAATGCAACAGGTTCCACATCATCTTTAATGGAAAAAAGTTGTTTTTTAACATCCTTGTTATATTTAATTTTAAAAGCAATGGGTTTGGACACTAACGTCAAAGAGTGTTGTTTGACCCTTGACTTTTTAAAATTGCAGTTAAAGAAAGAAGAAAATCTATCAAGGTTTCTTCAAATCAACAAAACAGATCCAAGATACATCATAATTGCTGGAAAGGGGACTACATCTACTGCGTTAACTTGGTTCAATTACATGCTTCAAAATAAGGCTGCAACAGAAATCAAAGAAACAACAAAAATGAGAAACAACGTCACAAATGTTGTAGAATTTGCAAACGGTGTGAGTGAAGAAAGCCTCAAAATGATGCAGTATCTTCATGCAGATTTCAACAGAACTATCAAGACCGTCATCCAGTTCCAGTGGTATAAATTAATAATTATTAATAATTAGCGTCTCAACAAAAGAAGTACTATTTCAATGATAGCCTAAGTTTTTACTAAATCAATTTCAAGGGTGTTATTTTTTAAAAGTACACTTTGGGTAACTTTACATCGTCTAAAGTTGATTAAAAAAAGTGAAGTACTACAAATGTGGAAACTTTTCATATGCCCTTGTTTACTAGACTGAAATGTTTAGGTGGAAACAATACCATCAGATGCCGATTTATATGCTTTGCGGGGTGATGATGTTGCCTGTTGGTTATGAGGGGAAGAAAGGGGATAGTGTACCTTATCAGCCATATGGAATAGTAAGGGTCAAGTTTGATAAGTTTGAACCAGAAAGATGGTTTCATTACATTGTTGCATTCATCCAGAAAGCTCCTTTGTTTCCAGCTTTGCAGGTTAGTAAATTACAACCCTTATCGATCATTTCTTTTTCATTCAGATCGTTTCTTTACGATTTTGACATGATTTACTGTTTTGATGCAGAAACACAAGCAGGACAGAATTTATTTGGCTCAAGAATCTGCATATGTGCAGATGATCTTTTCTTCTATTTAGTTAAGTTGTTTCATTTTCAAGGTGAATGAAAACAAAAGTGCAAAGTATGGATTGATGCTTAATCTTCACATTGATGGTGATACAAAGTTGATCCATGATCTAGCACACTCGTATTTGGTGCGACTAGACACACGGAAGTGGACTCGAAAATGGTTCAAGCTAAAATGGGCATAACTTTCATTACGTTTGATGTTATACGGGGATAAGTAATGGACACAAACGCCACAACGAGCCATATGAATGGACAAATGCTATAGGCGGGTTTTCTGACTCTCGGCACCCAATTTCGACATCTAGAGCTCCAATTTTGAACTCAAGGTTTTCCCCAATTTTAGCAGTTTTAACTTTTAACTAATTTTGACTGTTTGTAAAAAAAGAGCTAGATCTTTTAACTAGATATTTATTCGTTGTTTTTAGGCTGTTAATTTCAAGGAACCCTTGGAGCAGTTACAAGTTGCGTCTGATGGCACTTGTCGTTCATGGTCTAAGTTACAAACCTCTTATTGGAACTTATAACCGATGAAGAATTAATGGAATTTTGCCTTTAATGGCAAGTTACTGTGACACCCGGCTTTTCAGGCCGTACCGTACAATTGTAACACGCGTTGTGAATAGATAAAAGGCCATATTTGACTGACTATGATGTTTATATGTGAAATTTAATGAGTTGGTAAATTTAAACTTTGGTAAAAATTATGTTGGCCACGGTAAGATAAACGCTTATCGCGTAACGGTTAAAATGCGAAACGAACGTCGGTGACCACCCGATCAGTGTTAAAATCCTAAAAATAGTCTGTTATGATTAGAATAATAATTTTAATCATATTCGTGAGGAAAAATAAATTAAAACGCTAAGAAACTCTACTTTTCGAGTTTAAGCGCGTACCGCGCGATGCAGCACGTATACCGACAAAATACTGTCAACACAGCCTGTCAAGGCAACTGATAATCATTTTAATAATAATTTGATGAGTATATTACTTTAGAATGATAAAAATAAATAAAAACGCTTAAATTCCTATTTTTGCGATTTTAAGCGCGTACCACTCAGCACAGCGCGCATACTGCCAAATAACGGCAATGTAGCCAGTCCAGGCAAACAAAATATTGTTCAGTAATATTTTGGTGAGTTTATTTTTTATAGAATGATAAAAAATAATTTAAAACGCACTAAAACGGAATTAAAACGCTAGATAAAATACTCGATATTCAGTAAAATACCAGTTTTTAGCCTAAATTACACATATATATATATATATATATATATATATATGTATACATATAATTAAAACCGGATATATATGTATATGTGTGTGTAGGGACATGTGTTAGTAGAATACTTCTCTCTCTCTCTCTCCTATTTCATGCATTCATTGGGTAAAAATGGAGGTGCATGCATCAACACAACTTCCAATCTCTTTCATAAATCAAGAAAATCATTTGAGATAATCAATTCTCACTCCCTCTCTCTTGTTCACGGCTGCACACACACTAAACACACCAAAATTCGAAATTTCAATCAAGTTCTTGAATGTTCATACTCATTACAAGGTGTTTATGAGTCCAAATGGTGATCTAGAAGTGATTTCAAGGTGTTTCAAGCCACAATCAAGTCCAATATCACCAAATTTTACTTAAAATCATTTAAGAACTTGAAGGTATAAAATTTATTTTAGAAACCTTGTTTTTGATTCTTGATGATAGAAGTTTCTCAAAATTCTTGAAATTATACCCAAACTTAAAAACAAAAATAAATGGGCTTTTGAATAAAATAAAAATGGATGTGTATGTGTATGTATATGTGGTCGTACATATGCATGTGTGTATGTAAGGGTGTGAGTTTTGATTTTTGGTTTGATCTTGCTTGATAATATGTTGAAAAGTGATGTGCATGTGATCTTGGAACGTTCAAAAAGGGTTTTAATCATGTGAATGAGCATGTAAAAGTAAAAGTTTGAATTCATATGAGTGTATGTATATATGAGCCGTAGGTATATATGTATGTATATGTGAATGCATGCATGTAATTTTTGATTATATACTTATAAATGTAAGAACACTTGTATTTTTGTATGAATGATTTAATAATGAAGATGTGAAGTATAAAATGTTTGAATATTTGAAACATGAGTTAAATAAAGGTCTAGATGCATTCAAGTTCATGCTAGATGATTGAAACATGTTATGTATGCATTAGATGCATTTACTAGAACATGCATGTTGGAATATGATCATGAAATGATGATTTGAATAAGATTTGATAAAAATAAATTTTGATCAGAATATAAACACTAAAATAAGGCTATTTTGAAGTTTTTAAATGACATATAAACTTGTGATAATGTTTTCTAGCCTTGCATGTTGTACTTGGTGCATTAGGGGTTGTAAAATACGTAAAATCGCATGATTTATGTGACTTACACAAAAACTGCACTAATCTGATTATGATCACTATTTTAATCAGTAAATAACATGTATTGTGTTAAACTATCAACTCGTTTCGAGTTGGGATGATTATAGTAACGTTTAACGCAAAACTATGCGTTAAAACGGTCAAAAAATTGGCTTTTCGAGTAATTTTTATAAAACTGATTTAGATCAGTAAGTAAACTGATATTTTTAGTTTAAAATAAGTATTATAACTAATTTTAAGTTTATTTGGTGTTTGGTTGGTCATACGTGGCTTCCGACACCCGAAAACGTTACCGAATCGCTAAAATACGCATTTTTCAAAGTACACTAGTATGGGTAAATTTTGGGTGAACCTTATGTGTTAAGATGTGTTATGTGATTTAAACATGAGAATGTGAAAATATGTTAAGTTTTAACATGATTTTGAGAATTTGGATTATGCATGTATACTTGTGCGTTTTGTGCGGTAGAAACGGTAAAAATCGCGTTAAATGTGTAACTTGTTTGTCGAGCATGAAATTTGATACATATGAGATGTTTTATGTATACTTGCTTTAAAAATTACAAAATAGATAAGTTAACAAGATTTATGTGTGTTGATGATAAATTATATGAACGCTTATGTATATATATATATATATATATATATTACGACGCGCAAATCATAGATATATTGCGTATAAACTGGAGTATTAACGGATTTACACAATAATGGTCACCAATAAAATCGTCCAAGTCGCAAAATCATAAAATATATATATGGACTCATATATATATATTAACGTGCCAACACAATAAAAAATGATAACTTTTCGAGAAAATCTCAAAGTTATGCGATAATTCTAAGAAACGGAGAAACTTAGGATTTTTGTGTTATATATATATTGATTTAGAATCGTTCCTATATTAGGACATGTAGAAAATCAATCTCTGGGATTGCGCTATTTAAAATACGCACCCAAAGGTGAGTGTCACTAAACCACCTTTTTACTGCTTTATATATATTTTGGGGGTAGAACACGCCAATAAAAGGCTTTAATAATGTTTTTGAAATAAAACATACATTTGATATAAATTATATCTTTTCATCGAAAATATATGGATTTTTGGGAAATTATATATATTTCGGGATGAAATGGTTTTGAATAATAATTATGTTTCGGGTGGAAACGGGATTATGCACGGTGTTTGAGAGAAAACGACCGTGTAGTTGGTACGAATATTGCTTGGTCTCAATAGAGTAAGTATCAGCATAGACTTACATTTCGGTGGGGATTTCAGGGGATTCGTACAACATCGAGTATTAAATTGTCATATTAGTAGGATATATATATATATATATATATACATATATGTACGTGAGGCAGACATCATATTACTCTACAAGAGGACCCTGCGCCCATGATGTCGTTTAATCATTTAAGTAATGTACTCGAGGAATTGTTGGTAGATCTATCGGGTTGACAACCCCGTCATGACCGGTCGCCCCGTGTCAATGTCAAACGACGAAATTATATTCTGTTTATTGTCTAGCTTTGATTATCCCTGCATGGTTAATATATAGTTCGTATCGTCTAGCTAACATACGAGTCTGAAAACTGACGCAATAATTTAATATACAAAACCTGGGCAATATATATTACAGTTGTCGGATCGATGAACCGGCGGATGGCCCATGGATTTTTAATAAGGAAGTAAAATAGACTTTCTAAAATTTATATGGATGTTTTCAAATAAACACCTAATCAGAAAGTTTTCCTTGAAATAAAATTGATTGTAAGTGAATACGTGAACTCACCTTCCTTTGTGTTGACACTTGATTTTAACGTGTTCTACAGGTACTTGAGTTCGGCTTCGGGAATTATGGCGTATCTTGTGTTTGTTGATGCATGTTTTGTCACTTAAATTGTTGGACTGACTTTTAAATTATCTGGGACCAATGTAATAAGATCCATAAGGATCAAAGCAATTTAACTATGGTGTGATTGTGACGGACTTTAAGACTTCATGTTTTAAAATCTATGTTTTAATTAAGTTGAAAAGTCCAACATTACGATGCATCGTTCAGCAAGATACAAATGGGCACCAGCTTCCGTCACCACTACGTTTTATATTACGCCGCGACGTTTTTGGGGTGTGACAGAAGTTGGTATCAGAGCCATTGATTGTTAGCGAACTAGATGTTTTCGGAGGCAAACACTAGACTTCAACCGAAAAATTTTGAGATTTAAAATCCAAAATTCTCAAAGCCAAAATTCTCAAAGCCAAGAAAAGTCCAACATTATGATGCATACGTGATTTTCTGTTTATTTGGGCCTTGTGTGTTACTATTCATATTAATCACATACTTACTTTGTACGATTACGATATGTCACGTCTCGGCCTATAGAGCCATTAGTAGTTCCGCTCACTGATACTGTCGAGCCTACACTTGAGATTCTTTCGCCCGTCGTTACAGAATCGTTTATTCTGTTATTCGAGTCACTTGTTTTACTACATCTCTTTTAAGTCTACACTGCCCATAGGAAGAGGACTCGACCCGTTGGAGAGACCGCATTCGATTTCGAGAGCTGAGACAGCGTCCGCTATGAAGAGACAGAAAGGGGTTTGGGTCAATCGCTCTCACTGTGATCGTCAGTTCGCCACGTTACGCGGAGGCATGGAGACGATGAAGGACATAGAGGGACAGATGGACTGTTATGATAAGCTAAAAGAGCCTGTTAGGAAGATGTTGGACTTCCAGGGATTGAAGCGTTAGTTGTTAGTTGTTTCTGTTGTTTGTTTTGTATGTCTCCTTTGATGAACCCTATTTATGGCTTGCATGCCAAAATTTTCAGATATTTAGGAGGAAATTTCATATAGACTTGTTACGGGTGTTGATGTAGAGACGTCGCATTTTGATTAGTCTTAGTACTAGAAACAAGCCTTGTAAATTTCTGCTATAAATATCAAATGAGTTTCTTTTGGTTTAAGAATTGTTCTCATTAATATGTGGATATTATACATGCGCAATGTTTGGTCCACTACCATTTAATGATTGAATTATTTTTGGTTATCGCCTTATGTGATTATTATTGTTGTAAATAATAGCAATGACGAAATGCCGCCAAAAGCGAGACAAGGTTCTGTACTACCTATTACCCCAGAGGAGTTGTAGCATCGTTTTCAGACCCGAACGAGTCGATCAGAAGAGTTTTACTCGGAATGAAAGGTGGAAACAAACATTCTGAGGTCAATTAAGCACAATAAACACTTTAAACTGTCGTAGTATTGATTAGAAAACGTTTTACAGTGAGACGACACTTCGGCAGCACTTCGTTGCTCTGACCGAAAAAGTTACATTTGAATTCGCTTGAACACATATATATAGTGTTATGATTTTGCTTGAAATGGTTCCAAGCGAAATCATAATTCCAAGCGGAACCTGATTTCGCTCGAAATAACCTTCATGTTCATTCAAGCGAAATCCCCATATTTCAAGCGAAATCACATTAAATCTCAAACTACGTGCCCTGTTCTAACATTCTAAATACAAGACTCGATACAAGACGAAGTCGACAGACGCATGCACTAACAGACTCCCCCTCGAATGTTGACGAGTCTTAAAGTGTCGAGTCTTCGCATCTTCAATCTTTATCAGTCCTTTCGAACTCTTTGAAGTATCTAACACTGTAAGCATCCTCAAATCTCTCTTTTCTTTTCACCAGCATCAACACACTCCTTCCTTGAATGTTGATGATCTCTAGGATCTGAGTCTGGCTCTCGATCTTTTTAATTCTCTTGATCAGATCTCTTTATTCCTTAAGTTCATCATTATCAGCAGTTCCAGAATCATAACCTGGCTCATACTTTCCACAGGTTTTGAAACGATTCCTAGCTATACCCTGCATAAAAACTCTACCCAAAAATAAATTTCACAAATGATTTAACATTTAAAAAATTTATATATATTCAAACTTCCCCTCAAATATGGCCAGAATGATTTAGCATAAATAGGCTTCTGATGACCACTTGTAGACAATTATACAAAAACTTTTCTCATTTAAACTCTCCCAACCCAAATGTCATCATGTTTAGCACCTGGAATTTTGAAAATTAGCTCTCCAACACCATTTGTCGAAAATCTTTTTGAATTTTTCAAAATTTATGCTAAAACACGCTGAAACTCTTTTGGAATTTAAATGTAATAAAATACAGAAAAGAAATATTTACATACAATATATTTTGTAAGAGGATATCAGTTTATGAGACAAATCACCAACACCGTTAAGCTTTAAACATTTTAAGTTCTAAACGATTCACTTAGATTGTCAGTATATTGGTCCACTTAAATTCTCACACAAATTTCAACTGTTTCGAGATGCGAGATTAATGTTTTAAGTACTTAAACTTAATCACGTGTCCCACCTCAGAATATACTCCCGTATCCAGATCCCAATATTCAGTCTTACAGGTGAGTATACCACAGATGATATCTGTAAGGGTTAAATTGCTAAAACAGTGAGAGCTCAGGTCAGAACTTCCGTTCAGCTGAGAGATGACGGCTTCGACTTTTGGTGTGTCCCCTTTAGAGGATCTTTTGTTTACAACAGGATTGATTAGCAATTTTATTGTCTCATCATTTTATGCTGAGGGTTGTGCTATATTTCAAGCAAGCAGTAAAGTATTCTCCGGGGACTAGGCCATTGCTTCCGCATTATCAGAAGTCCCGGGATAATACCCCAGATATCACTGAGTATAAGGACCTAGTATCTCAGAAAGAGGGACCTTTTAAACAAGATTTCGGGGGTTACCCATATATCCAAGATATGTTTCCCCCTGATATAAGCAAGTTTGAAATTTAGGTTTATATCTCGTCACAATCTACTAAATGTACGAAAACCTACTGACACATCATCAGTGAGACCGTTTATCACATTTTGACTTTCCATTTCTTTAGCATGTTGTGATAATCCACTGATGTACTATCATTTCCTCTTCTTTGACACAAAACTCATTTTTGATTTTATCATGTTTTTGACTTTTTCAAATTTTCAAATGTTTTTGGATTTTCAGAAATTTCTTACCCCCCCTAAAATTCAAACACTTTAAAAAATTTGAAAACAAACTGTACAAACAACGTGACAACTGATATCAAATCGCTTCAAATCGCCATCCACTTGGCATAAACAATTAGAACTCCCCCTCACAACAAACTATTTTCCCATTGATTTCAAAACACTCAAGTTTGTTTTAATCAAATGGTTTTTACGGAAAATAAGTTTTGTTGATTTTACCACTTGTAGTTATTAAAAATTGTAGATTAGGGGTTTGATTCATCACATTGTCTTTCAACTACTTGTAGGAAAATGCAAGTACAACTTAATGTCCTTGATTTACCACTTGTAAGAATAGTCCAATCAAGTTCAACCTAATGATCTTGATTAACTTCTTATAAAATTACAAACTCTATTTCAACCTCATGGCTTACCAACCAATACCACTTGTAAGTTACCATATGTAGGTTGAATTCTCAAAATGCCGATTCCTACTCCCCACTTACCAACCTGGGAGTTCCGGCAAGTCACACTTGTGACCAAATTTTCAATTTTTCAAACAAACAATATAAGAAAGATGCCGATTCATGCTCCACGATTACCAACTTGGGAGCTCCGGCAAGTCCAGAATTTTACTGTTCGTAGTAGGTACCATCCCAGTCACGAACCAGGGATGATACTTTATCTTGCTTCTTCGTAAATCTCATGAACAGGGTATGGAAACCCTAATCGAATGAATTCGTGATAATATTCATCGACGACATACTTGCCTATGTGCGAACCAAGGAGAATCATGAGTAACGTTTGAAGTTAACTATGGAGCTGGTGAATGATGAGGAGCGCCAAAGACCCCGTCGGGAGTATGATGATCTATAGGACTAGCTAGGTGCTACCGGAGATTTATTAAGAATTTCCCTAAATTAGTGCAGCCTTCGACACTAATAACCCTAAAAGGAAAAGGGAAATTGATTGGACAGTAAGATAATAGGAAGTTTTTCGGACCCTTGAAAGAAAAGTTGAGAGCATGTATGATGGACTCCGAAGGAAGTTAAGATACTCACATGCCCTTGGCAGAGTTATCTTACAATAATAATTAACACGCTAGAATTTAGGTTGCTCCATTTGAAGCCTTGTATGGACGGAAGTGTTGATCACCATTTTGTCAAGCTGACGTGACAAAGGACAATTGACTAGACCCGAGTTATCTAGGAAAACAGTGACAGGATTTGCCTGGATCAAGGGAAGGTTAAAAGTCGCCAATTGATCAATATAAGGATTACATGGACAATTGAAGGAACCATTGCGATTCCAGATTGAATAATTTGGTTCTGTTAAAGGAGTTATCTTGCAGAGATGCTATTAGGTTTAGCAGAGAAAAGAAGAGTTGAGCCACAATGATTAGGTCCTTTCAAGAGCCCATCTTGAGTTGGATCAATCGCTTATAGGCTCAAGCTACCTTAAGGATGGAGTAGTGTACATGATGTATTGTTTTAGTTTAGTTGAGAAAGTGTATAATGGATAATACACTGATTTTGTTCTTTATAGAGATTTGTTGGGAAGATAAACGAAAGTTTATCGAAACACCGTAGAAGTAGTACGTATAGCTAGAAGAGTTATGCTAATAACCGGATAGGCGACTACAGCATTCTAGTCTTGTATGCGATTTACTGATTTGGCGATTTGTGAATATCTGAAATGAATGCAAGAAGGAAGGAAGACGAGTTTATGAGATTTGATTCTTTCGAAAGCCCATCTCGAGTTGGATCAATTGAGTGTAAATTCAGACTATCTTAGATACGAGGTAATGTATATGTAAATATACGTATGTAGAACCCGAATTGGTGGAGTTTTGACTTAATCTTCTTGATTAAGTGCTTGTAAATGTTGAACCTTGGAAAGGGTGGAGAGCGTTGAGATGTGAGATTAGGAATTGAGAGTGTATGTAATATAAGTCTACGAAGATTCTTTGTAAGAATCAAAGTTTCTCGCGGAAACTATAAGTCTATATTCATTAAATCTGTTTTTGCTGTTTCCACCCAGTGTGAAAACAAAACCTGTAGAGTAAAAATTTCGGGGACGAAATTTCCTAAACAGGGGGAGACTGTGACACCGGGCTTTTCAGGACGTACCGTACAATTGTAACACGTGTTGTGAATAAATAAAAGGCCATATTTGACTGATTATGATGTTTATATGTGAAATTTAATGAGTTGGTAAATTTAAACTTTGGTAAAAATTATGTTGGCCACGGTAAGATAAACGCTTATCGCGTAACGGTTAAAATGCGAAACAAACGTCGGTGACCACCCGATCAGTGTTAAAATCCCAAAAATAGTCTGTTATGATTAGAATAAAAATTTTAATCATATTCGTGAGGAAAAATAAATTAAAACGCTAAGAAACTCTATTTTTCGAGTTTAATCGCGCACCGCGCGATGCAGCACGTATACCGACAAAATACTGTCAACACAGCCTGTCACGGCAACTGATAATCATTTTAATAATAATTTGATGAGTATATTACTTTAGAATGATAAAAATAAATAAAAACGCTTAAATTCCTATTTTTGCGATTTTAAGCGCGTACCGCGCAACACAGCGCTCATACTGCCAAATACCGGCAATGTAGCCAGTCCTGGCAAACAAAATATTGTTCAGTAATATTTTAGTGAGTTTATTTTTTATAGAATGATAAAAATAATTTAAAACGCACTAAAACGGAATTAAAACGCAAGATAAAATACCCGATATTCAGTAAAATACCAGTTTTTAGCCTAAATTATATAGAGTTAGGATCCTGTAAAAAAGGCCCAAAGTGTGAGAAAGGTAAGAAAGAATCTCAGCCATTAGATCTTTTGATCTAATGGTTGAGATCAATAGGGACCAAAATTGTTGGGATTGAACCCTACCAGAGGAACAGATGATGTAAAGCCAAAACCGGATCAGGGCAGTGGATCCATAATAAAGCAGCTATTTACATTAGACTTTCCCCTTGGAAGTGATTTGAAGAACATCTGATGGCCAAACCACTGTCCTGTACAACTGCCGCCTTGCAACTGCTGACCACACTAAAGTACTGATGAAGATTAAAGGCTGAAGCTCAATCCACTGACGGAATTCAAGCACTGCTGAAGAGTTAAAACACTGCCCATTCAAGGTCTGATCACCCTTTGAAGAAAGCACTGATGCTTAGACATCAGTGGTTGACTACATCAGCAGAATGAAGAATCAGTGGTTATACATCAGTAGTTAGTATGTAATTAGTGTCTGTATGATCAGTAGTTATAGATCAGTGCTTATAGGTTGTTAGTTTGTTAGATGTCACTTTCATGGTGACGTCAGCTGAGATTCCTCAGTGGTTTGGTTTGCCTATAAATGTAATAGTACCCTGTACTGTTACATTTGATTGACTGAGCGAGTTCTTCTCCTCATGTCTAATCCTTTCATCTTGTGTCCAACCAACCTTGGGGCATCAGGCTGAGGGGGAGCTTAGTATGTGAGCATATCTGTAATCTTTTGCTTTGATTTGTAAATCTTTTGACTCTATGGAAAGCAATTGTTTATCATACTATTCTTCCTTTGATTGTGTTTACACAGTTTGTTTCCATTTCCGCTGCACTTAAACTGTTCATATCTATTTGATTTGTTCAAAACATACAAACAAACACAATCATAAGAGCCTCCGATCCTAACAATTGGTATCAGAGCCTGGACAGTCAATTTCGATTTAACAGTCAAATTGACATAACAGTTCGGTTCAAAATTCATTGATACTAAGGTTGGTTGTATTTAGTTGAAAAACAGAGTATCGAGTAAATCATGTTCAAAATGGTTATTCAAAAGCTCTGTAAAACAACCAAGATGTCATAAGACACACAAAATTCACAAAACAAGTGATGTCATGCATAAATCACCAATAGTTTCAGATCTGGAAACTTGTCTGGTGACTTTGGTGTGATTATTCTGTTTACAAAATTGATTTCAAATGTTATTATGAAGTTTGTGTTGTTTTCATCATAACTGCAGCTAAGGTATTCACCACATGATTGACAAAAGGCCTATGTGCGGATAAAAGCACTAGTGTCTTTGTTAACATAAATATTAAAAGAGGGAAATCAAAACTTTAGTGATTTGAATCTTATGTATTGAAAAACAGGTTGAGTGTCCTCTAAAAGGACCAAAATCAATTGTGTTAAGAATACATTAAGAAAATCAGCAGTCAAAATATCCAGATCATGAGTAATGTGAAATTTGGCATAAGCATGTGCAAAAATGACCAAATCTCTCAAAACATTGCTGAAAATGATTTTGGATTGAGTATTCTTTCCTTGAAAACCTTCCAGTAAAAGTTTCAATACTTTTCTTTGAAAAGGGTAAAAAGGGAAAGAAGAAAAATTACAAAAACTCAAAAGTGTGTTTATCTCAAAACTTTTGAATTCAAAAGAAAAGAGTATAAACCCAAAACACTTAAGAGTCCACAGGTTAATCCTACAAAAGGAAAACCAAAAATAGATCTGCATTTTTGGTCAAACATAATGTCATCAATCAACCATGCTCAATCACTGAATCAGGGAAGTTCAGGTAACAAAAGTATCTCCAGATATTTTTCAATAAAGAGGAATAGGCCAAATCTCTCAGAAATTATTCACATGGTAATAAGGTTCACAAAGAACTTTCAAAACCTTGGTGAACGGGCTCCTCATGGTAACAATCAACTGACAAGGAAATGGTAACAAACAGTGGTTACCGAACTTTGGTTCAAACCACTGACCATTGTCCTAAGCTTGAGAATGAAATGATCTTGACCTTATTCGAAGTTACTTTAACTCTTGAGACACACTAGATCTAATTGATCTTATTATCAGAAAACTTTTACTCTTTTTCTTTGTAAAGCTTTCTCCAAATAAAACAGGATATACTATTCTTTATTTTTTTAAGAATGATATATTTTGTACTTTTACTTGTTTTTGATAGCAAAAGTTCAAACACCTGTCAGGATGTAGAACCCTCATTTTTTTGGTGATACTATCCTTGAAAATAGATCAAAAGGAAATGGTGCAAGTGTCAAGGTCATGTCAAACTCAAGTTTGTTTTAAACACTGATCAAAGATTGTTTGCTAACAGACCTTAAAATACTTGGATGCTCATGATATAATTCAAATATTATGACACAAAATGAGTAGCCATAGTAGAAAGGTTTCCATCTGGGATACTAAACCACTGTCAGAAATCTATAGAAGTATTCAAAACTTTTAATCAACATGTGGTAAAACCTTGAATGCTGAAACAAGTGAATTCTCTGCATTAAAAATCCCTGTAAAACCTGCTGTTATGATTAATTTTGATAAACTTGCATCTAAAATGTGTTTGTCAAGAATTTGATTCTGCAGGTAACTCATAATCACCTTCAACAGATGTTGGACATAATACTAAAATCATTTCCATCATCAGAGCAGCAGATGTACAAAACAGCTGTTAAAGCTCATCCACTGATGCACAAACAGTGTTTGACCAAAATAGCTTTATAATTCTCTACCACTACTTCACCAAACCACTGTTGATAAAAATCTACTAACTGTGGATAAAAATCAACACTGGTCATCACCAATTCCTTTTATTCCTCCACTTTCACCTTCAAACAGCTGTTGGATCATTAAAGTCACCAACAGTTGTTAGCTCAGATGATTCACATCTGTAGCCTCATCTTTTTAACATAAGTTCCATCTTAAACCTCATCCTTGTTTCCATTCACTTGACAACATCAATTGAAAGGGATTCTTATAAAAAGTTTATCCCAAAACCTTTGTCTTCTTCTTGACTATCTACCATTCCATCAACATGTCATGTACCTTTGAGGCACTTAAAGACAGAAGGTTGGGTAATTGACAAGGAAGAGGAGCTTCAACAGTTCAAAAACATTGCATATGTTGGAGCATTGTTGTCAAGATGTGTGATACTAAAAAAAAAAAAAAAAAAAAAAAAAAGGGGCATAAGCAGGCAATTGTTGCAGAACCACTGCTCTGAAGATTACTATGAAAATACAACATGCTGAACAGCCCAAATATCCATCATCTCACAATATGTTATTGGATTTTGATATAAAATGCTCAAAAGATTGTTTTTATGCAGGGCAGTCAAGTAGCTAAAATATATCATCAAAAATTCAATATCTCACTCCATCATCTCATGACATCAGACACCACCTTGTGGGGGATTGCTATAAAAAGGTTTGATTTCCTCTTTAACATGTCCATCTTAAGATCAGTTGGTAGATGTACAAACTTGAGAATTGGATTCATCTACTGTTAAAAACTTGATCTCTATGATTGGAGTGCTAAACATGGATTAAAGCAAGCTTTCTTGTGTTCCATGTGTAAATGGCATAAAAATGTTTTTAGAAAAATCAAAAATAACCTTAAAAATAGTTTAAAATTGAATTTTTCAATAAATCCTCAAAGTCTGTTCAAAGCACTGATGGCATTAAAACTTTGTTAAATAGTAAAATCTATCCACTGCCAAAGTGTATCCTCTGTTTGTGCAAAACACTGATTTACAACAGAGGTTACACGTGGACAGATGTTATTCAACAGTTGTGTGCATCAGTTGCCATGATCATTTTTTTTTCAAATAAATGGCCTTACATATGAAACATTTACAAGGCTATCAAAAATTTCCAAAACAAAAGCAGAGGTTCCTGAGCAGACTTTAGCAGCTACCACTGCTCCTCAGGCACTTGCTGCTGAGCCCACTGCTCAAGGTGATCAAAGCAGCAGCACAACTGCTTTGAAACCCACACCTACTATCTCCAAAAAGCCAAAAAGAAAAACTGAAAAACCCACAAAACCCATCATAAAGGCAACTCTGGAAGATGAGATCCCAGAGCAACTGCCAGTGACAACACAAAAGTCACTAGAAACCACTGCTGCTACTTCCTCACAGCAGATGGTAGAAAGGTCTCAACCCATGCCTCAAACTCCTCCTGCTTCTTCTCAAAAAGGACAGGTTGTAAGAACAGGGACACCAAATTATGATGCTCTGGAATCACTTGATTCCATCATCCACAGCCCACTGCCCGGGGCAAATTCACTTTCAACTCCCATCATCACTTCACAAATTCCACTTCAATAATGACCTTGTTGCATGCTTTGGATATAACTCAGACATAAATCAGTTCCTCTCAACCCCCTATCACTGAGAGTACACTCCAACAAGTGACTGAGTCTGATGCTTATACCTCTGCTATCCCAGCAACAACTGAGGAGGTTACACCCCTTGAGTTACAAGTAACTCTTGGTGGTAGTTCAAGTGAAGCAGCTACTACAAGTGCTGAACCCACTGGTTTGCACTTGGACAGTAGTTTCATCAATAAGACTTCCTTGAAGGCAATTTCTTCACTGGGAACTCTTGTGTATCCAGTCTTCACTGGTTCACTAAAAAGTGTTTCTCATTATGAAGAAAGAAGTCCCCAGTACCAAGACAAAGGGGCAACAGTGGATGATTTTTGGGATACACTTCCTCAAATCAACCACTGTTACAACCACTGTTAGTGGGAAATCAGATGACCCCATTAAGTTGGGTGATGGTTTAATGTACCAAGAATTGACGGCTAGAATTGATAAACTGGATACATCTGTTGCAGAAATCAAAGACATGCTGCAACAGTTGTTGAAAGCACAAACGGTACCATCCACTGCTGCACCATCTCCAACAGCTACTCCATCATCTGCTCCTACTCCAGATGAGCTGTGGAATTTATTTCAACCCCTGCACTATCTTCGAAAGAGTTGATGATGCCAAAAAGGGGGAGAAAAATGACTCTGAGGAAAATCTCTCAGTAACTTCTGCTGAAACATCTGTCAAAGAAAAGGAAAAGGGAGGTGATGAAACCCTGAAAATTCAAGCAGATGATGAAGATACACAAATGAGGATCGTTCAAAGTCAAGTCAATTCAGCTGGTCTCAAAACCACTGCTGATATTAAAAGGGTAAGGGATGAGAGCAGAGCTTTGGTTGAGAAAAAGTTAGTTCTGCAAAAAGGAAAAAGAAGAGGTTGGTAATTCATTAAAGAAGAGTCCTGTTAGAAAAACAAGGCAATCAACCACCACAACTTCTAAAACTAAGCCAGTTACTACTTCAACCACAACTTCTGTTCCCACAAAATCACTTACACCCCCACCATTAACAACATATGTCACCCAAACAACTGCCACCATTACCTCAACACATCACCACCAAAAACCACCTCATCACTACCATCATCCCCTGCTAAAAAGCAGAAGACAACAGATGTTACAACATCTGTTGTAATAACAACAGTGGTTGAAATACAAGTTGTTTCAACAACTATTAGTTAGTCACCCACTATCTAAACCACTGCCATCTCCACAAAATCAACCACCATCACTTCAACTGCATCACCACCATTTCAAACTCCACCTGCTACCATCCTTTATCAAAGAAGGAAACAAAAGCAAATGGATGAAGAGATAGCTCAGGATAAAGCAGCAGAAGATTACATTATAAAAATGGTTCTTCAACAAATGCTAGCTGAAAATCCTGAGTCATTAAAGGCTGCAGATTCTGCCCATGCAGTCCTTACCAGGCCACCATCTCCAAACTCATTTGCAAATAAACCTCTCCCAAGAAACCCATTAGGTTCAAAAATACTAAAGTGGAAGTCTGATCAAAAGACCCACGTATTGACTCTGCTCAGATCTAATGGTGTAGTGAAGCACATATCAAGGGAACAAGCACTGTGCCTGAGTGTTGAAGATCTGCAAGATCTCCTTGAGCTTACACTTTGCAGGGATGAGGAAGACTCAAGTTCCAAGGACTTTGAAGCAGAATTTAAAAGACAAGATAAGGAATTTCTGATGAGTTAATAAAGATCCAGAATAATGAAGGGTTTTGGCATCATCTGTTCCAGGGGGAGATTGTTGGGATTGAACCCTACCAGATGAACAGATGATGTAAAGCCAAAACCGGATCAGGGCAGTGGATCCATAATAAAGCAGCTATTTACATTAGACTTTCCCCTTGGAAGTGATTTGAAGAACATCTGATGGCCAAACCACTGTCCTGTACAACTGCCGCCTTGCAACTGCTGACCACACTAAAGTACTGATGAAGATTAAAGGCTGAAGCTCAATCCACTGACGGAATTCAAGCACTGCTGAAGAGTTAAAACACTGCCCATTCAAGGTCTGATCACCTTTTGAAGAAAGCACTGATGCTTAGACATCAGTGGTTGACTACATCAGCAGAATGAAGAATCAGTGGTTATACATCAGTAGTTAGTATGTAATTAGTGTCTGTATGCTCAGTAGTTATAGATCAGTGCTTATAGGTTGTTAGTTTGTTAGATGTCACTTTCATGGTGACGTCAGCTGAGATTCCTCAGTGGTTTGGTTTGCCTATAAATGTAACAGTACCCTGTACTGTTACATTTGATTGACTGAGCGAGTTCTTCTCCTCATGTCTAATCCTTTCATCTTGTGTGCAACCAACCTTGGGGCATCAGGCTGAGGGGGAGCTTAGTATGTGAGCATATCTGTAATCTTTTGCTTTGATTTGTAAATCTTTTGACTCTATGGAAAGCAATTGTTTATCATACTATTCTTCCTTTGATTGTGTTTACACAGTTTGTTTCCATTTCCGCTGCACTTAAACTGTTCATATCTATTTGATTTGTTCAAAACATACAAACAAACACAATCATAAGAGCCTCCGATCCTAACAAAAATGTAAAATATTTTTATTAATTTGGATTGAATTGAAATATCTAGGGGCAATTGTGTCTTTTTATCTTCATTTTGTAAATCAAAATCCCTACAATTTCGTTCTCTCTCTATCATACGTTCCTAATTTCTCTCTTTCTCTCTCTTTCTTCTTCCATATTCAGAACAGAATCCCTGCAAACAGAAAACGTAAACATCAATCGGAAGCGGACCGGCAGTGGTGGTCGACGACGGCGGTGGCGGATCGGCAGTGGTTGGGTTCGACGATGGAGGCGGTTGGGAACCATGAGATTTTACTGTCGGATGGTTGTGTTCCACGACGGCGATGGCGGACCGGCAGTGGTGGTGCCGGCAGCGGAGAAGAAGATGATACAGAGATGTAAGGATTATTGAATGGTGTTATTTTTCTTTTCATTAATGGTGTTATTTTCCTTTGTTAATGGTGTTTTTTCTTTTCTGAATGGTGTTATTTTTCTTTTCTTAATGGTGTTTTTTTCTGTTCTGAATGGTGTTTTTTTTCTTTTTCTGAATGGTGTTATATTTCTTTTACTGAATGGTGTTATATTCTTGTACTGAATGGTGTTTATTTTATTTACTGCTGAATGGTGTTTTTTTTTGTGCTGAATGGTGTTATTTTTGTGCTGAATGATGTTATTTTTTGTGTGAATGGTGTTTTTTTTTTGTGCTGAATGGTGTTATATTTTGTGCTGAATGATGTTATTTTTGTGTGAATGGTGTTTTTTTTATGCTGAATGGTGTTATGTTTGTGCTGAATGATGTTATTTTTGTGTGAATGGTGTTTTTTTTGTGCTGAATGGTGTTGTATTTTCTGAATGGTGTTATATTTAAAACACCATGTATGAACATGCTCTGAATGGTGTTATATTTATAGACGGTTATAAGTCCTTAAATCAAGGATTTTCTCTCTCCAAATCCTTAAATCAAAGATTACCATATTTGAATTTGTTAATGCATTTACAATTATACCCTTTTCAATTAATTTAGATCTAATGGTTGGGATTCTTTCTTACCTTTCTCACACTTTTGGTCTTTTTTACAATAACTCCACCCTATATATGTATACATATAATTAAAATCGGATATATATGTATATGTGTGTGTAGGGACATGTGTTAGTAGAATACTTCTCTCTCTCTCTCCTCTTTCATGCATTCATTGGGTAAAAATGGAGGTGCATGCATCAACACAACTTCCAATCTCTTCCATAAATCAAGAAAATCATTTGAGATAATCAATTCTCACTCCCTCTCTCTTGTTCAAGGCTGCACACACACTACACACACCAAAATTCGAAATTTCAATCAAGTTCTTGAATGTTCATACTCATTACAAGGTGTTTATGAGTCCAAATGGTGATCTAGAAGGTATTTCAAGGTGTTTCAAGCCACAATCAAGTCCAATATCACCAAATTTTACTAAAAATCATTTTAGAACTTGAAGGTATAAAATTTATTTTAGAAACCATGTTTTCGATTCTTGATGATGTTGTTGATGATAGAAGTTTCACAAAATTCTTGAAATTATTCACAAACTTAAAAACTAAAATAAATGGGCTTTTGAATAAAATAAAAATGGAAGTGTATGTGTATGTATATGTGGTCGTACATATGCATGTGTGTATGTAAGGGTATGAGTTTTGATTTTTGGTTTGTGGTTTGATCTTGCTTGATAATATGTTGAAAAGTGATGTGCATGTGATCTTGGAAAGTTCAAAAAGGGTTTTAATCATGTGAATGAACATGTAAAAGTAAAAGTTTGGATTCATATGAGTGTATGTATATATGAGCCGTAGGTATATATGTATGTATATGGGAATGCATGCATGTAATTTTTGATTATATACTTATAAATGTAAGAACACTTGTATTTTTGTATGAATGATTTGATAATGAAGATGTGAAGTATAAAATGTTTGAATATTTGAAACATGAGTTAAATAAAGGTCTAGATGCATTCGAGTTCATGCTAGATGATTGAAACATGTTATGTATGCATTAGATGCATTTACTAGAACATGCATGTTGGAATATGATCATGAAACGATGATTTGAATAAGATTTGATAAAAATATATTTTGATCAGAATATAAACACTAAAATAATTCTATTTTGAAGTTTTTAAAAGATATATAAACTTGTGATAATGTTTACTCGCCTTGCATGTTGTACTTGGTGCATTAGGGGTTGTAAAATACGTAAAATCGCATGATTTATGTGACTTACAAAAAAACTACACTAATCTGATTATGATCACTATTTTAATAATTAAATAACATGTATTGTGTTAAAATATCAAGTCCTTTCGAGTTGGGATGATTATAGTAACGTTTAACGCAAAACTATGCTTTAAAACGGTCAAAAAATCGGCTTTTCGAGTAATTTTTGTAAAACTGATTTAGATCAGTAAGTAAACTAATATTTTTAGTTTAAAATAAGTATTATAACTAATTTTAAGTTTATTTGGTGTTTGGTTGGTCATACGTGGCTTCCGACGCCCGAAAACGTTACCGACTCGCTAAAATACGCATTTTTCAAAGTACACTAGTATGGGTAAATTTTGGGTGAACCTTATGTGTTAAGATGTGTTATGTGATTTAAACATGAGAATATGAAAATATGTTAAGTTTTAACATGATTTTGAGAATTTGGATTATGCATGTATACTTGTGCGTTTTGTGCGGTAGAAACGGTAAAAATCGTGTTAAATGTGTAACTTGTTTGTCGAGCATGAAATTTGATACATATGAGATGTTTTATGTATATTTGCTTTAAAAATAAGAAAATAGATAAGGTAACTAGATTTCATGTGTGTTGATGATAAATCATAGATATATTGCGTATGAACAGGAGTATTAACGGATTTACACAATAATGGTCACCAATAAAATCGTTCAAGTCGCAAAATCATAAAATATATATATGGACTCATATATATATTAACGTTCCAACAAAATCAAAAATGATAACTTTTCGAGAAAATCTCAAAGTTATGTGATAATTCTAAGAAATGGAGAAACTTAGGATTTTTGTGTTATATATATATATATATATTGATTTAGAATCGTTCCTATATTAGGACGTGTAGAAAATCAATCTCTGGGATTGCGCTATTTAAAATACGCACCCAAAGGTGAGTGTCAGGAAACCCCTCTTTTTACTGCTTTATATATATTTTGGGGGTAGAACACACCAATAAAAGGGTTTAATAATGTTTTTGAAATAAAACATACCTTTGATATAAATTATATATTTTCATCGAAAATATATGGATTTTTTTGGAAATTATATATATATATATATATATATATATATATATATTCCAGGATGAAATGGTTTTGAATAATAAATATGTTTCGGGTGGAAACGGGATTATGCACGGTGTTTGGGGGAAAACGACCGTGTAGTTGGTACGAATATTGCTTGGTCTCAAGAGAGTAAGTATCATCATAGGCTTACATTTCGGTGGGGATTTCAGGGGAATCGTACAACATCGTGTATTAAATTGTCATATTAGTAGCATATATATA
This sequence comes from Helianthus tuberosus, assembly GCA_030545235.1. Lineage (NCBI taxonomy): Eukaryota > Viridiplantae > Streptophyta > Magnoliopsida > Asterales > Asteraceae > Helianthus > Helianthus tuberosus. Next base: position 22,120,360 of record CM060440.1, read on the forward strand.
TTGTACGTGAGGCAAACATCATATTACTCTACAAGAGGACCCTGCGCCCATGATGTCGTTTAATCATTTAAGTAATGTACGCGAGGAATTGTTGGTAGATCTATCGGGTTGACAACCCCGTCGTGACTGGTCGCCCCGTGTCAATGTCAAACGACGAATTTATATTCTGTTTATTGTTTAGCTTTGATTATCCCTGCATGGTTAATATATAGTTCGTATCGTCTAGCTAACATACGAGTCTGAAAACTGACGCAATAATTTATTATACAAAACCTGGGCAATATATATTACAGTTGTCGGATCGATGAACCGGCGGATGGCCCATGGATTTTTAATAAGGAAGTAAAATGGACTTTCTAAAATTTATATGGATGTTTTCAAATAAACACCTAATCAGAAAGTTTTCCTTTAAATAAAATTGGTAGTAAGTGAATACGTGAACTCACCTTCCTTTGTATTGACACTTGATTTTAACGTGTTCTACAGGTACATGAGTTCGGCTTCGGGAATTATGGCGTATATTGTGTTTGTTGATGCATGTTTTGTCACTTAAATTGTTGGACTGACTTTTAAATTATCTGGGACCAATGTAATAAGATCCATAAGGATCAAAACAATTTAACTATGGTGTGATTGTGACGGACTTTAAGACTTCATGTTTTAAAATCTATGTTTTAATTAAGTTGAAAAGTCCAACATTACGATGCATCGTTCAGCAAGATACAAATGGGCACCAGCTTCCGTCACCACTACGTTTTATATTCCGCTGCGACGTTTTTGGGGTGTGACAGTTACCACTAATGAGGATTATGGAACTAGCCTATGATGTCAAGTTACCATCTGATGAGGATTAAAGGAACTTACCCCTGAAACAAGTTACCACTAGTGAAGATCGATGAAGTCTCGCTAATGAAGAAGAGATGCCACGTGTTAGCCTATCATTTGACGAAGACAATCGGTTGAGAGGATGTTATACGTAATTGTCACTTTTCAATTTCGTACATCTCAACAAGATAACAAAAACATGAGTCCGCATTGAATTTATTATCACTTGACCCCATAGCTTATTGTGTCAAGTAGTTGAGAGTGAATTTGGTGCATGAACTTATGTGTGCAAACTTCAGAGGAAATTTGCAAGTCACATGACCTTGCATAGCTAGGAAATTGTCTTGAATTTCAATTGTGATTTGTGACTAGCTTTACATTAAACATTCGATTTTAATTACCCGAGTTCAAAGGGTCATACACAGTAATGTTATTTGTGATTTGTGATTTGACTAGCCTCAAAAGCAAGATCTATAAACCCAAAAAAATGTGATCAGTCTGGCCAAGCCTGGAAAGACCAAAACCGACCAACTCTATAATGGTCTAGTCTTTCGCCCAAACCGGTTGGCTCGTTTTTTTCATCATGGATTCAAACTGGTTTGGTTTACGAATCGATTTAAGGTTTGAAAGTCCGAATCCATCCTAATCGGTTTGGGTCGGGTTCTAAACCGGTTTGGACCCAAACCTATTTCTAAACCGGGTTCTTAAAACCGTTGACCCAAACTGGTTCGTTTTATGAATCAATTTTAGCTTTGAAATCTCAAACTGTTCCCAAACCGTCGGGTTGGTTCATGGCTCAAACCGGTCTTTTCTTTTTTTCTTTTTTTTTTTCGTAAAAGGTCGGGCTCTGAACTGGTTTGGCAGGCCCAAACCGTGTTTTTGTACACCTCTAGATCTCGGGAAGTTTGGTCTGGTTCTCTTGGGGCCTGCTTGATTTCTACCTAACAAACACCCCTGATATTGACTGGGCGGTGGTACAAGTATAAATGTATAAGTACCAATTATTCTATTTATTAAGTAAAAAAAAACCAACTCAACTACTTTTAGAGGTCTTAAAAATACTTTCATATTTAAAAAACTACCCAAAAAATGATATTTAAAAGTGACACTTCCTTATAAGGGGTTTTTAATAGAAAACATAAATATATGATCTCTTCATAATGATAGCTTTTTGATTGATCATGTATATTCATGGCATTACACGTTAAGATTTAAATCAGAACAATGAGCCTTTAAATATGTATATCTTACAAACACGATGTTTTAAGAGCACTCACACTAGAACCTCTATATTAGTACATTCTACATAATATTAAAGTGATTGTGATTATGATAGAGAAATAGATAGAGAGTTGGATGTAAGAGATTTTGCAAAGTAAATTTAGTTTAGAGAAAACTGTATTTTTTATTAGATTATATAGATGGAGATGGAGGCGCTCCAATGTGAGTACTCTAACATATGGTTTTTGTTTTTTTTTTGTTTTTAGATTTTAAGCAACGCAAGGTACAAAATGCGAACCACGAGCATTGAATCAATGTTGGACCTTTTCTCGAGTTAGTGACATGTGACGGAGTGGCTTGATATAGAGAAGTCATATTTGAAGAGTATATTAAAACTCTCATGATGGAAAGAAATCCCTTGATTTTGCCTCTACTTCTACTTCTACTGGATGAAATAAGAAGTGATAGTTCTACAAGTTCCTAATGAAACTTTTCCTATAATTTCAAATAAAGTAATCGCATCCTCGAATGTTATCTCAAGCTTATCTTGTATTCACACTAATAAGATTCTCAATATATGTCCCGTCGTATGAACATAAAAAGTATCGGATTTCACTATTTTGAGAAATTAACTTTCCTATTCTTCGAAAATGACTGGTAGTAGAGAAATAACATAATATGATAAGATTAAAAACCCAAGACATGTGATATAAATGATATTTACTCTTATGTTCTCATATAATATTATTAACTTCAAAATGTTTAACGAAAGATGTTTATAATTTATATTTTAGGATAGACATGCTAAACAACAGGATCTGTGGCGCAATGGTAGCGCGTCTGACTCCAGATCAGAAGGTTGCATGTTCGATTCACGTCAGGTTCAAACCCTGTTAATTTTTAATTATATTTTTTCGCTCAAATTTCAGTTTTAACTGCAAATTTTAAGTTCGTCAACTATCAAGCTGGGTTATTTTGTACCTAAAAGAAACTGGGTTGTTGGATGATTCCCTGCACCCCTCAACCGTGTGTTGGCCAAAATGCGATTATATGATGTGTTGGATGATGCCCTCCACGTGTTTGATAAAATGCCTCAACCGCGGTGTCAGTCAAAAGGTGATCATATGATGTGTTGGATGATGCCCTCCACGTGTTTGATATAATGCCTCATCCTCATGTAGGTCAAAATGTAATTTCTTATATGAATTGTTTTCTTGTTTATTAGTTAATAATCACTGTGAGTGATAGTAATTTATGATTCAGATGTGGCATCTTTGTTTCTAAGAACGCATCTGAATCCTAGTACAATGACAATCTAGTTTCCGACAGGAAAAGAGGTTGGTAGCATTGCCCAAAAACGAAGATCAAAGACAGGATATGATCTGTGTAGAAATCTTTTTTTTTTTCTAGATGTGGAAGGGTAGTCAAGTGCATATAATTTGATGATGATTTGTAAAGAAATTCTGAGAAATTAGTATGATATTTGAATGGTATTATTCTGCATATACTGAAGCCTGCTCAAAATCCATCTGCAGACCGAATTAATGCTTACTAATAGGGTGGTACTGCGCCGATCGAAGAATTTACAGCACGAGAACTGTTCACAGGCCAAAAATAAAATACCATGATGTCGGATCAGCTAAGAATGCTGTTACTTTTGTTATTTTGACTAGGGGTGTGCAGCAACTGGGTCATACCAAATTACCAAAGAGCCCGGACCAAGACTGAACCGTTATAGTACATAGTCTGGTCCTTGGGTTGTAATTTTCAAGATTTTTGGTTTCCAGACAGTCTGGATAAGATTTATAAACAAAAATGGGTTCAGTTTTGGCCCAACCTGCCTGACTTGGCCTGAAAAGACCTAGACCGACCAACCCTATATTGGTTTTCACCCCTGAACTTTTCGACGTGTAGTGTTATGAACAGTACCATCGTATAGAAATTTTTAGGTATATACGTCCCCCCCCCCCCCCCCCCAAAAAAAAAAATATTGGGAAAAATCGACCCCCCAAGCTTCGCCAATGGTCTGAACCTTTAAATGCTGAGACAGTAAGATGTCTAAACCATTGAGATCTCATTAAGAGCTAAACAAATAGCCTCTTAGGGTGGGGGGTCAAGATATAGTATATAAGAAATAATATATTGATTACAAAAAAGATGAGTTAAATGCCCGGATAGTCCCTGTGGTTTGCCATTTTTTCACCTTTAGTCCTTAACTTTCTAAAATTACAGCTATAGTCCCAAACTTTTCAATTTTCGTTCCCGGATAGTCACTGTGCCTAACATCAGTTAGTTTTCTCAGATAAGAAGGTGTGAAACGACATAAATACTCTTTCCTTAAAATATATAAAACATTAATAATTAAAAAATCATTTATAAAGAGAAATGAAGTCTACCACTATTATTTAAATATAAACAAATGGGACTCACCTTCCCCTCCTACTTCATCTCCTCAACCCCAAACATCACCGTCCACCACCACCTCTATAACCAGGAAACGTTCTCCCGACCACCAACCATGACCATAATTCACCACTGCATCATCACTCTATCCAACACCGTCACACCACACCAAATCCACCACTCGAGCCACACACGTCTGAACCCCCATCTTCGAACCACCATCACCACATATCTGAAATCGCGTTCAGGTCTGCAATCGCCTACCTCCACCCCTCAACCACCGCTTCCACTGCCCTCCAACAACCGCCTCCTTTGCCTCCAACCACCGCCTCCACCGTCTCCAATCATAGCCTCCACACATCAGGCCCGGCGCCCATCGCCTGAACCCATCACAGATTGGCCGGAAAGGGCTGCCTGCAGTTTTGGTGGTGGTGGTTGGTTACAGAAGATGGTGGTGAGTTAAAGAAAGAGGGATCGGTAATTTTTTTAGGGTCTGTTAAACAATTTTTGCCTACCTCCGTGTCTGCAGCCCAACACCACCATATGTCACCACTTGCAACAACACTAAATCATACCTATATATCTAAAATTAAAGAATAAAGGTGAAAAAATGACAAACCACATGGACTATATCTTGAACAAGGACTATCCGGGAACGAAAATTGGAAATTTGGGACTATAGCTGTAATTTTAATAGTTAGGGACTAAAGGTGAAAAAAGGCAAAACACGGGGATTATCCGGGCATTTAACTCCAAAAAAGATAATAAAAACATATATATATTTTTTTTCGTACTCTACAGGTTTTCTTTTTTATTCTTTGTCTATTCAAGTAACAGAATTTGTTTTTATTTATTTTTATTTTTTTTATTTTCTGTAGTTTTAATAGCAATCGTGACCCTATGACTTTCAAAACATTTGGAAATAATTATATAGGGCGCACAACTATAATAAGATAAACAGCGATGGGCGACCGCCGGAAACCAATTTCGGCAAACATCCAGAGGCGGCTGACGAAGTATTTCGTGTCAAATCTTCCAGATCGATGGAGCGGGATGGAGTTAGCAGAGGTTGTTCGAGTTCATGCAGACATTTACGACATATACATAGCCAGGAAGAGGGATAAGTTGGGTAATCGATTCGGCTTTGTATCGTTATTGGATGTTAAAGATACGGTGAGCATGGAGAAGAAGTTATCTGATATCAGGATGGGAGACTTTAAGTTATGCTTTAATGTTGCCAGATTTACGTTGGAGGACGGGGAGATTAACAACAGGCAGCCGGAGACTATGGAACCTAAGATAATTAAGGGGGTGGGTGATGGTACTTCAGGAAGGAAGGAGTTGAATGGAGGCAATCTGGTAGGGGTAAGATCGTTTAAGGATGCCATATTGGGGAGACGGTCGGAATCAAAAGAGGAGAAGGTGATAGTTATCGAGGAGGATTTTAAAAGGCCAGAACTGGGAAACGGAAACGCTGTAATAACGAGAATGAAAGACTTTAAACGTTTGAAAGAAGCCGAAAGTTTAGTTAGAGAATTAATGGCAGGAGCAGGGATAGTGCAATATGTCGGAGGGATGTATGTTCTCATTTCATTTAGTAGTTCGGAAGAGGTCGAAAGTTTTTTGGTCCTGTCCAAGGAAAAGGGAGAGATATTTCATTCGACGGAGAAGTGGATAGGACAGTCTTTACCGTTTGAGAGAATAACATGGCTACGAATTCAAGGAGTCCCTTTACATTTTCTTGACAATAGTGTCATTAATCAGGTTGGGGAGAGGTTTGGGAAAATTGTTCAGGGTGGTCTACATGATGATAGGGATTCGGATTTGTCGTTTGATTACGTTGGAGTGTTGGTTGCTGAAGGAAAACGGATTCAGGAAGAGGTGGTGTTGCAGTGGAAGGGTCGAAGGTTTCCGGTTTGGGTGGCGGAGGAAGTTCGCGATTGGGTTCCAGATTTCTTAACAACAGAAAAAACGATGGAGTCTATTATAGATAACACCAAGGATGATCAGATAGTGGAGGAGCAAGTGACGGAGAACCAAGTTCAGTTCCGACGATCGGAGGATGACTCTCAGGTTAATCTGAATAGTGCTTAGGAGGTGGAAATTACCAATGAGCCCTTCCCTTCTGGGAATTTGGAAAGACCGACTTTTACGAATGTTGATAAGGAAATTTTTGGGCAATTTAATAATGATATTGGGATACAGAATATTTTTTCCAAAAAATTGGGAGATGATCTTGAAACAGATAAGGAAGGTGAGGTAGTCAAAGAAGGTAGGTCCCGTGGTGGAAAAAAGAAAAATATTTCAAATAAAGGGGGGATGAGTCGCTTGGGATTTAACCAGCCCAAACACATTTCGGTGGATGTCAGGCCCACTTCTAGGAAGCGGCCCAGATTGGATGTGGATCCTAGTGGATTGGATCCTTTTGGGCTTGATGTTCTATTGGGGCTTCACCAAAGTATACAGAAGGTTACAGAAAAGACGCAGGATATCGATCAAAACTTGGGGGAAGCTGGAGCTAGGAAGACTGCTCAAAGTGAAAAACAAATATGAGATGTAAACGATGGAGGAGAACAAATAGGATATGGCGATACCGATAATACTGAAATTCACGAAAACAATCAAAATCAGTCGGTGGAGTTATCGGCACAAACAGGAGGCATGTTGGAGACCTCGGCGGAAGTGGATAGTACCATCAAGTTGGGGTCGGTCATGGGGATTCAATTGGAGGCGTTTCGGAGCTTAGTGACCTCTATAGTCGAGGAAGAAGGAGTACAATCAGGTAAGCAATGAACTTCTTGTCCATTAATGTTAGGGGTTTGGGTGGTCAACGGAAACAGAGATGGGTTCAGGATCTAAAGACTAAAAATGGGGTGGATTTTTTAGCAATACAAGAATGTAAAGTTGTAGCGGCAGAGGGTTTTGATTGTAATGAGTGTTGGGGGAGGGGAGTGGTTGAGTTCGATATGGTGGAAGCCACGGGTAGGTCCGGTGGTATTATCAACATGTGGAATCCTAAGGTCTTTAAAAAAATCTCAATGGAGTCCGATCCTAATTACTTGCTTACCTCGGGTTTTTTTATTGAAGATGGGTCGCTGTTGAATGTATTGAATGTGTATGCTCCTCAGAAAGTAGTTGCTAAAAGGAGTTTGTGGGAAAAATTAAAAACGGTGATTTGTAATAATCAAGGTATGTGGGCTGTTTTGGGAGATTTTAATGTGGTGCGTTGTGTTGAGGAGAGGAAGAACTCTAGATTCAATCGCACAGCAGCCTCAGTTTAATTCGTTTATTGATGAGGTGGACCTTATGGAATATAATATGAGTGGTAATAAGTTTACGTGTATGACGATGGTAGACGGGGTGGTAAAATTCAGCAAGATTGATAGGATGCTTGTTTGTCATAATTTCTTCAGTAAATGGCCAAGGGGGTGTCTTCGTTCTTTGCCGCATGGCTTGTCGGATCATACGCCTTTATTATTATCTTTAGTGGATGCGAACTTTGGCCATAAACCGTTTCGGTGGTTTAACTCGTGGCTGGAGAGGGAGGATGTAATGAAGTGGTCACGAAGGCGTTTAGAAACTGTTTGGTTGAAGGATGTCCGGATATGATTATTTCTGGTAAGTTAAAAAATGTTCGGGAGGCCATTAGGCGTTGGTGGCTTGAGGAGCTTCATAAAGAAGGGGAGGGATTAGAAAATTGTAAAACCGAAATTGAGAGATTAGAAAAGATTATGGAGGATAGGGATTTGGAGGAAGATGAATTGTGGACTTGGGAGGAATGTAAAAAAGAAATTATTAAAATTGATCAATGGAAATGTCGAGATTTGCAACAGAAATCCCAGGTCAGATGGGCTTCGAAGGGTGATGATAATTCGGCATATTTTCATAGAGTGGTGAATGGGAGGAAAGCGGCGAATGATATTCCAGGTCTCGAGGTGGATGGGCATTGGATTAAGAAACCGACTTTGGTCAAAAGAGAAGTATTAAAAATTTTCAGAAATCATTTTTCTGAAAAGTATGTGACAAGACCGGAATTACTATGTTATAACTTAAAGGTAGTTTCTATGGAGGTTGCGAGAAGACTGGTTCGGGATTTCACTAAGGAGGAGATAAGGGAGGCGGTATTTGATTGTGGTTCGGATAGAGCCCCGGGGCCAGACGGTTTCAACTTTTACTTTATAAAGCAATTTTGGAGTGTGTTAGAAGACGATTTTGCCAATTTGTTCAGTTGCTTCTTTGAGACGGGTGAGATAAGTAGAGGTTGCAGTACTGCGTTTATTACATTGATTCCGAAGACCTCTTCTCCGGTTGGGTTGAAGGACTATAGGCCGATCACTTTAGTGGGAGTAATCAGTAAAATTATTTCGAAAGTTATGGCTTCTAGAGTGAAGGAAACGATGGGGAAGATAATCTCGGAGACCCAGACGGATTTCCTTAAAGACAGATTTATCTTGGATGGCCCCCTAATTATTAACGAGCTATACGGGTGGATAAAGAAGACAGAGAGAAAAGGTTTTTTGCTGAAAATTGACTTTGAAAAGGCTTATGACAACGTCAATTGGGGTTTTCTTTTATCTATTATGAGTCAAATGGGGTTCCCGAGCAGATGGTGTCGGTGGATCAAAGGGATTCTTAACTCTTCTAGATCGGCGGTGTTAGTCAACGGCTCTCCAACGTTTGAATTTCAATGCCAGAAAGGGGTTAGACAGGGAGGCCCTTTGTCCCCGTTTTTATTTCTTATTGTCTTGGAGGCGTTATCGTGTTTAATAAGAAAGGCTTGTGATATGGGGGAATTAAAAGATCTTAGAAGTGTTTGCGGAAACCTTCCTATTTCTCATTTGCTTTATGCAGATAATGTTGTGATCCTAGGTGAATCGTCTAGAGAAAATATAGAGAAAACAGCAAGGTTATTAAGGGTTTTTCATATCTGTTCAGGTCTGAAAAATAAATATTAAGAAGTCATTCTTGTATGGTATTGGAGTAGGCAATGAAGAGGTGGTCGAGATGCCTAGTTTATTGGGCTGCAGACATGGAGAGTTCCCATTTGTCTATCTAGGGGTTAAAGTGGGGGCAAACATGAATAAGAGCCATCATTGGGATTCGGTGATCGACACGGTTAAGAGTCGACTTGCATCGTGGAAGGCCAGGACGTTATCGATGGGCGGGAGAATAGTATTAATTAAATCCGTTCTTTCTAGTCTTCCGGTGTACTATTTATCGATCTTTAAAGCTCCGGTTAAGGTGACGGAAAAAAATGAAAGGTTGATGAGGCAATTTTTGTGGGCTAGATCCAGTGATGTTAAGAAGTTGATTTGGGTAGCGTGGAATTCTGTGACGAAATCTAAAGATAATGGAGGATTGGGTATATCGAAATTAAGAGACGTTAATTTCGCGCTTCTGGCCAAATGGGTGTGGAGGTTTAAAATTCAACCGATCAGTGTTTGGCGTTTAGTTATGGAAGCGGTGCATGGGGGGGAGGGGTAGGTGGGGTTTCTTACCGCTGAATCGACGGTTCAAAGGGTGTTGGTATTCGATGGTTAAGGAGGTGGAGAAACGTTGGGTCAACGGAAATTCTATCTTGGATTTGTTTTCGACTAAGGTTGGGAATGGGTTGACAGTGAAGTTTTGGTCTGATAAATGGGTGGGCTTAACGGTGTTAAAAGACAGATGGCCTAAGCTTTATTGTTTGGAGATAGATAAACAATGCGTTGTGGCAGATCGGTTTCGTTGGGATGGTAGTATGTGGAGGTTCACGCCGAAATGGAAGCGTGGTTTATCTACAGTGGAGGAGCTCTCGGAGATGCAAGATGTCGAATTCCTTCTTAATAATTGTCTTTTATCGGGTGAGACTGATCGATGGTCCTGGGGAGAAGTCGGGAACGAGCCGTTGTCGGTTGATTCGGCGAAAAAGTGGATTCGGAGGGGCTCAGAAGTGCCGAGGGATCATGTGATGAAATGGGAGGCATGGGTTCCGAATAAGGTTAACTTATTTATTTGGAGAACGGAGATGGATCGTATTCCGACTAAAGAGGCGCTGATTCGGAGACATGTTAATATTCAAGATGATTTATGTGTTTTATGTAATTCTGCAACTGAAAATGTGATGCACTTGTTTAGAGGATGTTATTTTGCATGTGGTGTGTGGGCGGCAGTGAGTACTTGGTGTGATATTGGGCCGATAATGGCCTTCGACTTCTCTGACCTTCTGCAGGTGCAAGAACAATCGCACAGAGGTAAGTGGGCTCAAAGAATAATTAGAGGTATTGTTTATATTACATGCTGGGTGGTGTGGAAATTGAGGAATGAATTTTTTTTTCAAGGGTCTAACCCGATGGTGGTTGACGCGGTTGCTCGGATAAAATCCTGGTCGTTCCTTTGGTTAAAAAATAGATCTAAATTTACTTGTATAGAATGGAAAGATTGGGGTCGTAATACTCTCTACATGTTGTAAGTTGGTTTGGTGGTGGTCCTTATTTTGAGGGCTTGCCCGGTTTTCTAATGAAGTTTACTATTCAAAAAAAAAAAAACATTTGGAA